>CM041725.1:14076373-15276373 GCA_023373845.1 Nibea coibor | reverse complement strand
CATGCACTGACTTTAGAATGACGCTGAAGAATGAAACTTAAAATGAAGTTTTATGATATTTGTTTTCCTGATTTTCAAGATTTGTCTGTAGCCGTCTCTCGCCACCATTTGCAGTTTGTTTAAATTTTGCACTTGTGAGTTGTTGTTACTTTATCAACACTGTACAAACCCTTTAACTATTGACTATTTAAATTGTGACTTAATATGAAATACATACTAAAAAAAAAATCAGAATTGGTTTGTAGTATGTAGCACAACCTTTCAATTTATCCTATTGATGTTACTAATAAAATCTGTGTTGATTTGCAAAGGCAGAAACAAGTAATCTGAACATTTTAGATGTGGATCTACTGGATTTTAATATTGAAAAAGTCTGTCTCTATATGTAAATACTATAATGTAGCAGTAATGTTGAATTACTTCCCAGTGTTGGATGCACACACACTTTGACTGCACGGTGTGGTTTTCACAACTACCTGAGAGACTGGCTAGTCTCAAGGAGAAGAAGGCCTCCTAGATGCAAGCTGTCTGGACCCAGTGGTCCTAAATGTTTTTTAAGCCTGCGACTGAAAAGAGAAATCTAGTCGTTCAGAGTTAAAATGTTCAGGGATATTTTCTCAGGATGTGTGAAATCTTTCTCTTGGAAAAGTCACTCTCTCTAACAATGTTTAGACTCAACCACAACAAGTGAAACTCATGGGATACTCACCTTTACCTCCAGTGTTCTAAAGAATTTCCTGATCCGGGGTTTTGGCGTAGAGTTTTGATTTTCTGCGCTGATTCAGAGTCACTCGATGAATTCCACATTTTCTGCCAGGAAAAGAAAAAGCAGAAATGAAACACTTAACATTGGAACATGTGTTGGCTCCGCTCTTGTAAATATTGCATGTACAAAAAAACATTCCAAGGACCAACTATTCCCCCAACTGATTGATCACCGTCTCCTGTTTTTTGGATGCGAGACTGGAATGAAAACAGCGCACAGCTGAAGTTTATTTCAGCATTTATCTCAGTAAGTCCAAAAGAAATGATCTGGTCATGTGCTTTGTCACGTACAAGTTGTTGCTTACAAACTGAGACTGACCAGCTTGTAATAAAATCTGTCTCACACCACCTTAGACGTGTCTTTTACATTATAATATTGCAGTATTTGGATTATCCAGTCCAAGACAAGCAGCCATAGAGTCATCCTCTACATTAGAGGGAGCTTCTGGCTCTGCTTTTATTTTTTGTACTTCACTCCTCCGCTCAGTTGTGTGAACCTTTACTCAACCGCTGTTTTTGTCTTTGTCAGGTCTGGACTGGAAGACGTTGTACAGAACAACTGATTCTTCAGGTTCAGACAGCCCAGTGTACAGCCTGAGCTCTGGTGAGTTAGCCGGTCAGACACAGATATATACTTTTTAATTTTGTTGTTTGTATGGGTAATAATCAGTCTTTGTGTCACTGCAGTATAGTATACACATGTAATGGAGAGTGTTTAGTTTGCTGGCATGTAGGTCGGAGAAAGATTCAGTACAGAAATGAAGAACTCCATTTCAGATGACTTAGAAAGATTCTAGATTTTGTACTCCAGAGAGCGCTGACAAGTGTATAATGTGACAGTGAGTATGTTTCTTGGCCAGAATAAAAAAAAATAAAAAAAAATATATATATATATATAAACAGTGTAAAGTATCCATATCAATCATCAATAATTCATGAATTGTGTTGAGCTATATGTTGCATATTACAATGAATTACAGATTTATGGATCTGTACAGGGTGTTTCTGAACGCACATGCTTATATTCAACAATGCTCCTCATATTTCATAAGGTCATAACATCCACATTACATCAGTGAAAGCATCCCTCTACATCTCACCTGCTTCATACCGATTCAACCTGCAACAGTCAACAGAAATAAAGTGTTCAGGTTTGTTTGTGGATATTTCTTGTTGTCCTCAGTCATCCCTGTCTTTGTTCTCCAGAGAGTGACACGGGTCAGAAAGATGTGGACCACCTGTCTGAGTGTGTGCTGCAGTACCTGAGAGACCTCCCGTCACCCGTCATCCCCGCCTGTATCTACCCTCACCTCCAAACTGCGGTCACTCTGCAGCAGCAGGTCCTCCAGCAGTCAGCAGGTTAGTCTCACTTCATCAGCTTTAAGTTGGCGCTCACATTAACTAAATCCCTTCTTATTGTTTTCATTAGCAAAGGGTGTCATCTCTTATGTGTGTTGTTACTGTAATGGCTTAATAGACCTCTAGCAGAGGTTTTATGTGAGCTCAAACAGTAAGCAAACACAGTCCGAAGTTTTGAGTGTCTCACAAGAACAATGACACGTCATCTACAGTACCATATGACCATAACATAACTTAGAGAGTAAAGGGTAAAAACAACTAGATGTTCTCTGTGCTCAAGCGAGATTTAAGTTTCTGCAAGTTAATGTTCATACATTTCTAGCATGAACTGAAACCAGTGGCGCCTGGAAAATATGCATTTATTAATCTACAAACCCGTGCTATGCTTTGGAAAATGGTCTACAGTAATGCGAAGCACACACAATTTGCAGTTAATGGACTTAAACATGCGAAAAAAAAACACAGTATGGTCCTTTTTAAAAATACCAACTAAAGTTATGTTGTTTTAAATGTCTACGGGCTCATGACTGCATTACATCTAGTATTAGGAAAATAACACTTTATTAGAAATTCCTTGAAATAACCTTTTTAAGATAAATAATAGATAATAGTAAGATGTGATTGAAACAATGAAATAAACTCATCTTCTTGATATTTTGTTTCCTGTTTCAACAAACTGGACTGAAAAATAGTTTTTTTTTTTTTATGCAGGATAAAAAGGAATAATCTGTGCGCTGCTGATGTTGTTTCAGTGGATATAAAGGCGCCTTTCATTGCTTCAATAACTGTAATTTAAGTCCAAGAATTGCGTGAGGCCTAAACTGAGCCTTATATGCAGCTGATCGAGGTCAGCCGCATGTCAGCATTGAGAAAACAGAGTCAAGTGTCAGGAGAGGATGAGCTCAGTGAGGTATGCTAGAAATTCTCCATCTGATTCTCCTCTGCACAAAGGACACCACGATTTCACTTCAGATATACGAGACCTATTTACAGACACATACATTGACCCTCTTTCTCTGTGCATTTTGAGTAAGTATGAATTGAACTTTTAGATGCAGTACAAATACCTAAATCAGTATAACTTTCTTGTGTTTAATTTCGTGACTCTCCTCACCTGCTAACAGTTTTATGATTAGATCCTCTTCATGGTTACTTGAATACTTCTTCCAGACGGTGCAGTCGCTGGAAGCCATGGCAGAGAGGTAAGCCTGGTCCTGGAGAGCTCCACCACCGTCCCTCTCCATCACCGTCTCACCCTGCAGTACCTCCTCACACACCTGGCCAAGGTCACCCAGGCACAGGCCAGCAATGGCCTAGACACACACACGTTGGGACAGATATTTGGACCCCTGCTGATACAGACAGGCCCCTCAACCCCTTGGTAAGTTTTTGGGTTGGTCATTTTATACAGAGACTGCGAAGCATTATGCTGCTGAGAGTCTGAACTATGTATCATTAAACTGTGCATTGATTCATTGATTTGCAGGTTGTCATTGGATGAAGAGTTCCCTGGTCTTGTGGTGGAGAGGCTGCTGATAGAGAGAACTACGGAGCAAGACCTCACTCCTCCAGGTATCTTATCTTTTTCCACGTCAGCATAGTTTATGTAAGAGTACAGAACATTTTGATTTATCTGCATTAAAATTAAGATTTATATTTAACCTTAATACACTGGAAGATATTTCTGATGAACTTTTTTTACTTTTCAGGAAGTGTGTGTGACATCCCATTATTATATATTCTTTTTCTTAAACACTTTGTGTCTGTGTGTGTGTTTTCCCAGTTCTTCCAGCAAAGCCAGTCAAGTCAAAAATGGCACCATCAGTCATGACAGACACAAGCGGCCAGCTGACCGACGCAGAGTGGTACTGGGGAGAAATCTCCAGGTAAATTATTGATCACGTTTTTCATTTATTAAAGTATTCGATGAATAAAAAATATCACTCACAGAAGTGCAGCCTTAGAGGCATTATGTATAGATGGCAGTAAATCCTGATTATTGTGTGCAACTTCCTGAAATCAATGTTTGTAACTTTACCTATTTGTGATAGTGGAGATTGGTGTTGGTAAAGTAAATGCTGCCTGTAAATGTCATCATACTTGCAGAGAGGAGGTGAATGAGAAGCTGCGAGACACTCCAGATGGCACCTTTCTGGTTCGAGATGCCTCCAGTAAACTGGAGGGCGAGTACACCCTGACCCTCAGGTAAAGTTTGAGACTTTTTTCATTGAACATCTGCAGTTCAGTTCTGTATATAATACTGTCTCCTGCACCATCCATCGGTATCAAGTTACCAAAGAAATAAAACAAAATGTGGCCTTTGATGGAAACAAACATTTTCTGAAAGTTATCAACATGTACGTCCTCTTATTTTCTTTTTTCTTTTCCATTTGTCTCCCCCTGCAGGAAAGGAGGGAACAACAAGCTTATAAAGATTTACCACAGAGACGGGAGTTACGGCTTCTCGGAGCCCCTTACCTTCCTGTCCGTGGTGGAGCTCATTAATCACTACCGCCACGAGTCCCTGGCCCAATACAACGCCAAGCTGGACACCAAGCTCCTGTACCCTGTCTCCAAATACCAACAGGTTGGTGATGCTGCAGATTACGTAGCTGTACGGTCAATTCCAAGCGAAATCCACCCTCCAAGCTTCCTTGTTTCTTTGTTTCATTCATCGAAATGGTGCTTTTTGCTTCAGTTGGTGAAGGAGAACAGTATAGAAGAGGTGGGAGAGCAGTTGAAGGTCTATCACGAGCAGTACCAGGATAAGAGCCGCGAGTACGACTCCCTGTACGAGGAGTACACACGAACTTCACAGGTATGAGTTCAACACACTCCGACACACACACGCACATATATACAGTGTCTTACAGTGTAATAAAATGGTTGTTATCAGCAGCTAATGACGTGTCCCTCTTATTTTCCGCAGGAGCTACAGATGAAGCGCACAGCCATCGAGGCCTTCAATGAGACCATCAAGATCTTTGAGGAGCAGTGCGAGACCCAGGAGCGCTACAGCAGAGAGTCTTTGGAGCGGTTCCAACGCGAGGGCAACGAAAAAGAGATCCAAAAGTAAATTTACATTTGTGCACTCGAGATTTCTCAGAATCCTGGTTTAATTCAGCTGCAGCTGATTTCCCTGAAGAACGCATTTGTAACTCATTTTGTCACTCTCTTAAATCAGGATTCAGAGCAACTCCGAGCGCTTGAAGTCTCGTGTGAAAGAGATCCATGACAGCAAGCGTAAGCTGGAGCAGGACCTGAGAGAGCAGGTGTCGGACAACAGAGAGATCGACAAAAAGATGAACAGCCTCAAACCGGATCTCATGCAGCTCCGCAAAATCAGAGACCAGTACTTGATGTAAAGAGACATAATTATTTACTTTTCTCTGTGCTTTTTGACTTGAGAGAATACATGCAGAATATATATTGGCTTTAAATCTGTGGTGTTTTGGTCCTGCAGATGGCTAACACAGAAGGGGACAAGGCAGAAGAAAATCAATGAATGGCTGGGCATAAAGAACGATGCTGATGAGTAAGTGTTTAAGATGAACCACCAGCTTGTGATGACTTCTTGCTTTAGTTCCAACACCTGTAATTTAGTGATCGAGTGTCTGCTGTTGATTTTTTTTTGTGTGTGTGTGTGTGTGTGTCTCCAGCTCCTACTCACTGGAGGAGGACGAGGGCTCACCCCACCACGACGAGTGTACCTGGTATGTGGGAGATATCAAACGCACCCAGGCTGAGGAGATGCTGAGAGGCAAATGTGACGGGACCTTCCTCATCCGCGAGAGCCAATCACAGAAGGGCTCCTACGCGTGTTCCGTAGTGTGAGTTTAATTTGAGCTGGTTTCTGTTCAAAATGTCTGTTCCTAAAAAGCTGTTTTCTATTTTTTCCGGTATGATTATGCATTCTTAAAGGGGCATTATGTGAGATATGTACTGTATTAAAGCATAAAATGACTGAATGAATGAATGAATGCTTTGTGGTCGAGTTTCTTGACAACAATATTACAGCCGGTGTCTTTCTTTGAGGAGGAGGCTGCGTTCCCCGTGGAAGTGAGTCATAGAGATTGTAGGGAGGGCTGACTGGGTCACGATGACTTTTAGCTGTAAATTAGCAAGTTTGTTTTTTCTCCGAAGTTGCCAGAACAGTTGCGCAATGTTTCTTCTGCTGCCGAGTTTATTTATGTTGAAAATAACCGCGGTGAAACAATCTCTCCCTCTCTCTCAAACTATTGGACACAAACCAAATTAAACTCCTTACTGTCATTATTTTGCAGCCCAGACTGAAGTCAAGACTCAGAGGTCAAAGTAATGAGCATGTTGTGCTCATTATGCACTTGTGAAGGTTCAGTGTCTTCAACCTGACAACCTGCGTGATCTATGACTCTCAGATATTTTGAATTTGGACTGCAGTACCAATTTTTTAACCACTAGATATCAGTGTTACACATAAAATTACATAATGTTCCTTTTAAACATGAACTATTGTGTCTGAAAGCAGCTATAATCTATATTTTTACAACAGCACAGTGAAATTACATCAACCTACAGAGAATTATCGCCTAAATCTGCAGCTCCTCTCAGCTTTTTATAAAATTTCTATTTATTTAAAAGGGACAGTGCATATTGATAAACATTTACATGTAAATATGCCGGTGTATAGCCACAGGCTAATTTCCAACCGTAGTCCCTTGGCAGGTTGATGTTAAAAAAGAGGAAAAGGAGGACAGGAAAAACTCAGCAGGAGAAAACACAGACAAGAAAATGGAGAAAAAAACACAGACACATTACTACAAGCAGAAACATGCACATTGACTCCAAACTGTAAAAAGAAAGTGTATAGTAATGAGATTAACAATCGACTCACTGTCACTACTCTCTTGGTGTCATCCTCAGTCGCAGCAGGCAGCTGTTTACTGTGAGAAAGCTTGTGTAGAGAGATCTACACAAACTTCAAATGAATGTGAATGCTTCTGTTTACTAAAAAATGCCGTTTCTTTTTCTAGATTTTTCTGTTTTTAGAGCATCACTAAAAATGACTTCTGTCCTTCTTTCCAGTGTGGAGGGTGACACCAAGCACTGCGTCATCTACAAGACGGCCACAGGTTATGGATTTGCAGAGCCCTACAATCTCTACTCGTCCCTGAAAGACCTGGTGCTCCACTACAAAAACGTCTCTTTGGTCCAACACAACGACCAGCTGAATGTAAATCTGGCCTACCCAGTCCTGGCCCGCTCTCAGAACCAGAACCAGCACCCCAGATGAATTATCCACCAGCAGTTGTAGGACACCAACGAGGGTGGGGAAACAAAAAATTCTTTTCGTCATGTGCATTGGGGAAAGAATGAACCTCTGAACAATGCTTGTTCTTGTTTAAGTGGCGATGAAAATAGACTCAACAGTCACAATTTGAAATTCATAAGTGTTTTGGCTGGTCGCTGGTGCTAATTCCCCCCCCCACAGACCCCAGTCCAGCAAAGAGCACTCCTTGCTAACAGCATGGCTTCAAAATAAAGCACACTACTACGAAGCACTGTACAGTTAGCCTGGCTGACGCAGTGAGTTTTAAGCAGAGTGTCACATTTAGCCAGCCGTGACTCTATGGTGTCAGTTATGAGAGAAAAAAAAAGTGTGAGAAACTCACAAAGAAAATACCTTTTGATAGAGAGACAACGGCAACTAAATGTGTTAAAAGAAGACATAACGAGCACAGAAAATTTTCAAGATCGTGGAGAAGAGGAGAGAAACCAGACGGCGGGATGATGGGAAGATTTACAGGAGGCACTTTTGTTTTGCGTTTTTTTTTTTTTTTTGCCTCGTACACGTGCTAATTGTCCATAGACAAAGGCCCAATCTGTCATCCCCAGACTGCCTGCAAACTCTCCGTCGACAAAAGCCTGAGCTGTCATCCACTGAACGGACTGGCTTGGCTAAACCAGGCTGCTCGCTTCACACCTAAAGGCTGAGGAAACCGTGGACCAGGGGGGTGTAGTCAC
The DNA here is from genome assembly GCA_023373845.1 of Nibea coibor. Classification (NCBI taxonomy): domain Eukaryota; kingdom Metazoa; phylum Chordata; class Actinopteri; family Sciaenidae; genus Nibea; species Nibea coibor. The sequence continues at coordinate 15,268,246 of CM041725.1, read as the reverse complement.
TGGAGCCGGGAGGGGAAGACGTGGGAGGGATGGGGAGAAAAATTACTGGGGTTTTTTTTTTTTTTTTTTTTTTTTCAGGGGAGGGGGGGGTTAAAAAAATTGATTGAATTTACAGCTTGCTTAAGTGCCATAGTAATAGCTTTGAATGACCACAAGCCTGTGTCACTAGAACAAGGGGGCACGTCGAGGTTGAAAGAAGGAAGGAGGGAACGAGCGACTGTCGACATAGACGAAGCTACAGCTTTAAAAGGTACACACACATATAGGTATATTTTTTATGAAATGATCTTTATTTCCGACTGCTTTGGCTTGTTGCTCTCTCTCTCTCTCTCTCTCTCTCTCTCTCAGCGGGCCTCCTTTTGAACCGACGAGGTACAACATACAGTAAAAATGCTGTATTTACAGGATAGAAAAGCATGGTACATGTTTGGTATATTGTGAATATAAATCGACTTCTTAATCACAAAAAAACACTTGATGGAGAGGTACATTGATAAATGCAGTTCCATGTGATTCAGGTTTCCTCCTAAGCAGATATTGTGGGAAGACTCCTGCGTCAAACGTCTTTGGTTCAAACTTCTCCCTTCTTTTTTCATCCTCTTTAAAACTGTAGCACCTGTAGCCATTGACTTAAGGCATAACTGTTAGTGCTCCTCTTCTGTGTCTTGTTTCTATACGCTTAAGACACTTGCAGAGCATCAGTCTATGTGATTATTGTATCTTCGGTACTGTATTTGCCTCGTCTCTAGTTAGATTGTTTTTAGCGGTATAATGTCCTCGCAGATGTTTATTGTTTTTTTTGTTTTTTTTTTAATGCCGATTTTACTCGCGGTACTTCCTGCTTCCCGCCCTCGTGCTTGACTGTTCATTTCATCACAAGCTTGACTCACAGAGCTGTAGAACATGACGATGTACAAAACAAATCAACAACAACAAAAAAAAGAAAGCAGTAATATAACTCATGTACAGTATATTTCAGACACACGTGCAGCCGGTGCATGTGACTTTGAGATTTCATCGCTGTGTCTCTTTTATGTTTTTGGAATATTTGCTATGCTCTTAGATTCTGTTAAAGGATGCACGGTATCCAGCTAATGTGAGCCAAATGAAGGATGTCTTTTCATGTAGCAAGAAAGAAAAGAGAAAAAAAAAGAACCAGTCCTTTTGCCATATAGCATGGCCTCTGTGGTCTGAGAGATTATCTAGTACAGTACGCATGGAGTCCTTCATTTGGGTTGTGTTTGGTTTTTTTCACTTGGAACCAGTGGTTGATCATTGTGCTTTGTGTAGTGCATATGCAGTATGATGTGCAGTACTGTGCACAACACAGTCGTTTTGTGGATAATATGTTTCTTTGGTCGGTTCCCTCCGCCTGTTCTGTGCTGTGGCAGTGAATCCCCCCCCCCCCGTTTTGTCACTTTTAAAAGCACAGCTCATTAGTCGAGAGGCGGGTTATTCAGTTATTTTTGTGTAGAAGAAAAGGAGAAAGATAGAGGCGTCACATGATGCCTCTTTTAAATTTGATTTACATAGTTTGACTTCTTGAGAATAAATGAATCACGTTTCTTACATATAGTAGAGTCAGATTGCCAAAAAGGAAAAAAAAAAAGGTATTTTTGTAGAAAGATATATAGAAGAGTCAAAAGTCATTGGCAACAGAAAGTTTTAGAGAAGTTGTATTTAAAGGTTGCACATTTGGCTTTTTTGATTTATTATTGTTGTTGCGGAGGGACAGAAGTCGAAGTTTTTGATTCCCCAAAACTGAAATATTCACCTTCTGCTGGACATCAAAGTCAGTGATGAGTTGAAGTTTCATTGCTTCCTGGCACAGTGTCACTTCTGTGATTTTTATTTAGCAACGTTTTGTTTCCCCAAACAGACCAATCCCATTTTCAAGTGAAACCGAACTCGACCTGAAAAGTTTAAATCAAGACATCAGGACGAATCAACTGTACTGTACTTTGCACAGTTCTTGGCATGTAGAAAATCCCAAGAATTAAACTAGAGGTGACAGCGGTGCTTCTGATTAGAGGGCTATACAAACACGTGAGCGAGAAAGATTAGAAGTGCCTTTTTAGTCATTGTGATGAGCTCGTCTTCTCCTCGTTGTCATTGGAGCGCTGCTCTACAAGATATGGTGCCACGTCACCACATGCTGTGCCCCACGGTTCACACGTTTGCTATTTATCGAAGACTAAAAAAAAAGGTATCTGGCAAATGAGCATATTGTGTTGTGTGTGATTGTGTGTGTGTTTGCCTGTGCGCGTGTCTGTGTGTGTTAGAGCAACTCTGAGCATGTTATAGATTAAAGAGTGACAGATTTTAGTCGTGCCTCTTTGTTGTTACATCTATAGTTGTTACATATTCCTTCTTTCTATGGCGGGGGGCTGTACAGTAGCTTGGTGCTCTCTCTCACTGTGCACCAAAGCTAGATTTCTTTGGTGTTTTTTTTTTTTTTTTTAATTTTTATTATTATTATTTGTCTGGTATATTTTTGAATAAAACTCAGATAAGATAGAAATGTGAACCGTACACATCCGTGGCCCAGCCCAGTTGTTCGAAGCTCATTTGATAAGCTCTCAAGTTATAATGCATGCAGCATTTCTCAGTGTTTCGTATTAAGAGTCGGTTCCTCTGTGAACAGGCAATCTGGTTGAGTCACCTGCCACTGCTGACACATCCTTAATCCAGTTTGTTGGACCAACACTTTTGTGACTGCACTTTTTTTTTCTTTTTTTTTTTTTTTTCCTGTTCCACACGCTCAGAGTAGTGTGTCTAACGCCCAACAACCATAAACTCACAGACAGTGGTGAAGCTCAGTTGTCAATAGTGTTTTTAGTTGATAGTTTTAAGGTCTTTCCATACAGTGTATCGGGAGCGATTGACGTTTTTCTTTATGATATCGGATTATACAGTGTACAGTGTATGCTTTTGTTGTTTCTCAACAACCGTGTGTGTAATTCTGATGCTTTTTGACTGATTGCAAAGTTTTCATTATAGAGTTAGTTTTACTACATGGACTGTATAAACTCTGTAATACTTTTCGAAACAAACTTTAAAGAGAGCTGCTGGCTCATTATGCAATTTGTCTCCACGCAGCAAGACTGTCCAACTTAACAAGATGAGTGACTTTAACTTTCCTTTTTACGGTCCACGATTACGACGACATTTCTTCACTCACTAATCCCGGAAAGATTTCGTTTTCTTTGGGCGGGATGGATAGACAACTGATTTCATAAATACGAATACAGGGAAAAGTTTGTGAACCAGGAAGTTCTGCTTCTATTCAAGCTGTTTGCTTGATGTTTTTTAGTTGCTTAAAGAAAAGTAGAAATGCAGAACGGAATAGTTTGTTTTGTTTTTTTTTGCATCACTTGTTAAGATGAACATTTTTGCGGTGTCGGTGAACACTTTCATCTGCCATATATGCCATGTTAATCACAGATGTTTAATAGTTAGATGCAATGCAACATTAGTAGCAATGAAACCTCAGTCTCGTGGTGAGACGGGCATGAAACGGGCAGAAGATGAAGACTTTATTGCGCTTTGACTTAGAGACTTTAATCCCACTTTTTGGTAGATGTTACTCTGAAACTCAAAGCTGTTATCCTGCTCATCTTATTAGATATGCATTTGTGTCAGAGCTTCTTGAAAAACATTTTTCTATATGACGAATGATCATTCAAGGAATTCAATATTTTTTCATCGGCTTTGGTACACTGTAAATGATATTTCTTGAACTGGCCTCACACACAAAGCACATCTTTCACTACTACAAAGAAAGACATATATTTGGTGTCTAATAAGGTTTGAAGAATGAGAGACATACTAGAGAATAAATATTTTGAAATATATACTTAGATATCTATATTTTTGGATGATGTAATTCTGATTTGGGTTGTGCTTGAAACAAATCAGATAGAGGCTTTGATGTGAACATGATCTTTAGAATCGCTCCACGGCTGCTTTGTATCCGAGCAGTTTATTGAAACGCAAGCGTTTTTACTAATCAGCTGCAGTGAGCTTCATCGTGATCAGCAACAAACTCCGTGGTTACAGTTGATCGACATACATGTAATCTATTACGCATGATTTATCAGGTGCATTCAGAGGATGAAGCAAGCTTATGTACATGTGTTAATATTTACAGAGCTGAGTTTATATGTTAAATGCAGTCTTGGCTGCTTTGCATTTATTAAATATTAGAGAGGAGTTGTTTCTTTTTTTTCTTTCTTGAACTTGAGAATCTGTTTTTTTTTGTCATTTAGAAGATTCTGTTTTGTTTTTTTTTGTGAGTAGACTTGAGTGTTAAAGTTGCACCACAAAAGATACACTTAGGATGCTGCCACAGAGATCCACCACAGTTTGGACACTGATGCTGTAGCAAAGTGAACCATCTTACCACTGTATCGTCCTTTTGGCAGATCTCTGTGGTTGCTGAAGGGTTTTTTTGTTTGTTCATTTTGGGGTTTTTTTGGGGAGGGGAGGGGGGTGTTTTTTAATTTTATTTTTTTGGCCTGGACTTACATACAAACACAGGCAGGAAAAAAAAGAGAAAGTTAAAACCTGTTAACCTGACGGAGAAAAAGGTACATGATTTAACGGTTCTTGATCACTCCTTTTACGCAGATCTTTGTACGTGGAACAATGATGGCATTAGAAAGTGTTCTTTTATGGTGCCTGAGTATTTTTTTTTTCTTTTCGTTTGGCTTTTTAAAAAAGTCTGTCCAAGTGTTTTTGTTTGTTTGTTTATATCTGTTAATGATAACCTTTACAGAGCCTATAAAGAAAAAAATAAGCTAGCTTGAAATTTTTCCTCCATACAGAAAAAAAAAAGAAATACAAATGTTTACAATATGTAATTAACCAAATAGTAAATATGCGTTTGAGAATCAATCTGTCGGCCCCTCAAAGTGGCTGTGATAGATTGATTCATATTTCATTATTTTCTGTCATTTTAAACTTGAAAATGTTATGACTGCTTGTTCTGTTTTCTCTGTTTTGGTTCGTTCCTCTTTTTTTTTTCTTCTTTTTTTTTTGTACATATGAGAACAGTGCTCCCTCAACTTCAAAGTAATAACTCAACAAGATTAGTTTTTCCGTAATCCACAGGTATTCATCAGTCTTTGTCATTCTTTACCTGCTGACTACTTCACCTTACACTGAGCCGTATATGCAGGACTGAATCCTAACTTGAGACGCTGTCGCATCTTTTTGCTGTTGATATTATTTTAGTATGGCTCTGACATGTTTCTCTGGTAAGGACTCGGTTCCAAGAATTTATAGCGGGTGGCACCCACATGTGAATAAACGTACAAACACACCACTTGGTGAACATGCTTGAGTACAGTTTTAGTACACAAACAAAGTTGGAAATTCAGGAATAAGTATCAAGAGACATCCCGTTCTTGATTTTGCACTACACGGTAAATGATACTCAAATGAAGCCGAATCAGTTGCTCTCTTGGTTGGTTAACTCATTTTTAAGACCAAAATTTATCCACTATAGTCTCAGCTTGTGTGTGATTTTCATTTAAATATGATGACGTTAACAGCTGAACTTTCGTTTCCTCTTTTTTTTATCCACTCTACGTGATCACTTCTCAATGTAGACTTTGACCTGATTGGTCAGGTTGCCATTTGTTCGATTAGAATAGTGGAAATGTTGTAGTATTTTTAACTGGTGTACAGTAGTTTCATATTCAAGACCCAACTCTGCATGTTGGAGACAAATTGGCAGTGAGCCATCCTGCAACGGCCTGTGCAACATTACAGAGCGGCAACAATTTAAAACATGTACGCGTTTTTACACTAATAACAAGGCAACGTCTTGTCTCATGCCCTCTACCATGTTGTCCAGCGACTTGCCCGGTGTATCACTGCCTCCGCAGCATCAACAGATGTACGGTTATAGTAAATAATGATGTGGGGTTTTTTTCTTTCTTTCAAAAACGATGAATGGACATGAACGGGGCAGTCACATAAAGCTACTCTACACCAAAGTGCAATTGAACTCAGAGGGAGCACTGTTGTTTCAGCCAGTAGAGGCCTATTGGTTGAGGTGTGCCCAACCCCTATGCACGAAAGATGGTTACTCTTCTTCTCTTCTCTTGTGTTATTCTCCCTCTGTTGGTCTGTCTTAATTCAGATGCAACATTTCTTTCTTTCTCTCTCGTGTACAGCTTGCTTCAGAGTTGTGTTTGTCCTCAGACAGGTACTCTTTCATCTGTACGGTTCTTTCTTTAGGCTGATGCAATGATTTTAAAAAGACAATAAAAGATATATGAAACAAAGCCTGTTGCTGTCTGGTTTTTGTTTTGATGCTTCATAATAAGTCTTCATAATTTTTTTTTTTTTTTTGCTCTTAGAAACAGTCGATAAACTCTGTCCTAAACAGTCCCCTAGACTCCATAGAGGAAGTCAGGGAGAGGAAGCTGACATCCATCATGAACAACTCTTCTCACCTCTGCATGAGACTGTGGAGGCCTTAAACAGCTCCTTCAGCAGCAGACTGCTAGACTCTCACCATGTAAGGAGCTCTACCACACGTCCTTCATTCCAATAGCTGTCAGACTCTTTGTCTGCTGTGTGTTAATTTCCCCAGTGTGGGCTCATTAAACTTCACATGATCAGTTCTTATCTTGAACTGATCATCACCTTGTCACACTTTAACTCATATATTCATGTAATAGTTGTACTCTGGATGACTTTGGGGACAAAAACTAAAACATATTGTACCAAATTTAAAATGCAATGTGTGAAAAATCCATCATTTACTGTTCTGTTCTCAAAATGCCACGAGATATTAACAAAGTACATCATTAATACAGTTATTCAGTTTGTATGATGAACATTCATGAGCACTCCATTACAAAAGCACCAACAAAGATAGTGATGAAGAAGACTTCAGGGAAGTAAGCATGTGTAAACAAGGTTTGCATGTATTTGATGCCATAAACACTGCAGCTTCTGAAATATTTCAAATAAACTTCTGCAAATGTTTTGATGAGGAAGAAAATGCATTCACACGTTCACTGGGCCTCAAGAATACACACAATGCATTTTAGTGAAAGTAACAACGCTTGAACACAAGAGGGAACTTTTTAAGAATACATGTTTTCGCTTCCTTTTACCTACGAACAATTTTCAAGGGAGTTTCTTTGGTAGTAAAGAATGAAATCAAAATGCCACGCTAAGGACTGCGGTGTAACCAGAGTAACCTGGACTTGTTTGTCTAGATGACAATCCTGCTGACGTGAACAGAAATATTTCAAGTTGTGAGAACCACAAATGAAATACAGTCACTTATATTAGTATGGGGACTTAAACCTCACAAGAGAATCCTCAAACCTCTACAATGCAAACCTGACTGAATGTCTGGATGGGGAAGTAAAAATCTGTTGTGATTGAGTGAAGCAACACTTCCTCATGTAATAAAACTAACCGTTTTTCCCACATTGATGGGACATTTCTATTACTTTCTGTACTGTGAGAAAATTAAACAGTAAAAACAACACTCTTTTCAGTGTGCTTTAATGTCATCATAACACGGAGAAACTGACAGAGGAAACTCACTGCACTGTTTTAGGAGGAGAGCTGGGGGGGAATCATGTGAGAGTCACCTGGTAAATCTTTCATAACGTTCAAGGGTTGTGAAGTTTTCCTGCAGTGCATGTTTCTTATGACTCTTCTTGAGCAAGCAAGTGATAAACTGACATGGGACATGCCACTGCTTTATAATTAGCCAGATGTGTCCAAGTCATGCTAGGAAGACAAAAAAAAAAAAGTAGAACCAACTTCATGACCTGATCATGGGACTCATATATTCAGTTTCCTAATTTTTCCTTTGATTGCAAGAGAACACCTCCTGTATACAGTACATACCATGTGGAGGGTTGGGTTTTAGCTGTAATTAACACTATAGGCTTTGTCCTGTGTATTAGTGGGAAAAATGTTTCATCAACATTACATTATATCAACATATATTCAGTTTCCTATTTTTTTCTTTGTGTGCAATGTGCAATCTTTCTTTTCTTTAATCCTGTATACAGTACATGACATGTGGAGGGTTGGGTTTAGGCCACAAAAGGTTTTATCCGTTGTATTGAGTTAGTGGTTAAATGTTTTAGCTACATTTAATATAAACCTCAGGTGATAAATGATTGGAAAGAACATCCTGCCTCACTCCTGAGGAACGGTGGGTTTCGGGAAGTGAAATCTTCCAGCAACAAGTGACGCTGTCATGGTTGCATGATCCGAGAGCCAATCAAAAAATCAGGCAGCTCCCACGAGGAAGCGTCTGCAGTATTTAAAGTTCCAGGACAGGACACGGTAGTTTGTAGGTCGCCGCCGGTTTTGCTGCTAACTTTATCGTTTCGTGTTAAAGTAAAACTCTACACTGCAGCTGAAGATGAAGGGCCCTCTGCTGCTGCTTCTTACTATTTGGTTGTACACTCAGTACGGCGACTGCGCTGCTCTCTCTTCATGCGCCTACCCTCCATCAAAGTGGTGCTCATCTCTGGAAGCTGCTGTCCAGTGCGGGGTAAGATTATTGATGTGTTAGGAGAGGCTGTTAGCTATTATTTTAGAGTATGAGCACAGATGAGATGTTTATGAATGACTACTTTCACCTCAGATGAAACTAGTTCCGGTCAACTGTTTAACCGCCGTTCTAAATCACTGCGCGAGATATAGATGCTGGAAACCATAGCAACAGTGCTTCGCTTCGTCGTCACTAATTGGCGTTAACTTACTAGTTAGCTAACTTTTTCACTGCTGAAAGTTGCTTTAAACCTGGCAAGAGGAATGACCAACGTGAAGACAGTTTCTCCGTGACTTTTTCATAAGCAGTCATACTTTAAAATAATAGAAAAAAAAAACTGTCCACACAGAGAATTACGGGTGATACGACAACTCGCATTGTATCCTTCTTCCTTCTTCCACGTCGGAACTTTCGATACTAAAAGCTGCGCTGTGTGCAGACTGTAGACTTTCGCGCCGCTGGTTGTAATATGACCAGCTTGACTCGTTGAGGAATGAGTGGGCAGCTAAGTCTAGTCGACTATGAAACGACTGAGGGAATGAGGAAGGGAAACTTTGAAAATGTTACTCCCTTTGCGTTTACAGTTGGCAGCCCCCCCCCCCCCCGTCTGGCTTCCTCTGACTCAGTCAAACTCCAGTAAACACGGAGATGTGTAAAACTATCCCTCTGCTCGGTGTCAGTTTCACACAGGATACTCAGCCAGGTGTCATCTAATCAGAAGCAAATATTGGGCATTGCAGCCGTAATTTATTTCCTGAATATGAAGAGTAATTCCCCCCAAACTCCCAATAGACCTTTGTCACAGCTAAACACAGGTGTTACCAATGATGCATGCTGCTGCGCTCACTGTAAAGTCTCTGCTGCAAGAAATGGAACTGAACCTTAATTAGTATCTTTGGAAACACCTGTGTTAACGCTGCCATTTCATGCCAACATGGCTGCTGTGAAGAAGGTCTGTTGAAGTTGCCACCGATGAGCAATCCCGATGGAAAATAGCCTGACCATGCAGACACTCTCACATGATCGCATGAAAGTAAACCACCCCTCTTCTGCCCCCTTGTGCAGGTTTTGAAGGAGTGCCTCCTGTCCAACTTCACCAAGTCCCACCAGAAAGTAGATCCAGTCGAGGTGGGGCTTTACTATGAGACTCTATGCCCCGGATGCAGACAGTTCCTCAGTCTCATGCTCTTCCCCACCTGGGTCATGCTGATGGACATCATGGATGTTAAACTGGTGCCCTATGGCAATGCAAAGGTAAGCAGTAAACGAAGCACTCGGGGTACACACTGGGATTGTTCTTCCTCTGTAAATGATGGAGAGGCTTAAAAAGATTTGTGATGAGGCAGAGACAAGACATGCCTATGTAAAATTATGTTATTTTATTTTATTTATTTATTATGTTTTTTGTTGTGACTTATGAATGTGCTGTATTTACCCCACCCAAACCACACACCAGGAAAATTCCGTAGGACAGAAGTATACTTACGAGTGCCAGCATGGAGAACAGGAATGTCTTGGCAACATGATTGAGGTAAAAAGAGTGAAAATTACTGAATAATGCTGTACATGATTCATAATGTTGACAGTCTATTATGATGTTATGATTATGTTTTTCTTTTGCTGTCTTCCTCTCAGACTTGTTTGCTGAACATGACAGACTTGGCTTTCCCGATCATCTTCTGTATGGAATCCTCTCTTGATGTCATCAAGTCGGCCAAGAACGTAAGGAACTCTCTTTCTGCTTCCCTGCACCAGCTTCTCTGTCTCTGCCACTTCCCCTGTCATATACTGAAACTGATGTCTGTTTCACTTCATTTTTTTGTTTGTAGTGCATGGAAGTCTACACCCCTGATTTGAAATGGGAATCCCTGATGGGCTGTGTGAACGGAGACCAGGGGATGCAGCTGATGCATCAGAATGCCCTGGCAACCCAAGGGCTGAACCCTCCCCACGAATATGTGCCCTGGGTGACCATCAATGGGGTAAGATGCATTTATCAGCAGAACTTAGGGCCTCTGTGGCTCAATTTGAGGAAAACTGAATATCTCTACAAAAATTGGGTTTTTGTTATTTAGTCCCCCAATTCTAATTCATTTTTGTTCTTCAGGTTTTAATATATAATAAATATAGTATGAAGATATAGTATGAATAGTATAGTATGAAGTATAGTATGAAGAAATGGAAAATCATAGCCAGCAGTCTTGGCACCATGGGCTGCCTCAGATTTTTTTTTGTTACATCAACATAAAATTGTCCATATGAAGACAAAAAACTGTAACAACATACTTTGGTTTAATCTGTGTAGAATGACAGATGGGTCAACAGATTTTTTTCATTGCTTTTCAGTTTAACCCTTTGTGTTCCCACATCAGTTATTAATGGTTATAATGGTTTGGGAGCTCTGTGTTTGGAATTGTGTAGAATGTTGAACCTGTCTCTTTTAGGAGCATAAACACGTTGTTGTGACAACTCAGCTCATGACCTGAGCTGACTTCCTTGTGTCTTTTGGCTAAATGCTACTTGCTTCCATAACCTTCAGAATACTCATTTTTATTTGATTTGCAGAAGCACACAGAGGATCTGCAGAACGAGGCCATGGCTTCCCTCTACACTCTGGTCTGCAGCTTGTACAAGGTACTGTTAATGTCATTCATTGACTGTATGTCCTGGACTTCCGTCTTTAATACAAATTCCCTGTGTGTGTGTGTGTCTGTGAGTGTTTGCCAATTGGCTGGTCTCATGACTCTGAAACAGCAGTGCCAATCACATTTAACTCATCAAATGTAAAGCATTACTTCAGAAAATGTTTAAAGGAACACAGCAGGATCATGTATCCACACAAATGTGCACAATCCTGTGGTATTTTCTGTAGACTACATCAGGTTTGGGGTCAACTTGGTTTGACACACTGCTCATTTTGTTAGAGTTATGTGACTGTGTGAGCGTGTGTGTGTGTGTGTGTGTGTGTGTGTGTGTCAGAATGTGACAACCACAAGCAGTTTGTTGTTTGCTTGTAGACTTGACCTTTGATCCTCTTAACACGTGTTTCATTTCTTCCAGGGCCCCAAGATCGCAGCCTGTGGCCAGAGCCAGAAACCATACCAAAGCTACTGCAAAAAAGAGTGAAGGAGAAGCACTGCACATGCCTGTTTGCTTGCTCTGCTCCAGGTGTGGCCACTCAATGAACAGGAACACTGAGGATTGTCATCAAATATTTTTTTAAACTGTGATTTTTATGTTTCTATAAAGGGAAAACATGATTGTCTCACTTTATAATTCACAGATTATAAATAAAAAAATAAAAGTGTCATCAATGAAATGTTATCTACTGAAACTATAAATGCTTTTTATAGCATTTTCCCTCAATAATAGGATTCTGATGTTAGCAGTCTTGTCAAAGGAAGTCCTGTCATTGTCCATTAGATGGCGCCATATTTCATAATTTTCACATTGCAGTCTTGTATACTGAGTACATGGACATTGATGTTAGAAAGTACTAGACCATCTTCAAATGGTTATGTGCATTTTTTTTTTTCAGATTTCTGAAGCCAGTACAGTCTGTCAGATCATCTTAAAGTACCGTATACTAAATAATACATAAGGTATACAACAACAAGCAAACCAGAGATTAAAACTAAAGGCACTGAAACATGAGTGATCACACGAATCACAACTGACGTTACACCAGCATACTTTGTTTTTTTCTTGGAGTTTTTAAAGGGTCATTAAAGTTTACAACGCACGGATCATACTGCATGTTTAACATGGACTCAAATCCTATTAGAAATGATAAATCTGTCAGAAGTTCTATTTATGTTGTAAAAAAGTTACACAGACAGAGTGTAAGCAGCAGCTTGAGTAAAACCAGAGTCTTACCTAACCAGAAGGTCTGGATGCATGAGGTCCACCGATTCTAGAGGCTGATAGACATACGTGAATAATAACCTGTCATCCAGGCAGCTCCACTGCTTCAATCTCACTACCAGCTAACATCTGCAGGCTCCATATAATTTCTCATTTCTGCTCCATGGACTAATTCATGCCATGTCCTAAAATATTCATTGCAACTGGCTTTATTTTTAAAGGCCACAGCATAAGGTTTGGATGCAAATTCAAAAGTGTACTAAAAAAGTTGGCCGTTTATCATTAAGCTAATGACAGAGGAGGCGGGGAAATGGTTGTTCTTTACTGTGTCCGAGGAAGTATTGGTCCCACAGACAACTTCATATCTGATCTTAAATGTGCTATCTGTATCCTCCTCTTTGGCATTTCCTTCCCAGTTGTCTTGTTCCCATGACACAGTAGCTGACAGTATGAGGAGAAATAACTCATCAAAATTTTTCAACTTCACTGAGGTAAGGGTGATTGATAAACCTTTAAGAAACACCGAAAAGGAAAGCGTTATTAAATTCAATTAATATTCTGCCTGTGACTTAGAGCTCATACGGATGATTTATTTTTTTGATTCGGTTAGTTATATTACAAAAAACAAGATGGCAGGTTACTCATGTCATGTCATGTAATCTGTTTTTCTTAAGGATGGCTGTGTTTTTTTTCCATTGCCAAGCAGTTATGGAGAAGATTAATGGAATCTTTTGTGTTAAAATAAGTCCTTTGTAAATGCAAGCTCAGGTTAACAGCAGTAACTTGTCTGTTATGTTCATTAGTTTAAACAAATGAGGGTTGTGTGGACATTCAACGGCCATTTTGAATATACATACGTAATTTAGCAGTGATAGTATTTTTGTGAGAAGAGAAACCAATTAATGATGTAGAAAAAGTCAACAACCAAGTTGAGTGTGTTGACAACTGTTGATAGAAAGGTGGGACTCCTAAGCAGATGTGGAGATAAACGCGTCACGGGATGCGGCAGAAAACAAGGACTCTTATGAGTTTTCCCTTCAACGCTGACGCTCAAAGAGAGATGCCCTAAGAGCTAAATCTCAAACACTAGCTCCCTGTGAGAACCGTCTATTGTGTCCGAGGTGATAGTGTGTGGGTCTCAGGACCTGAAATCAGATAAACTTTCCAAAAATAGTGGCAGAGTGTGCTTTTATGCGAGACTCGTCATATTTTCGGCAACAGCACAAAAACAGCCCTGTCTGTAACTTACCTTTAGATCTCACTGAATGTTTTTTTTTTCTAATTTACTGATTTCTGAATCATTTAATTGTTTAAATATGAAAGTCGTTATTCTCTAAAATAAATATCACACATGATGAGTTCTGTTAGTAGCTTCCAGTCCTAAAAATATTGAACACTGAAATATTAAGGTGTAAACATGAACAGCTCAACCAGTTAAAATGTTTGCTCCACCAACTTTTCCACAAAAGAACTGGAGCGTCTTGATTACACACATCACAGGTCCGATTTTCTCATTTGACAGCATCTGATATAATAAAGTAATCAAACTGACTGTCTCTGTGTCTTCTGGTCGTCCAGAGACAGTGGGACTCTTCAGAGCAGGCCTCCTACATCCAGCTCCTCCAGGACTCCCTCGACGTCAAATGGGCTGTGAAGAGGCTCTTCTCGGGCACCCTGCAGCTGCCCAAGCTGTCTTGCAGACCCTCCACGCAGAACAAACCCAAGGATGGCCTTCAGTCCAACCCCACGGTTCGAAGCATCAAGCCCTCCAGGAGCCTGGGGAATCTGACCAGCTGCATCTCCAGAGACTTGTGAGTCGGTGATGCTCGCGTTGTTGTCGGCGTCTTTCTGTAGAACTAAGGCAACTGCTTTTTGGTGAAACGTCATTCATTCTTTACACCAAACTGAGACTACATTATTTAATCTGACAATATCTAACTGATTTATTTGGGGGTTTTTTTGTTTGTTTGTTCAAACTTTTAAACTAAAAGTTATATGTGATGTTTCTCAGACCCTCTCTGCAAGCTTACACATTTTCACGTTCTTGTGGGCTCTGTGAATGTGAGTTTTTTTTTTTCCTAGTTCCTCAAACACTTGGGCCCATTTTCCAGATTAATGATTAAAATTGCATGTGGTCAATCAATAACCAACCCACCCGGGACTCCAGCACGTTGCGTCCTTGTAAGCCAACACACATTTAAGATAACTTTGCGGCGCCGCACTCCAGCTCAAATTCAGAATGTTCGGCTTGATGCAAGTGTTTTTTTTTTTTTTTGCTTCCTAACTGCTTAATTTAGATAGCAAAAGTTGATTTGCTTCTTGAGCATATGATCCAACAAAGTGTCGCGCTTAAGGCGTTGCTCTCCCCTCCGTGATACAGCTGAACAATTATCACCGTAAAAGATCAGACAAACAAGGCTCTTGTGATTGTTTCCACAACAACATTCAAACACATCTGTAGCATTTTCCGTGTGTATTCGCATAATGTGTATGTGTACACACAAGAGGCTGTGTGCACACTGTACCGCCCTGTGTTTTCCTTTTTCACATGTTGAAAGAATGTAGTCAGACCTGTTTGATTACGTAGGTAGCTGTAGTGCATGTGAAAGGTGATCAGATGTACCCAAGACAAAGACACAGTTGTAGCATTGACGCTACAAACCTTCATGTGGTATTAAACAGCAACACATCTATGTGGAGTTAGATTTGACCAAAAGGTATCACAGCATGAGTCCCCTTTTGTTTACACAACTGGCATCTTTAAAAGTATGATTTCTGCCTCCACGCTCTTGTGTTACACTTTCTCAAACCAGCCAACTGCCAGCACGTGGATGACGTCTGTAACTTGACACAATTATGTCAACATGTCAAAGCAAACACGCAGGCGTGCAGATTCATCTCGTTTAACGTGTGACGGTCAAGACTCTAACAGATGAGGCACTGGAAAATAGGTTCATATGTTGTGATTATTAGGCTATAATTATTCCATTAGTGTTAATATACCAACAGGTATAAAGAAACACTCTGACAGACATGACGCCTATGATGTTGATGGACTAAAAAGCCCTTCGTTGTGTTCCTTCCCTGTGCAAAGAGGGCCATGTGCTTGCCTGTTTACAAGTCGGTAGTGCAATTTTGATGCAGCGCCAGAGGAATTGTTTATGGAGAAGCATTTAAAGCTACAGGGTAGTTAAAAATGACAATTCCAGACGTGTTAGGAAAGTTAAACTTGCAGTAACCGCCTGTAAGATACGGAAGCGCATTGTTGCCACCCTCCAAAAAATAATTTGGCTTAGTATCACGTAATTTCGTAGAAAGTTTCATGTTATAACGTGATATTTATCATGTTATAACGTGAAATTATCACATAATTACGTGATATGAAATTATCATGTGAAATTATCACGTTATTTTGTGATATTTTCACGTTATAACATGAAAACATCATGTATGGTTTCACTTGAAGAAACGATGCAACCTCAAGAGGGTCGAATTCATTCTTTCTTCGGTACAACCCCGTGTTCTTCAAAATCCTTCGCAGAGTACGTATACTGGTAACAGTGTCATCTACAGTGGTCAACAACTGTAGTATGTCACTATCTCAAACCAAGATTAAAGTATAATTGAATGAATTAAGTTATGTAGACGAGCCATAGTCAGTTTATGGACTGTACCATGCTGTGAGGGACTCGTACTGGTAAACCATACTTGATATTTCACGTTATAACGTTATATCACCATATCACGAAATAACGTGATAACTTCATATGACGAAATAACGTGATACTTTAACATTATAACGTAATAATACCACATCATGAAATAACATGATAATTTCATGTCATGAAATAACGTGACACGTGATACTGAACCGATTTTTTTTGGGGGGGTGGCAGCAATATGCTTCCATACTAAAATAGTCATGTGACAAACATATTTTTATTTGGTTAGATTCATGAACGCAGGGTTAAGAATGAGTGTGTGTCTATGGTGCCAGCAGGATCAGCAGTGTGTTTACCGCCTCCCTTGGATGTCTTTGGTCAGGATGCAAGTGCTTGAACTCCCTGAAGATGTCCCCATCCAGAATTTTTGATCAAGTCTGTCTGGGATGCAGAGAACAATGAGGACAGTGATTATCTGAGGAGCAGTTGGTGCGGGAGAAGCAAACAAAGCTGCTGCAGGTCCTCTATGACCGAGCTAATTTAGCCTTGTCAGGCAAATATATTTGTGCAGTTCAACCATTTCTTTTTCACATATATGGTTGGCTTCAGGATATATCTAAGTGAATTCACACACAGCAACAACATGTGGAACAACGTGGCAACAACTTGGACTTATTATTATTATAACTTACTAACATGAACTGAATTACTTAGATGGCTTCAAATGAGGCTTAACATTTACACAGTCTCTCTTGACTGACCCTCACTGTAACAACATTGGTCCATCCTGCTAGACACTGGGATAACACGGTAACGCCAAGTTCAACAGACTAACCTACAAAATAAACACTAAAACAACATAACACGTCAACAGCTTCCAAGTTCCAGTGCCTTTCTCTTGGCTAGTCGGGGGAGTTGTATAGACATTTCTGTCACATTTCCATCAAAAATGAAGTTAGTCAGGTGTCGTTTAGCTCAGTTGATAGAGCATCCTCCCCGTGTACAAAGGCCCAGGGTTTGATTCCGACCCGTGGCTCTTTCCTGCATGTCATTCCCCATCTCTCGCTCTCTCCCTACATTCCTGTCACTGTTCAAGCTACCGCTGTCAAAAAAAGGGCAAAAAATATCTTTTTTTATAAAAACTGGACTAGACTTTTTGTGTTCGTTCTTCTAGTAATCTACGGAGAAATTGATATGTACCTTCCATATCTTCGTGTTACAGAAGAGCACTGAAGGGTTCCCTGAATGGAAAAGAAGTTTCACTCTTCCCTGAACTGGCATGGGTAAGAGTTTGACTGCTGATCTGACTGGTTAAAGTTCGCTCGTGATAAATGGTGATGGTTCATCCAATCCAAGTATTTTTACTATTATTTTTAGAAAGCCCTCGCTCTTTTCCAAACAGTTTCAAACAACAACTTCCTGCGGTGGTTCTGTGTAACATACCATTTTGGCACAGTCAGGTTGTGCCTGATTCAATTTTTTTTACTCACAGTTCCTCCACAGATTTCTATCCAGACAACAGCTGTGGCTTAACACCACCTGAAAATATGCCTTCACTTTTGGAGGACAGGTTTTGCCACCATAATCGCTCCACTAGTTGGACTGGATAAGTTAGGAATACGTCAGACGATTGATCTAGAAGGCCTCCTAGGGTTTACCATGAAAGACTGTGGAGATACAACCCGTGGTTAGATGTCAGAGAAGTGGTCTCATGGGAACCTCTGGTCAGCCTGAGTTTGAAGCCAGCCATGAAATGAAATGTCACTTTTAGAAAGTTGTAAACAGAGCCTAGGTTTACATTAGTACTATTAGAGGGAGGTAGCAGACTATTAGGATGCTGTCTTGATAACTTGATTCGAAACATGCTGTAACATACAAATGGATGTCGCCTCACATTGCTAACCTGCCTGAAGTACCTCTTAATGAACTCAATCAACCCCACTCCAGGACCTGTGAGAGTGCTGCCACAGGAATGTACACCCTGGCCTCCCTAAGTCAAACCGGGAACGAGACAGCCCTCACCTCTGCCTCTGTCGTCCACATGACTGGAATGATGATGCGCTTCAGGGCCAGATTTATTTGGGGCCCAGGATTATCCTCAGATGTGTTTAACTTGGAGAGTGAACATCTTTACTGCCTGGGCATTAAAACAAGGCAATATCAAAGTGGTTAAAAATGCCCACTGGGCCTGGGGCAAGTTCAACTGCTTCATTCTCAGGATACAGTTATATAAATAAATATGTTGGAAATTCATTTATAGTGACTGCAATTCTACAGAAGACTGACGGGCATCTTCTGCTAATAAACGATCTTAGGAAACCTTCGGGTTACGTCACTCATGCTCTGTGCATTCTTTGTATTGTCATTGTTCCTGATGAGCTGTTGGCACCTTGCATGACAGCGTCTGACATCAGTGTATGAATGTGTGAGAATGGGTGACAAGTATTGTAAAAGCGCTTTGAGTGGTCGATAGATCGGAAAAGCGCTGATATAAAGTGATATAAAATATCCATTTGTCATTTACAACCAAATCAAAGATGCACAAAAATGCTAAACTGCAGTCGGTGCAACCCATTTTACGTTACACATTTCATTTGACCCATCATTTATAGAACAACAGTGCAACTTTGCCAAAGATATGCACATCTGACACTTGAAACAATGCCTGCCTTAAAGCACATTATAATTGTAATTTATATAGCATAATATCGGGGGAGGAGGGGGCTCTGCACAGTACAGCAGTGTCAGTGTCAGTGAGTATTAAAGGCACTCAAGAGAAAATATGATCCACAATGGATGTAATGGGGGACGCTGAAGTGTTGAAACTAGTGTCTGCACAGTGTCATGGAAGTTATCAACTGAGAAGGACCGGTCAGAAGTCACATCCGGTGTTATACATTCATGCTCTGTAGAGTCCTTTGAGACATGCTTTGGTGACGACTGTTGATATAAAAATCTTGACATGCATTTGACCCAGAATATGACAAGTTTATGTCTCCAGGGTGACATTTGAATGAGAACAAGTTTCTCTGTCTCAAAAGTACAGTACTGTAGCGATGCGTGTACATGCACATGAACCCTTGTAACCAAAGAATCTTTCTTCCATGCTCCCCCTACCATCTGTTGGTCATAGGTTCGGCCCTGTGTCAGATGTTCCAGCTCCCTAGGTCATTTCAGTTACTCTAGACAGGATTGGTGTTTAGCTGTGTGTCTTGAATCACAGGAGGACCTCTCCTCACTCTGCAGCGATAAACAAAGAGATTGGGTGGGGGTGAAGATGATGTTGCCCCTGGTCACAGATAGAGAGCGCCAACGTGACAGCACCCATGCTCTCTATAGCTTTTATCTACCTCTGCTTTTTATAGTCAGAGGCCCTTCATGTGACTCTTCCCGGTACACTCGGAGCATGTGAAAGGCAAAGCGGTTGTCTCTGAGGAAATAGGCGACTTCACAACAAATAGCACCTCGGGGAGCCTGAGTATGCAAAGTCAGTCGGAGTGAGAGTGAGCAAGGCGAGCTGGAGGGCCGAGCCAAGCGACGTCTTAATGTTTATATACTGGAGGAAGTAATTATGGAGCACAGTTTGAAGTTGATGAACAATATGCTCTGTGAGATTAGGGGTGAGGGAAAGGGGGGGAGAGCAGAGAGTTGGGAAGCAGAAGGAGGTGATCTGTCATGCTTCTCTTCCCTGTAAATCAGACGTCCATATTTAGTTGGAGAGAGGGAAGGCCTAGCAGTAATGTAAACAAAGCCTGGGAGAGGGAGGGAGGCAAGGATAGTACATCAACACTAATGTTTGAGTCTATTGCCTGGCCTACTGCAGTCAGGATGATTCCTTGGAAGAGACAAGAAAGGGCCTGATAGGTTTCAAATAAAGATAAAAAGTCAGATAGGGAGGGATCTGTGCTGGCTTTTTTGATCTATGGGTGCTATTTTTGGATTCTGAAAGAAGAGTTTTAACAGGATCAATTATGAGCAGGCTGCAAGGACTGGACCAAAGGCATTAGCTTCACCTGTACCTGGAAAATCAAGATAGACAGCAACAGGAACTTAGTCATGTCATGATAAAGTGTTAGTTTATCCGAAAAAAAGAGAAAGAAACTGTTCCTTGGACCAAAGGCAGAGAGCAAACAAACGGGACTTCCTACCTGACCCCAGACCATCCTATGTCCACCATGAATGAGCTGACCTCTGAGAGCTCTGAAGAGGAGCAGACTGAAGTTGAGGAGATGCCGCAGGACCGAAGGGTGAGCAGGCTGCCCATCATTCATCTCATGCCCAGATCCAAAGTGGGCTCCCCCGCAGGATCCCCAAAGATCTCTCCCAAAGATTCCCCACGGGGGTCTCCTCGAAACTCCCCGCTGCTGTTCAGAAAGCTGATGATGAACCGCAGCATCAACCTCCAGAGGCGCCGCTTCACCCTGGCCCACACGCCCAGGTAGAGTCCATTACTCTGAGGCCAAGATTCAACAGATGCAGTAACAGCGCTTTGTGCTCCACTGAATGAACCAGACACGTTTCTGTTTTGTGCAGTGTAGATCATTTTCAGTTGCTTTTGAATACTAAGTTTCAGCTTACAGGATGAGCCACAAAGCCATAACAGACTTAAACTGATATTCAAATACGCAAGTACTGTTGACAGACTGGTTTTATGAGCACTTAAAAACTGACAATGGTTCCTCTGCTGTTCTTTTCCTGTAATTTTCGGAGCATGATTCAGTGAATCCTAGTGTTTTGTTGAAGTAGGGGATAGTTTGTGTCTCATGGCCTCATAGTTACTCTACTCAGCTGCAGATGTTGATGTATTTTTGGCTTATTTTCATGCAGGCAGCAGCCTCTCATGCTAGAAAAAATGGTTGCCCTTCAGCTTATGTTATGAAACACAAGATGCTCATTTGTTGCTGCGCTTCACTTAAACCCCGCTGTCCCCTTCCCAAAAATAATCAGCTGTTGTTTTAGAGGAATTCTGCGTACAGGCATTCTGATAAATTGTGAGCATTTTCAATCGTAAATGGACTAGCTGACGGTTTCCAAGAATCTTACGTGCGGTTGCGGCTGGTATTCAGCTTGCAAAACACATCCGATTCACATGACAGTCAGAGTTGGGTGTCTCAGCTTGGGTTCTTAATTTCCTACAGGTGAATGTGTTTTTCCAAAGCTTTTGTAGCCGCGCTCATCTCAGTAAACACACAGCTCAATGACATCCCGGCTGCCACTGCATTAGCAGTTTGTTGTTCCACTTATTTGTCAAGGAAGTACTTTAATCTGTCAGCAACAAAAAAACACACTTTTTTTTTCAACAGCTGCATGAAAGCAAAGTACAGTACCTTCAGCTCCTAACAGGATATTTCCTGCTTAGCTGAAAATATATTAGATTTTTCATCAGTTATAGCAGTCATAACTCTTGTTTGTAAAGAGTGCAGCTGTCTTGCCAGCTCTCCTCTAGTGCCTGTTGATAGCTTTGGTTTTATGAGCCATTATTACATTCAGGCCTGGCCCACGATTCCGATGCAAATTAAACATTTACTTGGTTAACAATGTCAAGACGAGAGTTGTATGAGCATGACTGCTATTTGAACTTTTCTGTTTAAGTGGAGACAGCATGTTTGCTCAGTGGCGTGTTAAACACTACGGCAGGTCTCTTCAAAGGAGGAGGAAGAGTGGAACATTGTACTGTGAGACCAGTTTTTATGCACATGCACCTCCTATCTCTTTGTCAATGTTTACCCTTCACTCCTCAACGTGTATACACGCTCAGATGGAAGCGGCGAGCTGTTGCAGTGATGTTAGATGACATCTGCCTCAATCAAATGAAAAGGCAGCGTAGAAGTCGAAGCCAGTGCTGTAAAATCCCCTTTTTTTTCCTTTATTGGCTAGAAATGCGTATTAAACATTCCTAAAGAAGACAGTGCCTACTATAAAACTCAAAAAGTGTTTACAAGTTCATTCACCTTTATAAACATGCAGTGGGGGATCATTTTCCTCCAGGCGTTTAATGGTCTTGGACTTGAGATTGGCAGAGACGTTTCTTTTCCAAAGTTTACTGTAACTCTTCAGCCAAACGGTTTCATTAATTTCAGCGTGTCTGTTGAATATCCAAATATTAGAGGGTGAGAGTCCAGTCTGGGGGATTTTCAAGGCTCAATCTGGAAAGTCAGATGCTTGCAGTCCAACACAGATATTCAACATGTCAGAGCTTTTACATTATACAGCTCTGAGGTCAGGCCATTGGAAGTGTCCCTCTGCAGGCTATGTGCAGTGTCCCATAATGTCAGAGCTGAAATAAATGGATGGAGTTGAGTTATTGCAGGATGGCTGGCAAGCAGGAGGAATTAAACAAACTGGGGGTCCAGCGGAAAATAAATGTCGTAGGCAGCTCAAATATAGAACATAGCTGCAAAGATATTTTCACTTGGTGTCTACATTGATTAAGCCTCTTTTTCCACTCCAGAGACAGCGCGTCAAACGGATTTTTTCTGAAAAATGCTTAATGAAAATTGTTTTTTTTCTGAGCCAGCTCTGGGATGACAGCCAGTTTCGTTTCTATTACGTCTTTCATTGATAAATGTAGAGCAATTTCTGGGCTGATGGAACATAAACTTTTTTTTTATTATTACTTTATTTGATAGATATCTTTATCTCTTTGGTTCTGTGGCCGATCAGGACTATTGCTTTGTAAGGTAAATACAGCATTAGCAAATATACGGTATATATATATATATATATATATATAAAGCCTGAGAATATGTGGACTTGTGTGAATTTACGTTAAATGGGGGAAAGGGAGGAGGAGGAGTACCTGTTTTTTGCAACAAATTATATTTTTAATCTCAGTAAATAAAATGTAAATTTTATTTATTATTTAATGTATAATTTATAGGGAGTCATGCGGTGCCCAGGTATAAATCAGTGTCATTTCTTAAACCAGCTTTTAAAAGATTAGAGGGGAGTTGCTGAGATTATACTTTTGTTCTTTTCAGTGTGAGTTATTTTAGAGTTGGAGTTTGTCAGATCAGTGTTCACACGCTTCCTTGTGTATATGTTTCAGTGTATTAGAACAAAAACTGGTTGTTCAGGATGTTGTCTGGACGTTTGAACGTTCTACAGATGAAAGTCAACGTTGCATTTACCATTCTTTTCCACTAGAGGATGCTATGTTGTGAAATGTGGGCCTGAAGTGACAGGAGTGTTTCTGCCTCTGTGATGGGTCAGGAAGAAAGAAAAGACATACCGCCCTTTGCCTGGTGTTTGACTGTGCAGGGACCTTAATGTTTCTGGAGATTTGAAAAGTTCCTGAAGTTGTTTGAGGTTGTTGACAAGTACTGTTAGAATATTGTTTATGTTAGCAGCTTTTTCTACTTCCTACTTGGACAGAACGGCATGACACTAGTTGGTGAATGGTAGCAAAAAATTGCAACACTGTACGTTGCAGGATTACAAACAAACGTTGGCATTCATAGTAAAGATTTGATATCCTTAGTGTTTTTTTTTACACCTTTTTTTTGAAACAGTTTGCACTTCCATATCACGCCAAATATTTCCTCACAGTGTTACAAGACACACAGCTATTTATCAAACATCAAAATAATCTAATATACAGCTTCTGGTGGCACGTATACAGAACCAAAAGTTCAACAGGTAGCTACAGTATATGTATACTGAGTGTGCTTCTGTATACTTTAAAGTTTATGATGATTAACAGCTTTATGTCATTTCAGTGTTGTTACTGTTAAAGTTTCACAGTGAAATAAGTGAGCCGTGAGCATTTTTAGGCCCAAAGTAAGAATAAAAACTCACATGCATTATACTGGACACTTCCTGCTTGCTGCTTATTATAAAAATGAGATGTTTCCGTCCTTGACTGATCGTGTCTCTCTGCCGTATTTTCACAGTCACCAAATATTTGTCCGGCAGCGAAGAGGATATTGTGCAAATCAGATAGATTATACGATGGCACGAGAAGAGAACTCGATATTAAAAAAGGAAAATTGAATCACCTTTTAAAAAAGAAAAAAAAAAGGCACACGCGATATCGAAGTATTGATTGACCGGCGCGCTATTGTCACTGCAGGCATGGAGGCAGGCTGCTTACACGGAAAGAGGAATTGTGCACGCTCTCTCATCGTTTGTTGTTGAAAACCTTGTATAATATTCTAATATGGCACTTTTTTAAAATTATTATCTGCCCTCCCCTCACCTCTACTCCTCCCGCTCAAACCCAGAACTGTTCATACTGCTCTTCTTTCTCATGCAACGACTGTCACTCTCTGTACTCTCTCTCTCTGCAATTTGCTCTCACTCTGTCTCTCTCTCCACCACCCAGCACCCCTCCACCCCCTCTCCTCTCCCTCCACAATCTCTCTCTCTCTCTCTCTCTCTCTCTCTCTCTCTCTCTCTCTCTCTCTCTCTCTCTCTCTCTCTCAGGGGAGATAGTGTTGTTGTTTGTTGTTTTAAGCCTGAGTTTGGTCCCACCACTCTCAGGAGGGAAGTGAAGAGAGAGCATAAGTCTGTTATAGTTCGCTGACAGGGACTACATGGGACGGCCCACTCCAGGGAGCATCTGATGGGATTATAACACTCTTTCCAGCTCACTTTTTTTTCCCCCCACTAAGAATAACTCTGCTCAGTCTGTTGGTGATGTAGCATCACAGAGGCGACCCCGTGTTCAAGTGGACAGCTTTGTGTCAGTGTTGCCGGACCTGATTTTTTTTTTTTTTTTTTTAAAGACACAAAGAAAATACCTCCAACCCATTGTTGAGGAATTCGGTTTTGTCAGCTCGCAGCTCATTTGGAAGAATCCAAGCTTGCTGTTTCCTATTTAGGAGTACGAGGAGAGAGAAAAAGAAAACCTCACACGCGAGCGAAAGGAGCGTTTATCTTGGCACGTCTGTGGTGAGCTGAAAGGAGAAGCAGCGAAGAAGTAGTCCCAGATGAACACTGACAGCTGACACCTTCCTCAATTTCACTTGATTTGATTCGACCACATGCTTTCACTGTCAGTGAGATGATGTGCTAACTCACTGTCTGATTGGTCTCTGACAGCCAAGACTCTTTGCCTTTTTAGGCCGTTCGTACACACACACACGTGCACACACACACGCACGCACACACACACACAGAGTGAGCTAAACCTCTCTGATTCTTCCTTTACCACAAAAAACAGATGGACATATCGTTAATGCCGGGACCAAAAGCTGAAGCACAAATTGAATTTTTTCCAGTTTGATGCACTTTGATCTGTTGATTCTGCACTGACCTGGAAGTGAATTGCTTCTAGCTAATAAGTTTTATCTAATAAATACAGAGGAGGGCTCAGCAGGCCTTATTCTCACTGTTTGCCTTTACTTTCACTCTCACAAGGCACAGCTGATGACACTGTTGTCTTTTTGCTGTTTTGCATTTTCATCTCGCTTTACATTTAGCGCTATTGGACCTGTTTTTCCTGCACAGTCTTGTCAAAGGGACCGGTTCCTCATAACCTGTAACCCGCGACGTTTTTGGACAGCTTTGCGATTTTTATGACAGCATGGGGTTTTCAGTCGTGCCGCAGAAGTTCACCTTTTTTATCCCTCGCCTCCCGAAGCTGCTACTTTGATGCCTCCCCGAACTCGACCCGAATCTTTTTGAACCTGCCAATAAAATGATGAACAAAGACTCTCGCTTTTCAAGGAAGATGCACGGCAACTTCTCCACCCGCAGGCACTCGTGCATTGGGTATGTATCCGGGCGCGTGTGGACAGTTTTGTGATTGTGATTGCAGCGAAGGCAACGTAATACATGTGTTTACAGACGTTCAGGAAGTATTGGAAAATGGATTGTTTGTGTCTGGCTGGCAGTCCCTGTTGTTGTAGTCTTTTACATGAAATACAATCAGCTGGTTGTATTATATTTAAGACTGCTGTCCTGTCACTGTGTTTACAGAAGTATCACATCGTGCTAGTGTTTGTCTGGTGCTTTTAGGTGGCTCATTCTGTTGCGTACTCGTGAGGTTTCAAGCCTCAGTCCCCGAGGAGCATTTAGATTACATAAAATATAAAGAGTTATTCAGATAAAATGGATGAATGCGCTGATGTTCTTTTCTTTAGGGACTATAAATACACTTCCAGTTCTCTTCACTATCCTGTTTAAAACTCTTGATTAACTTAAACACTGTCTAATGCCGAAAAACAAACAGAAAACGTCTGCCAAAGGATTTGACGTGTGCAGTGATGAAACTAGTTAGTGTTGCTGTTGTTGGAGTGCTGGGTGATGTGGTTGGTTTGTGTCGCAGGCCTCAGGGGGAGTTGGCATGGTGGATCGATGGCTCTGTCCACTGATGGCCCTTCTTGCGGGGTCCATGGACCCGAGCCAACCCGAGGCGTCTGTGTCAGGCACGGTACGACCGTCATGTGGTTGAGGAATTTTGGGTTTCATAATGGGACTAAAGAAAAATCAGCGCGCAAATGAGAGCGGCAGATGGAGCAGATTTGATCTCTGTTTTCTATCTTGTCCTCTAGGAAACAAAACAGAGAGAAATGAAATAATGTGTCAATTGGAATCACTTCCAAGAGTGATTCCAATTGAGGTAAATCGTCGTAACATGCTTCCTTGTCTACACACTTATGAGACTGATTGACTTAATTGTAGTTGTAACTTGATACAACTGTGTAATCACCAGGCTGGATTCAAGAAAAACAAAATCTACTACAGCTGTCATGAGATCCCTGCAGGACATGTCATTATGTAAGTTTACAGAGACTCAGAGAAAACAGAGGCCCAATACATGAAATAGAAGAACACACACACACACACACACACACACACACACACATAGGTACACACAGTTTATGTATATATACACACACGCGCGAATCTGCAGCGAACATGAGGCCATAGGCGTTGTGAAAGTTGGCTCACAATCAGAGATGCATGATTGAAATGAGTGCTTCAAGCGTAGATTCGCAAAGGATCAACCTCTCCTCAAACATTTCCGACCTGTTGTGGGATTACTTTTCTGTACAGTGCAGGCAAACTTTTCTGAACTCTGGGCATAAGGCATGTGCCTTGCGAGTGTCATCCGAACTCCTCCAGCCGTGAGCGTGTTTGGATCATATGAGGAGATCAAAGCGGGAGATTTTAGACCACAGCCAGAGATACAGAAGTGCAGAAGGGAACAGAAAAGGCCTCTATTCTCTTTACCTGATTTGCACATCAAGCCTCCTGGATGGGAAAAAAAAGTGCTGAAGTGGAGTCACTTGTTTTTAGCTTTAGATCAAAGTCAAGTTCAAAACTTGTTTTTCATTCTCAGCCAGTAAAGACAATGATGTATTTATCGCACAGTTATGGAGGAGATACCGTCGATGTGGGCAGTAGTACTTAAATTAATTAAGGTAGTAGTTAAATTATTTTGTAATTAAATCATTTTCTCTGCACCTGTGAAACACACACACACACACACACACACACACACACACACTGAGACAAAGCAGTCTCTATTGTAATCCATGTGTCCATCACAACAGAGACAGCTCTTATCCTCACTTGTACTAACAGTACCAGGGCACTATTCATCCTACCCTCTGACTAACACACACAAACACTACTAGTAATCTTCTCAACAATGCTTTTGATGGCCTGTCTGGCAGCGTGGTACGTTTGAACGACACAGCGTCACTGCATTAAGGCCGGACAAGGCCGGAGAGCTCTTAGCCAGTATCACGAGAAGATAGCTGGTGCTGCGTCCTAACGGCGTGTGACGGTTTGAGAAGATGCCATTTATCTAAAGCAGAGAACGACGGGGAGAGACAAGAGTGAGGTGAGGGCGAGAGCAAGAGAGAGAGACATACAGACGCAACGGCTGACCGACTGGGAAAAAGAGATAATTTACACAAAGAGGGTAAAGGCACAGACGAGAGGGCGGTGAAGGAGTGATAGAGAGGACGCGGGGCGAGATAGTGCTGCTTTTAGTGCGGAGATAATGAGTGGAAGAAGGGGGTTGGACTCAGAGGAAAGGGGGGCGCTCACGGGGTGAAGAGAGATATTTCTGAAGTGGTCAAAAAAAAAAAAAAAAGGAGTGAGACAGAAAGTGATTGTGGCTGAAAGAATAATGAGGAAAACAAAAACAACAAAAAAAGTGTCAAGTGAGGCCATCCAACCAAAGGGCAACAGTGTCAATGTCAGAGGTCCCAATATAGCAATATAGCCCCCCCCTGCTCTCACACACACCCAGATTAGTCAATAGGGCCTGTGTGGCTGTGGCGGGCTGGCTGCTGTGTGCGTCACTGCTGTACTCCATATTTTCAGCATGACTGATTTCCCCAATTGCCTCCAGAGCCTCATTGATTTCTGAGGCTGGCAGCAGCAGCAGCAGCAGCACTAACACTGCCCGAAATTTTAAACTTCACTGTATTTCCTACTCACGCTGCGAGAGGGCACAGGTGTGTTTGTCTAAAAGTCAAGAGACAAACTGTAGCAACAATAAAAAGAAAGAGATTTTTTAAAGGAACATGACGCCGTTAATGTTTTCCACAGACTAGTGCTACTGCGCTGCGCTCAAACAGACGCCTCAGACGTGAAATCGTGAGTGCAGCATGCGTCAAGTCTGATCAGAAAATGATAGACTGCTTTGTTTTGTTGATGAATGATTATGTTTCAGACATTCGTGCTGCTCCAGTGTTCAGCTTTCTAATCCAGCAGCATCAGGATGACTGTTCATTGTAACCACTAGAGGGGGAAACCGACTAAGCTATGCTCAGATATCCTTAGAGCACGGTGACCTCCTGCAAGCCAAACAGAAAAAAAAAAATGTGGTGATTTTAAGGCTGATTGAAAAAGGCCATATGAGACTAATTAGACTTTCATAGCTCTGTGGAGCGTTGTAACGTAATGCAGCTTAATCAAGAAGTCAAATTGAACTTATACTGATTGTGGCAGAATTGAGAGAAGTAGAGAATTAGAGAATCACATTTTATTTTTCAAGGTAGACAGTAGCTTGCTATCAACACATTTACACTCTACGGCTTTAATTATTATATTTATTACACATATTTATTACACATATATATTCTTTATTCTTTAATTATTTATTCTTTTACACATATGATATTGTACAAATGTTTTTTTCCTTTGAGTAAAGAGGTCGTCATATATCATTTATTCAGTAAATCTCTGACAAACTTTTGATTCTTGGCTTAATAAATAAAATCTTAATAAATAAAATTGACTTGACACCCAGTTCTGCTGCTTTATCTGTCTGTAATATTCAACCTGAGTAGCTTGTACATCAGCCACATAGCAGAAGAGATGCATGTCAGAAATATAGCACAAAGGAAATTACTACTAACAGTTATTATAATCTAAACTATTTTTCTTAATTATAGATATTGATTTTTATAAAAGATATACAATTAATTTTAATATTTAGTATGACCAGTAAAAGCTGAACTCTTTTATGTTAATTTTTAATAGTGTTTGGTGCTTTATAAATGTATTGGGGCAGTTGTCATATCCCATACATTGCATGATCAGTTATTAATTATTCCATGATGCCAAAATGATGAACTAATTTTTATTTTATTTTTTCATTTCCTGTAAAACATTTTTTTTTAGATCTGCAAGAAAGCCTTGTTTGTTACAGCTTACTGTAGTGAGTCAGTGTACAAACTGGGGCTTTCATTTTCATAGATTTTCATAGACTGAGCGTTTCACAGAAGGAGTGGCCCAGAGAGGCCACCTGATTGTGAATTTAACGTGTGTCCGTGTCCGCTGTACGTCTACATGCATTAGTGAGTTCCCATGTGCGTATCTGCTGGCCTTTTTGGGCCTGTGTGTGTGTGTGTGCACGCGCGTGTGTTTGTGTGTCACTGTGAACGTGTGTGGTTGCATGTGTGCTTACAAATCTGTCATCCACCCAATCCCCGAATCATACGAGCCCCAAACCCCGCCGTAATGCTAGCAGATGGCAGCCTAATGAATCATGAGGTGACACACTGATAGCCTTTACTACAGTACATGCTGTGACATGACGTTTGACATCACAGAGACTCAGTTAAATATAGGCCGCTAGCAACAGCCACATGCTCACACCTGGTGCTGCTGCTTTGTTACGGGCCTAGTATCATGGATGACATGTGCACCACGAAGAAATGTCGTGCAGTTTCTGTGGTAAACACCTTTAATTTGAAATCACTAAGGCTGTAGTCTGGTTTAAAGGAGATGTAACATGCTGCGTGCATTTACTTCCTGTACGCGATCATTTTTGGGACTAGCTCTTCTTGGGGATCCTGTTACAGATGTAGAAAACTATAGTGGAAATGCGCAGCCCTGCTCGTGTGAATATGCCTGTGTGTATGCTAGCGTGTTTGTGTACTTTATTCTTCTGCAGCTGTTTTCTTAACCTCTGGAACTCTACTGTACCAAACATTGTGTCCCTTTACAAGCTGAGCGTCATCAACGGACATAAAGTTATTTTAAATTCTGATGGAGATCCCAGAATTTCCAAAAATAGCAAACATGCTTAATTTAGGAAGAGGTGCGTGCGTAAGACTGCACAGTACATTTTCAGAAAGTTTCCAGTTAATGTAATGATGCAGCAACATAACAGATTACTAAGACTAATTTCCTCAGGATTTGTGATGCTTTTTCAGACACGAGTCAAATAGTATTTGTTTATATTTATCATGCAGCCACACAAAGGAACAAAGGAAGGAAAGCAGCACACTCTGCTAATAACTTCATGTTTGGGTTAATGCATTAGATGCAATAGACCTCATGCTGGGAGAAGCAGGTGTAAAATTTGCAGCACAATTTGTTCCGATGAGAAATGCGAGTTTGCAAATTGCTCATCAGTGTTTGGTGTGTTAGGCGACACTGTGAGAACATTATGCTTCCAACTCGTACCATTGTGCAACTGTGCAATTATATTGTCAGTGTTAGTACGTACACTAAACTGAAAGCCGGAGTTCTATTTTTAGATAATAGAATAGTAAATCTGCCTTTAAATATAGCATGAGGCAGTTTTGATAAAGTAATAAAATACTGTAAATACGGTTGTGGTTCTGGAGATGTTTAACGAGCCAGTCGACAGACCTTCCCAGCAGCCACTGACACGTAAAACATACATGAAATTCAGACAAAGAAGCAACACAAAGTGCCTGACGTTAACCCGTGGACGTGGAGAATATTCACTGAGTGATGCGCTGAGTTAATACTGTCCACTTCCAGTAAACGTCAAGACTTTAAATATAAGATATAACTCACAGCAACCTTTTTTTTTCCAGTCCCTCCTGATTATGCTGTTACAATATTTGATTTTATTGTACATTTTCTGGCACTTTGATTCGGACATAATTGGCTCTCAGTGGACAACGTGACGTTGGAAATTAATCAGAGTCAGATAGCTTTACAAACAAACCACAAACAGACAGTATGTCCGCTGACAGGCAACAATTCTGACACACAGCGCCGCTCGTTGATTTCAAAACAGCTCGTTATCCAGGAATGCTCACCATGCCTGCATGGAGCCAACACATGATGTCATGAGGCCCCTTTGCAAATAATGGACTATTAAACCCACAACTGAGGGGTCAGCCAGAATTTATTATGCCCTGTGATTTTATGAGTTTTAGAAATTACATCGCCTCGGCTCGCGGTGTTCGGCGCGACTGTCTAAAGACGAGATGTGAAGATACTGAGCAGAGCTAAACATTTCACGTCTGTCTTTCCTCAACCATCCACTCTCTTCCACCATGGTGACGCAGATACATTGAACACCGTGAAGTCCTCTGGTATACTGCCAGCAAGTGAATGTGTGTGTGTGCAAGTCCACTCTAAATAACAAAGATAAAACTCTTGAACCGTGTTGTGTAAGCACTTAATTCTTCTAACTGCACATGAAAACAATTTTCCTGTCATGGAAATGTGTCAAAATACTGCTTATTCACAACATTGCCTCATCCGGTTTGCATCAGGACACTCGGGATAAATTCTTTAGTTTTACAAGTCCAAATTCAGATCACATCTTTTTTTCTTTTTTCTTTCCACGAGTGTTA
Organism: Nibea coibor; assembly: GCA_023373845.1. Lineage (NCBI taxonomy): Eukaryota > Metazoa > Chordata > Actinopteri > Sciaenidae > Nibea > Nibea coibor. Next base: position 15,236,150 of record CM041725.1, on the reverse strand, counting down.
ATACAGGTCCATGAAACTTAACAAATTAGGAGACTTCACTGTATCAATATATCAGAGCTTGTAGAGCTTCTTTCTGAAACCACGATTGGCCTGATCGTGATTCTGTTCCTGCACGGTCGATCTTGCTTAACCCAAATAGCTACCATTTAATTCAGTGTAGGCGTGTGATTGGATTTATAAACTGTTGCCTTTCAATTCAGGCTCCAGAAAGCTATAATATACAGCAGTATTGTAGGCCTGTTCACTTTGTGGTTATGATTGACCCTTTTTTTTGTGTGCACCTCTTTAGATTTCCTTAAATGGCAGTTTTTCTTGGGTAGCACAGACACAGAACCCTTGTATTATATTAAGGGATTGTATTAAATGCTTTTATAGAACAAATACTGCAGTTATAAGCTGTCTGTGCTGTATGTCCCAACCAATGTAAATATAAAGTACGCCATATGAAAAAGATAAAAGCCAACTTTTTCACATGTGTAGGTAGTGGAGTAGTGGTCCTGTGATGCATTTTAAGCTCTCTTGTTTCTACAGAGTGGCCTGGTTCATGTTAAATATACTTAACTGAACCTCCATTTCAACCCATACTTTCTTGATTTTCTTTTCCATTCTCACCTATTGTCATCTTTCTGCCTTACATTTATGAATTCCACGGCGATGAGGCGATGCTATTGATTGATTTGCCAATTTAATTGAACCATGTCAAACTGCAGAATGTAACCCGAGGTGCGCATCCATTTATGGGCATGTTTTTTTGTGTGTGCGAGCTAGCTAATAGCAAATAAGCGCTTCGTGAAACCATGCTACGCCTGCCAAGCTTTCCGTTTACGCAAGGCACATAATGCTGTTTACAACGGTGGCAAATTTTCTGCTCCAAATTCTTTTCAAACAGTTGGTTCTTGTTTCTAGACAGTGGCCACCATTTTTGCTGAAACAGCTACACACTTGCAATTTTGAACACCTCTAGCTAGCAAATTAATTAAGTTAACGTTAGTTCCATGAGATAGTTGAAAATGCCCTCTGCAGATTTTTGGATTTCCGTGCTAACTAGTTTTAAATTGACATATTTGTTAATGGGGTCTTGTTAATAAACTTGTTGGCTATAATAATAAAATAAAAAGGCTAAAGCTAAATGTTCATCTCAGGCAAGTTCATGATCCATGTACAGTATACTGTATATAAGACTTCAAAATAAAAGAAACAGCATGTTCTTGTCTTTGTATTTTGAAACAGTATGTTTGCACTTTTGACCTTACAAGAAAAACGGCTTTCAGGATGATGGCAAACTGATGTTTAGCAAACTTGCAGTCTTGCAGTCTTGTGTAACATCGGCTGGAGTTAACAGAGTGTAAACATCTGGGAGGCTATACTAAAGCTGACTGCAGGGGATTGAGCTAAGTGCTAATGTTAACATGCAAACTAACTCACACGGACAATGTGAACGTGCTAATATGCTTTGTTCAGCATCTTAGTTCAGTATGTTAGTATGTTAGTAACCCCATTAACTAATGTTAAAGTTAGCTTAGCTTTGAAAGCAGCGCTAAGTTACTATGTCAGAGCAGATAGACACAGCATTATTGCCTTTTCCGCCTGCTGTCTAATCTAAAAAATGGAAAAGACCTGGATCATCAGTGGATCTGAAACAGATTGCATGACTCCTGGCTAAGCCATGGGTAACAGCACGTACCTGTCAATCAAAGCAGCAACGCTGTCAATTATGCATAACTTTGTTTTTTTGTACCAGATTGTACACGTTTATTTCTGCGGTGAAGTTGGACATTTTAATATGGGGGCTCATGGAGATTGACTCGTTCTGTAGCCAGCCTCAAGTGGCCGTTTGATGCACTGCAGTTTTTGGCACTTCCACATGGATGTCACAGGTTGCTGCTTGGTACCACTTCGGAAAATATTAGGCTCCATGTGCCACCATCAGCGACCCTGTTCAGCTACAGTCAGTTCACACAGGAGGCAGGTTTATTCCTGAGAAGATAATTATTTATTGTTAACTGTTTTTAAATCCTGAACAGAAACAACCAGAGTTCATTTAGTGGAAAATATTGAAACAAAATATTACAGGAAACTCTTTAATACATTTACAAGTTTGAAGTGAAATTACATTCCAGTGATCTTATAATTTATTTTCATTTGAAATTTTCTGGTATTTTGATAGGATATCCAAGTACCACTCGAGGGAGGTCACATACTGCCAGTGGTACCTGTACCATAGTTTGAAAACCACTGCAGCATTTAATCCAGTGCATCAACCTTTCTTCTTTTGTATTTTTTTTTTTTGAAAGACTTAAAAAAATCAATAGGTACGAACTGGCTGCAAGTGAACACAGGGACTTGTTAACACCAAAGCAACTGCTGTGCTGTGAGAAAACCTGATCACACTCCTCCCCAGTCTCTCTCTCTCACACACAGCTTGTCCTGATAAAATTTTACAAACTCGTCTTCTTCTCCAGAGCTAGCTTTAATCTGTCTCTGGGAACATAGCCTGTAGATCCATGGCCCCGGTTTCATTTTGCTGATCTCTTGTCAAATATTTCCTGTTTAAGTTTTCATATGAAGCCTAGAGAAGGTCGAGCAGCTAAGGTTTCATATTTACTTTTCACATTTCTGGTCTTCAAAAATACACTGCCCCTGGCCATGGGTGACCTTGCATGCTGGTGCCTAAGCCTGCGTGTGAGTACATACTGTATACGGTTATGTATGTGTGTGTGTGTGTGTGTGTGTGTGTGTGTGTGTGTGTGTGTGTGTGTGTGTGTGTGTGTGTGTGTGTTTGTTTGTACATGTTCTTCGTTCTCAGCAAGCTGTGTCCCAAGAGCTACTTACTGTAATACCCTATCATACTTATCCTGTCATCAATCTCTTTACCGAATAGACATGACATACCTGACACACACACACACACACACACACGAATACACAATCCATCTGGAAAGGATAATGGTGCCGTGGCCACAGGGAGAGCTCTGTCCTGTGATTGTATTAGGATTCACTGTGTGTGTGTGAGTGTGTGTGAGAGAGAGTAGTGAAGGGGTTAAAATGGCTAAAACATTTTAGGAAGGCAGGAACCATGCTGGCTCTGATCCCGCCCCCTTTCTCAGCTCTGACCTCACTCTGAAACTTGTCCCCCTTTGTGTGTGTGTGTGTGTGTGAGATGCGCACACACACACACACACAGACACTTGCTCAGTCACATGCCTACACACTCGTGCGCCGGCTCACTGACGCACACACACACACGCCTCCTACAGATATGTGCACATACTGTGGGGCGCTCGGACAAAAAAAAAAAAAAAACACCACACACACACACACGCAGGCATATACACATATACTCACAGGGCTACTGTGACAGGCTGGAGCAGGAGAGCAAGTTTGTCCAGGGAAAGGAAAGGTCTCTGTTTGCTCTGTGATTAAAGGTGTAGCAGCCAAAGGGGAGAGCAGGAAGCAGAGAGAGGAACAGAAGAAGTGTTAGAGAGAGAGAGAGTGAGAGAGAGAGAGCAGGCAGACAGAAAGGGAGAGGGGAAGAGGGCAGTGGTGTTGCGCTACATTTAGACCCGGAGCAAAGGCAAGATGTACATGGGGGACCGATTAATGGAGCTCTGCTGTGAGTGATGAAAATCTTTTTCTACAGCCTGCAAGGCAGACAGACAGGCAGCAGGAATCCAGGTGCTCGGGAAGGAACACACTGCAAATTTATTGAAATCATCATCCAAGAAAAAGCTGATTTTCACCGGCATACAGTAGCATGGATTGCATCATGGCTCTGCACTGGAGCCACCGGTCCTAGAGCTGGTGTCCACTCCGCTGCCAAAGGTAATGAGAACTCCTGGGAAGCCGTGGAGAGCCGGACAGCCCGACGGAGCAGCGAGACAGACGAGGAAGCGGGCTGGTTTTTACAGGGATGAGAGCGGCCACAAGCTGAGGAGAACCAAGAGAGGGAGAGCAGCGGAGCGGCCGAGAAGAGGAGGAGGGTGAGGACGAGTTAAAAAAGAGAGTAGACTAAAGAAAGATGAGTGTGCCGACAAACTGTGGGTTCTGTTACTCCGTGGAACGGAGTATCACTGTGAGGAGTGGGAACATATGGGGATCGCCGTGCGCTGTCAACAGGCCTATTGACATCATACAGAAACGCAGGCGGTAATTAAGAGCTATCTCATTTACTCTCACTCAGTCCTTTTGTCTTTCTCTGCTGCTCAGTGTCTACTTTCATCTCTCACACACTCCTTTCATCTCTCACACACACATACAGCATGTGTAAGGCTGCACAGTTTTGAAGTATACGAAGTTAGGAGCATGTTCTGCTGTCCAGCTTTGACTTCAAATGCCTGGGATATCATGTGTGCAGCATCAGCGACAGTTTCCTTCATCAGTATTAACTGAAACAAAACAAAAAAAATTGAGATCCTACAGCTGCAGTATACACGGCTTACAAAAAACTCCTTTTTTTTGCATGTGAACATTTTTCATAAGAGCGTATTTGAAATCTGCAGCCTGCGTACAATCTTTTATCAGCTACAATATTTACAAAAAACATTCTTCTGCCCTTATCAGTTGTTTTTGGTTCATATCTACATTTCCCAAAATATTGTTGTATTTCCTCTTGACCACTTGCGTTGACTGCTCTTTTGTTAGTTTAGGCGCTGGGCCTAAGTCTTATTATATACCAAATATCTATTTATCACGAAGCTGCTGTTAAGAAAAGTCAACACGAGGGACTTGTGTGAAAATACTCGCTATTAGATCATTTGAATTTTTTATTGTATCTGGTTAAAACAAAAAAAAAAACAGCCCTGTAGGACTTTAAATTATTCAGTTTATTCTACCTGCCAAATAACATTTGTGGCTAAAGTCAAACTAATGTTGGTTAAACTATATTATGCAGCTCTCAGCCAAGACTAAAAGCTTGAAGACGAGACATATGTACATTAACTTTTCAAATATAAGAGGCGGTAAAATATAAATTGATTTTCACCCTGTTTATTTAGTGATTTTATTTAGTCATTTAACTAACGGGGCCACTGAATTCAGAGACCTAGATTCCACATGGTAGTCTAATTAACTTATTGATTCTGTGAACAGCAACTTTAAGACTTTAAATGCTGTTTTCTTTTTCTCTGCTTAATACACAGGCCTTACCCATTAAAGTGTGTCTGTGCTCTATGGTGTTCTGGCCCGTATATAAATATTCTCACAGGAAAAGTCCGTCATAAGTTTGGTGGCTTCACACATAATCCTCAGTGCCAGCGGGGGAGCCTGCGAAGAAGATAAATTTGTGTTTACATTACGGTCGTCTGTCGTCTTTCTCAGGCAGGATCCGGCTTTATCAGATGTAATATAGAACATTTGTGATTGTTGTCCTTTCAGTTTAATTCCCCTCAAGGCCCATGCCAAGAAATGTAATTGAAGTCTGCTCTTAAGCAAGCAAAGGATGAGGCCAAAATTTAGGGAACGGTAGCGTATGGAGACGTCGGGCTCGGACTACTTTCACCTGTGGATCTAAAAAACAGAACAGAAAATCGCAGTTTTAAGAGTAGCGGTCTTTGTTGAAGACGATTAGCGTGCACAAAGAGGGGAGCCACAGGCAGGGAAGCGGGGACAACGGAGCTTTTTTTGGGTTGAGGTATCGATCACTGGTGCAACCAGTGATGGTGATAGAAGAGCAGGCGCTGCACCACCAAAAGCAAGGGGGGGAAGTGCAGGGGGGACGCACACGATTATCAGCCTTGTCAGTGCCCATTTTGGGAATCTATTAATAACACATATTTAAGAAGTCAACCCTTCCAAAGTAAAAGCTATATTTATGAGTATAAAATGATTACACGGCAAAGGTTTATGTTGTTTAAATTCTAAATCTTTAGAAATGTTTTCGTATCTGTCTCTATTTTCTCTTTTTGCTGTTTGTCCAAAGCAAATACAACACTTATCTACACAGAGTAAAAGACAGCGGCGGTAATAAAGCGGCATCCAGAGAGCTGAACTAGACACCGAGGCTCTTTTTGAACACATACAATATACTCTTCATGTGGGCATGACTCAATGTGCCAAGCTGAACCTACAGGGCTATGAAAGATATAAATCTGCGGCTTTTGACATCCGACACCAAACCCAAAGCGTCTTGCGTGCCTTTGGTCCGTGATTTAAAGCCCAATTACCTCAGTTAACCGCAGAAGACAACAGCCACATAACAGTAGCCCTTTCTCCTTAGATGGATATGTGGCGAGGGTATGCATGTTTTTACGTGTCTGTGAGGGCAGCAGGTACCGTACAAATTGAAGAGAATTGAATACATCTGCTCTTAATACAAAGCACACTGCTTGACAGAAAGCGGCGTTTTAGTTTGCCCACTGGTAGTTATAGGTTTCTCCTTTCAACATTCAGCTGTAAAGGGTAACACCTGCTTTTCTTTTTTTGTTTTTTTCTAAATGAGGACAGATAAGAGGATTCCCGCTGAAAACCTGGGGCAGTAGCAGCTTATTGGCTTTGATGTGTTCTGCTGCCTTCATCTAAGCTTTGATTTCAATTTTATGAACCTGAAATTTGGTTTTAGGCTATGAAAGCAGCACAGAAAGCACATTGAATTTGACTTTGGGAGCTCAGAACAACGTGGTAGAACTTTTTTAGCGATGCTAGCAGCGCAGCTCAAGGGTGTCGGTCATTCCTGGTGTATCCTAATGTCCTCTGTTAGTTTCTCTCGGTGCCACCAACATTTGTGGTGTGTTTTCAGTGAAATGTCTTGACTAATTTATTCATTGTCATGGCATTTGGTACTGTTATTCGTATTTGTATTAAATTTTGGTGATCCCGTGATTTTCCTCGTAGCACTACCATCAGGACAAACAAATACATGCGAAAACTAGAGGGCGCAGACCTTCATAAAGCAGATAGTCCAGTCTTCTACGTTCAAACCTGCAAACTCAAGCACTATATATGTCTGTTTTATAACTGAACTATCTCGCAGCGTTAATAAAAGTGATCCACCCATGATCCATCATTCAGATCCGCTCCAAAATGTGATGGTTTCTTCCTAAACCCACGCTACACCTTTTCCACCAAGGTTCATGAGAATCAGCCCCACACTGACGAAAACCCCTTTAATGGGACTAATGACATTCCTATTAGCTTACTTAGATGTATTTTGCAATGTGTTAAAGAAGCGACCCGCGAATGAAGACTGGCAGTGGTGTGAAGGAAGAAAACTGTGGTTTTTAGCTTGTTCATTGTGGGCTACTGTAGAAACATGTGAAAACTCTCACATTAAAGGCTCATTCCAAGGTAACAAAAAAAAGAACAATTCTTATTTTCAGGCAACTGAAAACATATTTATGCATATCATACTACTTTTCTGCTGTATTCTGTAAATAGATCCCCTTCCACTCCGGGCAACAGAAACTATATTCTGGTGTCAGATTGAAAATTAAATCCCAGTTAATTAGCACCATTCGTTTGAGCCATGTTATTGCTCTCCTCTGCTCTCCCACCATTTACAGCCTGCTATGTTTCCACAGGCTATTGATCTAATTTCTCTCAACACTGTCTTGCATATAGGCAAGTATGAAATGAAGTGGTAATGACACAGAGCATTATGCAGGTGTGACCAAGCCAAGGAAGAGGGAAGGACAAATCCTAAGATTATTTCTAAATGAACCATTGACAGCAAATACAAGTATGGGCTTTGTTGGGTCTTTGGGAGTGAGAGCATGATTTATGCACAAAGTAATTTAATATGAATTAAGAGTCTTACAAAGACGACAGTTTTGGCAGGTTGCATGCGAGTGAGGTAACTGAGGTTGAGCTTTAGAAGTACATTTCTTAGAAACCCAATACTCTCCTGTCAGTTCGACCTGGGAGTAAAGAAGGGGAAAGACGAAATCTTCATCTTGGTTGATTTATCAAAATCAGAAGTGTGAATGTTGGACACGCTCATATCTTTGATGCCAAACCAGAGATAGACACACAGACCATTTGTGCCAGAGGTCAATTATTATCAAAATTTGCCAGGTCAGTGTAGCCGTGATGGATCTGAGCTTTCAGTCACAGTACATGAATCTCCTCATTTGCAGAAATTATTAAGTCATCCCATGCCCTCCACGGAGCATAACTCTCACTGGACCTGGCAAAGGGGAGGAGGCATCACGGCCAAAAAGCATTTTGTTGTAATAAATGTGTCTAAAAGTGTTTCCAAAGCATTTCTTAAATCATTAGTGGCTTCTAATGGTGGTCTGGCCCACTGGGACCCTCATTTATCTGCCTCACAAACAGCAGGAACAGGTCCGCTGGTGTTGGGTTGCAGGCCTCACACACACAGGCACACACATTACTGGGCTCATGTGGGATGTGAAGTTGGATGTGAAGCTGGGCTCCGTTCGTGCGTGTGATCATTTGTACACTCACACAGAGTTAAGTCGTGGCTGAGTGTTTGCAGTGTGACAGGCGTTATAAACCGAATGCTCTGCTAAAACCTCACAACTTTACTGTCCAGTAATGAGCTTTCCAGACACAAGTGCAGACAAATACTTTTTTTTTTTTTTAGTATGACAGAATAATTGTGCAATTATGTGCCAGTGTGTGTGTATTTGTGCGTGCGTGCATTGTGCCGAAAGAAGCTGCGGCTTTTTTTCCCCCTGAGATATCCAGAAATATTTGGCGTCGAGATGCTTTGACCCTGTTTTTGAGCAAGATGCTAAATATTGAAATTCTGCTTTGTTTCACTTGCGTTTGCACACAAACGCCACGTTGCGCGCTTCCCTTGCTTTAATAATATGACAAACAATTAGACAATTATAGATATTAGAATTATAGAATTATAGATTAGATATAATTAGACAATTATATCTGTTTGCATTCATCACAGTACATGAATGAATGTGAACATCACACCTACGCTGAGCTCATCAACTCTTTTTGGCGCCCGAACACACGCAAGGACATCTGACTGACTTTCGGCATCAGCGTTATATTTCAGTATTATACACTCATCGCTTACATCACGTGTAAAATTCTTGTTGCGTCGCATGTTAGAGCCACATGATCGAATGTCAATTTAAATCTACATTTATACTATAGAAAGGCCTGCCCATTTAACGGAAGAGTGAATGCTTACATTACATTGTTGTGTCTAACTTCCTGCTGGATTATTTTTGGAACAGATTATAGAATATTGGATTCAAATCTTGTTTTTTGATGCTGCCGTGACAAACGGCTTAAGCATAGTACCTGTCACACACAGCTTTCTTAATCTGTGTGGTCTTCAAGAAGCTCCACCATTGATGCGATCACACCGATCATTTTTATAGCCCAGCTTCCGAACCTTTTCTGTCTCCTCCTCTCACTTCTTCTCTTCATGTGTCTTCTCACCTTCGGACCCACCACTTATATTCATTTCCTTCCAATTCTTCACTGTTTTCGTTGCTGTGCTACACGATCCTGAAGGATAACAGAGACTCCTCTCTCTGTGTGTGTGTGTGTGTGTGTGTGTGTGTGTGTGTGTGTCTGTGTGCGTGTGTGTGTGTAAATCTCCTCTGGTCTCCGACTCACTCGTGTTTATTGGAATGACCACTGCCACTCGCTCTGTTGTCCTTTAAAGAGAAAAACGCATAGTCCTCATCTGCATGTCTTCCATACACTGACACACCATATTAAACCGTGTGTGCCTGACCTACGGTTCACTTCCAGTTTAAACAATGGTCTGCAGCGTAAAAGAGAACAGCATGTACGACTTGTAGGATGTCCTCGGCTATCTGTCTGCTCATTATTCTGCAGCCTGCCCGCGAGGTTGATTTTTAAAGTTCACAAATGGAAAGACAAACAGCAGTATTTCAACCTGAGAGAATGCCTTTACAGTGGAAGCTCGGTTATCCGAGCCTAATTTTACAGAACAGGCGCAAAAAAGAATGCAAGAATTTCTCAACGGCTGATAAGAGTTTATGCAACTTAAAACCAAACTGTAGATTTTTTAGGAAAGAGAGAAAAACACTGTTATCACAGTTTTTTTTATACATTTAAAATGGACAAACCAGTCTTTCCTTTTGCCTTCTGCCACTGGGAGATAAACCAGCACACCTAGACCCGATAGGATCGTCTCCCGTGATCATGACACTGAAACCAAACAAGTGCTTTTACTGTATCAGTTGATTGATTATCGACGGAGAGACTGTCCTCGTCAGCCTCTTCCACACTGCTAAGTCCATCAGAGGTCATGGCGGTCCATGTCCAGCAGTGCAGGCGTCACGACGGCTTTGTGTTGTTTTCCAAAGGAAAGATCGGAGGAAAAGGGCTGGGCTCTGAGACGGTGATTACAGCCATCAGAGAGGGAACACGGAGAATACAGTTCACATATGATAATAATTGCACACAAACGCACGCGTGCACACGCAGACGGCGACACTAGATTTGTCTTTTCTTTTTCTGTCCGTCTCTTGGTTTTAGCTGTTCAGTTCATAGCAAAATAAACTTTTCCGACTTAATGACAGTGGACGGACATAAGTACAGTAAGACAGTGACCACACACACGCACGCACGCACACACACACACACACACACTTGTTTAATTTACAGACCAGCTGTTGGTTTTGAAACAAGTCAGTGAGGTTACTGCCAAAATGTGTGTGTGTGTGTGAGAAAGAGAGAGATTCTCTGTGAAAAACCAAGACAGCCTGATGTAAAGTAACAAAAAAACCTTATTCTAACAGTAAGAGTTGGTTTCGGTTCATTGTATTAATTAAACAAACCAGCTCTTACTTCATGAAGGAAATCATAAGTTTCCCTCCTCCTATGTCAAACACTTCCTGTCCAAACACAAACAGAAGAAACAATACAGCTTTTTTCACATCACTCGCTCCGTACAGAGCGTCTCATAACTTTGTTCGGCACTTGTTTTATGAAAAGGTCATTGAAGTGATTCCGTGTTCCTGCCTTTCTGTTGTGTCAGCTAACACTACATTGGCTCACACTCTCATTTTTCACTGCCTGATTTTGAACAATGAACATACGTGGATATCGCAGTTGCATAACGCCTATACTTTATCTGGCTTTATATATATATATAGCTATCATTTGGACATATTGGCTCTGTTTTTGTCGGGTGTGAAATGATACAATGCTGGAAAGGGTATGGTTTCTGTCTCTATTCATGAGTACTTTCTGAAATAATAACCGCTAAACTCCACTTTCAAATTCTGTGTTACTTTGCTGAATGCTTTGCGGACGATCTGCAGCATATATGCAGCATGCGGCCATTTCCCTCGTGTTTTTTAACAAGGGGGATTAGTGAGTAACAGAGACAACAACAAACAGGGAGGGCTGGGAGCCAGATCTAATGTTTTCCTGCATGCTGCCGCCCACGCAATAGTTGTGCCACTGATAAATAACTCAGATTAGTTATACATTTTGGAAAAAAAAAATCCTTATTCATTTTCTCAGACTTAGACTTAGATTAACACCATTTTCATGTCAGTAAACATGACACCGCAGCCATCGGCTGGTTAGCTTTGTTGGCTCTGTCCAAACCTGAAACTCTAAATCTCACAAAAGAACACACTCAATAGATTTATGGCTACAAAAACTGAGAAAGAAATGTCAAATGACTGTATAAAACATTTTGTTGACAGATCGGTGATCGCTGATCAGTGAAAACTCCAGGAAGTTACTGTTCCAGGCCAAAGAAATAAAGTCTGACACATAATCCTCTGTGCGACAGCGACCTTACCTTTTTTATACTCTAGTTTTTGTTTCCTTTACACTAAGCTAAGCCAACTTGTTGTGGCTTCATATTTACCATACAGACCTTTGCAACATGTAGGATGTCCTTGACTGTCTCTCTGCATGTTATTCTGCAGCCTGCGAGTGAGGTTGATTTTCAAGTTCAGGCTCACTAAAGGAAAGACAAACATCGGTATTTTAACCTGGAGGATGTATTTACAGTGGAAGTTTAGTTATCTGAGTCTCATTTCGACAAACGCACGGGCACAGAAAAAGTGCAAGAATTTCTGTTTTAGTTCGTTTAATGCTAAGCTAACTGTCTTGTTGTAGCTTCATATTTATCACACAGACCTCCGAGGGATATTGACCTTTCCAATGAATTCTCCTCAAGGAAGCAAAAGTGTGTTTTCCTAAAAAAAATGCTGATAATTATTTGAAAAACTTTTGATACCTGTATGGAAATATAATATAGTTCAACTACGACTTACATAGTGAATTAATGTAGGTATACTGGACATACACTAAACACACAGCACCTCCATCGGGTTGCCCCACGTCACAGGAAAGGAGGGGAAGACAGGGTTTCTCGCTCCGTGTGTGAGGAGTCACAGCAAAAACCACCACACGGCTTTTATCCCAGGACAAACACACTGGTGACTCCGGCGTTACACAGTAGTTTACACATAGAAAATGCCATTTGTGAATTTGAAATTGCTCTGAGAGTACTGTTTAAAGTCTGTTTTTTTAATGTGGGTGGATTTGCTTTACTTCTGTTCTATGTGTTGAGCTTCAGGGTGTGGACGCTGAGCTGCTGGTGTGAAATTTGTGGTCTCATTAAGCCAATCCTAATCCTTGTTTGCTCCAGAACATCTTTCATGTGTCATGTGCCGCACAGATACGCACAGACCGGATTATAACGCTTTCAACACCAAGGCGGGGAAACAAAGTTTTAGACTTTTGTTGCGTCTCGTTCCCTCTTGTTCTTCATTTACTTTCAGCCGCTTTGTCACGTAATAGAAATTATTTCAAATTATAGACAGGAATACAATACTCTCAGGCGTCACTAGACCAGATCTGCGTTACATGTAATAAATGCTCTCCGCCTTCTTAAAAACGGCTCTTGAATAAATGGCTGAGCCAATCCTGCGAGTCTCCTCTGGTGTAACAAATTCTACCTCTGGTTGTGTCACAGCAAAGGCCTGGGAATGATGAATGAAGGTTCAGATGACAGCTTGCCCTGGTTTACAGGCCTATCTCTCTGTCTCTCCCTCTCTCGCTCTGCCCCGTAGCTCCTGTATTTTAATGCTCCCCAGATGGGATTGACGTTGCCGTGACAGGCGGTGACGCAGGCGGAGTGTCGAGTATCAGGGCCACTGACAGGTTACCATCAATCACACTTCTTACCAGCCAGCCACTTAAATAACAAACGCTGTAACACACCTCTCTCTTTGCACTTTTTCTTTGTAAAAAAAAAAAAATAAAAAAAGGGGCTTTATGATGCTCAGGAATGTTGGCTGCAGTCAGGTCTTTAGACTAGAGAAAGTAATCAGGTGTGTGTGTTTGTGTATATATGTGTGTGTGTGTGTGTCTGGGTGCCTTTGTGGTTTTCAATGTAAATGTTAAATGAATGATTTGTGGCAAATTGAACAAACAAAAAAACTAAATTCAGTTTTTGTTCTGCACATCTGAAGAGTAAACATCAGTTTGATGATTTGATTTTTTTTTTGTGATTTTGCACACATTTCAGTGACTGTCCGGTCCCAACTGTATATCCAATATGTCAGGCCTGTGACTAGCCATTTTCATTATCGTTTAATCACACAGATCCCTCTGAATGATTGTTTGATTACTGGAAATATTTGCTGTTGTTTTTTCCTCAAAAACCCCAAAGATATTTAGTTTACTATCAAATAAGTCACTGAAAAACGGAAAGTTTGACATTTGAGAGGCTGCAACCAACAAATTGTTTGATGTTTGACTTTCAAAATCACCTGAACCGTTTATTATTATCAAAACTTCATCGCTGATGAATTCTTTCGTCAATCGACCGATCGGTTGGCCGACTGCTCCGGCTCTACTGTATATTTCCATTGTCTGCAGAGGAACGTCCAGACTGGCCGGCTCTTGCAGTCTCACCTCAGCCCAGTAGAGGGAGTCTGTCCTCAGAGTGACTTCAGAGATTTATTTCAGTTCTCCAAACAACACTCCAGCCATCACTCACCGACACGTTTATCTGCTGTATTATTAAAACAACACCCTCCCACTCAACAGGATTATTTTAAAGAAATCTCTTTCTGTTCTGTTTATTTTTATCTCTTGTGGCTGTAACTGAGAAAGGGGGAGAGAGGGAGAGGGAGGGAGGGAGGGAGGAGGAGGGTGTCAGAGAAAAAGAAAAGAGGTGGGCGGCTGGGTGGGTGGGTGCGACTGGCTGGCATGTGAAAGACACAAAGACAATAGAGTCGTATTAGAAGACCAGCCAGTGTGCTTCTGTGGGAGCTTCCTGTTCGGACGGCGTGCACGATTAGGCTGAGCGCTGACCTTTGACCTCTTGAAAACACAAAATGCCCCAGTTGACATATTTAGTGTTTTGCAAAGTGTACGCCTGAAGGCCGTGCACAGTGGAAGTTTCGTGGTTTCATATTTGCAGCACATTCGCTCCATCGTCATTAACACATAGAAATAAAACCTGCTGTGTTTTTTTTCAGTATGATCTAATAATATTTAATACATATACGACAACAAAAACTACATCAGTCCATATGAAAAACATTTTAATTTAACATTTAGCTGCTATTTTCATTTTAATCTGCAAATTCTTCTCAACAGTTAGTTACAGATTCTTCAAGCGGTGACAGGAATAACATGAAGAAAATATGATGTTTTAAAAAAGGCCTCAAAATTGAATCAATACGACACATAAGCACATACACGTATGTGTATGTGTATCTTCACATAGACAGTATGATTTTCACATCATTTTTTAAAATTTTTGGTTTATTTGACTCCCCATTTGTCGTTACCTTGGCAACAGTTTTCTGGTGTTCATGCCACTGTGTATACTGAAGTCTTTTTTATAAACCTGTAGTGATTGTACTACTGGGAGTCATGCAAGGTGGAATTTTATTGTGTGTGTGTGCGTGTGTGTGTGTGCGCGCATGTGTGAGTGTGCGTCGAAGTGAAAGGTAAATAGTAAGCCAGGGCTCTACACTCGCTCCCCTGAGAAAGAGAAGAAAACTGGAAGTGAAATGGCTGCGAGGGAAAAACGTGGGCGATATTTTGATCTGCGATCTAATTTTAGCTCGGCCGCAGCTTCAAATAGAAACTTCTCCATAAATATTCATGAATGGAGGGAAGAATCTGCTGCTGTGCCATGCTGAAGGAGAAGGGAGAGCGGGAGAGGGAGGGCTCTGTATTCCACCTGAAAGTCTATTTTTAGCCACATCGCTGCCTCTCTCGGTCTATTCCCCATGCATGGGGAGGCTAAATTTAGTTGCATAGAGGCAGAAGCGTGATGCAGAAACAAAAATAGAAATGGGTTTATGGTCAGAGCACGCAGGACAACAGCCAGGGGTGCAGCATCATTAGGGAGGTTGGGAACATAAGGGAGACGGAGAAGATGGAGAGCTACATGTGCGCTTGTAGGAACTGCACGCTGTGTGTTCTTACAGATCAAAACAATGCTCATTACAGGTGTGTAAAGAAGTCAGAAGTCAGATACACGTTTGTACATTTGCAGGCATCCACCCTACCAGCTCAAGTCTCATTGGCCCGGTCACACGGGATAAAAACCTAAAAAACCCTCATGTACGTGTCTCAGAACAGGCTGTACTCTCTCCCCCTTTGAATTTTTATTTACTCTACCTCTCGCTTTGCCCTATTTTACCCTTTACCCCGCCTTCCCTCCCTCTCTCCCTGCGAGTCTTCTCCTTGGCTATGTATAGCACAGTCAGCGTGTCTGTATCTGTCACATGAATGGAGGGATGGGGGCTTCTGTTCGGCCGGTCTTACGTAACAGCCAATAACGCACCAACATCTTGTCCTCATGCAGCAGCCTGGCGGGGTAGCGGGGTGGGAGGAGGGCCGCCGGAGGAAGGAGTGGAAAGAGGGATGAATGGGATGCTTGCACGCTGCAGTTGGCGCATACCTACTGTTAGAGCACTGTAGAAGGCTGCAGCCTTCAAAGCATTCAGATGTTTATATTGATGCTATTAAAGCTGTAATCGCCTATTTTTAGCCGTGCCGGTGGCACGACTCTGTGCGTGGCCGTCTGTTGGTCCATCATCACGTTTGGATGGATATGTACAGACCCTCCCCAGAAGATGAATCTCACTGACTTTGGTGATCTCCTGATTTATCAACTTGTAGCACCCAATATTTCAGCAACCTCGGGATGATAATTTTGGTTCTCCCTCAACTTTTAACATTTCATATAGCGCCCTCATCATTCTAAATGGCTCAACAATGTATTTAGTGCTGGATATCAGTACTCCGTCAAGTAATTTGTACGGTTTGGGTGTTTTCTTTTTATTATTTCTCACACTTATTATCAACATACATCTCCAGCTCACCCTCCTGCACCCATAACTACAGTTTCTATTCGTCTCAGGTTTCAGACGTTTGTATTTTTGAACATTGTTTCCCCCTCTTGTATTTATTTGAAAAAGACTGAATGTCTGTCTCAGAATGCGCCGGTCCAAAATCCTCCATGTTCCGCTAATGGTTGTTTTGCTAAAGCGTGGATTTTTAATCTGGAGTTCCTCAGACTGTTTATAAAAACTGACGCGTTGCCAAACGGAGCACCAGGCCGACAGAGTCTCTGCGGGTTCGCATGTCAGCAGAGGGGCTGTGGGAAACTAGAGATGTGGATCAAGGCAGAAACGTGCCCAGACTGTTAAAAAAAAAAGGGAGGGGGGGGGGCCTTTATTTGGTGTTTTTCTCTGTTGTCGGGTCGCGTCCGATCAAGGGGAACTCCTCCTCACCTGAACGCAGAACCCACAGCTATTTTTAGACTCTCACATGATCCCAACGTCAATATGCTGATGCTAATTTTATTCCCGATGTTCGCTCACAGTCCTTCACCCCGCTCACATGCCTCTGGATGTTCGCGCACACACTTGCGCCTCATGTGCGTGACATTAGCCACACAGGCCTCACACCTTTAATGAAGTCTACATCGTGTAGTTTGTGTTTTTTTTCCCCTCTTCTTCTGCTTGTGCATTCAGACTGGCTGGAAGTTGCATGGTGGAAGTCTCTGTTCTGCTTGATTGGTTTAAAGTCTTCACAGGCAGCAGGTGGAGAGATCTTTGGCCTTCACCTTCTCGTTGTATCTCATCGCCTTGATGTGAATGGCTCCACGAGCCAGTTATCCCTAATGGTCAGTCACTTCTTCTGGAGGATCATCGACATGCAGCCAACCAAACTAGGAGCCGTTCACAGTGCGTGGCTCTCAGCACCCCCTCATTGTGTAAATACAGTGCTGATTTTAGTCTACTTTGTCGGATCGGTGTGATAACTGCATTCCCACGCGTTTCACACTGCCATATCATTTTTGTCACCCTCCTAAATTTGTCACTTTCAGCTCTTTTCGTTTACGCTTCCTTCTAAATTACACAATTTCCTGTTCAAAAGATAAAAACAGCTCAGTGTTGTTACCCAGCGATGAAAGCATGTGATATTTTTAAATTTGGAGTATTGTGTTGTATTTTCTCCCTGTTATTGTTCCTGATGCAGCACCAGTCATTCTCCCGAAGTAGATACTGGGATTTCTACATTGTTTTTTCTGCTTTTTCAGGGGAGTTCATGCGTTGTTCAGAGAGCCACAAGCGTAACATTTTCATCACCAAATGCAATCAGCTCTCTCTGAAACCAGTGTGTTCAAGATGACACAACAATGACTAGTCGGTCAGCCTGTTATCACTGTTGACAGCTGTTTCAATTATTCCTACCTGATGCAAAGAAAAATCGGATGACAGATGAAGTTTATACAGGACACCATGTACTCTGTGGGCGTCCAGGATGCTTCTTTCATTTTGTTTCCATGCTATGAAATAAATCTGCACTTTTTAATTCATAAAATGAGTCATCTAACCTTAACAAATCCTCTCTTGTCTTCTCAGTTTTGACGTGGAGAATGGATTGTCAGTGGGGCGCAGCCCCCTGGACCCACAGGCCAGCCCTGGCTCTGGTCTGGTCCTACAGGCCAACTTTCCTCACAGCCAGCGGCGGGAATCCTTCCTCTACCGCTCCGACTCGGACTTTGACCTTTCACCCAAAGGTCCTTCCAGAAACTCCTCCACTGCCAGTGACCTGTAAGTTCACTCCCGCCTCGTACCGTTGACGTCGTACCTCTTTGTGGCGCTCGACTGCATGATGGACAATGTTTTGTATTGTTTAGGACCATGTGTTTTTCTTGATTTATTTATGTGGTTATCTGAATACACAAACTAAAGAACATGGCCTCTCAACTTAAAAAACTGAAGGTCAAATTTGATGTCTCGCTATGCAAAATACATTTGACAAAAAGGAAGGAGCACAATGTATATAGTCAGTCTTTACTGTGAATCATTCAAACGTATGGCATGAGACGTCTCAGCACAAAGACTTTGGTCCTGATGCTGAGACACAGTTTGTTTTCTGTTCTACACCCGGTAATGAAAAAAAGACCTGTCTGTCTCTGTTTTTCTCTTCTTGTCTTCCTTGTGCTGAGAGGTTCCCACATGGGAAGATTCATATGCTGCATTGGTTTATGGGTTGGCTGCAGCAAACAGTTGCGGTCTCAACTTTATTTGCAAATTTGAAACTAGTCTTTCTGGCATTTTCATTGGATTCCTGGAGAGCCCTCTGAAGCCAAAAGGCCGGACTGTTATGGTGGCGTGCTTTCTCTTTCATTGGCTTCATATTTTGATGTATCAAAGCTATTTCTGCACACATCACCTTGTATTGGACAAAAATCCAACACAGAGTGATAAGAGGGGTCTACCTTTGGTGGAGGTTTTGTCCTCGCCTTTTAGTTTTAAAGCTCAAAGGCAGTGTTGCGTGTAGTCCGATTTTCGCTTGTAAAAAGCCAAACATTAGCACGACCAGCTGTTTTTCCGTTGCATGTCAAATCTGCTTTTTTTTGCAAGAAATTGGAAGAAAATTGGCTGTTGTTTTTATTTTTTTTTGCTGTTTGTGTGTCCAGTATGTCCCCAAAACAGTCCCCTCCTCAGTTTATAATGTCTAAACTCATGTAAGTTTGTAAAATAAGCAGTCACAGGTCTCCTCATCGACTCTCGCCTATCTGTTTTTGAAGGGAAGAAAGCTTGAAGCACTGGGAAGTCAACTGGTTGTCATCTCGGTGAGAAGAACACGATGAAACAAAAAATGAGATAAAAACACTGACTCTGTCCCCCTGAAGCCCTCTCCTGCATTCCCTTTAGGTGGCTTCACGGCCGTTTCCCACCTTCCTCCTGACCAACGTGACAACATCAAACACTTCACCTGACCCCCGTTAGACCCCCCTCCCCCCCTAAAACTCCCAGTTCTGTTTTCTTTTTGCATGTGATGCTTAATCAGAGACAAGCAAGTATAATAACAAACTTTGTGTTTTTATTTACTTGTGAGTACATACTTATTTCACCTACCCCAAGCCGTTTCCTCACAAACCTGCAGTTTGGTTTCTGTTTATTTTTTATCTCTTATCTTTAACTTTATTTAAGACAGATGAATTATTAAGATTTAGGAGCAGATTGGTCTTCTAATCAGTGTTTCACGTTCTTATTTCATGCTTTTTCTTCATGCGTATTTTCTTCCGTGTTGCAGACATACAGAAGACATGATTGTCACGCCATTTGCACAGGTGAGTCGTCTGAAACCTCTCCATCCAACCTCTTTTGGAAGCAATTTTCCTTTTTTGTGCTTCCCTGACAATTTGCCAGATGGTCAAATAAAAGGAAAATCACGTTCACTTGTTAGCTAAAGACAGCAGGTCTCTAAAAAAAAAAAAAAGCTATAATAAACTCCAGATGGTACAAGACTGGGCTTTACTGCCTCATCGGAACAGCCCCTCAGCATTATGTTTGGCCCTGCGACAGGATCAGGCATCCCGCTGGCGTTGCCTGGCTCTTGCGTGGGACGTGCGTCACACTTGTGCTCACTTTACACAGTGAAAGAGGCGGTGAATCCAATACTGCTGGATCATGCTGTTTAAAATCGCATGCGAATGATAAGCCCGCTACATGGGTCAGGTCTGGACACCGGATACTCTGTGGGCTTTCTCTGTGCACTGAGTCAGTGTTTGGCTGCAGATGGAGTGACAGACATGACATAGAGGAGTGTCAGTGATGCCATCAAAACATTAGACAGGGGATAGGGGAATGCCTCTGTGAAGTGCTTCAGCATGCATGGTGAAAACCAAAGTGTCTGCTTTCAAAGGCTCGACAGCGATTCATATTAAGAAGCACTTAATATAGTCCAAGATTAATTAAGTGGAGACATGTGCAGGAATTTAACGGCAACATCTGCGATTTCATTGCATCGCAAAAACATTTAGTCTGTTTTTCTTGTCTTATAGGTCCTCGCCAGCCTGAGGACAGTCCGAAGTAACTTTGCCGTCATAACTGGCCAGCAAGACCGCACAGCCAGCAAGTAAGTTTTTGTTTTTTTTTGTTTTTTTAGGAAAATTGATCTTTAAGTGATCTCAGCATCACGCCTGACAAACGCACTCAGGCTGCAGTTACAGCATTTTTTGCGTGCTGACTCTGGATGGTATCTTTTCACAGGACACGATCCTCAGGCAGCAACCCACCGTCCATGTGCAAGTCCAGCCTCGCAGGTTGGTACTGGTATTAGAAAGGACTATTCACCCATCAGTGTCCCATCATCAACAGCGACCCGGGTCAGAAAGACCGAGCAGCGTCAAGGACATAATCATGATTAAATATGTGAATTGTGAAATCTGGATTAGTGGTCACACGTCATTCACAAATACATAAAATCCATTGCTGGGGCAAAGTATTGAGTCCCACAGTTTGAAATCTAGTGAATCTAGTAAAAATCTATAAAAGTATGTAAATATGAACATAAATGTTAAAGTTCTCAGTGCAAAGTGGGCCCTGTTAGTATTTACAGTTATATAATAGATCATTATTACTGGTGCATTAATGTGTAGGCATCATTTTACTGTTGTAGCTGCTTCAGGTGGAGCTAATTTGAACAATTTTACACACTGCTGTGCTGTCTATAACACTACCTCATGATTCATAAGCTCATTGTGTTTTGTATGTAAAGGGGCTATATATATTCCATCTGAAATATATATAGTAAGAGTATCTAACATTTATTAGTGACCAGTTTTTCTCAAGCAATAATAACAGTAGGATGTCAATGCTCTCAAGGAGTTGAATCCATCCCATAATGCCTTGTTGTGTTTATCCGGTACAGAGGAGCCTCACCAGCAGCTGGCCATAGAGACTCTAGATGAGCTGGACTGGTGTCTGGAACAGCTAGAGACACTGAAAACTCGTCACTCTGTCAGCGAGATGGCTTCCAACAAGGTACTCTAACACTAACACACTGACCATACACCTGTAAACCGTAGATACACACGGCCACGCTGTTCAGGTTAACACAGCCAGGTTCAACACAAGGTTGCAGCGCACTCTCTCTAATCTGTACCGTGATTCACCCCCCTGAGGGATTTTATTAGTCATGAGCATCTTGTTGCCATTTTGAAGGTAGTTGGACTCCAGTCAACTCCACAAACATGGTACAGTAGGTGACCCTGAACCCAACATCAAACCGAGTAAATCTGGTTTGAATATGAAGCAAATCCTTCCACCAATGTTGTTCACTGATGCCACTGCAACTGTGGCTTCAAATGAGAAGTTAAAAAATTCAGCAATAATATTAATTCAGTTGAATCATTGTCTCACCTTTAATATATATAACATATCTGCATTTTTGTAATAAGAGCAGAAAACAAAAGCAATACCTAAGACATCTTGATAATTTTCATTAATATTAGTATTAGTCTTTTAGAGTAGGCTCCAAATCCAACTCCAAGCTTATGGATTGTGTTTGATGTACTTTAATTGCAGTTAACCTTTGCTGATCTCTAAACAAATCTGAAAGCTTGCAGATACGGAGGATCCATCACGATAATATGAACGGGATCTCCCAGCCTTTAGCGGACGGGAGCGGTGTTTACTCCATGAATGAGCAGGATGGTTTCATACATGCAAATGGAGACTAGACACACAGACACACCCTTCCCCCCACTCGTGTGCAGAAAAATGTGAATGAGGAAGTGGTGGGAGCTGAAGATAAAACGGCGACCCCCCAGTGATCCATTCTTCCTCCATACATCCCTCGTTTCTCCTCCTCCTTCTCTAAGACTGGAGCCCGGCACTCATGTGATTCCACGATTAGACCGCCCACACACACCATACACATGCTCTTCAGACTAACGCACACATATTGCCCGCTCGGATACATATACCATTACACACGCCACGCGCTCACGTGGTGGAGACGAAAACCCCCCATTGCTACAGATCAGTCAATGAGCAGCTTCAGTCACTTGGGGAGAAATATCCATGCTGGCACTTAGGAACAAAAGCAGGCACATGGGAGGCCGGAGGGAACACTGTTTCCGCATTGCTGATGGACTTATTGAACGGTTTTTGTGTAAAGTAGATTTGTAACGACCCGGAAAGTGTCTTTGAGGAAGAGTCAGACTTCTCTGGACCATTGAAACATTCCTATTTAAATATATCAGTTGAGGAAATGCTCATTTAACCCCGATATGAATTAAAAACATGAATTGTGTATTACTGTAATTTGTTATACCAAAAGTTTTGTAATGATCTTTTAATATTTAATGTTAAGGTTAATGTTAATCAGCATCAGTTACACCCTATTCAAGAAAAAAAAAAGATGGGTTTGTCACCAAAGTGTAATTTAGTTCTGACCTATTTTTATTATCCTGAACTGCTTTGAGTGCACTTCTGCGTCAAAATATTTAGTTATCTCATGTTTCTAATCATACACATGATAATAGTCGATGTTCCCACGTCTTTGCGGTACATGGTGTACTGTTTTTATTTTTGGCTACATGAA
Organism: Nibea coibor; assembly: GCA_023373845.1. Classification (NCBI taxonomy): domain Eukaryota; kingdom Metazoa; phylum Chordata; class Actinopteri; family Sciaenidae; genus Nibea; species Nibea coibor. The sequence continues at coordinate 15,213,347 of CM041725.1, read as the reverse complement.
TGAAACCCACCCCACCACCCCCCCTCATCCATTCAAAGCTTTTCCTTCATATCTGCTTCAAACTTGGTGCACATGGTGTGTCTCGCTGCCTCCTCCTCTTGACACGCTCGGCCCTGCCCACTTTGTACGCGGCTCACCCAATGAGCGCCCTCCGTGTCTCCCAGCCTCTGCTGCAGCAGGCGCCTGATTTGCTGCTATTCTTAGGCATTTTTTTGGAAGGAGGCGGGGATCAGAGTACCTCGTTCTCCCTCTGTTTACACACATACGGGAGCAGGCACTGACTGAGTGAATGAGGGAGAGTCAGGGGGAGTGATGGAGTGTGGTTTCTCTGCCTCGCATCCTCGCGTTCCCACAGCTATGCTTCCACTCCCTTGTTCTGCCGTGGACCACCGAACTGTTTTTTTTTAATCATCTGCTCGGCTCATACTGATCAAAGCTTCCACAGCACTGACCAGTGGACTGTCTGCTTGCAGTGGATTTAGCTCAGGCAAGCGGTATAGGAGCACAAAGTGTCCCTGCTGTCTGTTTCTCTGTGGAAACAGGCAGAGTCTGAGGACGACCTGAAAAGCTCTGCGCTCTCGCTCAGTTTTTATTTTTTGCTCCCATGCTCGACTTTGCGCTGAAATGCCAGAAGTGAGTTATTTCATCTCCGTGTCGTGGATGTTCATTCAGGTGAGTAGAGGCGACGGATGAGCTGGGTGGGAGGAGGCGAGAGTGCTGGAGGCTCACATGTTGCTCGTTTTGTGAATGAGTGTGAAGAAGTGGACAACTGGTGGTTGAGTCGAGACAGGGGAAAATCTCTTCAGCTAGATTTGTAGATTTTTGCCTCGATAAACGCGATCCCCGTGTGTAGTGTGCAGCATGCGTGCAGGATACTACCACTAAAATTAGCCACGTGCTGCTGTCCAATCATGAGCTTCTGCACCGTGTGTGACGTGGGACGAGCACATGGGGATGCTGTTGTTGGTGTAGCTGTTCTGGGTGTATTTACGGATGGTTAACAGTCGTCTGTGTTTAGACAGAGCTTCACGCTTTCTGCAAAAAGTATGTTTGATTTCACTCATGGGCGCTTTTGTGTGCTTATGTGTAGTTCAAGAGGATGCTGAACCGAGAGCTCACCCAGCTGTCAGAAACCAGCCGTTCAGGGAACCAAGTGTCGGAGTTCATCTCTAGCACCTTCCTAGGTAAAATACCTTCACTTTGTCTAACCCACAAGCTGTACATGAACATATATATCATGTAAAATATATAAAAGTAAAAGATTTATCATTGATCTATATTAGTAGTTGCATGTGTAGTGAGACGTGTGAGATCAAACAGCAGAGCGCAACAAAAGGCTGCAGCATTAACATTTTGTCTGTCTCCTATCTATCAGAGAAGCCACATGACATGGACATCATGTCTCCCCCCAGTAAGGAGAAGGACAAGAAGAAGCGGCCCATGTCCCAGATCAGCGGTGTGAAGAAAGCCACCCACAGCCCCAGCCTTGCACCCTCCACTATCCCCCGCTTCGGGGTCAACGCCAGCCAGGAAGGACTCCTAGCCAGGGTATGACACTTGTTCATCTCTATGTATTGTTTATTAAATATATTCTATACAGTATGTTGTGATGATATATATTTGTGCTCGTTGGCAGGAGTTGGAGGACATAAACAGATGGGGTATTGACATCTTTAAGGTCTCGGAGTACTCTGGAAATCGCCCACTGACGGTCACCATGTACACAATCTTCCAGGTAACACATCCCAACATCCATTACTTTCTCAGAACATACGTACTATTTAACCTCAGAGACTCGGTAAATGAATCATCGAGAAAGTAAACGAATGGACAAGACGGTAAATGAATGAGTGAAACAGTGCCTTAGCAAACAAACTTTAGTAAGTGATTAGTCTTTAGCTTGACTGACCCAGTGTTCACCTCTGACTGCAGGAACGTGAGCTGCTGAAGTCCTTCAAGATTCCAGCGGACACGTTCATCACCTTCATGATGACTTTGGAGGATCATTACCATGCGGACGTGGCCTACCACAACAACATCCATGCTGCAGACGTGGTCCAGTCCACGCACGTCTTACTGTCCACACCTGCTCTGGAGGTAAATGATCACACTAAGCCATCCAAGAGAAAGAGCGGAGACATATCATTGAGCATACACACATATGTATTTTATATATATATATATATATATATATATATACTGACTGTCCCCTTCTTGTGTTGTCCAAGGCTGTGTTTACTGATCTGGAGATCCTCGCCGCTCTTTTTGCAAGCGCCATCCATGACGTGGATCACCCTGGAGTTTCCAACCAGTTTCTCATCAACACCAGTGAGTTTGCGTAGCTGTGCAGGGATTATGTGAATGTGCGTTAGCACTGATTGTATTTAATTATGTGGATGAGGTGTCTGTGTAACATGTGCCTATGGAGAATCGGTGGTTTACAGTGCTGTCTGTAAACTTTTTTTTTTTTTTTTGCCTTTTCGCGTTCAGATTCAGAGCTGGCCCTGATGTACAATGACTCGTCGGTGCTGGAGAATCACCACCTGGCTGTTGGCTTCAAGCTTCTGCAGGAAGACAACTGTGACATCTTTCAGAACCTCAGCAAAAAACAGAGACAGTCGCTGCGCAAGATGGTCATAGATATGGTAGGCTTAGGAATTCGCCTTTGCCTCATCGATATAACAGTGTAACACTGTGTTTTCTTGAAATCTGTGTTTCATTGAATTACTTTACCTACAGGTGCTGGCCACAGATATGTCTAAACACATGAACCTATTGGCAGACCTGAAAACCATGGTGGAGACCAAGAAAGTCACCAGTCTAGGAGTCCTGCTGCTGGACAACTACTCAGATCGCATACAGGCAAGAACAGTTTGGCCATTTATTCATTATGAGAGCTGCGCTGATCAATATTTAATTATTTTTATACCAACAATGAACAAAACGTGTTCAGTTAACTCAGTTCGGTTCCCCTCAGCTCTACAGAGAGTTTTAGCATCTTTCAGTTCATTATTTTGGCTTTACTGTTTCGCTTTCCACATTCGACTGAGCTGCAGAAGTCATCTGTTTTTAGCTTAAAAGTTTTAAAAACCCACTGTATACTTCCTGCTCAGCACCAAATGAAGAACTTTTGAAGAACTAGCATCTGAACAGCACTAAAAGAAGAGCGAATATTGGACTCACATCAATCAAGTGGCCAGAACCACGACTCCAAATGAATCCTAATGTTTGCTAACAGTTTGCCACAGCCACTTAATGTGCTTGAGCTTTTTCTGCCGTCCCCATGTGACCCAAATGAATGAATGCTGCTTCGAGTTAAATACCTCTTAGTATTAAGTTAATAATCACTACGTTTAAAAGTGTTGTGTTCTCGTGTCACCACAGGTCCTTCAGAACATGGTGCACTGTGCGGATCTGAGCAACCCCACCAAGCCTCTTGAGCTTTACCGTCAGTGGACAGACCGCATCATGGTGGAGTTTTTCACCCAGGGGGACAGGGAGAGAGACAAAGGCATGGAGATCAGCCCCATGTGTGACAAACAAAACGCCTCAATAGAGAAGAACCAGGTACAGAACGTGAATCATTCATGAAAGCTACTGTAAATCATTATGAAATGTTCAACTGAAATGTAGAAGTAGTGAAGAAAAATTGTACAAAACAACGGAATCAAAGAAAAGACATTGTCATATAGATATATACCACTTCTTGCCTCTCTCTTTCAGGTGGGTTTCATTGACTACATTGTTCATCCTCTGTGGGAGACGTGGGCCGACCTTGTCCACCCAGATGCTCAGGAGATCCTGGACACGCTGGAGGATAACAGAGAGTGGTACCAGAGCATGATCCCCCACAGCCCCTCACCCAACCCGGAGGGCCAGGAGGAGGGAGCCCTTGCCGGTGAAGCTTCAGCGCTCAGTGGCGGCTCCATTTCGGCTGACAAGTTCCAGTTTGAGCTAACCTTAGAAGAAGAAGGAGAATCTGACACTGAGAGCCCGCCTGAGGAAGAGGAGGGTTACAGCAGCAGCAGCAGGGGGCCCGAAATGTCCAGAACTGATTCTGGACGTGGATTTGATGCGGTGTCTGCCACGACTCGCCTGCTCACCAGAAAGCTCACTACTGATTCAGGCAGGACGTTTTCTTTAGACTCTGAGAAAGATATGGCAGAAGACAGAGAAATAGACCAGGAAGGCGCCTCTGAGGTACCACGCTTCAGACTCGGTACATAGCACCAGTCAAGAGTTGTATTTTTTTGGCCTTTTTTGTTTCTTTTTCTTGGTTTCGGTGCCTCATCCTCTGTCACTCCCCTTCTCCCACTCCAACCAAACACCACCACCTCTAGTTTCCGCAGACAGGGTGATAGCAAGCCTCGGGGTGGAGAGTAGGGGAGTGCGGGTGGGTGTGGAGGGTGTTAAGAAAGTCTGCAGTTTTACACAGCAGTCACTTGCACTGGAGAGAGACAGAGAGACTGTTCCAGTAGAGAACAGGAAACCAAGGTTCTGACCGGTCCTTTGTGTTCAGTGTCTTTCACACAGACATATGGTGGATAAAGTTCTACAGAGACAATGAGAAGTTTGAAAAACTTCCCTTTTACCAGCCAACCCAAGGTCTACTACAACAAACGACTGAAACCGTCTTCCTCTTTTGGAGTATTTGTGAAGAAAGTGAGGAAGTGATGAATGGCCGCGAAAACACAACAAAGTCTTGTAAGATACTTTGCCAAACTCGCAATTTACAGGGACAATGCTGTTTTGCCTGCCTTCTTTTTTGTTTGTTTGTTCATTCTGTTGTCTTTTATTTAGTTCCATGCACACACACACGCAGTGAAATACAGTAAATGAAGATACAATAGCGTTAAACTTCAAAGCAATGTAAGCAAAGTCATGGCAGGAAGGAGCTAAGAAACTAAATGTAGCAGACATTTTGAGTGACTCCGTCATTATTATTGTATACGTAGCACTCCTCTCAGCTGCTGTTGCGCGGCACATTTCGTTGTGATCAGCAAGCAGCTGTCTTGGAAGGGTGTGATTATAATGAAGTGGCTGGCAGTAGGTGTTATTTGATGTTTTCACTTGTTTCAGGCGTGGTATTTCCATTTTTATAATCCTAAACTATGATATTGTGACAGCGACAAAACTGAGCCAGGGTCAGTATAGTGTTATACAGTCATGGACTTCCATCCAAAGCAATATGGGCTGTGCACATGGTGCCTCCCAGTGTTGACAAGTGGAACTGAAGTTCTGACATCAGAGGCAAATGATTTGCGAGGTTTTGCATCGGCCTGTATGGAAAATACATTCAAAACTTTACGTCCCACGTAACTGTAGGACTGCCCAAAATATCAGTTATGTGTCAGTTTTGTTGCTGTTTTTGTTGGATTTTTTTAAAATTTTATTTCAAGTCACTAATGTTTTTTGTTTGTTTGTTTTGCATTCTTAATATTTGGCACCCATTTTATCAGTTTGCCTTCAAGTTTAGCACTTTACAGTTTTGTTCATAGCTAGCCCTCATTGTGTTTCTTAAAGGGCTTGAGCCAAAAACATGAACACATTGGAGGCTGTTGACTGCAAAACAGTTTTGTCATTCACTGTTAAGCAACCAGTACAGACATCACGCTAAAACAAAACAAACTCACTACACTACAGTTACAGACTCATCAAACTGTCATTCAGATCCATTATCTTTACTACGTAATGTGTCACACACAGCATCCACCCACTGAAATTCTGTTTTTGGCAACATCCACTTGTGTAAACATCTAGACCGATAAGGGCAGATGTATTTGAAGAGGGTTGCAAAGAAAGATGTTAACAGCATTGTAACTATATATATAAAAAAAAAATCCAGGAGGTTACCAAGAGACCGTTTCATGTGCCAGAATTATTTTCATCTTTTTTCTCTCATTGATCAATATTTTGCTCTTCACAAGGACATAGTCAATGACAAAACAAGTGCCAAGCAAGCATGACACAACCCGTACTGTAATTTCCATTTTGCCACTGGCTACTTTCCATCAGTGAATGATAAAGTTGGTTGATTGTAGCACTCTGTGTGCCAATCTGACCCCAGTGTCTCTGTTCCTTTTTTTCTAACTCCTGTTCAAACAGTAACTGAAACTGATATTGTCTTAAAACAGTGATGTGTTTTCTATGTGTGTGTGTGTCTGAGAGAGAGAGTGTGAATGACTGGGTTGACTTGTTTGATGTATTTGCTAAGAAAAGAAAAAAAACCAAAGCACTTTGTATGGTACTTTTACAGTTCTGCACTTCCAGTACAGTTGAACATGTATAACGTGACTGTTTCACTGTTTTTCTGTTGGCAAATGGCCTGGTGGTTGGAGTTGGATTGCACGGGCTGGACCACTACAGCTCTTAAAGATTGTATGTTGGAGGGACTGAAGTTTTTGTTGTTCTTTTTATAATTGACTGTACAAAAAAGTGTTGAAATGCATGATATTGGCTGCAGGATTTCAACGAAGATGAAGAGTATACAGAGTACTTACAAAACTTAGCCTGTGGAGAAATTATATTTTATTACCATGGAACGGAGTAAATCATGTTTTAACTTGTAAACGAGATGAAAGTTTTTAGGGTTTTTTCTTTTGACGCCTTATTTTCAAACCTGGGATTTTTTTTTCTGGTCATAGATGTGTTCACTGACATGCTGGAGTAAAAACATGTGCAATCCTTTCTGTAGCCATAAACAGAACCAGACAGTCTAACACTTAAGGATGCCTTCAAGCCTTCAAGGACTATTTAACAACAGCTTAACCAGCACAACATGCAAAGATACAGTCTGTCTCTCTGTGTGTCACTAATTGTTTGATTTTGTACATTTTCCTCACAGTGCTTCATGTACAGTTTATTTATTATTTCTATATTATCTGTCAGAGACGATGGAACAGTAGACTTTATTTTAGTCTGAGGTTTAGTACTTATGTGTAGCTTGATGTGTGAGAAAGACAAACAGGACAGATTTCAACTATTACTCAGCTTTTTTCCTTCTTCCTTCCTCCTTTTCATTTCTTTATGTCTACAAACAACATTATACATAAGCAAAAATTACTCACGTTCATGTTTTTCTTGGTATAAATGTAGTTAAGTGACTGATGACACAATGTTTTTTCAGACGTCAGGGTTTTCTGAAAAATCTCTCCTCTCTTGTCTTCCTCTGTTTTCACTGATCTGGTCAGATCATGTATTCATTATGGATCTTACAGTGAGTGTGCTGATCTGAGACTTCCTCTTTGAGTCATAGTGAAGATAATAGTCATACGGCCTCCAGCCATCTTAGATCAGTGTTTTCTGTTCCTAGAGATTTTATGAATATGGGTCGTGAACTCAGACTCTCTGCAGCTTTGACAATCCAAACTCTGCTGTTTAACTGTGGGTGTGTTAGCCCTCTCTCCAACTAGAACTGTATGCCTTGCCAATAAAGGAAAATGTCTTCACTCTTTGATGTCTTGTTCTCTGCTTTCGTGAGTAAACTAAATTATAAAACATGAGAGAAACATATATTGCATCCAATACTGAGCAAATACTAAACAAACTGGGTTTTCATGATGAATAAAAATGCAATATTTATTTCAAAATCCTGGTTTCAAAACAGCACATATATTAGGTTGAATATACCTCTTTTTTTTTTTTTACAGCAGCTGTTTTACATGAAATAGTGTAAACACAGGTGGTACCAATTATATTAATTAAGATCCCGTTCCATTCAGGTCAAACTGAGTCAGGGCGCTGCTGTGCTGCATGTTGGCTCACTGGAAAGTCTCTGCTGCACTAAATGGAACTGAACCTTAATTAGTGTCATTGGTTGCTGTGAAAAAGGTTCATGATTTTGCATGAATGGATGTGGAGCATGTATAAAATATGCAAAATACAACCATCAATAATCTTGTGGTTCACAAGTGAGAATTGCAGGAACAAGACACAATGCATGGTATAATGTAAATGATTGTGAGACAGGGTAAGGTGATGAAGTTTTAATAACTTTAAAGCTACATAAAAAGAAATACAAAGTTAATACTGTAGGATAGTATGTATGTAAATATATCTACAAATGACAAGGATGTGTCAGGCATATAGTACTGTACTAGATGTGAACATACTATATAAATAGGATATACACTGTTGCCCATAAAGTTGGAATAATTTGTTTTCAGACACATTCCTTTTTTTTTTTATTCCTATTTATGCACATCGGGTTAATCGTGGTTAAATTTTTTGAGAAGACACACTTTATCTATCAACAATAAATCACATTGTTAAAATCATTCCATGAGAAGAGGTAAAAATATTTTATTCTAAATTTATGGGCTGCTATTTGAAATATTGATAGTAAGAGTAAAGTGACACAGAGTGCACAGAGTGGTTGATTGCATTTTGCAGACACTGTCAAGTGACAGGTGCTTTACAAAAGCACTGAACAAGGAGATATCCAGTCCGGTGCAGTAGCACTCATTGTTGGTACATATTTTGCAGTGAGTAAGTCTGGTGGTGCCTGCAGTAATCTACCATTTGATACTGGCTTATAAAACTGAATTAAAGCCGCTACATAATTTATAAAATGTGTAGGGGCGTGGCTACGTGCGAGTGAGCGAATGCTGCTCTCTGATTGGTCGGCCCTCCTGCCAATCATCCTTACACTCTGCGTGTACCCGCTTATGTCGGGCTGTCAATCAAAGAGGCGCACGGGCTACTGCAGGTGCAAAGCTGGGCACTGGGCTAGTCGCTGCCGCTGAGGAGCTGCGGATAAAACAACACATTTCAGGGTAAACGCTGCACTTATTCATCACTGCGGGGCTGTGATAAGACAGACAGCCAGCGTATGAATTATTTGTCGCTTGTCATATGTTTGATTTAGACTCGGAATTCAGTCGTAAATAAGAAAGAGTAACCTTCATTTGACATAGCTGGGATGCTTAGCTAGCTCCTGCTGCCACTTATAATGCTGGTAACGGTCTGCTGTGTTAGCATTAAGGCTAGCCTAATTGCATATTACATATAGATATAAGCTGAAAACAGCATTTTTTTTATCTGCATATCGTACTCAATCAATCATTTGGTGCTTATTTTCGGTGGTATGTAATATATATACAGCGTCTTGTACTGTACTTTGTTGTGTTTTCTCCAGCTAACGTGAACCAGACTGTTAAATTCAGCCTGCTAATGTCACATATTCACATACGTTAGCAGGCTAACGCCGGATAAGCTCCGCTTTGGATAAGGGCGTTTAAAATTGGGAGCATGTTGTGTTTATAAAGAGTCAGGCGTTGACAGCCTGTGTGTGTGTTTTTCTCTTAATTCATCACAAGGCCAATTCTGGCCAACCATATGGCCATTCATAATTGGCTGGCCGGCGCTCCTCGGAGGTTTGCCCGTCCTCCGGGATGGAAAGGATAGTCAGTTTAGCTGATGCTTAGCCCGCTAAGCCCTGGTACTTCCGTCCTCTTATCTTGCGTGGGGCGGAGGTGTGCATTCTTTGCTCGGCCAGTATTATTGACATGAAGTGGAAACACTCGAGGCTGTGTGTGGCTTGTAGCTGGTTGTATTGACATAGCCTCTTGGCGAAACGGTTCCTAAATTTTAATTTTAGCCCCAGATAAAGTCGCGAAACTGTCTGGGAACCATGTGAAATGTAGCCTGGCTTCACACAGCAGACGTTTTTAAGTCCTGTACGTGTTAAATACAGCACTTAGGTTGTTTTACGTAGGCATATGGACTCAGGTTGGATTTATTCTTCAGTGAAACTCTTCTAAATAGTTGACCTTACTTTCTGTTCTTTCCTTCCTTCCTCAGGCTTGTTTTTACACCCTTTCAACCTTTAACACATGGCTAGAAATGTTGCATTGTGTTATTTTAAGATCTCCATTCTTCAGAGGCGCTGACATTTTATTACTGAATAACTCAGGCAGAAGACACCTGAATCTGTTGCGTCACTCTAAAAGTAGCTTCAGAGGATGTGTCTAGCTGATATCAGAGCTTTGATCTCACTTCTCTCGATGTTACTAGTTTCCTGTCTCAAAGACTTTTGTGTTTCTCAGATATGCTTGTGGTTTGTATATTTATTAGGCCTAATCATTTTTTGTTTTTTTACAATCTATAGGCTGGTCTAAAATGTTTCAGTATGAATATTACAGAATTTGACTAAAGTAAGATGGTAACAAGTCATCATTTTACATTTTATTCATTATCTTCATAATAACAAATATGAAATGCTTAAGACAGTGGCAGAGGAATTTTGTATGACGCAGTGTGCATATTATTTCATGCCTACAATACCAGCTCCACTGCACCTTTGTACATTTATATACTGTTTAGTTTCTGCAGACACTGTCAGAGATTCAGTGCTGATTTTTGTGACTACAATTTGTAGTGGTAGTGTTGCGTTGAGTTATTTTGTAAGATGTTCCTATTTTTTGGTCCTTGTAATGTAATCTCCATCTTTGCATAGATGGCGTCTGCAAATGCCACATACGGACAGAAGGAGTCCTCGGACCAGAACTTTGATTACATGTTTAAAATCCTCATCATCGGCAACAGCAGCGTAGGAAAGACTTCCTTCCTTTTCCGCTATGCAGACGACTCGTTCACGCCAGCCTTCGTCAGCACGGTGGGCATCGACTTCAAGGTGAAGACCATCTACAGGAATGACAAGAGGATAAAGCTGCAGATATGGGTGAGGACGTGAACACGTACGTGCGTGCAGACATTCTAAGGCTGTCAGCTACAGATTGTCTAGCGGTTCCCATCCTGTCTGAGGTGTGCGCACGGCTGACATGAAAAATGAAAAAGTGAAAAGTTACTTTGGGGGAGCGGAAACTCCTCAAGAGTTGTGAAAGGTCGAAAACTTGCATTGCTTTGCTTATTGCTGCATTTTGTTCTATTAGTGTTCTGCATTGCTGAATAGTAGTCCTGAATGGTGCTATCTAGAGTCAGGTACCATCGAAGAAGTACAGGTCGACAGGTCTATAACTACACACTTATTTATGTGACATTACATAACTTCCCACATATGTTGCCTTCAGTGCAATATTTCCCTCCATAATACAGCGATGCAGTGAACCTTCAGCATGAAATATGCTTACAGTATAATTAGAAAAGAATAACTGTGAACTAACTTAGAAATTGCAATATGCACCACTGATTTTCTTTCAATGGTTTATTTAACAGTAGAGCTGCTGTGTGGCAGCGAGGTTTGCACAGGATTCAAACAGTGTCCATTCATCTCCAAACAACAGTGACATTCCAGATTCATGCACCTATCCTGCTGATTCATTTCTCAAATAATTATTTAGTCTGTGAAACGTCAGAAAACGTTCCAGTATCCCATAGCCAAAGTGACGTCTTTTAAAGACAGATAGCTGTGTACCTCAAACCATTTACGAGAAACATGCAGATTCATTTCCTTTCAATCCATTAATCCATCCATTAACGATTAATAAACTGATCACTCCAGTAAACACAGGTGTTACCAATGATACTAACAGAGTCAGGCTGCTGCTGTGGTGCATATCTCTGCTGCACTAAATGGAACAGGACCTTAATTAGTATCATTGGAAACACCTGTGTTGACTACTTCATATCAAGATGGCTGCTGTGAAAAAGCCGTGTTTATCAGTGAAGTAAAATTATTTGACTCATCAAATTTAAGGCAAATCTTCTCGCTGCCTGCAGATCATCTTTAGTGAGAGTGGAGTAAATGATGACTCACATCACTGTGAAAACTAAAAATAGAGATCCAAGGATCCTTCATCTTTTCACCTGACACACGCTTTCACCGTACATATTTAAATTAGTTATTCACAAAATGCTTTAATAATAAATAAAGTGCAACTTAGCAAGTTTTTCTGACACTAGAGCATATAAGAGAACATATAATCTGAACATTAGTACCTCAGTCTGCTCACCAAGAGTGCAGTGCTTGAATACTTTGAGAAACTTCACAGATTTGGCCGCCTTCGTGTTTTGTGCTGCTCGCTTGGAGGACTCATTCTCTGAGCTAAAAACAGCACATAGAGTCCTCAAACATGAGACGAAGGAAGTTCACAAATGCCGCGTATAATTGTTCATACGCAACTATGCCACATTACAGCGAATGTAGGAGGTTTTGTGAAGGGAGTCAAAATCTGCTATTCACGCTCATCTGACACAGAAATAACACGAACATCTAGAAACACACTGTACATTGTACAGTACATGATGAAGGGACATGATTTCAACCTTAAATGTCAAGTTTATTTCTTAATATCTATATGCGTATTTATCCTAAAAACAAATGAATGCAATCAATAATCCCTCGTCGGTCAGGCCTGCTGCCTGTCGGAGCAGCCTGAGAGGTGAGGCAGATTGTCCTCCTATTATAATGGCTGGGGAAAGACTGATTATCTTGTATCTCTAATGATTACCAGCTGTTGAACTGGCCTCTCCAGTCTCAAGAATCACTTCATCTGCTGTGTAATGGCAATACCCTTGAAGTGTGCTCAATGTGAGCCATAAAACCTGACCCTGGGACCAATTGCTTATTACATGCGACACCAGAGGAATACCTAATGCACATGGGAGTTCAGCTGAATGTTAAACCTCGGCAATCACCAGCAGGCACATGTCATAAATTGGTTGCAGGTGCTGGGTGACAATGATCTGCACAGAAAGACAAAGAAATGCTCGCACGGTGCCGTCTGGTTCCCAGTGCTTATTTAATCCTACATGGAAATTTAATCCAGAGGAAGAGCATCCATGGATGGATGGAAACTTTGTCATGCCCAGAAGACCTTGAGCGTGCAGGTGTTTTGTTTTTAGCTATGTAAATCTAACCTGCTTTGACAATAAAACTCAAATATTATTCTCAATTGAAAACAATGCTGTTGATGTGTGTATTTGTGCAGGACACTGCTGGCCAGGAGCGCTACAGGACAATCACCACAGCTTACTACAGGGGAGCCATGGGCTTCATCCTCATGTATGACATCACCAACGAGGACTCTTTCAACGCTGTTCAAGACTGGTGAGGGACACCTGACTATTCGTGTGTGTGTACGACTGTGTATGAAGGTGGCAGCTTAAAAACCTCCAGTTTTATTTCTGTAATTTCATTCCGCTTTCGTGTTGTTTGCCACCACAGTGCACCCACCAACTGAACCTCTGAGATCTGGGATTTCTGATCTGACACAGTAGAAAGAGAAACCACAAGAGTGGTCATGAGAAGCATTAGTTTTATCCAGTCATGTGGCACTTTATAGAAAGTGTAAAGTCAGATGAAGGCACTAGTAATATCTGTTGAAATCACACTTTTGCTTTGTCAAATTGGTTTGTTAGCACAACAGCTGTAGATCAAACTAAGTACGTCAGCACAATAGAAGTTCACATCAGATAGCTTTCAACATTCAGCTTTGTTTTGTTATCCAGTTATGTTCAAGCCTGTCCAGCTGCTTGTGCTTTGTTACACTTAACATTTTACCATATCTGAAAATAAAATCAGTGGCTACAATGACATTAAGGGAATGATGTTTAAAGAAGACATTTTTTCTTTTCACACGGGAAAAATGCAGATGACCCGAGTACTTACTCAGATATAAAAAGATGTCCTTCAGTCGATAAAGCTCAACACCGTGTACTGTATCTGCTAACAGGTCGACCCAGATCAAGACATACTCGTGGGACAATGCCCAGGTCCTTTTGGTGGGGAACAAGTGTGATATGGAGGATGAACGAGTGGTGGCTGCAGAGAGGGGCCGGCAGCTGTCAGAACAGCTGGGTAAGTCAACGAGAAAAGAAAAACAAAACTTTTGAAAATTCATACTGTTTGGGTTGTTCAGACATTTGGATTCAACTCTGTTTTCCAGCAGTCGGCTTGCTGTAGGTCATCATGATTAGACTTGCCTTTATTACATTATTCCACCACGTTTAAACCGATGTTACAACAGTTCAGGCTGAAGTAACTGTATATCAGCTGTATATCAGTACATCTGTGTACGACTGTGTATGAAGGTGGCAGCTTAAAAACCTCCAGTTTTATTTCTGCAATTTCATTCTGCTTTCGTGTTGTTTGCCACCGCAGTGAACCCACCAACTGAACCTCTGAGATCTGGGATTTCTGATCTGACACACAGTGGAAAGAGAAACCACAAGAGTGGTCATGAGAAGCATTAGTTTAATCCAGTCATGATTAGACTTGCCTTTATTACATTATTCCACCACGTTTGAACCGATGTTACAACAGTCCAGGCTGAAGTAACTGTATATCAGCTATGCCAGTGAGCCATCATATCATGTGACTAAACCTGCATCATGTGTTGGGTCTGAACTTCAGCACTTCAGTCTTCTTAAGGCACCTTGCAGTGGCAGAAAGATTCAGGTATTTGAGTTTTAAGATAAGCACGGTGTTATTTTCTGCTCGTCCTGTTGAAACATGAAACATCATTTTGGGAGTGACCAGACTGAGTCAGAGTATCATTTGTAATTAGACTGTAATTAGACTTCATTTTAAAACAGCTATTGAAGACATTTGATTACGCGTCTGCAAAGATTTATTTAATTTAAGACTTTTGAATACATTTCCTTCAGGAACACTCACATCGTGTGGAGCAGTAATTAATGAGGTTTGAGCTGCCGCTGCAATCGTATCCTTGATATGTTCTGACATGACAAGATAAGTGGATTAACAGGATAAGCTTTGCGCTGGAACAATAAGTGTAACCATAGCCTCTCTCTGCCTCTGTCACCCCTCCTGGCAGGTTTCGAGTACTTCGAGGCGAGCGCTAAAGATAACATTAATGTGAAGCAGACCTTCGAGCGGCTGGTGGACATCATCTGCGAGAGGATGACAGAGAGTCTGGACAACAACGACCCGACTGTCACCGGAGCTAAACAGGGGCCACAGCTCACTGAGCAGCCTCAGAGGTCCCATCAGGATTGTGCTTGCTAAACATGGCCACACACACACAGTTTGTCTCACTTTCTTTTTCCTTCTCATACACAAATATATTGCACACAAACACTGCCATACAGAGACACACGACCCGGCTGCTTAGATTATCCACCCCTGTCACTACACCACAAGCTCCGTCCACATGAGGCGCCTCTCCCCAAAGATTTTTCAGAAGAAGTTTTTGTTTGTTTCAGTAACACGCAGATTATGTGATTGTGCTAACTTAGTCGGGGGGGTGTGTGGAACGTTTAACAGAGGAACAATCCCAAGTTGTCTTTTATTATTTGTGCACATATACACAAACATAGAGACGATACTGTAACCAGAGAATTATCAAAGGCCAGTCAAGACTCCATCGTTCCTTATTGAAGTGTCTGCAATTGGGTTTCTCTCTAAAAGGCTGTGAAGGAGAAACATCGGCTCCCACTCAGCACTAATGCCTCAACCCTAAATGGATACAATTCACTTGTTTTACTTTTAATCCCGTTGAAAATATGTGTTTGTTGCCGTGGATAGATCGTTGTTGTTTTTTTTACGTGGATGAGTTGTTAAGGTGTGGTTTTGAGCATTTGAAAAACACCGGTCCTTCCCAGTGTTGTAACCGAGTTTCTACAGATAGTTTGACGTCCAAACTGTCGTATGAAAGTTTGTTTTTCTTTTAATTTGAGGAATGAAGAAAAGAAAAATTCATGCATATCAATCAGCCAGTCAAGTTCTTATTGTTATTATTCATTTTTGGTCCCTTCCCAGATTTAAAAAAAAAGTTAAGTGAAATCAGATGGTGATGTTGGTCACTGTGTTGGTTCAGTGGAAGGAGCTGCGAAGCCTCTAGAGGTTGTTTGAATTTAGACTCCTTGCCTTGTTACGGTTGTTTTTTACTTTTTTTGTTACTATTTTTTTAAAGACAGAATAGTAGGATAAGGGATGTCTTTCACCACATAAAGAGTGTATAAAAGTTTAAAAGTCAAAAGATGTGCATTTTAAAATGCATATTTAATATATAAATACATATAATGAACATATTATACAATAATAATGATTTAATATATTGGATTCCTGCCTGTGCTTTAGTGAGAGGTGCACGTTGTTGATGTTTTTAACCGACTGCGGTCGACTGGATTTGTGTGAGGTGTTGTCTGAACTGAAAACCCGTCTGGAGATACCAAGTGGGGGCTAATGGTTTCACACGTGGCCCCTTCTCATTGTATTAACTTTCATTCACTGCATACAATGTGCAACATGCACTCACAGGAAAGGCATGTGATGCAGTGCGAGCAATGGCATGCGGCAGATCTCCATCAACTTCATCATCTCTAATGTCATGGTGGATGATATTTTCATCTTTATTTTTGGGGGGAGGGGGACATGATGTTTGGGAGCATGTTAAATGTCAAATTGTGAGTTTCTCCCTCGGATGCTAAGGTTAGCGATTTGTCTGCTCGCGTATACGGTACAAAACCTTCTGTATGTCATGCATTCACAGATGAGCTGAGGCATGCGAAAATACTTTCACCACCTAAGCTATTTCACATTCTAACTTAATTTATTTTGTATTACCTTATTTATTTTTGAGATAACGTTCTTCCTATATTATGCATCGCGATCTGCACTCTACGTTTTTAAAGAGATGTTCAGTAGTATTCACTTGCTTAAGCGATCCGAGCTTTTTAATGGAAATGTGTTTGTGTTTACAGTGATTATAAAGCTTAAGATGCTTCCTTAAGAGGAAAGTTAAACATTCCAGTGTGAGAATCTCTTATCATGTCTACGCAGCTTTGCCGGGAAGTTTGTTTGTCTTTTGATATCGGTTGTGTAACTTTTTAAGACGCGGTGGTGGTAAAAGCAGACTGTTCTCACAGAGCAATAGCAGTTCTTTCTATCCACACCCAAATATCAGCGACGTACAATCCCCCGCTGAGGGTTTGTAAAGTACGTGCTGTACGTGGACGTGTGAATGTACAGTTTGTATGAAGGCAGTCTCAATAATTGTTCTTTCCAAAGAGATCTTGAGAATAAATGCAGAGCCAAAAAGAGCGCTTTGTCAGACTTGCACTAACAAACTTAATGGTAGTCTTTTCCTACTCTGTGCAGTGACTTCAAAAAGGGATTCAAATGTTTGGGAAGTAAACTGAATACTCTGAACACTTCATTAAAATAGTGACTCTTACTGCATTGGTTCACTTTTGACTCGTTTGTTGATTTTTGTTACTTTATTTATTGTGTTTTGCTACAGCTGTAAACTTTACCGGTGACTTAGGAAACACATATCGATCCCGTTCAACTCCGCTCTTCTTCCTCGCTCCCTCTCTCTGTCATAAATAACTCTTGTAAATAGGACTTTTCTGCCCGTCGGGTATTAGTTGTGTGAATTGTGCTGTAATTCTGTAATGCCAGATTTGCTAAAATGAGGAATCAATAAACAAAAAAACGTAAAAGGTGCAGCTTTGTGTTGGTCAGTGATTTACTAGAAGTGCACATGTGATGTCTGAGAAATGGTTCAGCTGGGCAAGTTTTACTGCGCCCAGCAGAGGGCATAATACTGCAACAATGTCTTGTTTTCTACCCTCAGAGTTGTTTGACCATCTATGGTTTGGTTCAGCTTCTCCACTGCACTTAATACAACACCCACAGTGTGAACTGTGCAAGAGGAAATCAATGTAAATGTATACATTATTCTTGCAAAAGCTCCTCCTGACTGTGATAAAAGAAAGCAGGGCTGAGTGAGAAAACAAACCACATGAGCAGTTAGTAATGTAGTGAATTTAATAAATGTCAGGTAGAGACTTGAAAGTCCATTACACATGGATACATAGGGTTTCTCAGCACGTACACATACATTCATGGAAGTGGCGACTGAAGAAGTACACAGCAGCCACCATAATAAAAAGGAAACAATGGTTACTGTGCACGAAAGCGACAAGACATGCAGTGTTCAGTTTTGCAAAAAACAAAATAAAGAGAACAGGAATTAAGACCATATGTAAAATAAGAAATGTTTCAGTAAATAAAATATATATATATATTTGTCATTAAGTGCTTGTAAACAAGTAAGGCATTATATTACACTGTGGATGACAGCACTTGGTGACACCCCGGTGTTTGGTTGCACTCTTGTTGAGATTGTCCAGCTTACACACACAGATAAATGCTATCCTTCACCAGTCCACTGGATAGCATTTTGCTACATGGTTTCCCAAAAAAATAAACAAAAAAAAAAAGTTGTTTTCTGCACAACACCGCCAGAAGAGGCTGCAGCCCTCACCTGCTGCTGGTTAACCTGTCATTGTTCCAGCTCTCATCAAGGCCTGCTCATCTGTCTGTTCTGTTCCTCAGTTACAGCCTTTAATCTGGAGGGTGCATTTACAATGGCCTCATCTCGAGTCTCTGATAAGGGCTTTGGGTTATAAAAAAGGCAAATGTTCCTCATTATACAGCCCTGTATATCCTCTGAGAATATACTTGGGGCTGTAAAAACATCCACAAAGAGCATCATTGCTGGGATTTAGTAAGCCTGGACCTGGTTTGGCAAAAGCTGGCATCCGCTGCTGACGTGGTTCATCACCTTCTGCTTCAGCTGGGCCACTTGCTCCCTGAGGACGCTGGCCGTGGATGCCAGCTCGGTGTTCTGCGTTTTCAGGCTCTTGACCTTGTCCTCCAGCCGAGATATCCTCTCCAGTTTTCTTTTGCGGCATTTGGAGGCGGCTATCCTGTTCCTCAGCTTTTTTCTCTCCGCCTTGATGCGCTCCTGGTTGTCCATGTCAATAGGAGACAGAGGGGGGCTGTCCCCGAAACTCTGCATGTCTGGTACCGTCTGTGGTTCGTCCTTCACCAAAGTGGCAGACTGGAGTCGTGACAGAGCCGCCGCCGCAGCGGCCGCCTGTTGCTGCGCACTGGCCAGATGAGACGGAGGCGGCGGGAAGGGGATGGTGTCCGTGGAGTAGTTGATGGTGGTGGCTCCGAGCGGACTAGCCGCATACCCGTTTAAAGTAGTGTATACAGGGAGGTCTGACGTCTGGAGCCCGGTGGATCCGACCGCGTTGGATGATCCGAGCAGCTCCAGTCTATCCACAGAGACGCACCCCGCTTCGCTCAGCTGATTCTGCTTGTGAAGATCCTCCAGTGCCTTGACGAACCCTTCCGCGAACTCCTGCTCGTCACTGGCCGACTTCGGGTAGAGGAACTGGGAGGTCGGGTTTGTGGTGGTGACCAGACCGTTCGACTGGATAATGAGGCGCTCCAGGTCCGGAGAGGTTAGTTTCAAGAGTCCCAAGTCTGGGGAGTTGAGAAGCCCGTCTGTGTCGCGGAGCGGGTTTGATTTGAGCTCGGAGTTCTGGTCGTCCAGGTTCAGATTAATGTCCTTCTTCATCATCGTGCTCTGGGAATAGATGCTGGAGACCCTCGAAGTATTCACCACGGTGCCTGAGTAGAGGGTTGTTTCCATTCTACACCCTCACATGAGGGAGTGTTGAGCGTTACGCATTAACGATTGTTGAACAGTCGCATCCAAACATGAGGAAATCAGCTGATTCCTATTTCTATGTAATCCCGTTTCTCTCGCGTATCAGTCACTCTATCAGTCGACCACTTGAGTTTGTTGTGCCTTGAGGGGCTCTGGTGTGTCTCTCCTGCGCACGGATGATATTGTCTTTTCCCGATGGCACGACTGCTATGCGCAGCGCCAGACCTCGCTCGCTTTCTAGCCCTAAAAATTCCATTATGTCACTCCAGAGCGCGGAGATTGGCCCAAAATGACGTTGGTTTCCGGTTCAATTTGAATAAGGGGCAGAGCCGGCCTTTATTGCCATGGAGACTTTAAGTAAACTACAAACAGTGCAATGCATTGTGGTTTGATGTCATAGCATAAAAAAGCTCAGGGTCGCCAAAAGAGAGCAGAGACTGGGCGGGGAAGGTGTAAGAGGCGAAGGCCAAGGAAAGGAAGAACAGAGGAGCAGGCCTTACAGAAAATATCCCATCAACTCAGGCTGAAGCTGTTTGAAAAGAAGGAGATTCTACAAGTATTAACAAACAAGTTATGGTGTAATCTTGTACTATCCCATGATCTGAGATTAGTGAGAACTGAAGAGAAACAAGTCTTGAAGTATGTGTTCAAGTTCAAACTGAAACCTGAAGTGTAATTCCAATTCATCAGACCTGCCAACACCTCTTTCTGTAGGTCATTAAGGCTCGGCGGTCACATTCAACCCTCTCGCAAGTCCAAGGGAGAGACAGGCTTGAAATGAAGCGGTACAACACTCAAAGTGTTCTGAAAGTGTCTTTGGGGAAATTGAGCGGGGACTAGAAAAGGGAAGGAAAGAGTGACAGTAGAATGAGGAAACCGTGTGTTTTCTGTGACTGAAAGTAGATTGTGGAAAGGTTAACATGCTGACCGCGGCCATCGGTGACTACAAACATGTTTTCATAGCTTTTATGGCTATGTCTGGTGGATCTGGAGACGTCCTCAGTGTCTGTACAATTTGTTCCAAAACAGGTGCACAGATTTTAGGAGCTAATCACAGCAACAGAGCACAAAGTTGTCAAATTTTACACAGATTTATTCATTTTAATAAAACAATATATATATAATGGATAACAATAACGACCAGAATATAACACTATAGAAAAGGAAAGAATAAAATAGAACAGAAGAGAAAATAATACAGTAGAGTACAACATTACATTATAGAACACTATAGAAAAGAACAGAAGATAATTGTAGTAAAGAGCATTATTTCATATAATACAATAAAAAATAATAGAGTAGAACAAAATAGAGCTTTATACAATAGAATATTATAGAATAGATAATAAAACAACAGAACAGTGTAAAACATTATAGAATATAATATTATAGACTAGAAATTAAAAGAGACAAACACAGTATACGTCCAGTTTACAGTATAATTGAACCTGGCCCTGTGGTGGAAACTACAGCAGAATATTGTTATTCCACCCATACACAGCGAGGACGTCAGCAGACCGTCTGCATCAGCACCACAGAGCAGAGGGGGCATCGTCAGTTTCCATGGCAACACTGACATAGCGAGTGACGCAGGCGAGATAGAGACAGAAAGGTGAATGGGTTGAGGGAGAAGACAAGGCTGTCAGCGAGCGCAGTGCAGGTTGTGTAGGTGGTCGGAGGAGGTGTTTACAGCACGAGTGTGCTTTGTGCGCGCACGTGTTTGTGTGGGTGTGGGCGTATGGGCGTGTGTGTGTGTGTGTGTGTGTGATGTGGTTCAGAGGCAGAAATCAGTGTTGATCCTGTAACTGTAGAGGCACGGGCATGAATGAGAGATCTCCACCCTATGGAGAGCATATTATCTTCACCGTGCCAACTCAGAGCCACATAGGGTGCAGTGTCCAGAATGTGTGAGTCATTTCGCAACCCAAGGGTGTGGACCGCAGAGTACACCGAGAATGAAAAAAAGAAAAAAGGAGCTCCTGTAGGACGATATGAGATTAGCTCTGCCTTCATAACAACAACAGGCTGGTGAAAAAGGGCTGTCCTCTAAACTCAGGTAATGAAGTGTGTCATAGGTTGTGTAAGCTTTTAATTTTCTCCTCTCTCAGCCGGAGAAGTGTCCTTTGATTTGAACTCTCCCGGGAGAAGTAAACTGGGCTTGCATGTTCAGCAACGCCCTGTGTCACACTCACGCTGGTACAGTGCATACATTCACACCTGGGAGCTGCCCAGCAAAACCACAGAGCAGCTCCACTGGAGTAGCTGGTTTGGGGTTTACCTGTTTATTAATGGGCTGTCTCAACAATTCTTATCCATGGAGGGGAGGTTGTTTTTCTTCACTTCAGCGGCCCCCTCATAAGACAGCTCTCCTAACATTTAATCTGTGAATGCATTGCTCATGCATGGTTTTCATTTCCAGCTCACACATGGCTTGAATTACATTGCACCGCATTAAAATACTTGGATTAAAAGCATCGGTTTTCATTATCTCCTGTCCACTATCCAAAAGTGTCTCGTGGCACAAGGTGGAAAAACACAGCTTCCTGAGTCCTCTTTTCTCTCTTATTTCTTTGTGTCGGTTCAAATGTATTATTATCGGATGAAGTGCTGTGCTGTAAGGGATGCATGCCCATACAGTAGATGGCAGTATGACCCATCCAGGCTTGGTGCGGCACTTCCTTTCAGCTCTGAGCCAGAAGAAGACAGCAAGCAAGCGTAGACAATCCTGAGATTCTTGTTTGGGATATTTGATCCCCTTATTACACATCTATGACAGCTCCTGTCATAACAACCAAGGAGAATGGCCAATAAGAAGAAAGTAATAGTAACAGGTGAGGGGCTTGGTGGTCAGAGGACTGGGTATTTAAAATGATTGTTGTCTCTACAGTGTTGTTACAGCTCAGAGTTTTCTTCTTGTGTCTGAGCTGCACAGCTGATCTGGTTAGAATGATTAATAGTGATGATTTATTAGAAATATGTAATGCCTTAGCTTTCATAAATAATGCACAATAATGTTGCTGTACAGAAGCAAATATGCACATCAGAAAGAGTCTGAATCACACTAAATTGAACCTTTTTTGCAACACAAACTGCTCGAATGAAAAGAGGACATCCTTCTGTGTCTTTACTGAGTATGTTTTACTGCTACAATTAATGTTTAACTTGATGCAACCTTTAGACTCTGATTCAAGAGTCCTTTTTTATCGCTTCTTCCATGACAGATAAGCATCTTCGACTTTTACATCCTCAATTGCTTTTTTTCTGCTGAACTAGGTAGCATCTCGGTAAAAGTTTACATAATTTTGCTTGCAGGTTTTGAGCCTTTTGGTGAGCATACAGTGAATTCCAGCTGGGTGGCAGTACAGGTAATCAGTAATCAGGTTGTGCATTTTTAAACAAAATGTGCCAGATAAGGACTTGTGTTTTGGTGTTGCATTAGACTGCATTTAAAGTGCATATGCATTTGCTTATTGTGTTCACAGGAACTGGAGCGATTAGGACTGGGTGAAGAGGTAGACCTTCATGTGCGTGAGGTGCCTGTTGAATACCAGGCTGTTCAGAGCCTACTACCCTCTCTGTGGAAAGACCCCCAGCCACAGGTATTCAAGGAAATGCACAACATAAAACAATTTTTTCTAACATTCTGTACATGAAATCAATCAGTCAATCCAAAAAAATGTCTCAGTTAACCTCTGCCACCTCTGTTTTTTTGGGGTCTTGTGAGCAGTTAGTGGTCCATGTCGGTGTTTCTGGGTTAGCCACCACTGTCACTCTGGAGCAGTGTGGCCACAACAACGGTTACAAACGCCTGGACAACTGCAGCTTTTGTCCAGCCT
Source organism: Nibea coibor (assembly GCA_023373845.1). Lineage (NCBI taxonomy): Eukaryota > Metazoa > Chordata > Actinopteri > Sciaenidae > Nibea > Nibea coibor. Next base: position 15,190,120 of record CM041725.1, on the reverse strand, counting down.
CCCAGTGCTGCATGGAGAACGGTCCCGACTGCATACAATCAGTCCTGGACATGGACACAGTCTGCAAAAGGGTTAATGACTCCGGCCTCGGGGTCACTCTTTCTGTGTCTAAAGATGCTGGAAGGTGGGTGACCGTTTATTTTATTATTCACACCTGGGACTCTGCAATGTGTCATAATGTAAGGATATATAGCTGTAGTTACCTTTGAGAGATCCCATGATCAGTCCTCAAAACGTGTCATGTATTAATCGTTGCCATTGGTATTTGTAGGAAGGATAGATAGATTCCCTAGAATCAGCGAACTAAACATCACATAGTATGTTTATTTTATATCAAGGATATAGTGCACAGGAGCACTTTAAAAGCAAATAGGCCTATGCTGCACAGACAGGCACAGGTTAAACATGATTAAAAGCCAGAGAATAAAAGTGGGTGTAAGGTGTGTCTTATACACATCAACAGACTCGGCCTGTTTAATGGCCTCCGGGAGGCTATTCCAGAGCCGATTAGGTTCTACTGAAAACGCCCCGTCCTGGCGTTTTACTTCTTTGAACAGGGCACAACCAACATGCCACGGTGTGACAATCTGAGCAATCTGGTGGAGGTGTAAGGGTGAGAAGTTTTGAGAAATATCTAAGGGGCAAGACTGTGGGGAGATTTACAGACAATTAGAAGGATTTTGAAATGGATCCTGAAGTTAAAAGAGTTAGGAGTAATAGGAGTAGGATCTCTAGCTTGTCTGCAAATAACTGAAGGAAATTATGAGCCAACTAGTGTGTGATATCTTGAAGATAGTTTTGTAATCGAGTCTAAATTTGGGATTTGAGGGGGGCATAGATCTGAATATCATCTGCATAGCAGTGAAAAGAGAGTCTTCCTAATGGGAACATGTAAAGATAAAGGAGAAGTGGGCCTAAAATTGAACCCTGGAGAACCTCACATGAGATGTTAGTGGATGTGGAGGATAAGCTGCCAAAGGAAGCAGTAAAAAGTCTGTTCAAAAACCAGTCAAGGGTGGACCCAGAGATGCCAATCCCGCGTGTCGAGCGAGTAAGTCAATAGTAATAGTTATTAGTGGTGCTGTGGTCTTCACAAAACCATGACTGGAATTTCTCAGCGATTTTGGTTTTAAAAGGAGAAAATCTGATTTGAAACAGCCTTTTCTAAAGTCTAAAGGCAAAAAAGAAAGCATAGAAATGACCTGGAATAGCTGGGTCAGAACAAAGCTTCTGAAGAAGTGGCTGAACTGTGGCATGCTTAAAACAAGATGGCTAGAAAACTGTTTAAAATTGTCAGTATAGGAGGACCAACTGAACTTCAAATGACTGTTTTGGGAGCTTAGTTGGAATTATATCAAACTGACAGCTTGTGGGCTTCATGCCTGCAATTATGCATCCAAGTAGTGGTAAAGAGACTGGGTGGAAATGATTAAAGGCAGGAGGTTCCTTAATAACCAGTGAGAAATCTTTGGAAGAGAACAAAATGTTTGACCTGATGCAATCAAATTTGTTTAGAAAGAAGTCTTTAAATTCCTCACAGCTGATCACTGAGGATTTTGCTGTGCAGCAGGCGGGTTTCTTAATAACGATATCTGAGCTGTATTTTGCTTTTGCATCTTTCACTGAGGATCGGTACTAGATTAAAAGCACCTTATACATCTTATAGGAGACACGCAGTCTGTCTTTTATTCACTTATGCTCTCTTTTCTGGCAGTCCCTTTTAATGGAGAGCGTGGAATTGTTCAGAGGTCTATATCTTAGTCTGGTCTGGCCTTAAATGGAGCACCAGAGTCAAGGATAGACAGACAAGACTGATGGAAAAGATCTATTAATTCATCATTAATCAATGTGCTTAAATGGATGGAGGAGGATTTAATAACAGAGACTGTGGAATCTGCACTGGAAAACAACAGGGGTGTGGGCAGGCAGTTATAGGTATATTGTTTTCTGACTTGAAATGTCTTAACACTCACTGTTTTGTCCTCTCACGACATTGTTTTCTGATCCTGTATATATGTATAGATGTGATCGTACAAACTTTACACGGCCTAACATTCATTGTTTGCCTCTCTGGCAGGTATCTGTGTGACTACACCTATTACACATCTCTGTACCTGGGGCGGGGTCACTCTGCTTTCATACATGTGCCTCCACTTGGAAAACCCTACAGCAGCCAGGACCTGGGTAGAGCTCTTCGGGCTGCCATACAGGAGATGCTGAACTTGCTTGAAATGGATCCCAAGCACAATAAGCACTGTGATCACGAGCATCAACACCAGCATGACCACTAGCGACTGACTCACAAACCTGAGCAGACTTGAATAACTCGATTAGAATAAATTCAACAAAATGGACCACTAGCTTTACTACAGGGTTTGCCTCAGGTCTGACTTCTGAGGCAAATAAAATGATGATCAATTTAGTTGTGTGGCACAAAAGATCTTAAAAAATGTGACTAAGACTTGACATAGTCGACCATTGGTGTGAAGAACAGGAACTCATGCATGAATTTGATGCTTTTGATTATAATATCAGGGCCATGGTGTTGTATCTCCGACTCCGACTGCTAGACTTGGTCTGGGTGTTTGGGTGTGTGTGCAGAGTAGTGGGCATCTGCTGTGAGTGTTAACCATGTCTCTACAATCCTAAATCTGATCTGAGACTGTGAAAATAGATGTCCACGTAACGTTATATATTAACATTATATCATGTGAGAAGTGAGATGTATTAACAGTAGTACTAACAAGGTAGTAGCTGAAACTACAAATGATGTATGGGGACACACTGTGGGAACGTTTATGCTTACACTAACTTAGATTACCCTCACCTTTTTAAGCCATATACTCCTGTCCCCCTGTGAGTCTGTCCCCTCACTGTCCTCTTGGTATGATTTCTTGTAATTATGATGTCATTCCCTTGCTTGTATTTGCACCAGAGAAATGTGATAATGATGGGAACCTGAACACTTATAATGATTTGTTTATCTCAGGGAATATATTGCACATGCAATCAATGTTAAGTAATGTGATACATTTAATGTGTCTGTTCTATCTATGTAGTGCAGCTGTGCGAGGCAAAGCCGGCTTAAAGCTGTGTTAATTAAAACATTTCACCCAGGCTTATTTCATTTATTTCCTCTCTAACACCTCCCTAGTGTTCATGTCTGACATCTACTGTACATGCAAATGTTATTTGACCTTATGTGTTACACAGAAAACCACACCCAAGAACAAGTCAGCTTTTCTTCTGCCAAAACGTTTTATGATCTGTGAACACTGTGTACGTGGAGATATTGACATTGAAATCTTTGTGTTCTCACCAAAAGCACCTGAAAAGCTAAGGTCAGGGCCTGGTAGATGAATAAAGACTAGTTTCTGGCCGCTGTCGGGATGTACCTGAAAAGGTGAGCCTGGGCAAGGCAAACAGAGTCAAAGATTAAGATAATTTTGTTTTAATTTTTGTTTAGGAAATTATCCTCTGGGTTGTCATGTGCAGCGATCCTTAAACAGTTTATTTACTTTCAAATTAATTTGGTGCAGGGTGAGTTACCATAAGACTGGGTGTAGTGCATCATCAGACCTGCTGAACTTGTTCTGACCTGACAGATCAATGCAGGTTACAGTTAAAGGATCATGGTGCTACTGGAGCATTAAAAAGGTATTCAAGTCTGCTTGACTCAGTATTGATCATGGATTGTATTCATCTACTGTCGCAATGTAGGAAACTCTCAGACTGAAGCATATTTGCACCTACTTTTTGGCACAAGCGTAAAACCATTTTATTACCTCTCTTTACCTTGGAAAGCACCAGGATTCAGCAGAGCCTCAGAGCTGTCCTAACCTGTTAAGGAGTTCTGAACAGACGGGAAATGAGCTCACTGTTCTAGGACATAAAACTTTTAACTTCAAATAAAATGTTCCTCAAAGTTACTACTGAGCTGCATCAACTAAATCATCAAAAAACAAAACGAGGCAATGTTGTCACAAGTTGAAATCTAAAGATCTATCTGCTTCTTATAAATAAATTATTTAAATAAAACTTTAACCCCAAGATCACAGATGATCAGGCTGCAATAAACACATAAAGTCCTATAAAGTTGTATATTTATACTGAGTTTAACTTATAGGTCCAAAAGGTTAAATTAATACTGTCCATCTTAATCTTGATCTCTGCTGTTGCTTTTGTTGCTTTGTTTTTACCTTGCATATATGTAAGGACTAAGGGGCAACCTCTGTGTCTGTGAAGTGAAGCCAATGTGGAAGTGCCAAGAGAGCCAGATTAAAGCAAAGATCAGATTAAATCCAATGTGTTAGTTGTCTAAAAAGATACTGATATTATCAAGCCTTCAACACCACTGTTTTTTTTAAACAATTCAAATTCGAGTTATATTAAGGCTTAAAGTTATGCATAATTAACATTGTGTATGCTTTGACTGACAGGTGGGTGCCATTATAGATGGCTTATTTGAGCAACCAGGCATCATTCGACCTGCCGATGAGCCACGTCTTTGCTGACTTACAGATTAGCCAGTAGGTGGAAAAGGAAGGACTACCAACATGGTGACAGCCATCGCCACAGATTTTGAGCTTCAAAATGGCTCTTCGGAAACCTGCGGGTGACGTCATGCATACACTATCCATTCTTTATATTGTCAGGGCAATAAACACATGCAGGTCTTTAAAGTTGTATATTTATAGTGATTTAATTTTTCCAAAATGGAAAATTAACACTGTAATCTTGATGTCTGCTATGTGCTATGTGTTTCAACGCAGTGGGATTGTTTGTATTGGAACATCTTGCACGTCCTTTATGCTGTGCATTAATAATGTATGTCCTTGTAATCTATTTTTAGCATGCTTATTCAACATCTGGGCAGAGACAAGTCTATCTCTGGGTCATTTACAGTTGTTTTTATTTATGTTAATCACCGAGCACTGGTGCTGCTGAATAAACGAATAAAAGTGTAATAAAATAAAACATACCCTTTTGACTCAGCTAACACATTTGTTGCCTTTATCTCTTAACGTTTAGACATTTTAAAAGGTACATCATTTGAGTAATCCTTCAATATTTGACCTTGTTGCATCATAGACATCTGAGTCTTGCAAGAAATCAATCGTCCCACATTAAATTCTGCTCACACATGTCTCCTTGTCTCCTTTCCTTCCCTTGCTCCCTGCAGGTGACTTCCTGTAGGAGACGAGCGCTAGTGAGGGAGGAGAGGAAACGAGCGGGGTGAGAAGACAAGCGGAATGCAGCCATAGTCGAGGCTCTTTCTATCTGTCTCTCTCTCGGCACCAGTGTTTGTCATTTTCTCATCAGTCTCCGTTATCCCGTTTCATCTGGAATAGCAACAGTTTGTGGGATATTCGTCTGAACGGGTCAACACCGTTAATAAGAAGGTAAAAAAAAAAAAAAACAACAACATGAGTGTCGAGGCGTACGGGCCGAGCTCGCAGACTCTAACGTTCCTCGACACCGAGGAAACCGAGCTGCTGGGAGCGGACACCCAGGGCTCCGAGTACGACTTCACCGATTTCACCCTGCCGAGCCAGACCCAGACCCAAGGCCAGACCCAGAGCCAGTTGGACGGACAGGTGCGTGTACGACCGCTCGGCGTCAAAATATGCCTCCCGCTGTGTGTTGACAAAACGTGAATTAGCTGGCTAACGTTAGCTGACAACATCACCAGGCTACCCCCGGTTAGCATGACGACGCCTCCCATCTGTTACCACGCTTTTATCCCGCTAATTTGTTAGCACGGCGGCTAACTAGCGTCCTCACTCGGCTAGCCGCTGGCACGGCTAGCGCACGTCAATGCTGGACTTTATTGTCATACAAATAAAGAGTGTCAGGGGTCTGTCGGTGGGGCAGCTGCCCGTATTTGTACTTATTAGTATAGTTACACTTCCAGTGTGCACTGATGGCAGAGACACGCTGTTTGATGTGGCTGTAAACAAACCGTGTATTGATGTGACAGTCAGCAGCCATGGCTGCAAGTTAAATATTCGCCTCTGTAAATTATAAATCTAGTTGGCTGGTCTAATTTATGGACACCCGACTCAGTATGAGTGTGCCTTACATGTTGACACTGAGTTTGAGCTGTGTTTGAATGCACCTGTCTCCTCAGGTTAATGGTCCTGACGGCGTGCTGCAGAATGGAGACGACCCTGTGGTGAAAGCCAGTCAGCTGCTGGCAGAGTTGAACTTTGAGGAGGATGAGGAGGACACCTACTACACCAAGGACCTACCATCACATGCCTGCAGGTAAAGGATCGGACTAATGTGAGACAGCTCTCAGAGTTTTGACGGTTGTTGTCATTTGATGAGGATTCTCTTATGCCGTCCTGTTCGTGTGCATTTGTTGTCGACCGTAGCGTATGAAAATATTCACAAATATGTTAAATTAAAAAACTTAAATGCCACTTTTGCATGACAGGACGTGTACAATTAAAATCAGATTTACTGCCAAGTACATTTTCACTTTCTAGGAATTTGGTGTTATTGGTGCAAACAAACATTAAGTAAAAATATAAGGAAGATTTAAAAAAATCAAGTATTTAAAGATATAAACAACAATTGACAGCCCCTGACTGAACATATTATTCTTCCTGTGCTGAGCATACATGACACACATCACGCTCACACCTAGAGATGTCACGTAAGCCAAATGATCTGGTGTCGTGCCTCATGTCAACGACGGGTAATCCGTGTTATTTACGTCAGGCTAAACAGCGCTGCTTTTCTTACACTCACAACCAACAAGTTGACCGTCAGCTGTTAGCCCGGCTGTGCCAAAAACACTCTGCCTGAGTATGTCTGACGTCCCAGACATTCTCAGTTGCTTAGCTGAATGAGATAAACACTCGATTTGTTTCTACAAAAACTGAACTATCGCCGCATCTTTAACCGGCAGATCAGTAATCAGACTCAAATGTTTTTCATGCTTTTGGCTGAGGATTGGCAGTGAAAACAAATCACAGTGAGACAACTTATGATGTATGACTTTTGTTGAACAAGTGTCATATTCATTAAAATCTGAACGCAGTCTGGGTACATACTTTAGTTTGTTTAGAAATCTGATCATAAGATTTTGTCCAATATAAATTTTCTTTGCTCACTCACATTTGTTTTTGAAACAGTTGCATCCAGTAAATGTACTTGGCTTGATATTTTACAGTCGAAAAATAACACAGTTTTAAAACTTTCGTGTTTCTTCTCAATTTCCTGTCACTTATCGACTGTTTGGATGTTCACCAATACTGACATCTTTCCAATGAGCTGATATCTCATCACCTCTAATAAGAAGTCCCACCAGCGTGCTGTTTAGGCTGAAAATGAAAAAAAGAAATCACTTTATTGTGCATGTGTCATTGCTGTCGACAGCTAAAGATGACATGTTATATCAAGTTCTATGCTTACTTCTCTTGTTGTGACATATTAAATATTAAACAGGCCATCGCTCGTAACAATATGACTGTTTTTTTTTTTTTTTTTTAATTTTCCCTCACTTGTATTTTAGCTACTGTGGGATTCATGATCCAGCCTGTGTGGTCTACTGCAACACCAGTAAGAAGTGGTTCTGTAATGGCCGTGGAAACACATCCGGAAGGTAAGATTCAGTAACTTATAATCTTTTTACGGACGCTCCCTGTTGGTGTGCTCAGGTAAATGAGCTGCAGAGAGAATCATTTTACAAGTTAACTATCATAGTTGCCCGGGTACAGTAAACAGTGAGTGTAATAATGAGTCTTTACTGTCTTCAGATGCTTCAGTCATAAACGGGCAGTTAATGTTTGGTTATGCAGTTAAAAATAATTTTCTAATAGCAGGCTAATATTAAGCTATTCAGTCAAGTTATCCAAAGCAAAGAAATGTCTCTGAAATATTAATTTAAATGAATTCAATATTTCTTTAATAGATAATTAAATCAGAATTAGCCTGATGGCATCGGCAAGATACTATCCTTTTCTGTAAATCAGTCAAATGTTGTCTATAATCACCCGTTATCTTATATGTTGTTAGATTTCTACAGTAACTGAACTCTGAGGCGATATTGGAAATCCATAATCATTCAATGTCCAACTGATGCTGTTTTTTCCACTAAAAGGGTTTTATTTATAGAATATGACAGATCCGATCGTTCAGACATCAAAAGTATCCATACGTAAATACTTTTTATTTCATACCATGTTTTTAAAATGATGATGGCATTGATGTTATCATGTGATAATATCGAAAGCGTATCAAAGCTGCAGGAAAGAAATGACGAGGAAGTCAACTTGTAATCGTTGCGTTCAGTGACCTTTTTTGTACCAGCACTGGTACAAACATTTTGACAACTTTATTCTGATACTGTAGGCTCAATAATTAAATAATAAAAAGATAGTAAGACATTTGATAAAGATGTTGTACTTCCACTTGTTGCACGATGAGCCTCAGCTGGTTCTCTGTATTTAAAAGTGTCTTGTGCCGTCATGGTTTATTTGAGTTTGATTAAAATAAAAATTGTCCGGACAAGTTGATCCTCTGCGTAAGGAACATAGCAGTAGTGTACATTACCCCCTTGCCTCATACAGGACTGTAGTTTTTTGCATGTCCTCCTTCTGCTGCATTAATTATCATTGTCTTCACTTGTAGTCACATTGTAAACCACCTGGTGAGAGCAAAGTCCAAAGAGGTGACCCTACATAAAGATGGCCCTCTGGGGGAAACTGTATTAGAGTGTTACAACTGTGGCTGTCGCAACGTCTTCCTCCTGGGCTTCATCCCTGCCAAAGCTGACTCAGTAGTGGTGTTACTGTGCAGGTAAGGGTGCTTTTATGTAGCTTACCATGATTTTTGACCTTCCCGCTCATGTGCACAACCAAAGAGAAGAGAGATTTTCCCTTTTTGTTTGACATCTGTGCCCTGGGTGTAACACAGGCAGCCATGTGCGAGCCAGAGCAGCCTGAAGGACATCAACTGGGACAGCTCACAGTGGCAGCCCCTCATCCAGGACCGCTGCTTTCTGTCCTGGCTCGTCAAAATCCCTTCAGAGCAGGAGCAGCTGAGGGCTCGTCAGATCACCGCCCAGCAGATCAACAAGCTGGAGGAACTCTGGAAGGTACCGTCAATGCAACTCTCCTTGCACACGCCCACCATTGTACGGATGTAAATATTCTAAACCGACGCAGCTTGAAATGGTGTGCAGGTAGGGCTTATCTATATAGTTAACCAGTACATTCATACAGTTGGGTGTGATGCAAATAACTGCTTGCTTGCTGAGCTTTTGTTTCTAGTATCAGTTTCACTGTCTGTTTGATGTCTGTGCTTCAAATATTTGTACAGTTGTCCGTGCTACACAAGCTCACATTCACCAGCAGTTATTTTGTGTATTTCTTTTCTGTGTGAATACTTTTTGTTTGACTGGTAATATTAGGAAGCCACAGGTGTTACTACTAAAAGTAATAAGACCCAGGCTTTTTGATTTTATAAAAAATGCTAGTTTAGGCATATTGATTGAGAGTGTGATGTTTTGCGCTCTGTCTGTGTGTGTTTTTTCCTGTCAGGAAAATCCCACTGCGACTCTGGAGGATCTGGAGAAGCCTGGTGTGGATGAGGAGCCCCAACATGTGCTGCTCCGCTATGAGGATGCCTACCAGTACCAGAACATCTTTGGTCCTCTCGTGAAGCTGGAGGCCGACTATGATAAGAAACTCAAAGAGTCTCAGGTAAAGGAAACAAAACGTTTTTTTTTCTTGTCTTATCGATGTTGTAACAATTTAAACAGTCAAAGTAGTCTAATCAGCTGCTGATTCAGTCGAATTTAGTTTATTCTCTAATGCATGTTTTTGTTGTAGAAGCATTCAGAAGCATGATTACAGTGTTTAATATTCAGCATTTTCTGCTTTTGTTGTCTAATAAATATCTATGAAACATATTTAACTGTGTCTTTATTAGCGTCATTCATTCATTGTCATCACTGTGTTTTTGTTAGTTTAGAAAGAGCCTTTTGTTTTGACAGATGTCACAGGTTCACTTCCGTGGAGTCTGCCGCGTTCGTTCTGGGTTCATGTTTCTACAGTAGCCCAGAACAGACAAACTTAACACTGTCATGAGATAGAGTCTTTGTCTTTGATGCTTTTGCGCAGTTTACAGCAATTTCTGTATTCAATCTATCTGTTATTGTTGTTTTCAAACAGACCCAAGACAACATCACAGTCAGATGGGACTTGGGCTTGAATAAAAAGAGGATTGCTTATTTCACTCTTCCCAAGACAGACTCGGGTATGTCTTTGTAATTTTTCTTGAAGTTTCAAGTTCGTTATCGTCGTCATCAGGTCGAGTCAATATGTGACCAAAAAAAAAGACTTTATGGTGTCAATTTAAATATTTATCTGTGTGTCTTATGTAATTTTTTTGAAATATATCTTTTTCATGATTATATATTTACATTATATTTTAAAAATTCCATGCACTGAAATATACTTTTTTTTTAGTCTGAATTAGTTTTTTTTTGTCCACCTCACCTGCTCTTCTCTTTAGACATGCGACTGATGCAGGGAGATGAGATTTGCCTGAGGTACAAAGGAGACCTGGCCCCTCCGTGGAAAGGCATTGGACATGTCATCAAAGTCCCTGATAGTATCCTTTGGACTGTTACAATAAACAGACTGTATCTCCTAGGAGATCACATTGTAGCCATCAGTAAAATTAGTCTTTAGCAGTATCTAGTGGCAGCTGAAGGAAACTACAACAACATCTGCAGACTTTCTCTTCACTCCCTCCCCAGTGGTTTTTGAAAACAAACTCTATATTTAGATTTGCTTACACAGCTCACCACCTGTTAGTAAACCGATACTGTACTCCAGCAACGAGACCTGAGGCTTTATACCACAATAATTGTTGGTCCGTCTACCCAACACAAGTTATACTTTGAAAATAAGTAACTCCACCATAAAATACAAACTGACTCAAACACACGGTGTGAGCTCGCAGTAAAAACAAAAATGTTTGTATGTTTGCTTTTCAAAGATTAATCAGTGTTCTTAATTTCTGTATATCACAAATAGTTAACATATGCAGGTAATGTTAGTTAAATAGGCACTACATAGGTTGTCCAACATATATAACGTCAACTTTTCACCTGCGTTGAAAAAGCTTTCCCTTCCTTACCTCAAATCTGGTAATAACTACACTGTATGTTCGAAGCTTTTCTTTAACCTACTACACCAGACTATGGTGATGAGATCGCCATAGAGCTGAGGAGCAGTGCCGGCGCTCCAGTGGAGATCCCACACAACTTTCAGGTTGACTTTGTGTGGAAGTCCACTTCCTTTGACAGGTATTCACAAGAAAGGCTTCCCACTCGTTCCTCTTGTTGTGATACGTGGCCTGAAAGCCAACGTTTGTAATATACCACCTTAAACTGAAAGGCTGCAAAACATCCTGTTTACGTTTGTTATAGTCTGTGCAAATTCAGTGAACACAAAAGAGCTTCCTGTATTTGAATCAGTCAGAGTTAAGTCAAGTGACGGAGGCCTTTCAATGTACCAGTTTGCTTTGTATTTGATGTAATATTTTAAGACCATTGGTAAATGATCGACGAAGGTCCTCATCAGAGGAAAGGTTTTAGTGGTCTACTTTGGTTTTTTGTCTTCATCGTCCAGGATGCAAAGTGCCCTAAAGACATTTGCTGTGGATGAGACTTCAGTGTCGGGTTACATCTACCACAAACTGCTCGGACATGAGGTTGAGGATGTGGTCATCAAGTGCCAGCTGCCCAAACGCTTCACCGCTCAAGGCCTGCCCGACCTTAACCACTCACAGGTGAGAGAGAAAACTATAATGTCGAGAGAGGCAGCACAGCTATACCTGTGACCGACCCTATGTTACAGAGCACTCAGACAACATCGCTGAGATCACACACAGTTTTAAGAGTTCACTCATAAATCAAAACAAAAAAACACTTCCACAGTGGTGTCTTGGTACAAAGGAGTATAATTCTTTTATATAGAAGAAGAAAAGAAGAGATACTTTGTTAATCCCTCAAGGGGGATTTTTTTTTTTCACAGAGTTTTATTGACATGCATTTTAATATGCATACAAGGGCTGGAGAGAGATGATGGAGTGATGGGCAGCCACCCAGAGGAGCGCCCTCAGCAGTGCCCAGGAGGTGAACTGGCACCTCTCCAGCTACCAGTCCACCTTCTATACTTTGCTGGACTTGAACCGACCACGTTCCGGTTACACTACTGCCGCCCAATACATAATGAATGTGGTTTATTGTGATGCAGGTGTATGCTGTGAAGACAGTGCTGCAGCGTCCCCTCAGTCTGATCCAGGGTCCCCCTGGCACCGGGAAGACCGTAACCTCTGCGACCATCGTCTACCACCTGGCTAGACAGGGCAACGGGTAAGACACATGAAAATCTGATCATCCGTCCTTTAGAAAATTACGTTTTTTTTTTCTCTTTTTTTTCATTGATTGGTATTTTGCTAAATGTAAAAGAATATCTTCAGCAGCCCATGGTGTTCTTAAAGAATGACCTGGCTCTGTTTTATGATCCCAAAGACTATTGTAACTTTTGTGCCTCCAGGCCTGTGCTGGTGTGCGCTCCCAGTAACATCGCTGTCGACCAGCTGACAGAGAAGATCCACCAGACAGGCCTCAAGGTGGTGAGGCTGTGTGCCAAGAGCAGAGAGGCCATTGACTCACCTGTTTCCTTCCTGGCTCTGCACAACCAGACCCGTAACATGGACAGGTAACTCATGAACAGCTATGATTGAGTAATTGTTTTTATAAGCAAGGCCTTTCTTGCACATATGGTTAAGTGTGCGCACTATTAGTTGTGCTTGTATGCACGGCTAAAAAAATGTGAAAAACAAGAAGGTGTCAGTTAGTGATTTTAAAAACTTGCTCATGAGCTTTCACACTGTATTGAAATCACTCCTACCTGCAGTATGCCAGAACTTCAGAAGCTCCAGCAGCTGAAGGACGAGACTGGAGAGCTATCCTCCTCGGACGAGAAGCGCTACAGAGCTCTGAGACGCACTGCTGAGAGGGAGCTGCTTATGGTGTGTTAACCTGTTCTACTGAACTCCAAGTGCTGCTAAATATGTTTTTCTTTGTTGTACACAAACTTCAGTTTAATGGTTCTTTTCAAGTGTCTGCTTTAGGTTCTTCAAAACTGTCTAATGTCTACTTCATTGGCACACTCGCTCTCTCCCAGAATGCCGATGTGATCTGCTGTACCTGTGTTGGGGCGGGCGATCCACGTCTGGCCAAGATGCAGTTCCGCTCAATCCTGATTGATGAAAGCACCCAGGCCACCGAACCGGAGTGCATGGTGCCTGTCGTCCTCGGGGCTAAACAGGTAGGAGCTTCATGAGTGGAAATGCATCATCAGCTATCTTTTACCTTTTATCATTCCTCAGTTGTTTGGTCTACAGTCCACAGTTATTCACTTTATTATTTAAATCATTTTTTCCCCATAGTTGATTCTGGTGGGTGATCACTGCCAGCTGGGCCCTGTGGTGATGTGTAAGAAGGCAGCTAAAGCAGGTCTGTCTCAGTCTCTGTTTGAGCGTCTGGTAGTTTTGGGCATCCGGCCAATCCGTCTACAGGTCCAGTACCGCATGCACCCGGCACTCAGCGCCTTCCCTTCCAACATCTTCTACGAGGGCTCTTTGCAGAACGGAGTCACTGCCGGTAAGATCCTTTTTTTTAAAAAAAAAAACTCAATTTGTGACGTAAATTACTTGTTTGTGTTTCCCTTTTCAGCCACTTAAAGCTTTTAAAACTGCCCACAAAATTCCTGGTGCCGCTAGATGCTAGATGCCGCTTCCTTACATTTCCTGCTACTGCTTTGCTCACGTGGTACACATTTGGAAACAACGTATTTTTCAAAGCAGCGCAGGTTACGACAGATTTGATCTGTATTTCAGCTTTGTCGTCTGTAATAATCCTTTCATGCACATGAAGCTGATCCTATCAGGCTTATTCCAGTCTGTGTACTTTGCTGTACATCAGCCACACTACCACTAAGTCATGTCTGTTTGTTTGTTTTGCTTCTTTTACAGCGGACCGTGTGAAAAAAGGCTTCGACTTCCAATGGCCACAGCCTGACAAGCCGATGTTCTTTTATGTTACCCAAGGCCAAGAGGAAATTGCCAGCTCTGGAACATCCTATCTCAACAGGTTTCTTGACCATTATCTTGATATATACGTTATATTAATATTTGTCCATTCATATAAAGCGGCATATGTGAAAATGGCTGATGTTTTCCTTCTCGTCAAATGATGTGAAATGTTGTTATGTAATCACCGTGTTTGTCTTTGCAGGACGGAGGCTGCCAATGTGGAGAAAATAACCACGAGGTTGCTGAAGGCCGGAGCAAAACCTGATCAGATTGGCATCATCACACCCTACGAGGGGCAGAGGTCCTACCTGGTCCAGTACATGCAGTTCAGTGGCTCCCTCCATACCAAACTCTACCAGGTACGGTTAAAGATGTCGTTGCAGGTTAAATGTTGGATTGGGCACTTCATCAGAAAAATGTATCACAGCCATTTAAACTGAAATGTTAAGTAAAGCTGTCCCGAGCTGATCCAGGTGTGTTTTAAAGGCTTTATCGTCCAGATCTTTCTTTACTTTAATGTGTTTTGTCAGCCTCAGCCTGCGGGTGTTCTCCGTAATGAAAGTTTGGCTCTATGTGAAAAATATTTGGGCGCAACGATGCAAGTCTGAATTCTGGCCGAGGTTTGCAAAAGACAGATTCACAAAGGTCTGACTCTCCACAAACTCTGTTTCTCATTAGCAAAGAGCCGTGTACAAAACATTCAGACAACAGCTTCTCATTTTGTAGCTGGCTCAGTATTTAAAATGCTAAAACGTGTATGCAGCAAAGTCATCCGCTGTTGCTTGTTTATGTTAATTCTTTGAGAAACTTGATGACAGGTTGAAATGGAGGTTTTTGGGTTTGGGTGCTCTCTCCATGTGTCTCTGCAGCACCACTGTACAACACAATGTGTTTTTGGACAGAATAATGTCTTATTTCTCACAAATCATCATTGTCATCATTCATATGTTAATAATTTAAGCTAATCTGTTAAATAGTTTTGAAAGAGAAACCAAAAAACTTGATCTGGACATCCATAATGTTAAATTTAGACTAATGGGAGGCTGAAGTAGCTTTAAGTTGTAGCCTTTTACATTAAATAATAGCAAATTTATGAATAAAGAAAATTATATTCATACGATCAGTAAATAAATTATCCTAAACAATGAGTCAGTTCTGATTTCCTACTTCATTCTTTCTGTAGGAGGTGGAAATAGCCAGCGTGGATGCCTTTCAAGGCAGAGAGAAGGACTTCATCATCCTGTCCTGTGTGAGGGCCAATGAGCACCAGGGCATCGGCTTCCTCAATGATCCCAGACGTCTCAATGTGGCGCTCACCAGGGCCAGGTAAGACTACACGAAGCACAGCAACAACAGTCCGCTTTACTCAAGTAAAGAGTGGAGGGCCATCTGTGTCTAGTTTTATAGATGTTTTAATGTCTTTCATCTTTGTTATTTCTGTGCAGCTTTAACTATAATTTTTAATCATCTCCTGCTCATGTCGTGAAGGTACGGCGTGATCATTGTGGGAAACCCGAAGGCTCTGTCCAAGCAGCCTCTGTGGAACCACCTGCTGAACTACTACAAGGAGCAGAAGGTCCTGGTCGAAGGTCCCCTCAACAACCTGAGAGAGAGCCTCATGCAGTTCAGCAAGCCTCGCAAGCTAGTCAACACCATCAACCCTGTGAGTTTAGTTTGTGTGTGTCTCTGCATGTTATGCACAGAGGAAATAGCAGCACTGAAATCAGGCTTTCCTAACTGGGTCATGAAATATGTTATTTACTGGTGTGGCACGTGAAAGATTTAGGATGCAATGTAAAATCTACCCATGTGCCATGGAAAACAGGGTAATAAATCAATGTACATGCAAAGAAATAATGGGGCATGTCCTAAAAACACTCCAAATAGCCTCTTATATCCTTTTGTTCTGCAGGGCGGTCGATTTATGAGCACAGCCATGTATGACGCCAGGGAGGCCCTCATTCCTGGATCTGTTTATGACCGCAGCAGCAACGGTGAGAAATCTTAAACTAACATTTGAAATAAAAATGAGAGTGTTGTTTGTTTCTTACTTATAAACCCTATTACAGTCACCATATGATTTTAAAAAAAACAACTTTTAACCCCTGCTCCTTTCCACAACAGGACGTACGTCCAATATGTATTTTCAGACCCACGACCAGATCGGTATGATTGGCGCAGGCACAAATCCCATGAACTCCATGAACATCCCCATCCCCTTCAACCTTGTAATGCCGCCCATACCTCCACCTAGTTACATGGGACAGGTCAATGGACCCACATCAGGTGAGTGAGACATACAACTGTAGAGTCAGACAGTTGTTGAATGCTGTTCAGTTAAAGCGGCTATAAAACTGTGACATATTTCCCCTTCAGGTCGTGGTGGAGGTATGAAAGGCAAGGCGGGTAGCGGAGGAGGCGGCGGCACACGAGGTGGCCGTCAAAGAAACCGCGGCAACATGGGGAACCACAGCGGAGGAGGAGACCGCCACATGAGTGGCAGCCAGGCCAGCCAGGACCTGGGCTCCCAGCCTTTCTCCCAGGGGCCTCTGACGCAGGGCTACATCAACATGAGCCAGCCATCACAGATGAGCCAGCCTGGGCTCTCCCAGCCTGAACTCTCGCAGGTTTGTCCACCGAGCTGTCATCCACCATGAATAAATCTTAATAATTCATTTAGTGTTTAACGAAGTGCTAAGTGGGTGAACTTTATGAAGCAAGGAGTTTGTAGTCTGTTTCATTCGTAGAAATTAATACGCAGTGCCAGGGCTGTTAGCGCATATGTTCCGAGTGTTTGTCCAGGATTCCTCTACAAGTAAAGACTTTGTCTTGTCTGAAACCGCCGACTGCTTTTCTGCCTGGAAAGAAATGCAGGAATAACTGTTGACTGGCCTCTTTCACTTTTTTGTTTGTGCCATTATAGGACAGTTACCTAGGAGACGAGTTCAAGTCCCAGATTGATGTGGCTTTGTCCCAGGACTCCACCTACCAGGGGGAGCGGGCGTACCAACACGGTGGTGTGACTGGACTGTCCCAGTACTAGACTGTAAGTAATTCCACTGTGGACTAAGCTGACTCATTGAAATTAAAGGAGTAGTTCAACATTTTTGTCGTTAACTAATGTTGATATCACTTTGTGATCAGGCTGCTGTAGCAGTGCAGTTTCCCCTGTGTGATTAAGAAAGTGCTCCATCTATTTGTCTGTTTAGCCTAACAAAAAGGCTGGAAACAGGGAAATAGCCAACCTGCCTCTGTCTAAAAGTAACAAAATCTGCCCACCATCTGAAACTCCCTATGTGAAAACAAGTTACACATGTGGGGTAAGGTACCAGACTATTTCTTAGCTGACAGCACTGGAGATTCATTTGGTAGCTTCATGTTGATGAAAATACTGCAGGAAGTCACTTCTCCTGACCAACAAATAGTCCAAACGATGGTATGCAGATTTTGTTACCTAGCTAGCTGTTGCCCGGTCTGTTAGCTATGCTAAGCTAACTGGCTCCGCCTTAATATTAACTGTACGGACATGGGAGTGGCGTTAATCATCAAATTCATATACCAAAACTTGCCAGAACTATTCCTTTAAATAAAAAGTGGATCTTTTAATGTGTTAAATTGACTAATGGACATGTCCTTAAACAGGTAATAACGTATATGATGTACATATTTGTGTGTCTGACAGGTTGCTGGAAAGGAGCTAGGCCTGTGTGAAGCTTAGTTCATCGGTATTTTAATCTGGGTAATAACAAAAAAGAACAAACATGGATACCCGTTTTCCACTGCTACAACCGAAGCACCACTGTGTGAAAGTAACAGGAGAGAGACCGTGAGAAACCAACCAATCACAAGAGTGAGAGCAAAAATGGGAGTAGAGCTGGACAGGAAGCGAGCAAGAGACGAGAGCGGGAGACTGGTGGAGGAGAGAAGGCGCTGCCGCTCGCACGCGAAGACGTGGCGGGGGAGAAAAGCTGTCGTTGTCGGAGCAGCGCAGTTGGAGAGACGAGACCTCGGACAGGTCAAGGAGGGTAGAAGGTCCGAACGATTCTGGAGGGGGAGGGGAAAAGGGGCGACTGTGTCATCTTGTCCCTCGTGTGCCCCTGAACCCTCGTGGGATCTCCAGGCGGCATGGTTGGGAATCTTGCTCCAAAAGCTGAGAAAGATGGAGAAGAGGTGTCTCACACAAATGTTCTCCAAGCTAACTCAACAGGACGTCTTCTGTGACTTGGAGAGAGAGAGAGAGAAAACAAAAGGGGACACAACTCTTGAAGCAGTTGATATGGCAACTTTTTTAAACTCAAAGCTTGAACTGAGGCTCTGCATTTGATCACATCTAAGCATCCAGGAGAGACGAGTGTGCAAACACCGTTTGGCTTATCCAAGTGAACTCAAAAGTGCTTGTGGTGTTGTGCCTCAAAGAGCTCAAATGAAATCTGAGGATTACATAGCCGCGGATCATTCGCTTTTCTTTCTCAGCTTTGAGTTGGAAAGTTTTCTAAATAAAGGCTGTTTTCATTGAGGTTTTCAGTGACGTAAGCTAGTACAGTTGGCCGTCTTTCAAGGCAGGTCTTTCTCAAGGTGGTCCGCAAAGAACAAGTGGTGGAATTAGCTCTTAAAACTATAAAACGCGAAAGAAAAACATCTTTGTCTCCGGATCTGAGGAGGTGAGAGATCTTCAAAGATCTGAATAAAAGGGAGACAATTTTGTTTTTGTTCTTCTAAATATATCTTTTTAGTAGTGAAGGTGACCATAACCAGCTTATAACTGAATGAAGCCGTCATTCTTTGTCTGCTGAAACCCTGACGCCACTAAAGCTAGCAGATAGATCTTGAGCATATAAAGCTAAATGCATCAAATAAGCCAAATGAAGAGGGCAATATTCCCAAAGACCCTTCTCCAAAAGTCATACATGCATACTATGAGAGTATTTATGTACAATTTAAGCACCTGATTATCACAGTGAAGTAAGAAGTCACTTTCTTAAGAGAAGTTTTCATAACTGTGGAGTACCCGATGAGTCTACCCACCACGAAGGACGACGAAAACTTCTGAGGCCCAATCTTTGAACAAATGTGTTGAAGAGAAACGTTGACCGTGTTAGACTGTGGAGAAAGATATTTTTCATTTTGGAACACATTTATGTTGTACGTGCAGTATGAAACATGACATATTTAAATTATTAAGACCCAAGTCTGTAATTTATGAAGGCAGGACACCTAGAGTCTAGAGAATGCCACGTTTTGTTTTGTTTGTGCTTTGTTGTCCTGAAGTCTTGAACTTAATAGAAAAAAAGAGTGAAACAATTAGTAGTGCATCATGTCAAAGACTGAACAGCGAGTTTACTCTGTAGCTTTGTTAACCATTAGTGAACTTTGTGTCTTAGTTTCGGTGCTCTAGATATCACATGCTTTAGAGAAGCTTCCATGTAGCATGTCATTTTCCTGTGAGGTGTATCAACTGTATTTTAATTTTCATGTCAGCAAAATGCACGACAGAAAAACCCGGTCACTGTCAAACATCATG
Organism: Nibea coibor; assembly: GCA_023373845.1. Taxonomy (NCBI): domain Eukaryota; kingdom Metazoa; phylum Chordata; class Actinopteri; family Sciaenidae; genus Nibea; species Nibea coibor. The sequence continues at coordinate 15,170,475 of CM041725.1, read as the reverse complement.
AACTTAGCAGCCTTATCTCTGACCTAAAGCTGGTTGGAATAAGTTGAATATCCTGTCGGTGGCATCGGGTTGAAAGAAGAAACCGGCACAAGGATTACTGAAAGACGTGTCGCTGTAATAAATGATGTCTATGTTCGTTTTCCCACAAAAATGAATCACTACCTAATCCGGGTCAGTTTTGTGCAGGTGTTACATCTCACTGTACGAATCTTCAAATTAATATTTATATCATATATTAGTAGAATATCTGTTTGCTAAATATACATTTATCTTATATCCTATCTGGATAACTAGCTAGATTCACTCATTCATTGACATATTTAGAGTCTAAGTATAAAAATAAACTCCCACCTCTTCCCTTAGCGACACATAGCCGGTAGTTTCTGCATGTCTTCTGACTAGAGGTTAACTTTTTGAGTTGGATGTTGTCTTCTATACTTTTGCTATGATAATCTTTGTTTGGCTTATTGCTGTTTAAAACAGAACTGAAGACGATGAAGACATTTTGTTTTTTCCTGCCCACACTGGTCAGTGTCAGTACGTATAAAATTTGGATCACAAAGATTCTCCTGTTGATAATCCTGGAAAATTAAAGTTTGCTTCTTTTTGCTCCTTCAACTTGACTTCACTCTTTCTTTTATTTTTTTTTCCTTCACTCATTTTGCAGATGCTAATGTGTAAGGTTCTCAAATCTACACAGGATGACATAAACATTTTATTACAGCTGTTGTCCTAAATGTCTTGTAGTATGACTCTGAAGAAGTCTTTTTAGGTCATGACTTTTCCTCCGGGACAATATTTCATTAAGCCTTAAAACTGGCAGCGCCAGGCAGACCTATAAGATCCAGTTTGCAGTAAAGTATACATGCAGGCTCATTGGCTGCGGGCGGGTTGACACAGTTTCCCCCTGCCTCATGCAGCTGTAGCGGGGTGCTCGGAGCCTGTAGAGCCAGCAGGTGGTACTCTACTGTCGGCTGTGTCCGGCTGTTGAACGCGAGCAGCCGGCTGGATGAAGAACAGAGAGCGCTGACCACCACCAGGTTAGAAAGACAAACAAAGAGAAGAAAGCGGATGCTGCTGCTGCTGCCTCGCTGCTCGGGGATGGACACACACGGGACTGCGGTCACTTCTGTCACCGAGGTCAGCTGCTCTGCCTCCGCCGGGTTGTGAGCTCCGCAGAAGGTGCTCGGTGGACTCCGGTATCCGGGACAGGACAGGACGGTACCGACACTGTGTGCGGGCTGCAGCAGGCTTGTGTGGTGCCTTGCAGAGAAACGTCTCCCCCTGGAGAATAAAGCATCTGGTAGCTCTCAGACTGAAAGAAAGAGGAGACCAGGACCAGGACCAGGACCAGGACCTGCAGCTCCAGAGCGGAATTATTGTCAGACTCACTAAAGGTTTACACCGACATGGGGTAAGTGTGTCTGCGATTGTATTGCATTGCTTTAATTAGTTAGATTTAATTTTTTTTTTTACTGTTCAAATGTGGACAGAGAGCAGATACTTGTTGGATTAACGGATGCACTCTTGTCTTATAGAAGAGAAGTCTCAGTCACCTTGTAAGATGTTTCCTCACCACAGAGAAAGGTAAGATCATTTCCTATATGACATTTTTATTTATTTATTTTTCTTTGTCCACCTTGCCTAAAAACATTAAATGTTTTTTTTTTTTAAATGCTCTTGCATTGACTTGAAGTCAGACTTAACTTGAAGAAAGTTAAATGTTGCAATGTTCTCATCATGAAACGGCACATCTGGAGCAATGTTGTGGTTTCTTTCTTTTTTTCTCCACCCTTACTAACAGATTCAGACATGATGAATCTGTTGAATTAAGACGATCATCTCCTGTAATGCTCTCTCTCTGCGCTGCCCCAGAGTCTTCAGATTATTTGATCCATAATTCTTAGTAATGACTCTTCTTAGGATGCTTTTATAGCAGTTGTAACTAAGACAGGACCCAGGAGTGATCAGTACAGCAGATCATAGCAGGCTGTAGATGTGAAACTGCTCAGTTTTTTTTATTATTTTTATTTTTTACAGTTATTGTAAAAACATTGGTCTGATTGGTTAATAATGCTTGTAATGTCAAAAGGATGTCAAATATTGTTGTGTTTCTAATGGATTATTTAAAGACTATATGAAAGTATTGACCGAAGTTTCCTTGCATAAATGCAGAAATCTGAAATTCTTTCTAATGTTCAACATCTGTGCGTAACAGATTTAGATAGATCAGACCAGAGGAGACATGAGACGTCCAGTAAAGCAGCTTGTGCATACTGTGAGATTGTGGTAGGAATTAGTGGGGTTACTCATCCTGAGGTGCAGCCCTGACCTCCATGCAATCACGACCAGGCTTTGTAATGCTTAGAGACCCCCATTAAGCCCCGCAGGCCACATCCATCTGCTGAGGATGAAGGTCGAGTAGCTGAACATCCTTGAGAGGTGTGAGCGCTGACCAGCTAACAGGAATACACACACACACACACACAAACATGAGCACACACACACACACACTGTTTTACGCTACCAGAGTGTGTCCCAACGGCGATTTTCACACACAGGAAGGAGTGAATGTTGACAGATACACACACACACTTGAAACTGACGATCTGGTCTCTGTGTTGACCGTCTCAGTCCGCCATGGGAGGTTGCAGGTTTGATTCCTGGAGAGCAGGCGCCAAACCTCAGGCAAGGTCAAAGCTTGTCAGAATTGATCCTTCACTGTCGTTTGAGGGTAATCGATGACTGATGCGTCACTGTTCATCTTATGTGGCCTTCATAAAGATGTGAGGGAAGGTCAAAGTTCAGTGATGTGCTCATAGATATGAAGCCATGACTTCCAAGGATGGCATCATTACAAATAGATCATTTGTCAGTTACTTTTCAAGCAGAAATGCAGAATTAAGAAGTTTAAGCTTCACACTTTATAAGATAGTGAACAGAATATATTAGAATATATGATATATATATGTTTTGGATGGTCGGACAACACAAGCAATGTTTAGGAAATTGTGATCAGCATTTTTCACTATTTGGACATTTTATGGCCTAAACAATTTACCTTGAAGAAAGTCAAAATTACACGTTACACGAATCAATGAATTAAAACATTAAAAGTTTTAGTTTTGTGTCATTCGAACATTCCAGTATGTAAATCCAGCATCTGATAACAGAACAAATAGCCTTCATATAATGTTCCCGGAGATCTCTAACAGTCAAAATTATATCAATACATACAATAACACATTTGTTTTTTATTGTCTTGTCTTTAAAATAAAAACCCATATTTTGAAGACAGCTCCGAGAAAATAACCATAATGATGTCATTGGGGTTAATGTCAGACAGCTCTCTCCAAACCCACAGGAACTGTTACAATCATTTTTCTGAATAAAACATTAAGATTCTCTTGATATGTAAATATATGTAATTATGACCCAGGGTCATGGAGTTTGAAAGATGAAGGCATTTAGCAGGAAGAGAAAGATCTACTAAAGGTGCTATTGAATTGCATTGTGGGAATTGTAGGTTCCTGTATAACTGAAGCTCGACTATAGAGTAGAAGTCAGGATATCTTGCCTTCTGCTGCTTCAAATGAGATCATTGTTTTAATCTGTCTCACACAAGCATTGCCGCTTTTAAGCAGTTTAGCTGCCTTTAAGCTTTTTGTTTCGGCATGAAGAATGAAATGTGCCGCAGCCTGCGCTCTTTGTCACTGACACCAGGATGAATGATCGGAAAACATAAAAGTCAAATTTCTACGTTACCAAAACTCACAGACCAGTCCGGTGTCTTATCCCAGTCAGACCAGATCAGATCCACTGACAACAGGAGGGATGGTCACTACGATCTTTACAGTCAAGACTTGAAACTCTGTGTATGTATGAGTCCATGTAATGTTTCTTTTTTTATCATGATCTCCTACTGTGAGAAAGACCATTACTGGATTTGTGTGTCACTAATGGGGTCAGATATAAATGTACAATGACTGGCCAAAATACTACATTTCTATTGGGAACAGACGGTGTAATTTACAATACTGCATAGAAGAAGTGTCCTGGTTTTTACCATTTCATACTCTAACTTGGCACCTTGATGTTTGAGGAGAGGGAGACGAGCAGCTGAGATAAGAGCGATGAAGAGAAGCATCTTGCATGTCTTTTATTACCGAGAGTCTAATTACCCCAATATTGTCTGCACCCAAAAAAAATCAGCGTTCATAGTCTGTCTGCTGTAAATACACGCAATGCCACATTTGGTAGGATGGGACAGTGAGATAATCTTTACATTTACTGTTGCTGAGATTATTCATCCATCGCTTTGGCGTTGATCTGTGACGCTGTCAATAATTTATTCTGCATCAAGTTATTCATGTTTCGTTAGCGACGTGGCTCTAGGGATGGCAATATCGGTCAGTTGGTCTGTCCACCGCTTTGATCCACACTGAAACATCTCAACAACTGTCAGATAGAATGCTGCGAAATCTGATTCATATTCATGATCCCCAGAGGACGAATCCTACTGATGTTGGTGATCACATGACTTTTCCTCTAGTGCTACCAGGAAGTCAAAATTACAGCAAACTAATGAGTTCCCATCAGCCCCAGCGGCACTTTGTGTTACGTGCTAATTAGCAAATGCCAACCTGCTAACACACCAAAGTGAACATGGTAAACGTTTACCCGGTCAATATGTGAGCAGGTTAGCGTGCTAACATTAGCGTCCAGTACAGCCTCATAGTGTTGCTAGCATGAGTTTGATGGCCTCCACTGTGACTTTCAGAGTGAAGTTTGTTTGCACATTTAGACGGACACACTCTGCTTTATTTCCTCTCAAAGTGTGAGAATACACAGTGCTTTAAATGTCCCGACTGGAGTTAAAAAGACAGAAAGACCTTTAGTAGTTTTGTTAGTCATACCACATGACAGCGTCTGGACCACCTCCCAACACTACTGACTTTGTTGCTTTGATATATTTACCTCGTATCCAGGAAACATCTCTGCAAATACTGGCAGGAGCAGAGCAGAGGGTGGAGGGTGAACGACTCAGGAGAGAGTTCAGAGCACTTTTAGTCAACATCATTTGCCAGCTAAGTCACAGCCCTGTACGGCTGGTGAATGATGCAGGAAAAAATGTGGGAGAAAGCCAAAGGATGATTCCAACATCTGTCCCTAGATGGCAGAGAGACAGATGGAGACGAACCATTATGAAAATATTGAAACAAAGAAGAGACACAAATGGAACAGTTACATGATAATGAATTTTTAAATGGAAGAGTTTTTAAAATGTTGAAGCTCAGATAATGAGTAAAAAGCTGTTTTGTTTGTCCATTTTTGTCTCGTTTTTAAGCTTTCAAAACGTCCTGAACTTCAAGCCTTCTAAATCGGGGTAGTCTGTGAAAGGGTTTGCTCAGACGTTCTCCTTATACAGAAACATCATCCCTATGTTTTCTCCTCCAGGGAGCAGCCGATCTTCAGCGCCCGGGCTCATGTTTTCCAGATTGACCCCACCACTAAGAGGAACTGGATCCCTGCCAGCAAACATGCCGTCACCGTGTCCTTCTTTTATGATGCCAACCGTAACGTCTACCGCATCATTAGCGTGGGCGGGACCAAGGTGAGGAGGAGGAAAGTGGTCATAAGGCTGATAACAAAGTGGACGATATATAGTTCCAGTATAAGAGTTAAGTTAAGAGTTCTCGCCTTGATTTTTCTCTTCACAAAGCACCTCCTACCAGAAAATCTTGAGAGAAAGTTTAAGAAATATGTAGTGAACGAAACGATAGCGGGTGTGAACAACTCTGCAGCCAGAGTGTGTTTCTTGTGTGGCTTGTGGATTTAGATTACAAAAGAAGAGGACACATCCGTCACTGGGGGTTGGGGAGGTGGCGGGGGGGCGAATAGTCTATCTGATCTCTACTTAGCACCTCTGGTCTGACCCACATTTCTGCCTACCAGAAGGCTGTGTGGGATGGCAGTTGGTTGGTCAACAGCCCAATCCTGCCAGCCTTGGTGACCGGCTCCAGAATAATCTTCACTTCTGCTGCCACCGTCCAACATGTTATGTCAAACATGCCAGCGCAGAAATGCAGACTGCAGAGTTCATAAAACCGTTTGTCGGAGAGGAACAAAGGTGGAAAAAGCTTCCTCCTAAGCTGCCATTGCTCTGCAATCCGAGGATTTTAAATCAGTTCCATTATTGTAAGGCTGGAGATGACGTAAAATAGTTTATAAATAGGTCCGCTCTAATATATTTTTTTCTCTCATGTGCTCTGGGGGAGAGAGGTGGCTGCTTTTTTGAGAGTGAAGTCATGAACCTGGCGATTGTGCTGTGTTTGTGTGTCTTTACTGCCTCAGCTCTGAATTTACTTTGAACAATAAGTGCTTGGGATGCGGCTGAGCTTTGGGTTTTTTTTTTTTCCTCCTCGTGTTCAAAACAAACATGTCTCACGGGAGAAAGTGCTTAAAAATAGCTGGTCGCCAGGAATCCCGGCAGAAAGTTAATGCATCTTAAATGTCACAATAAGCATATTTTTTCTGTGTCCTTCACTTTTCAAGCCAGAATGCGAAGCCTGAAATTATCCCAGCGCTGAAGAGATTTTATGTTGGTGCTGTGTTCAAATAATGACATAAAATGACTAATGGAGATTCATTCAAAAGTAGTTCAGGTAATTCAGGGCACTAATTGATTTTGTTTTGCATTTAAATTTAAGAAGAAAGGATGAATTCACATCCTGTCTTATGCTAAAATGTAAGAAAAAATAAAAATCACGCAATCGTGAGGAGACAATTCACCAAGTTTGCACAGTAATATTAGTTTACTTGAAGAATATTACAAATAAATAGTTTTTTATAAACTGGAATGGGAGTTTTGGTCATTTATGAAGGAGGCACGAGTATGACTGAAAGATGCTGGTTGGTTGCACACAGGACTGAACATTTGAACATCTTGGCCTCTGTTGCTCTGATATTCAGCATTTCTTTCTTAATCTCCCTCTTGTGAGTCCACTAACTTTATGGAAGTACAATACTTAGTCACAGGGGAATCCTTTAAAGTACATTTTATAAACTCAATAAAAAAAAAAAATCCCACTCTTAATATTTGACTCATCATAGTTCATTCGCTTTTGCACATTTACTGTTTGTTTTTTTTACTGTTTACTGCACAAGGAAAAGAAAATAACCAATAAAAGTGACGGTACGTAAAGAAGATGCAATTCTGTTATCTGGGCTGGAATGACAAAGCAAAGTACAGACAAGGCAAAAAACATCCAAATTACTTCTTCAAATACTAATTAATCATTTCAAGTAATTAGTTTTATCTGGATTTTTGTATCTGTTGCTGAGCTTTCTGTTTTGTTCACATGACGTAGACTGACCTGAATCATCTTTGTTGTCTCTGCATTTGCAGGCAATCATCAACTGCACCGTTACGCCCAGCATGACATTTACCAAGACGTCCCAGAAGTTTGGACAGTGGGCGGACAGCAGGGCCAACACTGTGTACGGTCTCGGTTTTGCTACAGAGCAACAGCTGCATCAGGTGAGCTAACCCCAAAGTCAGCAGAGGATAAAGCTCTGAGAAATACATTATCAGTGCTGCATTATTAATGTGCTATTGGCTGAAACAGTTTGTCACTTGTCCTCGTTTGAAAAAAAGTTCTCAGATAAGTTTAAGGAGGTGAAAGATGCAGCTCGTCTGGCACGGGAAAAGTCTCAGGATAAAGAGCTGGCCAACACGGCGCTCACCATCGCTGCTCCTCAGGTGAGCTCTCCCCATTTTTAGAAGAAAAAAAAAGAAAAGGTATGTGAACATGAAAGTAGAGCAAACCTCTGCAGGTATCAGCCGGGACGTGCAAAAAACAAAACTCTATCATGATCCTCAGTGATGCATTTTCTTTTTGGCATTTTAGGATTGGGGTGACACTGTGAGCACAGGCCAAGGTTAGATGAGTGAACCTCTGTTACTTTGCAGCTATTAGACAGGGGCCGCTGTGATAAAAACCAAAGGATGGGTGGAGAGAGAGAAGAGAAAGGCAAAAGAAAAATGAGCTGGGTCACTTCTCGGAGGGAAGAGAAAGTGAGGAAAACTAGGGCGATGGTAAAATTATCCCGTGCCGCTCAGCAGTGCACCGCATCCGCATTTTCTACCCACTGCTCTGACGCCAACACTGTAATGATGAAAATGTAGTCAGCTCAGGGCCTTTTCTTGATCAATAGAGAATAATTACCAATCAGTTACATCTGCTTGGTCATGAGGAACATGCCTATTTCCTTTTTAATTCTACGGCTGAACAGATTCCAAGTGATGCCTTTCACTCCACGTCTTTATTGATTTAATGAACACATTGGAGAAGCCAAAGCTCCAGAAAATTGCTAACTGCGTCAATTAATTGCACTTGATTCCCGCTAAGTAGCGCTGCGCTGCATAACTGATCACATGGCCGAGCGTGCTTGTGGTTGTGAAGTTTGTGGAAAGGTCATCATGTCTGTGGAGTTTTGTGATGACGTGTTTCTTTGTCTGTTCTTTTCCCCCCTCCACCTGATGGATTTCCTCTGTAGTTCTCACAGGTGAGCCTGTCGTCCGTTTATTATTTGGCACATCACAAAACAGGAAAAGTCTGTGGAAATGATTTTTAAGCACAAGAAATGTGTGTATAAAAGCACAGTCCTGTCTGTCTGTCCCTGATAGCTCTTTGTTTTATTTACCAGAACAGACACAAACTTATCTCAATTATACGACTCAGCAGCGATGGAGGAAGTATTCAGATCCTTTACATAAGTAAAAATGCTAATACTTCATAAAATACTCATTTTACTGTGCTCAATGCAGTAAAACGACCTCTGTCACTGCTACATGATTATATATTTCATTATTAGATTGTTACTCATGCATTAACCTAAAAGCAGGATTTTACTGTCGCTGTTGGTCGAGATGGAGCTCATATTTAAACTATTTTGTAAAGGACTGGAATATTTTATTTCTGATTTAATCTGCTGATTAGTTTCTCCAATAACTGATTTGAGTGTTTGGTTTTGAAAATATTGACAAATGACAATTACCCAGATCCCAGAATGACTATAATGCTTTATTTTGTTCAGAAAATATGACAAACACATTCAAATTATTGAAATAATTAAAGTAAAGAACCAGTTAATTTACTGACAATGGACTCATCAGTTGATAGACTAATTGTTTCAGCTCTACTTAGAAACACCATATTTTATAAGCTCTTAAGTAACCAGTATCTAAAGCTGTTAAATCATTGTAGTGGAGTAAAATGTCCCAATATTTCCCAAGATGAGAAGGAAGTGGTATGAAAAGATTTATATTTAAGCACAGCACCATGAATCCATCAAGGTGGAGACGGCAGAGAAGGTGCTTATTATTTCTTCTCTGCTGGATATTTGCACTTTATTTTTCTAATTTACACGCTGAGCACACGTTGTTGGACTTTGATGTGAATGGTGTTTGTAAGATCTGATGAAAGAAGCCGCCTCTCTCCTCCCTGAATAATCCATTCGGTAGTGCAACACTGCTGTGTGTGTGTGTGTGTGTGTGTGTGTGTGTGTGTTATTACTGGAGTCCATTTACTGATGTGTTTCTCAGGACCTCTCGGATGAACTCCAGTCACCACCGGTGATGTGTGTGAACGGGCCGGAGGACAAGCTGTTTCGCAGCCAGAGCGCGGACATCACCCTGTCTTCTGAGAAGGAGCGCATTAAAAAGATGCTCTCTGAAGGGTAACTGAGTAATGCACTCACACACACGAAAACACACACACACACACACACGTCGACAGAACTTCATAAACACTTTCTTCTTCTTCTTTTTCTTCTGTCTTCTGAGTGCAATCTCACCTTCTGTTCAAACAGTTAAATACTGTGATGAGAGTCTCTTTGTGAAATGCTCGTTTTGTGTAGGTGTTGAGAATCTGGTTTCACTTTGCTGGTTGTGTGTCTTATTGTTCTTTAAAAATCGTGTAGACTTTCTTCTCCGTTCTGCTTTGCTGCACATAAAGTTCAACCTTGTCTGATTTGAAACAAGATGAAAAACGCCAAAGTAATCTCTCACTTTATCCACAGCTCACAAACACCTTTGTGGAACTGTGGTTAAAGGTTTATTATTATTATTTTATATATTATTTTTTTGGCCTTTTCAAGCTTTATTTTGGCAAAGACAGCTGAAGGGTGGCAGGAAATGTGGGGAGAGAGAGATGGGGAATGAGCCACAGGTCAGATTCGAACCCTGGGCTTCTGCAGGAAGGACTGAGCCTTCGCACATGGGGCGGCTGCTCTACCAGCGATAAACACCGCCCGGTTAAACGTTTATTATTGACAGCAGAAATACAAAAAAGCACAAAGTTTGTTCACTAAAGATTTTCCTTGGCCTTCATCAGTGGTTGGAGTTGTGTTGATGATTCTGTTTTTAACGTGAGACGTTACTATGACAACTAAGCCAACGTTCAAATTTGTTGGAAGTCCTGCCCCTTCCGCCTCCTTAATCTAAAAACCATGTGACAGCACCCACCTGTCAATCAAAGCGGCCATGCTGTTAATTAAGCAAAACTTTGAGCTTTAATATAATTTGAATGGATGAGTTAAAAACGTTCAGACTCAGTACAGTTGTCATAAAAGGTGAAATTAGCTACATAGACTGACTGTAGCCAGCTTCAAGTGGACGTTTGATGAACTGCAGTGTTTGCCATTTCTGCATTGACTTCACATCACAACCACAGAGGTTACTTGGCGTATAGACTGGAAACAGTGTGAAACCTTGACTGTCCAAAAGAACAAAATCCACCTGCCAGCACCTCCAAAGCTCAGCATTTAATATTTTATATCTTATTTATTTAGTTCATTCATTCATCTTACAACAATACCATTTTGTGGATTCCCCTCTGGACAGAGCCTTTATACTACTCTTTATGCTAAACTAGGCTAAGCGTCTCCTGGCTCCAGCTTCAAATTGAACGGACAAATATGGGAGTGGTATCGATCTTCTCTTCTATGTCTTGGCCAAAAAAGAAAGAAAAATAATGTATTTCTGCTTTCAGAAAAGTCATCCTGTGCCCTGTGCGTGAAGGACACTTTGGGAAATTTACATTATTGCAATTTATTGCAAGTAATGGTGTAATTTTGCCAGCTTAATAACACAATAAATCATCCTTGTGATGGTGCCGCATTCACATTGCAGTTTGGTTAATATGTGATTTTGGGCACAGCAATTCGAGCATCAGATAAACCTAATGAGGTTGTACAGATTTCATTTAATTAATACTGTTGATTGCACTCAAACAGGTAACCCATTACCTTTAACACCCACCTTCCCAGCTGCGTTCACTGTGTATTAACATGGTTTTCATTTCTCGGGTTAATTACACTTTGACGTCATTCGATTTGATACGCTTTCTAGGAACAGAAGAGGCCATTGTTGAGGTGTTGATTCATACATAACAAATAATAACCCATGTAAGGCTTGTAAACATCTCCTCTTTGAGCCCCCCTGAATGCTTTTATATCCCACAGTGCAATTATTATGACAGAAAGCTGCTCCTGAATGGTTGCCATGGTAAACTGTTGCCATGGAACAACCTCAAGCTTTCTAGATGTAGAGGGACAGAGCGAAGGCGAGGGATCAGTGTTGAAGAGACATCTGCAGATCGCAAAAGGGTCTCGATGGATTGAAACTGATGTAATGATTTCAGATGTCATACGGGCCATAAACTGTATACAGGCCTGTTTACTTGACTAGACAAATGTTAAAAAATGATATCCACTTTCTACTTTTTTTGATGCTTACAAATTACAAATCTGATGATTCAGCTTAGTCAGATACATGTCAGTACTCTAATTCCCATAAAAAAAATGTAGTCTTTCAATGTCACATTCAGTCTTTTGATGGACATGATTTTTAAATAAAACCCTTCCAGGATTAGAGGATTACCGTGGGAACATTTTGGTCTTGTTGTTTGTTCTCTGGGCATTTTAATGAGTGTTTCTTTGCTCTGTTATAAGACCTGTGAAATGACCTTCATTCTGGGCAGTAGGTATGCTGCTGCAGGCTGCAGTCCTTTGGTATATAGCCTTCTTAATGCTGTTATAGTGGCTCGCTGCTTGTTTTAACCAGGCCAGCGGTGTTTCATCATGTTCCAAACTCTTGGCAGCGGTAGTTATTACACAGCCAGCCATATATTGTAATGTTTTAGTACTGCACTCTGATGAAAACACTCGCCTTAGTACAGTTAAGGTTGTTACGTGTATTATTGAGTTTAATCTGTATAGTACCACCTGTCTACTGTGTATTATTGTTTAGTAGTTGTTGTAAATGTTCAAATTTCTATGCACTTCAAGGATGTCTCATCCACATTTACAGTTAAAATATGCGTACTAATCATGTGCCACATAAGACATATTATCATGTAACACGTATCAGCGGTTCACAGTTTTGTTTTTGTGTCTTTCAGGTCTATCTGTGAGATGAACCTGGAGGCCGAGCTCTTCACTCTGCAGGACAGCAACACCAAACTGGTGGCAGCTTTGCACGAGGCTAATGCTAATGTGGAGCAGTGGAAGAAACAGCTGGCAGCGTATCAGGAGGAGACAGAGAGACTCAGAGACCAGGTGAGCCTTCGCTGTATTCAGCCTGACACTCAGGTACAGAGGACGCTCTGAAGACTCTGAACACTGAATGAACCATTATAGAAACAATCACTATCCATCTATCAAACAGTGACCACGTTTGAATGATTTGAATCTAACCTTCTTCAAATAGCAGGTTCAGATGTTCACTGTGTAACATTCCTGCTCTGGTTGTACTACAGCACATCCATCTCCCCTTTCTAAATTTAAAAGTAATTAAATGTATCCTGTCACATATTAAATTAGTTTTACTTTGAGATAACTACATGCATGTTTAATTTAGAGCGTCATTTTTAGAAACCGGAAGGTTTCGAGCAGCGTTTCGTTATTCAGGGTTTACGTGTCAGCTATTTAGATTTTTAAGGTTGTAGGTTCAGAGGTTCCGCATACATCCAATAACTAAAAGATTCCTGCATATCATATTCATTGAAATGATAATTTGTGGATCAAGAGAAAAGAGAGGCATTTTATTTCAGGAGATTTTATTTGTTTTTAATGTGGCAATCCTATATAACCTGTCTGGTAAATATAATAAAAGTATCCTGCCTCTCGCCCAGTGAACAGGATAAGCGGTTTAGATGAATGGTTGGATGGATTAGCTGTTACATGAAAAGCTAAGTGGGAAAGTTGACCTCAAAGCTTCATATTTCATGTGTTATAGAGACATCTTTACAGTGTTTTTCTAGCACCTGGGCTGAGTGCTGAAACAGATCTGTTCAAAGATCAGACGCCACTGGGTTTATGAGCACTTAAATCAGGCCAAAAAACCCTTCATGCATTATTGAGTCAAACACTGAAAAGTAGTTGTTCTCTCTTGTGGCTTCTGAAGTCCTCTGGCCTTCATGCGCAGCCACGTCCTTGTTCATTCTGTAGTAACCTGCAGGGCAGGAGCTGATGGTTAAGGTCACACCTAATTATCAATGCCGGAGCTGTGAATCTGTGTAACAGGAGCAGACACTCGGGTTATTGCTGAAGTGAAGCCTTTCTCAAACAAGAGCAAGGTGAGGCTGACGGGACTGGTCACACACACACACGCACACACACTCTCTCTCTTTGCTGAGGGGAGGTCATGCTGCTTTTGATTGGCTGACTTTTCATTTCCTCAGTTTTGAAAGTACTTGTTCAGAAAAAGAAAAAGAAAAAAAAAACAAAAACAGAAAGGACAAGTCATTCAGGCTGGTTACACACTTCATCAAACCTTGACGTGACTTGTGCTGCAGGCATTTTCCCTCTAAGGCTTTAATCAAGGGTGTTCTCTGCTGGTTGAACCGGTTCACATTTCACCACAAGGGAGTTCGGTCTAAATGCGTCAAGCCTCAGGAGAGTTTCACACTTGAATTACCTCTCAGGTTCCAGTGGATGCAGATGCCTCTGCCCTCCATATCCTTACTCATCGATAAAAGGCGTTTTCACTTTTGTTGGTGGCTGATTCCTCTGGGGATGACCTCGCCGCAGGCTGACAATTACAAACCTCTCTGATTCAGTGCTTTAACACCTTGATCCCTTTCCATTATGGCCTGCCTTAACAGCATCGATCACTACTTTTGAATTATCCACCACTTACCCGGTATTTAGAAACAATCTTCGCCACTTTGGCCATCAACAAATTCATACAAGTCTCTCTCCTTTCGACTAAGCTTGTTCCCGCTATCTGAGGAAGGGGACCAGGTGGCAGAAAATGGTCCACGTCTCTGGGGTGGTGTGAGAGGGAGAAGGGTTTGTAGGACAGCAATATCCTACTTTCAATGCCCCAGTTAGGAAAAAATGAAAAATCACCAGAGGGAGCTGGCATCCACTCGTTTCCCTCCTCTTTTATTTTTTTTCCCTTCTTTCCACCGCTCCTCCTCGTCTAAACCATATACGGTTTAAAATAATCCAACCTGTCTCTGTCAGACGCAGAGGCATTTTTAGAGGTGTCCTTCTATTTTTTTCTAAATCATGAAGCCCAGATGACAATGCAGCGAGGATTTGATTCCCGTTTACCGGATAACGGTGACACAAATGGCTTATCTCTCCCTCTTAGTTGGGGATCAAGATGTAGCATACTTTAACTTAAATTATTAAATTTAAAATGTTTTATTTTAATATATAAAAAGAAATAATAAAAGAAATGAAGCCTTTAAAGTGAAGTCAATATGTGTTTATGTTTTAGCAGATACTGTCTAATAAAGGATTTTTAATTATCTGATTTATTGTTATAACATGCTATTAATCAAATGCATTTTTTCTACAAAGATCTCCAGACTATAGGCGACCAACAGGCTACATAAACATGTAGACTAACTGAAAAAAAAGACACAAATGTTTCACATTAAAAGCATCTAAAAATAGGAAACAGTCAAGAAAATTTGTGAGTTTTGAGACGTAAACCAGCTGAATTAGATGATCTAATGATGAATGAATGATGAATTAAACTATTAGAGCCAATAAATGCTCCGTCGCCCGCTCATTTTAAGTAGATCTCTAGATAACTGATCCGAGAGACTTTTAGTTACTATACGAGCACATTTAATTCAAATGTCATTTAGATGTTCATTTTTAAGAATACTGAATTATGCGGAGATGCAAGAAAGACTGAAAGTTACGTCTCACATGCTGAAAACCATTTCATTCTGTGTGTGTGTGTGTTGTAAGGTGGCTGAATTAGAGGCTCATGGAGGCCAAGGCCCCAGTGACCTGCTGAAGGATGAGCTGACCCAGTCCTTGGAGGAGCTGGAGGCGCTGCTGAAGGCCAAAGATGAGGTCTGTACTTGATGTTTCATTTTATCATAAGCCGGTGTCAGAGGTGGAAAGCGGCGTTGTTCATCGCAGGTGATGATGAACGATTCAGCTACATGGACGCCAAGTGTAACTTTCATTCTTTCCCAGGAAATCCACATTTTGCAAAGCAAAAAAGCAGAGTACCACGAGATGGAACACGAGAGGGACGAGGCCATCCACAGACTACGGGTAGGAGTTAGATCATTGCGATAATGTGTTATGCTTTCATTAATTATACACATATTTGTTGAGTAATAGTGAAATAATTTTTGCCTTACTTGTCGTCTTCCTTTGCCTTCCTGCCTCTGTAGGAGACGGAGATGCGAAATTCAGATTTGGAGCGTCGCATCCAGAACTCAGAGCAGAACCTGAATAACTCTCTGGAGGAACGGGATCGCATGGACTCTGAAATCCAGAGGGCCATCGAAATTCTGGACATCAAGATCTTTGATCTTAATGACCTCCGCCAGAGCCTGGTTAAACTCATCGACAAATAAGAGGGGAGAAAAAAAATCCAACACCCAAGAGAGAGAGAGAGATGGAACAGATGACAGGGTTATATTTTGTCGTGGCCAATTCTTGCGGAGTAAACAAAACAATGATGGAGCTGGTCCCATGTCCTCTTCAAGCACAAGAACCACCTCGGCTCCAGGAAGGTTTCTCCATGTCTGTGTTGCAGCGGTGGCTGCGCTGTACTCAGCTACATACTGTAGTCGTTGGCCTAAGCAGCAGCATTTACATGGTTTTGCTTGTCCAGTTTAATGTAACGCTTCATGTTGCTTTCAAGGGTAACATTCAATGCAATAAACCAACTTTAAGGTAAGTGCTTCACAGTGCTAGACATTTAATATTGAGAAGTGGTGCTTGTAGTTGTAGTTTTTGTAGTATGACTTTTTGTACACAAAATGGCATTGCAGCGTCAGTATGAGTTATAAGAGGCCTTGTTTTTTTCAACATCACAACAAAATCCATGCAAACAGAGAAAGTGTAAAGTGAATGCAAATAGAAATATACATTTAAGAGACCTGTATATTCAACAGCCTGCATACAACATCAGTATCAGTGAGTTTTCGATTCATGGTCTTGTAGTTACACATGCATAATGTAGCAGCTATAACGTGTGAAGTGAAAGACTGACTGAAATAAGCAATGCCGTGTGCTAAAAGTCACTTAAATAGTATGCTAATAGTGTTTAATATTTGTGTAAGGCATGGAAACACAATTTAAACATTAGATCTGAATATTGACACCAAAGATCAAATGTTAAGTACAGAGTCATTGATCAGCACTACTTCACTATAAGCTTGTAAGAAACCATTAAATCTAAGATAAAAAGCACATGTTTAGTAGATTAAGATGCAGTAATTACATTTAGGACAGATAAGTATTTCCCACATGATATAAATCGATAATGCTACAGTTATTACGGGAACAGGGGCAATAAAAAAAGTCATCACTTACAGTAGAATAAGAGATAAGTCTGAACGATCGTCCTGTGCATCATCTCTTATCGAACCTCTGACTTAGTAACTTATTTATGATAGACACATTCGAGGAAATCTAAGAGACGTTTTCTGCCTTCTGTCATTTTTCAGCACGTTACCTTTAGCTGTGGACAATATGCCATACGCCTTCACAGAGTCTTTTATCTCACAGACTGTACAGTCTGTAATGCTATGTTTTTTTTTTTTTTTTTTCGAGCCTTATTGTTCTATTTTAAGGGTGGTCATCTACGTCTGAGACTTTGGGCTGTTGTCATGACGGTTTGGAAATAAAAGCAAAGAATGCAGTCACTCAGTCATTCCAATGTACGTCTTTCTTTGGTGTGTTTTCTACCGCGCCATTTGGTTTCCACTTTTTTTACAGTAGTATGAATGCATTAAGTTTCAGCAAGTTAATTAAATTGATTTATATTCATCGTTAGCATCAAGATTTCCCGAGACACAAAATCCAAATTCACAAGGCCAAACTGTGACACTAATTAAGTTCAATTATTTGTCAAGGAAAAGAGCGTGCACTGTGCGGTTAGAGAAGAGGGTTTGTGACCAGATGGTTTGCAGTTTGTTGCCTGGAATTGGCTGGATGTGGGTGGGGAAAGGCAAACAACGGTCCTTCATCTTCTCCTGTGACTACAGCTAAGATGCCCTTAAATTAAAGACCCTTACCCCCAGTGAATAAGTAAGTTTGACCAAAGAGAGCTTGGATCTCAGTGAAATATCCCGGAAGAAATGAGAAAAATATGATTGTTTTTTTAAGTAGTTAGCTGACAGTAGAAACTATGTTTTAATTGTTAGGTTTTAATCGTGTCTTCCTTCATCTGTCTTTGTGACTGAGCCCTCCAGGCTTTCACATTGCACACCTTTCACAAATGAACTCAACATTATCCTATTAACTGCTCTGCAAAAAGGCCTCGCATACAACACAGCTGCCAGTGCACCTGTCATCACATCTGATGGACTGAACATGTGATCCAAGTATTGATTAATAATAATAATTGAATAGTTAAAATCCACATAGCCTTACTTAAATACTCAACATGATTTGACACACTATGGACACCAGCCTCTAACCACGCTTCAGCTAAACACGCCAACCATTCTGTATTCTGAATTCTGTGTATCCCTCCTATAATGTGAAAGAATGGTGAATATGTAGTAACATGTCCACGTGTCAGGACGAGAACTGTAAGTAAAAATCATCTATTAATCTTATTTATCAAAATGCTTTATTGACAGTATTGATTATTGATCCCAGCTGTCTATTTCAGCTTCTTCTTGGGTCTGAGGTTGCTCGTGTGTCCACACTTCTTCTTGCGGCAGTTGACGGCACGAGGATGTAAACGAGCGTAGCACCTGACATGAGATGACCAAAGTGTTCAGTCAAAATTGAGTCATCCTGTCATTGTTATCATCATCAGTGACAACATGTGGTGGAGTTTCATTGGGCTACAGATTAACTGACTTAATGGTTTAGTTAAAATCTTATTAACACTAATAACTGGAACAAAGCAAGCTACTTGAACTCTCCCAACAGATCTACAATGTGATTATATTGTTAGGTCAGTTATTATTCAAGAACACTGACAGACTTTTACACACAGAAGACACAAGGCTCCCTCACAGTGTACCTAAGTAGATTTTTATTTAAGTGGTACTTGAATATTTCCATTATCATATTAAGCTTTTTCGAAGCGTTTCAGGATCACATCTCAATCATGCCACTTCCAACAGTCCACACAGTCCTCGACTCCCACATTCCTCCCGCCCATTTCTTTCTCCTATTTCTCTCTCTCCTTCGTACCCTCCATCGGATTCTGAGCTGGGTTTGTCCTGCCTGTTTGTCCTGTTTGTCTTTTCTTCTGTGTCAAAAAACATGTTGTTCTTGTCTTTTTTCTGTCTACTGTGATAGACACTTTTTGTTCCCACATGAATTAAATTCATTTAAGTTTTGACTCTGCACCATTAATTAGGCAGCTTTACACCAAAGGAAAAGTAAGCAGGCTTTCCAGAAGCTCACAAGTCATTTTACATTTGACAAATTTTAATATGAAATATATACACTTTGCTATGATGGAAGCTTTGGCCTGTCCTCCCCTCCCTGCTGTCTCTGAAAATGAGTTCAATCTCACCAATATGACACTCAAACCCAAAAAACACAAACAATACTGTGTTTGTATACATACTTGCGACAGACCATCTTGTCACAGTTATACCTCTGAGCCAGCTGTCTCAGGGAGGGCTCAATGATGCCACCTCTCAGACGCAGGACGAGGTGGAGGGTGGACTCTGCAAAAGACCAGAAATAACCATCAACACCTCCACCTTATAACGTCAGATTTAGCTCAGCGCAATGGGAGTTTAACCTACCCTTCTGGATGTTGTAGTCTGACAAGGTGCGGCCATCCTCGAGCTGTTTTCCAGCAAAGATGAGACGCTGCTGATCAGGGGGATACCTCGAAACAAAACAGTCACAACCGTGAGTCGGTGCTTGTGCCAGATATGGAAGGTCACGCAACATTTACAGATTGCATTGATTTTGATCATTGGATTCAAACTCATATTTTTAGTATATAATACATTTTTCAGTGTGGAGGAAAGTTAAATACTGCTGATATCAACTGACCCTTTCTTTGTGTACAGCTACACTACACATGATCTGTGTAAGTTAAATGTAGCTACTAGCAGTTATAACAAGCTGTCTATCTGGATACGTCGACGCTAACTGCTGTACCCACGTCTACCTCATGTTTCTGTAAAGACTATTCAGCACTGAACTTTTGATATATTAGAAAAGTCTTCAATAAAGAAAAGAGAGAAAATCAAAAAAAAAAAAAAGAAAAAGGGAGAAGCCATTACATTACAGAGGACTAAAATTAAGGATACTGGTTAGTGACAATAAAGTCCGACTCATTCGGAGGATTTTCTATTTTATAGATATTACTGTACAATGAGAGGCAGCAAAACACAAAATCACACAACACACCTTTGCATAGGAATTTGTGCATGAAGGAATACGCCTCCCTAGCTGATTACACAATACACTGAACATTAGGCAATACACCTCATCACCCTGTTAGTGACACATTATTACACCTTTTTTTTTTATCTGGCCACACACTAAAGAGTACCTTCTTTGTCTTGGATTTTGGCTTTGACATTTTCTATAGTGTCACTGGGCTCCACCTCGAGGGTGATGGTTTTACCCGTCAGCGTTTTCACAAAAATCTGCATCTTTGCGCCCTAAAAAGAAGTCAAAAAACTGTCTGTCAGACTAAGATGGGCCAACAGACACATGAAAATCACACTAAAAGGTTAGTAAAAGTTGCCTCTAGGACTATTACTGCACTTTTAAATTACTTCCTCATATTTATACCTAACTATCCAGGACAGGATGTTTGTTATATTTCACTGTTTTCAGCAGTTTGCCAGTTCAGATTGTCAGATGACATGCATGACATTATAAATACTTAAAAAATAAGAAAACAAATAAGAGTTTAAAAACATTATTCGTAAATGAGTGCAATAAATATCAAATGTGCACAGCCAAACACACAAACACGCGCTAAATAATACAGTTTAACTGTTTAACGACTTTAACTTATATTATTGGTTATATTATTAAGCATAGCTTAAAATCAAAATGTGCACTCACGTCGAGACCATTCACCAACAGGTAGGCAAAACAGGAACTTGCTGAGGCCCGTCCTGTGGTTAGGTAGGGAAACAAGCTCATCCAGTTTGTCACACATCTGCACAGATGAAGGAGGGTTGGTTGGTGTGTCGATCGAGGGTGCAGACGACTGCTATCAAAACATATCAACACGATATGATGAAGAAGAACGCGGAAAAGAAAATGGTAAATGTTTGTCGTCCCTGGGTGGGCTCGAACCACCAACCTTTCGGTTAACAGCCGAACGCGCTAACCGATTGCGCCACAGAGACAACCATACATAAATGCTACACATCAAGGCCTATATAGCCAAAACAGTAACGTTTGTAACGTGTGTGGGGTCGCGTTTTTAACTGCGGCAGTAGCGCCCCCTTGGGGCACTTGTAACTTGCGTTAACCTCTTCTCCGGTAGGTAGCTAACAGCTAAGCAGAAAAATATTAAAATGTTTGAAAAAAGATAAAGGCTTACCGGACATTCAATGAGAGCAGCTACCAAGAAGGTAAGCGTCTTTATGTGACTATTGAAGGGTGTCCACGCTCACCTGTCCGAAGTTGTGCGTCATGACGTATTGTGGGTGGACATATTTGTTGACGAATGAATGAAAAACGTTTCATTGGAATTCATGTCATTTAGTTATAGCTCATTAAACATATAGTACTTATATGTAACCTACCATGATTACATCATCTATGAATCTATATTATGTTATGTATCTAACACAGGTAAGTCATGAACATTTGAAGACAGCGCCCTGTCATCCTGGTGTGAGCCACCAGGTGGCATTGTAGTACAGGAGAAGATGTGCAGCATGCTCTCACAGTCTGATTGGACGCATTTGATCTAAATGTTCACTGTAAAAACAAAAAAACTGATACCTCTGCGATGCATTGACACATGCAAACCCCACTCTACTTCATACATCAACAGCAAATATAAATATAAAACACTGAACAAAATATAATGAATAATGAATACTTGATGATACATAATGATGTAGTTGTATCGCTCATCTGTGGGTCAGTGTTCATTGCAAATTCTGCATCTCTTCTGTGGCTAATGTTGATTTCATAAATCATTCTTAAATTATCACAAGACACAGGCATAGAAAGAGTAAAACTGTAACTTTATTTCCTATATTTAAATATGTACTGCACGTTGTGGAACAGTTTCATTATAAAACACTTCTGTCTATACTAGGTCTTAGAGCAGCTACCTAGTGTATATCTTAAGCTTTGCCGTGGTGCTATTTCTAAGTCTCTTTTCTGTTTTTGAACAGAATGTGCTCTGTGAACTTACTGAATGACAAACAGTGTGAACGGTCTGTAGTGTGGGCCACAGTGAAGAAAAACATCCATCAGTCAGGCACTCAACAATTTCAGGATTCTCCAATTTTACTTCACACAAAGACTGAAGTCCCCGTCCATAGAAAAGCGAAAGAAGATTAAAAGTTGATGTCATGACCCCCAGCGAATGTTCACCTGTACTGTACCCTGGCCTCCTATGCCAAGGATTGTGGGTTTGAGTCCCATCTGGGGTGTCTAGCAGAGTGGCACAGCAGAAGCGTGCTGGGCCCATAACCCAGAGGTTGATAGATTGAAACCGTCCTCTGCTATGTCAGCATTTTACCAGAACTAATGATTCACCACTTTATTTGTCTCATTCCACATAAGAGTGAAGCAGGAAAGAGGTCAGTGGCTCACACCCATCATCTATCACTCAGAATGTAAAACGCGGCTGCTTTAGTTTTGAGATTGCAGAACTTTACGGAATAAATATCATCTAGACTTTACTGAGCTTTACGCATTTTGTCAGCTACAGACATCCTGTGGTTGGTCAAGTTATTGAGGACACAGCTGTGCGTGGACAGCCTCGAGTTCAGGGTGTCTTTACTTTTCTCCCAGCAGTCTCCTTGAGCGGCGTTTTCTTCTCCTCCTTTATCATCTTCTTCCTCTTCAGGTGCACTCTCTTCATCGCTGCGCTCGTCTTTGTTCATCTGCAGGTACAGAATTTAACATGCACGACAATCTCGTGTTAATTTAGGTACATGTGGAAGCTACCGTGCAGGGATTACAAATGGTAGTCAGAGATGCCCTTTTGTCTATTTTGCTTTTTTACTGCTGAATCTCACCTTGCCTTCCAGGAGTTTATAGACCATGCGTAAGATAATGCCAAACCAGAAGATGTGAAGAGCCTGCAGCACCATCAGCAGAGTGTTGAAAAGGTAATAGATAAAACAAGGTTCAAACACCTCCATGGACCGTGTCAGCGTGTTGTGGATGATTCTGTAAATAATCAAATAATTATAGTAGCATTGAAAAAATGTTTCTGACAATAGTCACCCATGCTGCATTAAGTAATTGATGGAACTTACTTGCTGGGGAAAATCACCAGTCGAGTCACAAAGAAGGCCAAAGTAAACACAACAAACAGCGTGTTGCACATTCCCCTCCAGCCAGTGCCGTAGTTGAACATCTTGGCAGCCTGCAGAAACACCATTGAATTGATTGAGCAAATACAAACCATAAATGAAGCTATATGAGAAGCGAGCTCGCCGCAGTGAATGAAACATCAGTCAAATGTTATGCAAAAAGAGTTGGTGAGGTGAGACAAGGGATCAAGATAATGGATAAACAGGGAATGAACATGAGCCTGTGTGTTTAGCGTCAGCTCAGTTAATGATGTGCTGTACGTTTGAAACGTTATCAGCATCATTCCTGTTGTCTTTATTGTTATCTTACTGACTGACTAACTTTAAAAAATACATATATTTATAGATAATATAATTTAAAGATGTGTTTTTCATGTATAATCAGAAACAGGCTGCAAAACTACTTTCACAACTTGGTCACAGGATCTGTCTGCTGAAATAAGTTGACCTACTATATATTTTCAAGCACAGTATAGAATATCTGACTGTACAACACTGACACTTCCAGTTTTTTCTCATTTTGTTGGTTTGGACAGATGCAGAAAAAAAAAAAAAAAATTTGGAGATTAATCTATGTTGACGCGCCCTTAAGAGATTTGTGATTTGTGAGGCACCGTGTGCCTGTTTGGCTGTGGCCCAAGAGACACATGACTCCTGGTGTGCAAGTTCTTTCAGCGTACAAGAAAGCAACATTGCCTACAAATGTGAGAAATCTATCCCAGATTACATGTTACCTCCAGCAGGACGTCAGAGCAGTCGTGAAGCACCATGATCAAGGTGCCGATGCGGATCCAGTTGCCACAGTAGGAGAAAATGAGCAGGAAGATGGTGGCCAAATGGTGAATCACCTGTTCTTTGAAGTCCTGGCAAAGCACATGCAGAGTCTCGATGATGTTTGTGTATCAACAGAAGAATTTAAATTCCCGCTCTTCCTGCTAGTCACTTATTAACCACGCGTTAAGTGAAGTTTCTCAGTAAAACAGAAGTGCAAAGCCAGTAAGTTTGAGATAAAAACCAGGCCGAAGCAATCATAAGACTAATCCTTCTTCAAAGGGTAAATGTGTTGTGAGGCAATATAGTTTAGAAACAATATTTATCAGTGGGCGAATGTTGACATCCTCACCTTCCTCTTGATGTCCACAGAGATCTGGAGCAGCAAAGAGATGTAAAAACCCAACTCTAGCATGTAGTACCAGTACTGAGCTCTCTCCATGGGCTGTGAAAGAAACATTATTTAAAAGTCAGTGAAAAATAAAACATGGAATCAAAAACAACTGGACACAATTTTACTGAACACCACTGAAAATATAGATAATTTTCTACATCAGCAGAGTGGCGCAGCGGAAGCGTGCTGGGCCCATAACCCAGAGGTCGATGGATCGAAACCATCCTCTGCTAATTGCTATATGTTTAAAAAAATCATATCTTTGGAGAGTTTATCACACAAAAAATTAGACATTCAATGGACTTAACAGTGATAGAAAAGGAATGTAATAGTATTACTATACTAATATCTAATATTATGATAGCAAAGTATAACTTTTTTTCCATAGCTTTCATAGCATCACATTTGAAATGGCAGCAGGGAACTGCATTTCTGCTCACATCTCTTAATACATAACTAATTTATTAATTTAAGGCTGATAAATTAAAGTGATACAAACTGTTCATTGTTCTCTGACTATAAATGAGGAAACATATGAAACATATGTTTTACATTTCCTCTTTAAAACATGTGATCTGTTTACTTTCTAACAGATTGTTTTCAGCCAGTCACTTCCTTTTAAAATCTGATGCCTATCGGGTTACACATAAAACAGGGCTTTCCCCATTGACTTCCAGAGAAGTGAGAAAACATATTGTAAAGTGATGTTTTCACCTGAACTGGATATTCCCTCCAACATTCGTAGGTGTCCCAAAACCACGGTTTCTGTCGAGAAAAGAGGACGTAGAATAAAGCCGAACCAGTAGAAATGCACAACATACTTAAACACGTCAATTATAATTTTGTCACTGTGTTGGTCCTTCTGGAAACTCACATCAATCAAACTGGCCAGTCCAGCCGTGAAGGCTATGAAATAGAAAAAGAACCTCCAACTGCGGGATAAAAACACTCGACGTCAGAATGTTTCAAAATGTGAACAAGTCTACAAATAAATCAATGTACATTAACTTGGGCGGTGGCTCTTTTCACAGTGGTAACTGCGGCATAGTCAGAGTCTTCAGGGAAGTCACCTGTAACCTGAACACTGAAAGGGGTACAGAGGAAGTACTTACGCGGCCACACCAAACTTTGTGGTTCGACAGGGTCTGTCTTGGTTCCTGCGAAGTCTGAACCAGGTCTCAATCTGCCTCTGGGTTTTGCCACACAGCGACATCAAACTAACTATTTCACTCTGCAACAATAATGAAAGAGAGAACTTGATTAAATGGGATAAAATGAGATTAATATAACCCAAGATGGCGTGCTTAAAGGAGGAAATGACGAAGATAGAAAGTGATAACTGGCAGTGGATGTTATTCTTTCCAATCAGATCAGCTCAACTTCGCCATCCAGTGAGTAGACAGTGGTGCAAAATCTGTTATTTTAAGCAGTGAAGTAATCTTTCATCTGCAGGCCTTCTAGGATTATCAAATCAAATTATTAATTAATTAATTTAATAATCTATTCAATCTATATATATCATTTTATATATGCACAGAGAAAGAAAAAGCAAGTATGAATCATTTTCTGGAAGCATTTCTAACGTATCCAAATGCTGAGGCAGTAATGAGGTTTCTGTATGTCTATAATGTCTGTAAATACGGTTGTGTTTTCCCTCAGGTTAGGGTTTCCAGGAACAAGGATGTGTTGCCATCACAACCTCCATGTTCCTCTGTGCTTTTCATTCAGAACATCATCTGGCCGACAACCATCAAGGAAGTAAATGCTTTAAATGAACATTTGAGATTTTAAAAAAAGTGTGCTCAGATAACTTCCTTTTGGATGAATTAAAACAGCGATATAAACCAAGCTGAACTGAGCACTTTTCAGACCAACCTGTGTCGGCTGCCTGCTCCTCTGGGTGTAAAATGACTCCAGCGTCGGGGAAGGAGCGGCGCTCACATTCAATCTATTCTTCACCCCCAAACATCTGCCTATGGGTGGGGCAATAAACCTGAGGGCAAGGAAGACAAAGGACAGCTTACACAGACGATATCATAACACCCAGTCTGCGGCTGTTTAGCCATTCTTAATGTGCATAATAAGCCATTTAACAGACAGTCGAAAGCAACAGACTAAGCTGAGCTGAGCTTCCATACTTTATATACAATGTGTGTTTTCCAGCACTTAACAAAGCAGTGTGTGTGTGTGTGGGCATGTGGTATTACCACTAAGCTTAGGCAGGAAATTTAACATTAAAGCACAAGAACCAGGCCAGAGAAATAAAAATAAGTTACTTTAAACCAGTGTATTCAATGATGTATATACGGATTATTCAGGTCTGGTCAGATATGTTTCTTTGTTACAGCAGTGTACATTATCCCAAACACATCACTCGAATCTTTACAGAACAAAGCAACCAGCTGTGCGTTTTACCTCTCAAACAGGTAGCGTAGGGCGATAAAGCCCAGTGCGAGGGGAAGACTTATGAGAAGGTCCTTGGGTAGCGGCCGATCAGAGTCTGCTAGCTGTTCCATGTCTTTCCAGGTCACACCTGGAGGAAGCCAGTAGTCGTGTCGCCATATATCAGGCAGCAGGTCCATTCTGTGGGGTAGGAATTTGACTTTATTTGAATCTCTAGTAGGTTATTATTTGGATGTCAGCATTTTAATGTCTACCTTATTTTACATACCTTAACCAACATCTCTGTCTATTATTCCACACACACATACATACATACACACACACCACTCATATCTCTGTGTCATACACCTGTATTTCACATTTACATTTAGTTATTTAGCAGACGCTTTTATTCAAAGCAACTCACAGAGAAGGGAATAATGAAGGTACTGTGCGATAAGAAACCCTTAATGCAAGTGCTATGACACTTCTTAAGGGGGTAGCTTTCTCTCTGAAGAGCTGAATCTTCAGGAGGTTTTTAAAGGTAGAGAGGGACGCCCCTGTTCTGCAGGAACTGGTAGTGCGTTCCACCAACAAACGGGGAACTACAAACGAAAAAAGTTTGGA
Source organism: Nibea coibor (assembly GCA_023373845.1). Taxonomy (NCBI): domain Eukaryota; kingdom Metazoa; phylum Chordata; class Actinopteri; family Sciaenidae; genus Nibea; species Nibea coibor. The sequence continues at coordinate 15,143,304 of CM041725.1, read as the reverse complement.
TTGCCTTCCTTTTGGATTTCACCCAACAATGGACTCAGGTGAGCCACTTGTGGAGGAGGCTTGTTGTTAATGACGTAGCTTATGGAAACCCCACATGGTACCGGATGTTGAACCAGGTGTGTTTACAGTTTCCTGTTTACTGCTACACAACACTTGTGCGTCTGTAAAACAAACTTTGTGTTGTTGTGTGATAACGCCTCTCTGTGATTGTCAGCACGGGAGGAGGAGCACGGGGTGGAGCGTGTCCACTAGTCACTCACCATTATCATTCTGATAGCAAATCTGTTTCTTTGAAATATTTTTATATAGTATATATTCTCATCTCTCATATATATATAATGGAGATTGTACACGTGGTGTTGAAAAAGTATCGATACATTTGATTTGATTGATCACAGTCTAACATCCTTAATCTGCCAATAAAACACACATGCAGTTCAAAAGATGAATAATAAAATAATACTTGTAAATACCCGATTAAAAAGCATAAAGTGCCAAACACATGTCACACATATCTTGCCTATACAGCAGACTGAAAACAAACAGAAGTGGATTCATTTACACGGGGACACACACTAAGTTATAGTTAAACTGTTGATATAAATATGGGTGAAGGACAGAGACTCACCTGGTTGCAGCTCTGAGGAGGTGATGAAATATTAAACCCGGAAATCAGAAGAAAAAAAAAACAAATAAACTGTGACTTTGTTTCAGCCTTGTCTGGCCGACGATGCGCCTCGATGCCGCTTTATCCCGACGACTCCAGCAGAGATGAGGTGATCCGCTCAGTCCCCGCGGTTTATTTGTCAAGGTAGGCACGACCACCGGAAGCTGAGGCAGCTGATTTCAAAATAAAACCACTTATAGCGACCGTTACACCCTTTTATAATTTGTCTCCAAATACACAGAATCGGTATATGTTTTTTAAATAAAAAAAATCATTTGAATGCATTTTTAACAGTCAACCTACAATAATTGCTCGCACAAGGTAACTCGGGCGCACCTTTATTGTGAAAGCTTCCGGTGTTTTTCTAACATGGTGATGCAGCTTGATGGTTGCTAATGAAACACCTGGGGCGTCTCCTGCACATGACCCATTAACTCAGCAGGGGTAACAAAGAAAACACGGGGCATTAGTGAGCTATTACACGTCTGATAGCAAAACTGACTCGGTTCAGGCTGTATTTGGCCACGAAACTTAGTCTAAACGTTAATATACCGAGTTAGGACTGGGAAGAAGAAAGAAGAAATAACATATTTCTCCTTAATTTAAATTTCTATGCACTAAAACACACTCACCCAGGAGCTTAACTAATTCTAGCTAAGGTAAGGTGAGCAAACTTTATGCCTGTTTGACTGGCACCGACTTTATGACCCTTGTAAAATACAAACATTTAATAACCTGCAAAAGATAAATGTATACTACATTGTAAGTTATACTTGCACAATAAAACACACTCACTCAGGTTTTGCTCTGTATCCACATCTGGTTGCTGAGGTTAGAGCTAACTTTATTAGTTTAAATGACATTGACTTTATCGTTACACTACTGCATTTTGCATGCTAAGACCACACCAACAGCTTTACAGCTACATTTACAATTTGCATAGCGCATTTATGTAGTTGCCCGTCTTTATTATTTTTATACTACTTTGATCATTTAGTTTAGCATGAACTCCACTGAAGGTTGCACGTCATGTCAGGCTACCACTCTCTAGGAAAGCCGCTGAAGACACGCACATCAGCTATCCCGGAGACTTCCAGGACCTCATAGTTTGAAGGTAAACACGGGTGTGCATAGCCGGGCTGTCAAGCTCTCAAACTTTACTTTGAACATGTCCATTCAGACTAAAGTCAAGTGCATGTGCTGTCATCAATGGCTCTGTTTGACCATTATAATATAAGCCCTAATGGCACACACCCACTTAAAAAACATACAAAAGACACACGCTGCTTCTTAATCCCAGTCAACACACACACACATACACACAGACCTGTGTTCCTCACAACATCGTCTTCTTCAGCCAACACTGAAGCTGATAGCATTGTCATGGAGGGAGATAAGCAGGCTGTCTGCTGATAACATCACTACTGTTATGCAGATGATCCCTTCTTTTTGTCGTGCACATCAGTCAGGATCACAGCTGTGCTCCGTCTCAAACGCCGGCGTATTATTCAGTTGTAAATCGTGTGATAGAGGAGTTTGTGTTTTGTGTGCATTTTGCAAAAGAGAAACATGATTTGCATGCACGTGGGGACAGTCGTCAGCATACGTATGTGCTTTGTGTGTCTGTATGGACAAGTGTGTTTCTGTCTCTGTCGATGTGGCATGGAGTCACATTACCAGAAAATTAGCCAGTGCACATTCAGGAAGGTATTTGCATACTGTGTGCACCTGTTCAGTCTCTATGCCTGTGACAAAGACAAGACAAACATATAGCAGAAGTCTCGTTTCTGCACAGTACATATAAGAGAGTTAATCAGCTGAACCTGCCATGCATGTGAAGCCTGGGGTCATGTTTTTCTGTGATTCAGCTTTATCTTCATATGTATGTGTCCAGCATGTGAAAGGGATGGGAACTGAGAGCCTTTGTTGTTTTGTTTTTTGTTTTTTTTATCAAGGAAGTAAATTGTCAGAACCCACTGAAGCAAAATCTGTCCAGTTAATTGCTGGACTAATGAGATGGGGGTGTTACACTGTTCTTCCAACCATCTGTTTGAGCCTGATAAACTGCAGAGGGCTGTTATAGGGCTGTGCACTGTTTGTGCAATCACCATAGATAACTTGCCCTGACTATTTCTCACCGATACCCTTCTTACTGACAGTGAAGCACAACATTAAGATTATAAGTAAGGTCTCTATGCTACATGTAGCCATTTACAGGCAATAAATTTGATTTAATACAGCGTTGAAAGCTTTTAGCAGCGCAGGCAGATTGAATGGTGTAACTGAGTTTGTTAACACGCTTCTCAGGACTTACTTGACAGTGATTTCAGCTAAAAGCTAACATTAACACGCTAACAGTGACAACACTGGCATGCTGATGTTTAGTTTTATAATGTTTACTGTGTTCACCATCTTAGTTTAGCACGTTAGTATTGACTAATTAGAAAGAAACACACATATCTAAAGCTGATGGAAATGTCACCTATGCAAATATTTGTCACAAACAAACGTTTGGTGAAAAGTCACCAAAGTTATTAGAATTCATCAGGAGGGGATCAATAATGTCTGAACAAAATTTAATGGCCATTCCTTCACTAGTTGTTGAGACATTTTACAGAAAACAACTCGATATTAGGATTCTTCCTCTGTGGACCATGAATGCCTCTGCAGAATTTCACAACAATCCTTTCAAAGGTGGTTGAAATATTTCAGTGGCAACATCCATGGCTGTGAAGTGAGTGTCAAAACTGCAGTTCCTTGAACAGCCACTTGAGGCCGACTACAGACCAAGTCCATTTACATAAGCACTAAGTCTCCATAAGTCTCTATATAATAAAAAAAAAAAAACTTGTTTAATAAAATATCTTGTTGGTAAAAAACACGTGGACAGCCTGGTACAAGAAAACGTTTTGGTCTCTATAGCTAATCTTCCCATTTATGACAACTGTACTAAAGCTGATTATTTATTTAACTCACATGTTCAAATTATATTAAAGGTTAAAATTAAGCAAATTTACCAGATGCTTTGATTGACAGCTGGGTGCAGTTCAGCCCGCCTCCGCTGCACTCACAATCCACTTCACTTCACCCCTTTTTTGGACTAACTAGGAAGTGACGGGAACAATACTGCCAAGATGGCGGCAGCTAGAGCCACCACACACCTGTGAGCTTCACAACAGCTCTTCAGAAACCTGTGGGTGACATCACAGAAACTAGGTCCATGTTTTACACTTTCTATGGGACCAACTGACAGATCGACTTTGCCATACAGAGAGCCGTGCTGCTAGCATAAGTAAAATGTGTATTGATGTTTTTCACGTTAGAATACTCGGTTTACTAATGTAAGATCTCTCAGATGGATGTACTGGACTGTAATGAACTCTGCATTGTAATTGTAGATCATTTATTCAGCATAATGACTTTTGAGTAACGGGTTTGTGTGCATATATCCAGTATGCATTATTATGTATTTCCTCATGGCATGGAAGCACATTTGAGCACTGAGTGATCCCACAGTGGTCAGTGGAGCTGCACTTGTAGTTCTCAGAGTATCCAGAGGAGGTCACAGCTAACCAGACAGCCTAGTTTCAGAGTAGGTGAGCTGAAGGTAAGAGGGGAAATGTGGGGAAATCCCACAGAAAACCTAAAATAAATTACGTCCAGGAAATGCACTTGTAAACTGTAAAACCACAACTGAAACTGCATTACTTGTCTTTAATATGCAAGTCCCATATCACTGTTAAATAAGCCACTTAAAATGTAACAATTGTTGAGTTACTTTTGCTGTTGTGATAGCTGATATGTTTTTTTTTTTTCAAAAACCCTGGAAGTTTGCTTTCATGTGTGTTATGTCTTTCAAATCCAAACAGGCACATTGCTGTGATGAGGGCCTAAGTCAGTGAGTGGAGGGATATATTTCATCTTGGGAAATGGGGGGTGATCTGACTCTGTGAGGGCCCATCTTCGTAAATTAACTGACTGTCTCTTTACGAGCCTCCGATTGATTATTCGATTGATTGCATTTGCTCTAAATCTTGCTGAGATTGATTTTAGGGCAGCAGTGAGGAAAACCTTTGCTCAAGTACAAGTTTGTGTTTGTGAGTGTGTGTGCGTGCGCTGCAGGTCTGTAAAGTAATGAAACTTTATAAAATCAAGACAAGACAAAAGGTTTTATTTCATTAAAAACTGAATGCCACTTCAAACATTAGGAAAATATTTACTTCATACGAGCAAGAATCTACATCCAGGAAGTTGGACCATATACAAGAGTTTGGTATTAATGAACAGACTTTTGGTCATCATATAATATCAATACTAAACTTTATTTATAAAGAGCCTTTCATAGCCACATTTTCAAGGACTTTATGGTATAATAATAAGGGCAGAAACAATATTACAAAACAAGTGGCAGCAAAAGGAGCGATAACATTAGTAAGAAATTGATTTTAGCTTTTCTCATATTTCTACAGGCACTGTTGAACAAATTTGGCTGGTGCACTGGACGGGGCCTAAAGGCAAAAAGGATTAGGCGGAGGACTTGGTGTACATGCATTTCATAATCATAACTTTATATGACACATATTGAGTCAGCGCTGTGACCCCCTGCACTGAGCCTCATAAGCCTCTTAAAGGGAGAGCGACATGAAACAGCACAACCCCAAATAAAATACGCTGTATTAACTGTTATGTATTATAAACTTTAGATTTCAGGGTGGCATAAGATTGAAATTTAGGACACAGTGAGTTTAAAAGAAAATGGAGTGATGCAAATCGCAGACAATTTAAGTGATTCCCTCAAATTATAGAGGCTTTGGTTAATCAGTTATTTATTTATTTTACCTGAGGATTATCTTAGAGGTGCTACAAATGCCTCACAATATCCAGCATTGTTCACATTAAAAATAATTTTACAAAAAAGGTTTCCAGTTCCAGACAAACTATGACATCTTCTGCATTTTTGGTTCAGCTTGAACTGCAAAAAAAGCTCAGTAACAAAAGCAGCAGAGGGAATGTCATTTTTACATGTAACAGTAATTTAAAGTTGACTGTCTCATCTCTAAATTTGCACTAACAGCACGTATCAGTTCTGTCTAAATGACTTCCATGTCTGCCCTAAACTCATTTAATTTCTCTTTTATTCAATCAGGACCTCTCTTGCTGCAGCTCTGCTCTCTATTTATAATTCAGCTCTGGGATTTATAAAAACATTATAGAATTACAAAATGACATGATAAATGTAATGCTGCTATACTGTTCGTTATCTTCCTGCAGTGTTTGTCACTCTAAAAGCTGCAGTGTAACATCATCCACACCATAAGTCTCTGATAATTCATGAATTACTGTAAATGAAAATGGATGCAGGACTTCTGGCGCATCTGCTCCTTTTCTCTCTGCACTGCTGCATATAATCCTTACACAGACACTGTTTTGAGGTTTTTATGCTGTCATCTTGACAGCTTGCGTTATTCCAACCAAACATCAAACACTCTGTAACATACTGCTGCTTCAGTCATCTTCAAGAGCTGAAACTTTGTAACGCTAGAAGCTTTTAGCAGATCACACAACATCACTCAAAAGTCTACTCCTCACCTCCCGCCTACTCCTCATCTTTACACCAAGGCATAATCAAACTGTCCTCTGTCCAGCCCCTCCTTATGGTCTGTCCATGACGATGCCGGCATGCTGCTGTAAGGATCTAACAAGATACGCACGCAGCGAACAACAAGAAAGAGCAGCAGGAGCACAAGGAGGCCAACGAAACACAGGGCTGTTCCCTGCTCGGGGTGCCCTGCTGTGGGCTCCAGCCCCGTTGGGCCTCTGGGGAACCCGGGCGGTGCTGAAGAGGAGACATCATAGTCCACGACCCAATAGTTTGTGTCACTCATCTTTGAAATGAGGGAATGTTTTGAAGTTAGAAGTCGTTCACCACGTGAGTTTTAACATGCAGTCAGAGGCTACGAGGGAAGATCTGCAGGGTCATCTTTGTTATTGAGTGCGATTTCTAAAGCCAGAGGGAGATCACATAGTGAAATCTGGCAGATGTCGACCGATTGAACTCAACCACAGCGCTTCCCACAATCCGCAGGCCAAAGAAATCTTTCCTGCAGAAATCAGCAGTGCAAATTAATAAGCCCTCTGGTGAGCAGAGTGGCAAGCCGAGGCATGCTCAGTGAGGTTTTAATTAGATTTAACTGGCTGCTGTTCATGTGTCTCACTTTCTCCCACATAGACCAATGTGTTCTCAAGAGAAGCTAACAATGCAAATGCTGAGGTCACTGCTTCAGATTTAAATCATCTGCACGGCCCTCAGTTCATTTGTCAATATTTGAAGTGTCATCCTGTCACAGCCCTAGAGGAGCATTTATTGTTATTACAAAGGGATGTATAAATCTCAATCGAGTGGCCGAAGATGTTCCATAGATCAGTCAAAGTGCTTGCAGGCTGTGAATGATCCGTCTCATAGTACTTCAGAGAACGTTTTTGTACTGAATCACTTGAATGGTTTGGCCGTGTTGCAGCTAGTTGTTTGTATCTTCATCTCTGGGAAGATCTTCATTTCGGGATTCACTCATCAAGATTCCTAAAAGAAAAAAAAAAACAAAGATGGAAGATGAGTATCCAGCATGGAGAGGTGCTGATTGCAGTATAAAAGTCCAATTCATTCACAGAACACAGCTTTTGCTTTTGTTTCAGGGCCCCAAGAGAGCTGCTGTCACTGTGTCCAAACCTAGCAGTCTCACTTTATAACAGTTATTACATACCCTGTCCAATCTTCTAATCTTTCTCATGTGAAAAATAACTGAGACAAGGCAGGACACTACCCCTTCCTGAACTCAGGTACAGCACAGTACAAGATAAATAAATCAGACACTGATGAGGGAAGAGAAAAATGTGGAGAAACCCTTGGAGAGTTGCTGCACTCTTGCACAGAAACACTCTCCGTAGCCTCTTTAATGGGCTGTGGAGTGGAGAGACATTTCCTGCTGTAGGTGCACTCCCAAGTCAGCAGATTCTATTCCAGGAGGCTTCATCTCCCTCCTTACCACCCCGCCGATCCTCGCAAAGACACGTTGATAGCTCCCCTGCTCTCCGGATGATGGGACTGAGGGGCCAAGCGAACCTTTAATAGGAGACTTGAAGACATAATGAAAGAAACTGCCTGCCTCAGAATCAATTATCAAATGGCCTGTGGTTACATCAGGCTGGACAACTCGGGCAGCTGCACGTACAGACGGACGCTAAATGAAGAAGTCAATAGAGAGCCATGAAGTACGCATGAAGTTTACACAACAGGATGACACATTAGTCACTGTCAGTAAGTGCAAACCTCTTAGGACAAGGCCAATGCCAATGAAAGCTGGAGAATAGCAGCTGGACAACATGATGTTTGATGCGTAATTACTTCCGCCAATAATTATATCACATTTTCCATTAAAAACTGCATAACGCTGCTTTTCCTACACAGACAATTTTTTTTTAATAGATTTTAGGAAGTGACTGATTTTTATCAGCTGCCAGAAAACATTAAATCAAATGATACAAGACTGGATTTGAAAGTTAACTGAGATTAAAATCATTTGAGTATCTGCCCAGTCAAAATACAGAGTTACACAACACAAGCAAAATATTTGCTGGACACTGCAACTCTTCTCGACAGTGTACTTTATGCTACGTTGGCAGAATATACACAACAAAGTCGTCCAGTTGTTAGGATCCACAAGCAAATTCAGCAGACGTGGGCCCATTTAAGATGGAGGGTTTCAAACCCACTGCATATTTTCTGGTTACTCTGAAACTCACCAAATTACCCGAGGTCAAACTGATACATACAAACTCAGGAGACTCGAGGATGAGGATGGAAGCGCGATCGCAGGGAAAAGAAAAACAAATACAGCTTTAAAGAATATACACGAATGGGCAACATCAATTTCGTGGCTCATAGATCCTCCTTCACAGACCTGCTTTGGCTCCTAAGCAGCAGGCAAATCACAGCGTGGTGCCTGATTACTACATCTGATTTACATGTTGCACAATAATAAAAAAAAGACTTTTAAATCTCGTACAGCCCAGATTGGATGTGAAATGTGGACAAATGTAGCGGAATCACAGCTTTTCAGTCAGAAGGGGCGATAACCTAGGATAAAAAGTAAAGCCTCGAGCAGCCATGCGGATGAATTCTGACGACAGAGCACATGCTGTGACATATGGCGTTCCTCGTGGCTGTAATACCTGTAATACCTCCTATTACTACCTGTGGATTATGACAGCAGCTTTGAAAATGTCAAGGACTTCTCCAAATAAAAAGGGTGAAATTATGTTGTCTAAAATAAACCCTGAATAGTAGAGCTGTCGGGCTAAACAAAGCCTCTGTCTCTAACTTTTCTGATTTTATGACATCTAAATTTTTTTTTATTTTTTTTCCCAGCACACTGCTGTCTCCATTTTTCTTTTATCCCTGCTGGTGGTGATCTCTGATTATATCACCACAACATCTTTCTGTAGACTGGTGTTTATTCTTCGGGGAAAAAACAATAAAACTTCTTTTAAAGACATGCATGGTAAACTTTTGTCTCAAAGAAAGCAGAATAAGATTTTATTCATTTATCTTCTATTTAACTACAACTGTACCATAAATACAGGACACAATATGAACATTATAACGTGAATCTGCCCTAATGTTGTGCCCTGACACAATGAGTACAGTTTAAAACGCTGGTGTCTTATCAGTGTGTGAAAAAAAAGCACAATCACATGAACTTTTAAACTTTCTTTTCAAAAACAATAGCACCATCTGTACGCACCAAACTTCATAAAGTGACCCGAGTTCATGCGTGACATGACATCCACAGCTCCGCACTGACTTCCACATGCAAAACTTCACTGTCGAATCGGTGAAGTGACAAACATGAGGATGGATCAGATCAGGGGAACTTACTTTGTGTAGCCGGTGTCACACGTGAGGACGTGTAAATCTCAGAGACACGGTGTGATGATGACGATGAAGATGATGATGATGATGATGACGGTGATCCTGCAGCAGCTGCAGCAGATGTTCAGCACCGCAGACAGCTCCGGGCTCGCCTCAGGTCTGAACTCTGTCGCGTCCTGCAGCACCTCCTCTTGCTTTGTCAGGAGCTTTAAGTCCACTCAGTTTGAGGGATCCGCCCCACCTCCCCACCTCCCTCCTCCCCTCTCTGTCCACTTATGACTCTCCCTGTATGGGCTGCACACATAATCTTTTCGTTTGGATGAGTAAAGCGCCGAAAGCCATGTGTAGCTTTTGCATTATGTAAGAGGGCTGCGTGGGGCATGGGCACGGAGGGGCCCTCTTGTAGCCAATGCAGCCAATATGGCACAGACATGAGCTTTTATTGTTGTTTACTCCAAAATAAGTATAATAATCATAAAAAATAATGAGAATAAACCGGCTTTTACGAACAGAAACGTTAATCAGAAATTAGTTGTGTGCAGAAAAAAATCACTTCCTTTTCCTGTTCAAGTTTTTTGTTCACCTATTCTTGTCTCTAGAGAAAGACTGCGTCATATAAATAAAACTGACTTTATCATCCCCGTGATGCTTCCTACAATAGAGCAGTGTTTTCTCAAACTGTGTGGCTGGCATGAAGCCACTGCAGGTGGGGCATGGATGACCAGGGGGGAAATATAAAGTGAGTTCTTAAAGTTAAATGACTGATGGAGGAAAATGAACAAAAAGTGTTTTTTTTTTTTTTTAAAATAAATGAATAGTTATGATGGATAAGATAAGATAAGAAGCCTCCACAGACTCATGCAGGAGGTGAGAGGAGCTGTTCATGATGGATGTCAGCTGTGCTATCATCCTCCTCTCCCCCACCTCCACCCTCTGTGGAGTCATAATCATTGTTACTGATTGATAAAAGTTGTGGCATGGGGGTTATGAACTGTTTCTGCAGCGGGGCAGAAAAGGTTGGAGAACCACTGCAATATACTATGTGGTAAGAGATATTAAAAGACAAATGTGATAAGGCCTCCTCTACATTATAGAGGACTGTGTGTCCATACATATATGAAAAGAAATATATGAATGGCCTGTTTCTATTTATTTTCCTAAATTGTGTTTGTGTGTGTGTGTGTGTGCCTTTAATATAAATATGGTGTTGAATTGTTTTGATAAGATATATAAATATTTTTAATATTATCAATCAAACCTTTGCTTAATTGTGCTTATCTCTATATATAGGATTCAGTAGTTCATCACAAAATTACAGAGATATCTTTGAAACAGTAGAAATAAAACAGCAACTCTTCTTTTGAGCTGTCTATAATTTCCTACTCCCGTAAATGGAAGTAACAATAGGGTTGTAAATAAAGACAACATTCGGACATGGTGATTTTTAATTGAAAAGAGTTCACAGCCTTTTTGGTGTCTTTGAGGGGACTGACTCGTGATCTCAGGTTTGCTGTTGTGCATGCAGTTTGTAGACGTTTTATCAAACACAGTAATTAAGGCAAAAGAACAGAACTATCAGATATTTATGCAGGTAACACTTTTAATACAGTTTATCACAGTTTATCTTGATTTCCCTAAACTGATGTGTTCAGGAGGCTCCAGAAGTAGCCTTTGGCTAATTGTCATCTTCACTCTTTTTCTAATCTGCACTTACCAAATGAATAATATTGTAATTTTGTTTTATTTTTTTTAAAACTTGCTCAGAATTAATGACTTAATTTAGTTTGCCCGTATAGATTGCATATGTTTAGAGTAAGACTTGTGACTTGATCTTATGCCTGACTGCATTGCAAGTTTTGCTGAACTGCAATAAAATGAATGATCAAGATGTAGAACAAAACAAGTGAAGTAAGCCTGTGGCTAAGCTCCAGACGCTCACTGTGAGAAGTAATTAATTGACACAATTAAAACCGTACAAACACTGGGACAGATTGCCATCCGTACACATCCACATCTCCCCTGCCTGAGGCTGCATGGGATCTCCCTGTAGGTTTAATTAATAGTCAGTAGATTGTAACACTGTCCTGACGGGGCTCATAATCAGATCACACTGAGCAGTGCTCCAGCAGGCCGCCCACTGGGGTCATAATTGATAAGAGTCTCCAACCTGCAAGGTTATGAAATTCAACATTTCCGTAATCCCTATTGTTACAGACGGTACACTGGGAGGTCATCTGATGTACTGTGCTGTACTGTGTCCAGCTACAGGATATCTGGACACAGTGACAGCAGATGAGTCTGGGCACTGAAACTAAAGTCACATGAAGACTGTCTTATGGGGCACTTCAGCCTTTTTTGCTCTGACTCTGTCCTTTTAGGAAGCGCTTCCTTTAAAATATATCTAACCTCCTTCATGGTGATTAGCAGACTCTTAACTTAAAGGGACCAAACCCTAAACTTCACTTTTGTTAACAAGAAATCTACCAAGATGACGCCACGTATGGTTGCCATGGCACTGCGCTCTCTTGTAGTTTTTGCATTGTTGTTCTTTTTTTGTGTTTTCTGCTCTCCATCTCTTGTCACATACACCAGAGAGCAACTCATAAACATTGGACCATCCACATTTAAAACTTTGTCGCCGGTTTTCATTGATCCTGGAAGTGCTACTTGTTGGAGGAGCAGCAGCTCTCTATTTGTAGTCCAAATGTAAACATGGTCGGTTCAGTTCTGTGGGATAAGTCCACAACTTGACGCTTGGCATGAACATTCTAAATTATCACCAAGTGTCTCCTCACATTGTCAGTATGAAACAAGATAGAGTGAAAGAAGTCACTGCGTTAGTAGCAAGTAAGGTGCTAAGTACGCTAAACATGTAGCTGGAACAAGCAGCTGGTCAGCTTAGCATAGAAACTGGACTTAGGAAGAGAAAACTAGGCTCTATCCAAAGGTAAATAAAAATGTTGAACAGCACTCAGTGAGCTTATATCTAATTTGGTTAAAAGACAAAGACCCACGTGTAAAAACAAGAAGTTGTGGCTTTATGAGGGTGAATGTGTTGGACTATTTAACGGCCAGGTGCAGTGACTTCCTGGAGTCTCCTGCCTGGCATTCTCACCGTGATGAATAATAACTTTTTATGAATACCTAAAATCAACAACAAATATAGGCGTTCCTGTACATCGAGCCACTGTCGAGCAAAATCAGGTGACTCAGTGTTGTTTGACTTTCCGGATAAATGACAAACTGTTTAATAAAAGTATGTTGCTCCTCATCAAACCAAACCGTATCACACCGAATCAACCACAAAGGTAAATGTATCAAAATAAGCAATATAAGTTTTATGACATTTATGTAAAAATCTGCTTACATAATGGTCTGCTATTGTTGCACACACTACCCTGAGAGCCTTGTTATTATGTAGGCTACAGCACAGCTTGGTGTGTCACAGAGTACATACTGTGATAACTAAGTAAGTAGATAAAGGAAAGCACTGTACTGCCTCCGAGGCCTCCTTGCAGACTGTTGTGTTGGTGCATCCAACCCAGATGAATTCAGATTCAATAAGAGGACTCATTTTTCAGGGAACAAAATGTCGACTTGTTCCAGGATTCTTCTTCTTCTATTATATCCCGTGATTTGAATGCTTTTACTTGTGCTGCCCATTGAAAGAAACTAAAATGCACGTGAAAATGTGGCAAGGATTCACGTTTGTGTGTTCACCGTGTAGCTTCGAGAGCTTGTGTTTGTTTACGCATCAACTCACAGTACGTTTCAGTCGCAGTCAAGAGGAGCGAGTAGACTTAGGAGGTTGTAGTAGGAGGTTAGTTAGTATAAGGACGCCCCCAGTCATTCATCACAACCGACAGTTGTGGAATGAGGTCCTCTATATATCGGCCCCGTGTGTGAATCTACAGGCATGCGTTATTTAAAGCCTGATCTATCATCCCTATACTAGCAAATCCATAGGTTTATCAACCAGTGTCAATGGGCAGATCTATGGACATCTATCAACGCATGTCAGTTTTGAAATGAGAAAACAAAGGACACACACACGCGCACACACAAAACAACGTGCAGAGTTTAATTTTCTCTTGCGAGCGCAGACGCACACGGTACATACAAAGCTGCTGACCCTAAGAAAGCTTGGACGAAGCAAATCAAAATACAGCACGCTTTATTCTGCAGACAGGCACGTTACTGGATAAAAATAGAACTCATGAATATATTTTTCTTTGGTGAATTCAAAGATGAAATGAACGTAAAGGATGGATGTAATGCATAATTCATACACACTATATAAAATGTATCATAATGATGCTAAAACGTGGTAATAATTTGTCCTTAGTCATTAAAAAGTCAGTAAACCTTATTATTACCTAGACATTTTTTTAGACAGCTGGGTCTGTTATCACTTGTTGAAGAATATTTATTTTGATGAAATATAAAAATGTTTATACATTAACAGATTTGATTTGGTAAAACAAGTCCTTGTGCAGTTTGACAGTTGGATCATATTTGTGACTTTGCTTAATACACACAAAAACACACCCAAGGCTAAAACTGTTAAGTAATCTGTTGAGCCAGACAAGTAGCGTTGCTAGAGCAAAGGTTATATAGTCATTAAATCAAAATGATTTATCTTAATCTTTATGATGACGGTTTTTGGTGTGTGATGAGGACATTTTGGCTCATAGTGGCACTAGAGGAAAGCTCATCCAACATGTTAAAGAGTTTGTTGATACATGTCGTGCAATCTTTCATTAAAATTCGGATATTGCCCGGCGATCAAACCCAACAAAGGTGAAAGATGAGACTTTATTTGGATTCACTGTTTTGGGCCCAAAACTATAGCATATTTCAGGACAATCTGACCATTCAGATATTTCTCTGTGGACAAGCTGGAAGCTGGGAAGAGCTAAAAGCTACTGCAGTACTGCCCTTAACAGTTTCTCCCCCAGATTATTGTGCATTTGTTAATTAATGAGTCCGCTCGTCGACTTGAGTTTTCTAACTGTATTTTACATTTATGCTGAGCGTTGCTTTGATTGGTGAGTTTTATTTTTTTCACCCTCAGGGGTGACAAAAACGATGCAGAGGGCATTCTGAAAAACTGAAAACTGTTTCTAAAAAAACAACCATGTGATGGATGTTGTATTATCAACACCCACCTGGGGACTCGTGACAAAGAGATGTTATCTGAGCATGGTGTGACCATCAGGGATAGTCATGAACTCTAGTTATTAACAAACCACCTCAGATCACATGCGCTGGCCATGAATAACAACTCTGATCTTAACAAAACATGTTAAGATTCTGGGCATTAAAGAAATCCATCAGGAGCCTCTCTTCATAAGTATGGACGTTTCTTACAGTACAATCATAACATGTTCAATATTAAGTGACATGAGTAGAACCCCCACCTCACTCTCTCTCACACACACACACACACACACACACACACACACACACAGAATAAATGTTAAATACAGTTAACACAACAGACCAGTCATGCTTTGTTCCAAGTTTTCATCTACAGCACTAACCCCTTGAAAAAACACATTCATAAAAGTAAACAGGACGTACAGCTGAACAACGTGCAACATGAGATGGCAAATGATCCTCAAACAATAAAGCTGCCATGATTTAAATGTGGTCCCACCCAAGCTTACAAAGAAGCAGCCCTCGACATTTAATATATTTACAAAGAGCTGTAGATAACCATACTTCTCCTCTTATTAAGGGTGTACAGTACACAACGCAACATGAGAAAACGTGCACTTACTGCAAATACAAACAGAGGCATGTGTTCTCAGGTTGTAGTGCTTTGGGCGCTCTGACCTACGGCACATATGACAGCGTGGACTTCAATCACGTAGATCATAACATATGGTGCAAACTTCATGTTACTTGTTGTAGAAGTATTTAGGTTTACGTTTCCTGATATGAGAACCAGCAGGAACCACCACAGCTGAATTTTGTTTCAAGTCTCCCAGTCCGAGGTAATCCTGATGACATCATCAGGGTTATTAAATAAAATTGGAGAAAGCTCCCTCCAGAGCCACAGACGACATTGTGCAGCTGTTTTCTCAAGCCGAGCAGACTCAACATGACAAGCAAACTCATTTACTTGTATAAAATTGTCTGAGGGCTTCCTTAACTTTAAGCAGAGGACCTGTTAGCTTTGATTAACACCTCTCGTGCTGTCCTACTCAGCTATGTTGGTTGCTGCAACAAGGCTCCATGCCACTGCCCAAATTTTTATTTCCTGTTTACAGTATTTGACGAAGACAAAAGACGAGGTCAACAGTTAAAGTCACATGTGTAACGTGTAACGTTTTTTCCACCAATCTTCTCGGATGAAGCCATCGGGTCGGTATTGATGGACTGTACCACTGCATGAATACAATGAGGTGAATGGCCACAGGCTCTTCTTATAGCCGGTTGGTGAAAAAGTCCATTCATAAATGAATGTAAATGCTCTATATTCACAGTCCACCTGGAAAGCAAAACACTGAACTTACCAGTGACTAAACACACATATTGGTGAACGCAGTTTTCTATGTATACATCATATGATGGTAGTTTATCTCTATTTTCATGAATATTTCTGCACCTTAGAGTAGATGAATATATACATGTGCACATGAATCCTCTGGGTAGCGATTGTAAATGCGAGTGTGCAAAAACAGTCTCTGGCATAACACAGGAGCATGGGCGCACTCAGATGTTAATGTATGTCTGAGTCTATAGGTGCAGGTCTTCCAGGCACATCCTCTGCTCTTCTTCACAGTTTGTGTGTCCCATATCAACCTTTTCACCCGCGTCCCCCCCCCCCCTCCTCCTCCACCTCCTCCTAGAGGACCTGCTCCGTGCTGGAGGCGGAGATGTCCAGGAGTCTCCAGGCTGCGTTGGGGTTCAGCTCCTCTTGGTCACGACACAATGCCCAAACATACATCATCCTCATCACCTTCCCCTGTTGAGGAAGGGAGAGGAACAAAGGGTCAGAGAGACAGTATGGAGAGGGTAGAGGGCCCTTCTACACTTCAGAACTAGAGCGGTGTACAGCTATGACTCAGTTATGATTTGGCCTGGGATGCATGAGGCAACTACATGTTAACAATGATAATATATTTATCAGTGTCAGCAGGTTAAATCCTAGTGCCTTTGTAAAACAAGCCAGAGACCCACTGCTACATCAAACCTGCGAAAGTGCTGATCCAATTTCAGCCATGTCAGTTGGTTTACTTCCTTGAAATGACTATGAAATGATTATATCAGATTCACTATGCTGGTGCAGTAATTATGAGTTTACTAACCGGATCTCCTTCCACAATGTCTCCTTTGGGGCTGCGGATCACCATGACGACCTGAGCCTGGAAGGTGATGATCAGCACTGGGCCCTGGTCCATCATCTTACCCATCGCTAGCTACAATGAACAAACAAATGAAATGAGAACAGCACACTTATTGTTACTGTCATTTTCGACAAGACTTCTGAGACGGCATGTAAATGATATATAATGCGTGCTTTTGCGTGCGTGTACATTATGTGAATGTTTGTCAAGAGGTGAAGGCAGAAAACTGGAGAAACCACAGCCAATATTTCTTTGGAAATTTGCACAGACAGTAGAATATAACACTTAGTGTGTGTTGGCTCGTGTACACGTGTGAAACACTTACATCTATGTTATCAATGTCAAGGATTTTGGACTGGAAGAGCAGCCCCAGTGCTCTGGCCTGCTGGATTGGGTGAGCCAGCTGACTGTACGTCTGAGGACAGACACAAGAAAACACATTTGACATGAAAACTATGAGAAATGCAGTGGACAGACAAAGCAATTCTTTGTGAAGGCTTTGATTTCTGAAATGGTGACTATGAATGTGTTCTTCCACATGAAAATGTGGAAAAACAGACACAGTGCTACACCACGTTCCCTTTGTGATGTTTAAGGACACAGATGCAAATATGTTCACCCTATTTGGTGCATTTATTTCGAGTTGATTAACTATACAGGCAGCAACACTAAACTTACAGCTTCGTAGCACCAGTCTTTTAACACTTCCAGCTCTCCACGGATCATGGCCTGCGGAAAGAACAGTGACACAGTATGTTAATGTCTTGTTAACATCCTCATTTCTTGAAACCACGCTCAGTGACATTCTTTTCCTGTATATAGATATTTGTTGTAACCGGGTAGGACCTTCCTGCCTTCAATAATTTGAATAAATCATTTGAATGACGTCTTTTGCTCTCTGCTTGCTTTGGAAACTTCAGCCTTACTCTTACACAGGAGAAGTCACAAATCTGTTTATTGAATCTGATCTAAGCTGGAGTAAAGACTCACATTTAATGAAGCGAGACCTTCATTAATTAGTATTCACCCAGCCTCCTTAGTGAAATATCCTCAGGTATTCAGCAAAGACAAGAGTGTAAATGAAGCAGCCAGAGAGAGCGAGTGGGAGAAGAAGTCCGTTTTACCTCCAGTATGTTAGGAATGATGTCTTTCTCACACTGTTTGAGAAAAGAGTCTTTGTCAAAGGTGGGGTCTGCCTTCACGATCTCCGTCAGCACCTCAGACATTTCTGTCTTAGAGAAAAGACCACCTAGAAAAAAATACCAGGTTTATCTATGAAATAAACTCACAACATGGAGTGTGTCTTTTATTGTCTGCCACTCAATGAGGCGACAGTACCAGCTATGGTGGAGCCTTACCTAGGAAGTCAGTGACTTTGTCAGTCACGGCTCTGGACGCTCTGATGAGGGCATTGTCACTTTCGTCATACTTCATCTTCATCTCAAAGAACCCTGTTGAAAACAACGGAAGACAAACCTTTTGAACGAAAAGCACAGAGTCGATAAAAAGCTGCAGCAGTGAGGGCGTGGGGCCTCTCTCAAGAACACTTCAAAAACTGAACTGTAGTAGTTTATCATGCAAGCCACTGTAAAGAATCTGCTGCCACCTGCTGCCTTTAAAGGGAATTGCATATGTACATACTGTGGGCGATCTATTATTTAACACTAATTCCACAGTGTCTAAGCTAATCGAATCCAGAGGATTGTCTTACTGTTAAAAACTGCGTTATTGTCCTTGAAGTCCTTCCACTGCTGGTGCCACTTTGAATCCTTGTGGAGAACGACACCCATAGCCTCTCTGCATCGCAGAACACAAGAAAACCACTTCAGTCATCAGAGATTCAAAAGAAGACATGTCTTCATGGGAGAAACAGGTTTGAGTTTGCAGAGTTACTCACTCATTGGCTTCAAACACTCTGGAGTCGTTGTCGGCTCCTTTGGAGGAGAAATCACTTCTCTTCCTCAGCTGTGACGGAGCTCTGTACGGGCCGGCATCACCGACATCGATCTCCTTCTTCATGGTCTCCACACCCTACAGAGATGACACAATTTACAGCAATGTAAAGATGAAAATCATGGGATGTTCCTCCAGAGATGCTGTCGTTTTGAGCATGAAAACCTTGGAAACTTAAAGACATTGTGTTTCCTCTACCTGTGAGATGGCTCTGAACGCGCCGGTTTTGCCCAGTTTTTCTCCTCCTTTGGACATAGACTCAGCAGAGTGTTTGGCTGTCTTGGCTGCCTCCTCCACACCTTCCCTGATCTTCTTCCCAATCTCAGTACGACTTACCTCCTCGAGACCCTATGGAACACCAACGCATACACAAACACATAAAGACAGTGGCAAATAGTTAATGCAGTTAAATGTACTTTTCCATTCCAATTTTATTTTCACATTTGAGGTCATGCACAAGGTCAAACATATGTCTTGAGATCATTATAGGGACAGAGTTAAATATTAGGGGGACATCTTTTTTTTTTTTATTGAGGGAACATCATGACATGTTATGATAAGCCTATTGACAAATCCTTGTTTCTCTTTGGCCGAGCTTCAATAAGCCTTTCGGCATAAGACATCCTGGACTCCTGTACACTTCTCTCCACTGACTGAACTGACCATTAATGAATTAGTAGTATGACATGTCTATATGCACTGATAATTGAGTCAGTATGTTCAGACAGTTTTAATGAGGCCAATCTGTGCCCACAGTGTAGAAGTAGACCGTTTTTATTGGTAAACAAGAAGAAGTGCTGATACTGTACCTCCTTGACGGTGTCTGACAGAGAGCCAAAGGTCTTCTTAAACACCTCTGAAGTCTTCACTGTCTCAGCCTCTATAGATTTCTAATGAAAGAAATACCAATGCTGTAAAACAAATCCGGGTTGATCCAGATATTTTTTTTTAATTCAAAGACACAAAGAGACACTTTCTAGTATAAAAATCACAGAGGCTAAAAAACCAAATAGTGTTCTTACATATTTCCTGCGGGCTTGTTGGAGAGCGTCAGACTCCTCAAGCCTCTTGGCCTCTTCTCTGAACTTCTTTATGTTGTCTTTCATCTCCTGATTCTTACTGAATTCCTGACGCAGGTTTTCCACAAACTCTCCCAGGAAACCTTTACGCCCCGAGGCGTATCGCACCTAATGAGGCAAACAGAAAGTAGGACTTCAGTTAGACAGGACAGAAGCATAAATAGAGATTCACATATTTCCACTGGGAAGTCTTTATCTGTGACATTTAGTAAGAACGAAGGAAATTTCTAAAAATGGGGTAAGTAAAACCATCTTTCACCTTCCTAACTTAAATTAACTGACAATGAGTATGTGTATTATTTAAAGGTGAACGTGAGCTTGTCAGTGTGTACCTGCAAAGCTGCAGCTGGGCTCCCATGTATCCTGTAGGCATCTCCTCTCAACACCGAGGAGACCAAAGGCCGGGAGCAGAGGGCCAAGGCACGTCTGCCAACCAGCTAGAATAGAGGGGGAGGGAGGGAGACAGAGGGAGGAATGGTCAGTAACAAACATCAACTGTGCCAACACTGCAGTGGATAGAGGAGTGACAGGTGGTTAATGGGATATTAATGAGTCGTGCCAACAAAATAATGAGCAAGGATTTAAAATAGGAAAACGCAGGCAAAACAGGAGTCATGTTGATGTGGTGCTACTCGTAAAAACTCTATTTACCAAATGTCTTGGGTGTTTGGAGGGCACAGTTTGCATCTAGGTAAAGTTAGTAATGTTGGAGGGATTAACACCATTCTTTCAAACGGCGTTCCCTGACTTTGAGTTGTGACGATTACGTTTGAGCGCGCTGTCTAACGCGTTGGTAAGTGTTCAACTGGGTCGACGTCAAACCATTCAGTGACCCCCCTATTCCTGATTCACGCCCTGTGGATGCGGACATTTTCATCCAGCGATCCTTCCCTCCAAGTGGACAAGAGGAACTAAAACATGTGGAAAAAAATGCCACCCATGGCACAACAGAGCTACCGGATTGGTAACATTAGTCACTGTTCTTAGTAAAACACAGTCACCTGAGCAGCACTGAAGCTCCAATCATCTTATTCAATATTGATCAATCAGTACATCTTTGTAGTAGAATCTGTATTTGCATCTCGTTATATATATTTATTTATGTGTTCCTTTATTTTATTATCTGCCCTTACCTCTGTGGGTAGCAGATTTAATATTAAGTGATGGCATTTATGTGGCTATGGTGCTGCTACACTGTGACCCATGTAGAAATCTGACCTGTATTGTCACTGCTGATGTTCCTAGTGTTTAGCACTGACTGCAAAACGGTATGAACTAATAAAGCACTAGTATCTAACCAGATGATATTTAGTCCTTTTCCAATATGGTGCCACAAAATTTATAATATTTCCCATATACAATGGTAAACTTCAGGGTTATTAATATGGCAAAAGGTGACTTCAACGTTACACACATTGAAAATTAGAGGCATTATCTATACACTACTCAGAATATGTATGAAATAACATAAGCACTGAGTCACAGAGTGTGGGGTCACAGCGGTATTATATAACACCTGTGTATGTATCACACACTGTTATTATATCTGCTGGTTTTATAACAGGTAGTCAGTGAAATGATGAGTCAGTGCACATGACGTTACATGACGGTGTCTAAAGGCTCACTTTTTAACCAAAGGTCTCTAGTTTTAAGCCCGCTCACACACACATCTCTAAACCTACAAACCTAAAACTAAATGTTCTTTTTAGCCGTTGCTATGTCAACAAGAACATTGAGCACCGCGCCGTCCATCTGATGCAACAAGGCCTTTCCTTACGGACATCTCGCTCTCTAGCCGAACAAAAAACACTCTATGAAATCTCCTCCACATAACCAGAGGCGAAGAGGCAATTTACAAAGCCGTGTGTGACTCTTCCCTTCGCCAAAATATCTGCTGGACACTTAAGAGCTGCAGTAAAGGACATGTATGATCGTCTAACCTCGTAGCACCGACACACGGAGGCTGCCATCTTGATCTTGAAATACGCGGAGATGCACGTGCATCCTTGGTGCAGCAGCTGACCTTCAGCTCGACCAATAGGAGCAGAGCTGGTGGGGTTGGGGGCGGGGTCGGCTGTCAGCACGACTTTAAAGGGACAATCCACCCAAAAATGAATCTGCACAGGAAACCAGAGCATTCATGACTTAGATCTATTCTGTAACTCCTTTTAAGATGAAACTAACAAGAAATTGTCTTAGTCAATAAGCTATTAATATTTTAATTTAGGATATTACATCCGGGCTTAATATGAATGTACAGTTTTGAGTCAGAAAACGTATTACAAGGACTCACCATTGCTGCATGGAGTCCTTTACTTACAGTTACAAGACCTTATTATATCTTCTCTTATACATTGAAGATAACTCTAATTATGGATATGTAATATGAAAAAAAGACCATTCTGACCTTGCTCATCAAAGTAAGTTATTAAAGTGACACCCAGGTGTGTGCAGGGACATATGTTACTGTCTGTTTTTCTTCTGTCTCTAAAGTCTTCCTTTTATTAAGATGATTGCAATCTAGTGTGGCCTATCTGAGAGGATTGCTTGATCGATGGCTTTGCTTTCTTTTTGTTTTTTTCAAATAGCCCTTTCTTTTTTTTTCCATCGTAAAACACATTCATAATTGATGGAAAAATAGTTAGACTAAACAACTACGTTTTATAACAACAAATGCATTACAAAAAATAACAAGGAGAATAAACAAAAGGACTTAAAGGTATAAAATATAAATATATCAAACAATTACATAAAAACAAAAAGTGACTGAGAAAATTACAATATCCTCACACTTCTTAGAACTAGTTTTAACTAGTTTATCTATTATATAAAAAAGCTACAGGCATACATATTTGTTTTTATTTGTTTAATCTTCAGTTTAAATGCTCATTGATTTAGATTTTTACTATAATTTTCCTTACTTTTGTGTCTGCATTAAAATTGTGTATTATTTACCTCTCACATGTGGTTTCTTAAATCAATTCAGAGTAGGTAAAACTGCACGTAACAAATTAAAAATAACATTTTATACATACACATACATACATCATACATACAACATTTTATTATTATTTCTAATGACCTAAAGTGATGTGGACATCCTTTGTGACCTTGTTATTCTTTTCATTCAGAATGAATACATGTCTGTAAACTGAACAGTCTATCTGCTGGCATGCCAGTAAAGAGCGCCCCCGGGAGGAAGGTATTTGAAGTGCAGGGACTCCTCCCCTCCCTCTGCAGAGTTGGGAGCTCTCTCCTTCTGCGGCCAGCTCGCCTTGACAGCCAAAACTGGCGCAGAGTCTCCAGCACAAACCTTTCCCATATTTTTCTGGCATATAACGACAATTCATACCCATACTTTTCACACATCCTCTTCCGGAGACAAGCGTTGGAGCGGCCTCGTCTAGAATGGGGAACCGAGACGATGAATACGATTTCTTGTTCAAAGGTAAAAAAAAAAAAAAAAAAAAAAGAAAAGAAAAAAAAGATGACTGCATTCCCCCCTTTTACACAGGCTCTCACCGACGAAGCTAAGCTTTATAGATGCTTATAAATCTCACATTGTGTTGTCATGTTGGCTGATTATGTCTGCATTTTCTCTGAGCTCGTGTATTTTTCTCAGAAACTGCCCGGATGATGATCGGTTGCTGTTATTTCAACATAATGCTGTCATTGTAACACTACAACGCCTGCAGCTATATTTATAGGTATAGGATGCAACACCCTATCCGTGCTCAGCCTTTGTATTAAACTTTCATCAACTCATAGAGAGCCGCTGGGCATTTCTCCGAGCACTTTTCTTTCATTTATTGAATGGATTTTGATGTTTTCTTACTCACTCCACCTCATGAGATTGATTAAAGGCCTGATTAGCCTCTAGTGATCAATAAGCTTCGTGCAGATGGCTGTTACTCAGCCGGCTCTCGCTGAAAATGCTCATAACTTTATATGTATTGGTGTTATTATTGCGATAATCAATAGGTCCGATCAGTTTGACAGCGACAGATTGAAGCGGTACCAGACTCAGGTCCATGTTTATCTTCAGAGCTCAGTTGGATCCAGAATGCCTCCCTTTGATCGTGCTATCAGCTCCTGTGGCACATTAACATCCTGGGCCTGTATAAGCCAAAGGGCCATTTAGCTGTAACAAAGTATCCTCTGTGGGATGAATAGGGCATCTGCCGGAGGCGAGGGCTCTCTCTCCCTCTCCTCCCTCCCTCTCTGTCTATGTCTCTCTGCCCGAGCCATCGTCTGTGTACCCGGCCGAAACAGGAAGGGCAAGGCGGCCTGAAACTGTCGATTCAGGTTTTGATGAAGCCCTGTTATCAGCTTCCTGCAGCCCGGACCAGCACGATGTCGACAGGGACAAAGTTCGGCTCTATTTCCTTTTGTCGAAGGGAGAGAAAACAAAAGGGCTCCACCTCTGCTGCTGCTGCTGCTGCTGCTGCAGCTGTGAACAGCAAGCCACCTCCAGCCCTGGTCCTGATACCAGATCAGCCCCTGGTCCATGAGCCTAATCAATCTCCTCACTCTGCTGTCTCATTTAATACAGCTGAAAACAATGCAGTGCAAGGGAAGGGCTGTTAATAATCAACCCATGTGGTTTGATTTGTGCTGTGGATGCAGAGCTGCTACTCCACTGTGACTTTGTAGTGAACTTGTAGATGTTTTGTGGCTCTTTTTGCAGATGGCTTTTGAATGTGAAAGACAGATTTTAATGAGAGTTGGTAAATAAATGTGAAGCCTTCCTACTCCTTCTTTTATCACCACCATCAGGGTGATTTGGCCGGGCTGAACTCTTGAATTGAAAGAGTCAAACGTTTGCCTGTAAAGTTTATGAAAGATGCAGCGTGAAAAGCAAAACCCTTCATTTATTCAGCTGAGCATATTCCGCTCTCTTCCCTTGTCACTCCATTATTTAGATACCTTTTTTGTGCTTCTGCCATCACTAGCTAAATCAACGCCCTCTTTATTTAGTGGATAATCCTTCAGACTTTAATTCTTGTTTGGGTTATTTGATGGGAGGATGATGGCATTAATTAAATAACCGCACCTCTTCGTGGTCTTAGGTGGTTGGTTACTAATGGGCATGTGTTGTTTTTAGCTGGTTTACCCTCTTTCTTTATGTGAGTGGCTCTCTACAGCGATACACGGCTGAATATGCCAAACACCAAAAAGAACGTTTTTTAATTTGACTTTTTACGAGTGAGGAAAGATACAGACATACAGATTGTTCAATGGAAAACACACAAATTGTCACATTTTGGTGCTGAGAAACTGTTTGAAATAGGTCAGAAACTTTCCACAATGATTCTTTTTTGCTAAGTTTAAAGCTGTAATGAATTGAAAAGGCAGATTCTCAGGCACTAATGGGCTGGAACACAAAGATTACGTATTGGCTCAAGCCTTGTGTTTTGTACTTTTCTGCACTCCTACTTTACAGTAGAAATGTGTGTTTTTCATGTCCCATAAATCACAAAACACAAAGCCCCTGGGTTCTGTTAAAGTTTTCAGCTACTGTTTTATGCAATATCAACATTTCTGGGCTCTATTAATATATGTAACCCTTCCCCTACCGCTCCCATCACACACTGACTATACAATCCCTTGACTCATCTTTTCCTTCCTTCCCTCCCTCTCTTATCCTCCACAGTTGTGTTAATTGGGGACTCGGGCGTGGGGAAGAGCAATCTGCTCTCTCGATTCACGCGGAATGAGTTCAACCTAGAGAGTAAGAGCACCATCGGGGTGGAGTTCGCCACACGCAGCATCCAGGTGGACGGCAAGACGATAAAGGCTCAGATCTGGGACACAGCAGGACAGGAGCGTTACAGAGCCATCACCTCGGCGTGAGTCCACTTCTGTGCGGTGCAGATAGTCCTGCCTGTCACCTGAAACCCCTCAGAGTGGGGAAATAGTTCAGTTACAATTGACACTTTATCCTCAAGACAAGATCACTTCAAATGAGGAAGATCTTTAGATATGTTCCACAACATTAAGTTACAGGGGTAGTTGTCACTTTTGATCAATGATGAGCATGCGTACTGCTCAAAAACACTCGAGCGAGTGAGGCGAGTTAGACGCAGAACACCAGGCAGCCCTCTCAGTGCCTGAGATACTTGAGTGCATCTGATAAATGTCAAACATGCTCAGTGTAAATGTAAATTCAGAGTATCTGCAAGCACACATGAGAACTTTATATCACACAGAGAGGTACATTTAAGAAAAAACTAAATAAGATCCACTTTAATCGCGTAGCAGCTGGTATATTTGCTGAATGAGACACTGGGAATCTGATTGTAACACGCTAACGTGACATCCAACAGTATTTAGTACAGTAGACAGGCTGCATATTGCACCAACTGCTGTGTTCTGGTTTAGTCCGTGTACATGCAACATATTACGCCTTTCGGACACCCTCACCCTTCGTGTCATCTTTGTTCCTTTTACAGATACTACAGAGGAGCGGTGGGGGCGCTTTTAGTGTATGACATAGCTAAACACTTGACCTATGAGAATGTGGAGCGCTGGCTGAAAGAGCTGAGGGACCACGCCGACAACAACATCGTCATCATGCTGGTTGGCAACAAGAGCGACCTGCGCCACCTCAGGGCCGTGCCCACAGACGAGGCCCGGGCCTTCGCAGGTACTGGAACTTAGAAAAAGACACGGTAAAAGGCAAAATATTATAGCAAGAGGAGAGATTTTATAGACTTTTCTTACATTTATAGATTTCATATTTGTTTAGTGTGTGTGTAGTTAAAGATATTTGATATTTGTTACAGTACTGCTTCAGTACGTGATCATAGAAACTATAACTAGACCCGTTTCTCTGAAGGTGGTATGCAAAAAAAACACAACAACACATTATTCTCCTACCTTCCTCTTATTATAAATTCACCTTAGTCACTGGGTGTTATTATATATAGTAAACTTGTATGTTTTCTTTCTGAACTCCTCAGAGAAGAACAATCTGTCATTCATAGAAACTTCAGCCTTGGACTCAACAAACGTTGAAGAAGCCTTCAAGAATATCCTTACAGGTATGCTTGTAAACAGAGGTCGCAGGTCAGAACTGTTGTTATTCTTTTTGAATAATCCCAAACGAAAGCAATTTTTATTTTAATCATTCTCAAACCTTGGTCTAATAAAACTAAGATAGATGCATAAGATTTTACCTTAGAAGCTTTAAAACGCGTGTTCAGGTGCTAAACCTTGATGTGACATAAGAACTGAGAGCATAAACATACTGGCTACTGATATTAACAGAGATAATTTATTTGCAACTGCAGGAAATGTGTTATATCTGCCAACTAAATTGAACTGTACTTGTGTAACTTCCTCTTACAGTGGAAAGTTCTGCTTTGTCTGCCAACTATCAAAAAACAACAAAATAACTCATTTCATCTTTTCAAAAAACAGAAATCTACCGCATCGTCTCGCAGAAACAGATTGCTGAGCGGTCTGCCCATGACGAGTCCCCAGGAAACAACGTGGTGGACATCAGCGTGCCACCCACCACAGACGGCCAGAGGGGGAGCAAACTGCAGTGCTGTCAGAACCTGTAACCTAAGGCAACCGTCCCTCCTCACCTGGGTTGATTATTAATTGAAATCCACATAGTTGGTGTGCTTCCATCCGCCTGGGGTGCAATATTGTCTGCACTTTTTTAGATTGGTGGGGTCAGTTCCGTTACGCCACAAACGATCGGTCTCAGAAAAGAGGTGTTTGACTTGATTTCAAATTCTAATCTGACCCAGGTACAATCTGCTACATCCCAGTGCAAAAACAGGACTGATGGTACCGCTTAAGTAGCTACCACAGTTATCCATGATAGTGTAAGTGAATAGCTTTGCCTGAGACCTTAAAAGCCTAGACATCTCCCTGGTAAACAGTTATTGCCACATGTTGGAGGGCTGGGCTTTGAACCCTGCTTGTTTCAGTTGTACCAGCAGTCCTGTTTTTGGGCTTTTCCTCCTCCTCATTCTCAGTCCTCATCTCAAAAGTGGTTGTGACGCTGCTGATGCTTATTTCATTTTGTGTAAAATATATTCTTTTTTGGTTTGTTTTGATTTTGATAGCTTGTCTGCTCACATACATTATATTAATGCCATGAAATTAAATTTTACAATATTATGTTGCTGCGTCCTCGTGGTCTTTTTGCACATACACAAAATGACACACTTCAACTGCACGGTGACCTTATCCGTGGATCACCTTGTAACGCACGTATGTGTTCTAGATACCAGTTACATTATTAGATTGTGGTACTCCAGTGTTGTTTCAGGTCAAGGTGGAGCTAGTTTTATCTACTTTATACACAAATAATCTTATCTCTTTAGGTCCAGTGGTTGCCAACTGAGGCCTCAAAAGGCTCACAAGATAACTTGCAAGGAGCTGTGAGTAGTGATGCAGTGATTACCCAGTTTCACTACTGACCATGGTTTAAAACGTCACGATTTGTAGCCGTAAAGGATCAGCTACACTATTGTTTCAGTTACGTACAAGTCAATTAGCAGTGAGTTAGAAGTTAGGTTTTCAAGGCAACTTAAACTAAAGGCAACAAAGCAGGAAAAAGAGCACTGTGCCATTTATGAATGTGACACTCACCGTGTAATCGGCTCAACACCTGCATTAGAGATGCATGATCTCGGCATCCTTTCATTTTTACTAAAATGGCCATGAAAAAAGAAAAGTTGCTACACATTCTATTCACATTTGTATTCCTTTTTTGGTTATGGAACCGAATCTTTACCTTTTTGTGAACTATTATTTTGTCTCTTTAGGTCACAAATAAACTAATAAAACTTCATGTGATCAGAGAAATTTATAGGGGACACTTTTTATGCAACTCCCCAAACACACACTGCTTTTTTGTAGTGCATCATGGGGCCAAAACAGAAAGGGAACCAGGAATGTATTGTATTTTATGAGCATGTGTGTTTTCATGTAAAATCTTAATCTGAAAAGTAACTGGTAGCTATTGTTGTAAAATAAGTAGTAGATGAATATTTCCATTTTAAAGTAAAGTACCCAAAATTGTACTCAAATACAACACTTGAGTAAACGTCATACTCATATTATTCACTGCGACTTTCCTAGAAATAATGACTGTTACAGGCAATTCTAAATAAAAGACTGACACGGCAAAATGGTGAAATCGCAGGGCATGACCTCCACAGTGACTGATTATTTCCAAAGGCCACACGAAGATCGTTAGGAGCTGAAACGCCTAAAACCAGCCGACAAGTCACATTCCACATTGATTTAGTCCAGGAGTCCCTCATGTTTTATTGCACAATAACCCAACTTTCAGGGAATGCAGCAGGAAGACTACAATAACACAAAATACTTTGTTTAGCATATGCTGCATACATTGATTGACATCTCAGAACACATTTTCTCTTTTGCACCTTTACCGAGTACCAGCCTGCTCTGGTACATCTGTTTTTATATAGGACAAAAGTGTGTAATCTCACTATTCAGAACACTGGTATCTCTTCTATTTAAAATTGCATCTCTTGTGATGTAGGACACAACTACTTACTTGGTCATTGCTAGGCAGCTCAATTAATGAATGGTGCATTTACAAGTGGAACAAGGTTGTTTGCGAATGCACTTTTATGACAATAGTAGAGACGCCGTCCAATTAGAATGTAAACACTTTTCCACACCTTCAATACTATTTTTCCTTGTCGATCACATTACATAATAACAGTACCTGCACTGCACGTTTAACGGCTGCAGGTAGCGTCATCGCGCACACTACCGTCCGCACTGACCCCGCGTGACAAGTGTGATAAATATGTGATGCCTGTTGTCTAAACAGGAGAAGGATTTGATTTTCACTGTTCAGACAGCAATGATAAAGCTTTACCAGGAAACTTTAAAAGGGTTCCGATTATAGAG
This sequence comes from Nibea coibor, assembly GCA_023373845.1. Taxonomy (NCBI): domain Eukaryota; kingdom Metazoa; phylum Chordata; class Actinopteri; family Sciaenidae; genus Nibea; species Nibea coibor. The sequence continues at coordinate 15,113,412 of CM041725.1, read as the reverse complement.
AAGTATGAAGTTTGCTCGTCAGGAATGAATATTCACAGATAGACTTCGTCAATCATGGTTTTAGATTATTATCCTCTGCCGGGCTACAGGTGGCCCGTTGTTCAAAAACAGCTAAATACATTGTGAAGGGGCATGGGGGGGGGGTTATAGGTAGTGAATATGTTTCATATTATACTGTAGTAGCATGCTGAATCTGTTATATCCTGCTACATTAGCTTGTGTCTTAGTATTTCATAAGTTTGTGTCACAGACATACAGTTGGGCTGGTTAGTCCATTGTCCATGTGTTCATGTAGTTCACACCCCAGCACTGGCTGTCCAGTGACAACTCTGTGTTTCAACATCAACAATGACTCCGGAATGAGTTCTTCCCAAAACCACTTTTTGTGGTCGGCCAATACCGTAGTAGTTTACATCAAGTGCTTCAATAAAAGAAAAAAAAAACAGAAGGAGAAAGTAGCTCTCTCCTCTCAGAATGGTCCATATGAAGTGCAAAGGTTCATTAATATGATTAATTTTGTTGTTGTTTTTTTTTTTTTAGAGAGTGCTTCAGTGGGCGTCGTTTTAAATATTCCTCTGGGCTCCACTCTGCACTCATACGATGGTCTCGTCAGTCATTTTCTTGGTCGACTTGGTCGGCACAGAACGTTGGGTGGTGTGCGCCCCTTTCATGTCGGGCATGAGCAGGCGCACTTTCTGATTGGTCCTCCTCCACTCCGAGTACAACTGACAGTGATACCGAAATGACACCTGAGATTGGTGGGAGGGGGGGGGTGAAGACAGGAGGTGACAACGGAGAAAAAAAAAAAAAAAAAAGAGAGACGTCAATACAACTGACAGCAAGATATTTGAGACAGAGTAGTAGGGATACAGGAGGAGGAACAAAATGCTGACTGAACGGCTGCGCGACAGGCGTTCACAAGCTAATCTTTCACAATTTCACATTTTTAATGATTCTGTTGCTGAAGATTAAAAGATTAGCTTCCTGAAGAAGGTTTCAGATTCACAATACATCCTATTTTTTTTAAGAATATGATCCGGTTAAGCAGCTTATTCTTACTTAAAAGTAAAAGCCAGCTTATTCTTAGTATTCTCAATGAGCTGTGCATGTATGTATATGCATAATCCGTCTGGCCAACATGGAAAAAAATGAGTGCTCTGTGACAGAGATTATCAAGTTCCACGCGCCCTCACGTCTCTCTACCATTTGACTTTGTTCAAGTGCTACTCAAGGTCATACTGCAACCAGAAAACAGTGACAATTTTTATGATAATCAAAAGCAGAGCATGGATCTGTGGGTTTCTTTCTTTCTATTGTTTCTGTGCCAGTTCACGATTGTTTTCCAAATCTATGTGGGACTTTAAGAAGAACTTGTGGGCGTAAAGAAAAACATTCACTCAGTGCCAGCACCTTAACAGAAGTACATAAAACATATTTTTCTCGTGTGCACAAACACAACTTAAGTCACGCAGGACTTACCAGCGTCCAGAGGATGTAGATGGTGAAGAGGGCGATGGTGAGGGCGATGAGGCCGACAGCCTCGAGTCTGCTCTTCAGCTGCAGGTGGTCCTGGGCTCCCCTCAGACACAGCCAGCCAGAGATGGCTGCCAGGGGCGTGATGAGAAGGAAGCAGGCCATGTCGCATAACAGTGTGCGCTTCTCACTGCGAGGGCCCGGGTCCTTCAACCACTGATCAAGAGTGAAATGGGGTTGACTGATTACATTAATCATATGAGGTGGTATATAATGTTATAGCTTACTGTGCCACATTACTCTTAGATACAATACTTTCCTTGGTACTAATCACAGCACTATGTCACTTGCTTAGGACATTAGTACAACTCTAGTTCTGGTAACTGTATGTGTACCACTACTGTCTGTTATACAGCATTTTGTGTCCAATTGTATTGTTTCTATTTTATACACATTTAATTATTTATTGTATTTCAGTTTCTCTATTTATCTGTTATTTTTATCTATTCTTATTTTGTTCTTATGGATGCCCAGATTCCCTCTCTGGGTGTCAATAGAGGATTACCTTATTACAATAAAAGAGAATTAAAAAAGTGTGACTTTCCTGAAAACTAATCCTCTGAACACAAAGCTCTTATTACAAAGTTAAGCAAACATCTCAGTAAGTGAAAATCATTTCGTACTGTGAAGATACTAAAACCCTAAAATAAAATAAAAAGTCTTTGCTCTAACCTGTGTGAGTGGCTGTGGTCGTCGTTCGATAGTGAATTCTGTGTGACACAGCTCACAGTAGCTGGTGTTAGAGGAGGACAGCCACTTCTCCAAGCAGCTCTTGTGCACTTTACCCAGCGTACCAGTGCAGTCACACGGTGAGAGTAGCGTCTCCCCTCCAGCTCCCTCATGACAAATCCGACACATGCCCACGTCACTGTGGAGCCAAGTCGAGAAGACAACAATGAATGATGATGATGATGATCAACCAAAGAACAGTAATTACAGTGTGTTCATTAGGGCCCCATGTGAGTTCCTCCCTCTCTTACCTCTGCAAGCTCACCGCTTTGACAACGGTGGAGAGTGGGCGGCCATCTTTAGCCGTAACCTTGGCAATGTACTGGGCCTGCGCGGTAGAATCAGACTCCTCCGAATCTTTGGAGGCATCAGATTCGGCATTCCCGGAGTAATCACAAAGCGAGCCGGGTAGGTGGCAGCACCCTGACGAGGACATGGCTCAGCAGAGGGTGACAGTGACTAAGATGTTGGTGGAGGCGACTTCAGATGAAGGTCTGATCCAAAACCTGATGTCCAACACCTCTCCTCTGGCCACCCACGGAGCAAATGCCTGGAGGATTATGAACAGGAGACTAACTATGGGTGACTCGAAATGACAAAATGAAGTCATTCTTACAAGCTCCTCCTCCTCCTAAAATTCTTTACAGATTTCACTGATGCCACGTTGAAGAAGAAAAAGAAAAGAAAGCAACATTGTAAACAAGTTTTCAAAAAGTCTCAAAGATGAAAAAAAAAATGTACCAAATGTAGTCAGTACAAAGACATGTGGTGAAGTTAAGTTATGTTTGAGCAACACAGAAACTGCAAAATCAAGATGTCACATCTTGATAAAAAAAAACAACAAATATTTCCTGTTGCAGAGAAATGTGTAAAAACTCAGACATCTTGAACTTTTAAACTTAGAGTGATGGTGGAGCCATAAAAAAATATGTTTTAAATTGTTTACATAATATAGTTACAGTATAATTAATAACTTGAAGCAAATCAGGGTGACATGGCTTCAAGAGACCGTGTTGGCGAGCAAATACAGAATGCATAGCATCACTGTGCAGAGGAAAAACATAGTTTTAAGTTGAAATTTAAGGTAAACCTTGAGAACAGAGGCACCAGCTGTGCACCTGCCCTGCACACTGTGACTGTCACCTATGCTCTGTTGTCAGCTTCCCTGAAGAAAAAGCATTGTAACAACACACAAGTATGGAAACATATTCATGCATCAAGCGAGCGACAGGGGGACAAAAAAAAAAAATAACTCAAACTAATGTCGTTTACGATTTAACGCATGTTTTCACGTCGGCTATCGTAGCACTGTTATCATCACATTACACGCCAAGAAAATAACACCTCGACTGTCAGACTGTAAATCTACACCGTCTACTTTAACTCGAAGATTAGCAGTTAAAATGTCACTGCTCATTTTTGGCCGTTGTGTAGATACATGATTGATAGTGTCGTTAATGTACAGCCGCCAACAAAGGCAAAACGCACCTCAATACAAGAAAGCCATGTGAAGTAGCTGAACAGCTGCCAACCAGCGAGCCGATATGCGATGTTAGTGTGTAACAAAGCTGCTAAACGAGGTGGAAAAACGGACGTTAGAGCCAAATTTACTCACCCGACGGCGGCCTCCCTTTTCTCGCTTGGCCTTGGCCTTGGCCGTGCGTTAACCAGACACGGGCTAGCTGAGCTAACTGGACAGCCCTAGCTACAAACTATGACATTGACATCTAACAAAAAGCTGGTGATGCGGAGGAATACCGAAGACGACCACATGCGCTGCACCATCTCCATGGCGTGTAGTAAATCTCCCCCGGGTGGTTTTGTTTGGGAAGGTGGGAAGAGACGGCTGCTTCTGCCAGGATTACTAGACACAGCTAGCGTGGCTAACGGGCTAGCAACGGGCAAGCCTACCTCAGCATCCCTCAGCTGTGCTCTGGTCATGTGACACAATGCTGCCTTCGGAGTCAATAGTGGTGTTGTAATAACGGAACTTTACACATACATCAGTCATCTAAGTAGGAAACATGACTAGTACGCTTATGAGAAACAACTGGTACATTCCTGTTTATAACGGTGCTGTTAAGGTCGTCAGTTAACATGGAAGTCCAGTAAAAACCAAAGATGAAAGTAACGAAAGTAACCGCTTAGTTTGCCCAATTATTTAATTAAAGCATCAGTTAACTCAAGAGTATAGAGTAACCTAAAACAGAGCAGCCATCAAAACACCAGCTGTTATTTATTCATTGTTCTTCACCCGTAGCATTTTTATGTCTATAATCAGACAGAAAAAACACTTCTGACCGTCACAACAGCCGTTTACGAGGATACTGAATGCAACGCACGGTACAAACAATACCAACAAAACGTGTTATCGTGTCTGTTTGGGGAAACTGTGGCTCAGGTGTTTCTCTCTTTTTCCTGTCAGTATGGTGTTGATTTCAGCAAGGACACAGAGACGACCATTATCCTCCATCGAGAATACATCTGTAGCCTAGTGAGTTATATCAAAATAAAACCGCTAAGTGGCAGCATTTAGTCAACCCTCAATGTGTCGCAGAGAGGGGGCAGATGTTCCACAGGTGAGGTTCAAGGACCCTTAGGGTGCGAGACAGCTGTTTAGGGGCTAAGTCTGCTATTAATTACACTCACTGTCATTAATTACTGCAAGTAGACGTTAGTACAATTCTTAGGAACTCTGGTTTTAACGATATCAGTGATGGAAACTAAGTATACTAACTCATGTGCTCCTGTATCTACAGTTTGGAGGTACTTCTACTGCACTAGTGTTTCCATGTTGTTCTATATATGCTGTATATGCTTTTTACTTACGCACCACCACATGTCAGATGGATGATGATAATCCAATGATATCATATATAATATAGTACAGGCCATTCCCCTGCATAAAGGCCACTTTAACTTTTGATACTGTAAGTACATTTTGTTAAGAATACTTTAACTTAGGGACATTTTTGAATTTGTTATAGCACAGTTTATTTATTTGGCATTGCAATATTGCTGCTTTTAGTTTTGAAGTTGATCTGAATACATGAATCAAACAACTGGGTTACATGTGTGACTGCTTACCTGGCTGGTATTTATTTATAGAGGTACAAGCAACAAATTATTATAAAGGTCACAGATTCAAAAATAAAAGACCTGCCTCTCACTGACTTGCTGAGTGAGTTGAAGTTTGTTGAGTTTCTGAAACACATTGATGATCCAGGTCAATGACTTTAGCATCAACCCCCCCAAAAGCAAACAGAACCAGCACTATTTCGGTCAGCCCGTTGCCACGCTTTCGTTCTGACACTTTGGTGTATTTTGTAGTATTTTGTCACTAGATAAACAAAAATAATATTTTAATTTAATTCTGCTTTATGCAGAAATATTGCTACCATGCTACTTTTCAGACTTTTCAAATGTGTACCCCCTTGTTAATTCCAAAATTTCTCTCAGTGTGACCCAAAATAGTGACTTCCACATGTAATTTTTAACCATTGGTTACCCAATATCTATTTTTGTCATATTGGCCTTCCTTACCCAATCCCCCTGCCCCTTCTCTCCCATTCCCTTTGAACCCAAACATTGATAAAGAAGAGGTCCACTCGTGGTGAGTGTGATCCGAGAACATTACTGAGCATGGTAAATCATATGGATCAACACACACACACACACGCACACACACACACACACACACACACACACACACACACACACACACACACACACACACACAAACACACACACACACACACGCACACACACACAGACACTCAGAGCGTGTTTCTCATTATCCCACCCATCTATTTGGTCAAAGTCCAACAGAAATCATGAGACACGACCTGTCTGCATGTGTGGGATATCATGAGACATGCATTTGTGGACTTTAACACTGACAGACACAAATGTGCATGCAATTACACATCACACATTTTGGATGTTTAAGCAGCAGTTCACTGCCGTTTGAAAATATCGGAATATATCTGAAATGTGTATTTGTGTGTTGGTTTACTATATTCATTATCACTTTCTGCTATCATTAATGAGTTTTTGTGGCTGGTAGATAAGGTTTGAAATTGTTTCAATGACAGAGCAGTGATTCAACAAGTTGCGACAATGTTATAAAAATGTAAAAATAGTAATAGTAGCTATCAAATTTAAATTAGTGTTGCATTTAAATTAGATGCATAGTTCTTAACTGGAAATTTTGATCTGGAAGAATTTAGTTAGCACACACATACACAATAGCAACAGTAATAAAGTACTAGTGAAAAGTTGGGACACACCTTTTCATTCAATGCTTTTTATTATGTTACTTTATACATTATATACAGGTCCAGCCACTGGCATAAGTAGACTGTGTGGTTGCTTACTACTGCTGGGATGTGGTTTGTCAAATTTATGAAAACATGTCTGACAAACCGGCTTCATTCTGTGGCTCTTCTGGCAGCAGCACAGCACCGTGAGTTACTATGGTTACGGGAACACCCTGAAACTTTGAATCATGAATCCTGATTGTTTGTCTAAGTTTAAATCTTGTACTATAACATAAGTGTATGTGACAAATCTAAAGCCACATAAAAAGGGAAACCTCAAAGCCCCTCCTTCAGTGTTATTTATGTTAAATTATCCTGTGTGCAAATCACAATGGTTAATATCTTCATTTGGCTGTCAGACGATGCAGTGCATGTGTAGCCTTTTAATAACTTCAAGTCTAGTCAAGTTTAATAAGAGCTAGTTTCTTTGTTTTCTGGACAAATGATTCTCCGTGGTCTTTGAACAGTTTGGTTTATTTTCTCCACCATTTACTTTTCACATTATGGTTCTGTTTGTAGCTACTTGCCAACCCTCAAATACAGCAAGAGATCTGATGTTGAATGATTCGTCCATCTCTAGTGTGTGTGTGTGTTCATTTGCTTAGGGTGTGTGCGAATGGTTGACCCCACTAGGAGTTTTTTGGGGCCACAAACGCAATCTTGCTTAGGGCCACTAAATGCCTTGAGCTGGCCCTGATTGTATATTAACACTGAAAACATTAAAACTATGCAATGACACATATGATCAGTTGCATTGTTCAGAGGTAGTGTTGGAATATAGTAAATAGTCCCAATCGACCATTTTAGCAATCCGTGTTATGGCAAGAACCGCTCAACTAAGTAAAGAGAAACAATAGTCCATCATTACTTTACAACATATAAAGGTCAGAACTTTGAATGTGTCTTCAAGTGCAGAAAAACCATCAGACACTTTAATGAAAGTGCTTCTCCTGAGAACCATTTCAGGAAATGAAGAGCAAGAGTTATCTCTGCTACAGAGCCAGTCCAACCAATTAACGGCCCCTCAGAATGAAGCCCACATCAGTGCTTCACTGTTCAAAAGAGACTGTGTGAATCAGGCCTTCATGGTCAAATTGTTGTAAGAAACCACAACTGAGGGAGACAAAGAAGAAGAGAACTGCATGTGCCAAGAAACACAAGAGATGGACGTTAGACCAGTGGTCTGATGCGAATTTGAGATTTTTTGGTTTCTACCATTATGCTTTTGTGTGTCACAGTGTGCACAGGCGGTGAACAGTACAGAACATTTGTGGTTCCCATCATGAAGCCTGGATGAGGATGTGTGATGGTAAGGGGGAGCTACGCTTGTGACTCTATTGGTGACATATTCAAAATTTATCAGCCACCAGTGTGGCTACCATAACATTCTGCTGCAATGTGCTATCTCATCTGGTTTGTGCTTGGTGGGACCATCCTTTATTTTTTTTAACAGGAAAATGACCCAAAATGCACCTGTAAACTATGTAAGGGCTATTTTACCAATAAGGAGAGTGATGGGGTGCTGCATCAGATGACTGGGCCTCCACAGTCACCCAACCTAAACCCAATCGAGATGGTTTTGTAGGAGTTGGACTGCGGAAGTTCTCAGCATACTGTACATGGGAACTCCAAGATTGCTGGAGATGCAGACAGATGGACATAGACAGACAGACAAGAAAACTTATTCACAGCGTTTGGCTTTCAATAACTGTATAATTCGGGTGCTGCTGTTCCATCTCGTGATCCTTTAAACTGTCATCAGGAGTACTCATTAGCAGCAGTGAAAGGCAATAATCCAGTTTCTCTCATTTGCCGATGTCCTCTTCTCCTTGTGAGAAGGACACTGACCTGACCGTGCTGCCTTTCTCACACTTCACGTCTATATTCAAAGCCCAACTGTCCACTGTGGTGACCTTTTATAACCTTTTGGTTACTTAATGTCATTCAGTATGAGAGTGTCCTGGAAATATTTTATCACCTTCATCAGCATTGACATGTCTGGGGATCACTTAATTTCAATATATTCAATATTCAGTATTGCTGAGGGTAATGTTGACTTATTTAATCTCTTACTTCACATTTACATGAAGCCAAATCAAAACTGTATTGGAAATTCTTAGAATTTTACCCAGGACCATTCTGTGTATTAGCTTGTGTTCATCCGAGTGTTTATTTTTGATGTTTTGGACTTTCACCTGGTGCTGGCCGTATTGATTTAAAGATACGAATAGTCCTGCAGCACCAAAACATGAAGCTGCTTTAATCTTTTGTAAATCCAAATTGATACAGTAGTAATCCACATAAGGGCCATTCTCTCACTCTCTGTTCTCACGTGAAGGTATAATATCATACGCACATTTTAAACAAAAAAGATGTTGGTTAGTTAGGTAGATATTTCTGCACTTTTTTTTTTTACTCCTGCACTTTAATCAGTGGCAACCCCATTACTTTTAATTTAGTTTGTGTATTGCGTAATAAGAGGCACACCATCTCCTTTCATCTGACAGCAAATCACTATTTCAGCATCCACTCTAAATCTTGAGTCATGAGACCGTGACTACATAACCTCGCTAATGCAGGACATGACATTGTTGGTGCTCCAAATTACAAAACTGTGTGGATTCATTCAACCCCATTATTGAATCACTAACTGGTTCTTCTGAGTGTAGTCAGCTGATTGTGTAGCAGATACCAGAAATAAAAATTAAATGTTTTATTTAAAGTGCATCTACAAATAATCTCTTATTTAGAAAGAAACAATCTGCATCTCTTTCAAGTCATTAAAGTTACATTTACTGATGATAAGTACATAGTAGTAGATAGATAGATAGATAGATAGATAGATAGATAGATAGATAGAGCAAGGTACTTGATTACATTGATATTCCTTGTACAATCTCTGTGTTGTTTTTGTGTTTCTTTTTGTTGTCACATCTTGATTTCAATGAGACAACAACAACAGAAAACTGTGTGACACCTGGCAGAAAAAGACAGATTTCTTTGGCCTTGGCAGATAAGAGGTAAGTTTCCAGTTCCCGGCTCTGATTCATTCAGCGCTGAGCATGTGAACACTGCATGATCAGGGCGGCGCTATCCCGACGTCACGGCCCAGGCTGACCAATAGCAGCGCGTGTTTCCCAGCCTATGATTGTACAGTAAATACTATGAGCTCTGCCTCCCTCCCTGCCGCTGCAGCGATGAAAGCAGAGGGGTGAACCTTGATAAACCCGTGGATGTGCCATAAAACGGTTTGTTGGGGCTGAAATATCCTCCTGTCAGTGGCCGGCCTGCTGAAAGCCGCAGCTCTCTGGTGGTTCAGCCGAAGATAAGAAGCTGTCTTTGTGAAGGTGATAGCGACAGACGGGGTGGGGGGGGTTTGTCGGCCCACTGCAGTCTGAATCACCGGAGACTCGCCCCACCGCTGGTTCATCATCGACGTCGTCGTTTGATCAAATCTACGTGCGCATCCTCTCGGAGGAAGAAGAAAACAACGGGAAGGGACGGTACCCAAGCCCGCGTTTGACCCTCTGCCGCAGCCCCGAGGTGTGCTGTTTGGCAGAGCATGCTAAATAATGAGCCAAAGGGACACACTGGTTCATTTGTTCGCCGGAGGGTAAGTCAAACAACGAATTTCATTTATTGTGTTTGTTAGTTTTCTTAATGAACACCAGTGAAGCATGACCCGCTGTCTGGCTCATCTAGCTAGCTTAACCAGGGCCCGTTTTTCTACGTAGCGCGTGCATGTGCTTACAACCCTGGCAGCTGTGCGCACGCAGTCACGTCAGTTGGAGATTCAAACTTCCTGTCAACCCTTAACAAAATATGACATTTTACCCTGTTAAATATTAACACAGCCGTGGCAGAGAGCGTGGACGTGGCTCCACAGATATAACGAACTATTTTAGCCTTTAAAAATCGTTGTTTGCCTGTTAATACCGACTTCCTCATTTCAAATGGAAAAATTTTCCGCTTTTATTTCGAAAGGCACGCACTCAGTTAATTTCCGGGCCCGTCGCTGCTCTCGATGGCTTGATGAAGTTCTGCAGCAGCAGCAGCAGTACTGCTTTTTTTCTCCAGAGATTTTGCATTTAAACTACCAGAGGGATCACTTATACCAATGAAACGAAATGTCAGTGACTGGGCTGTGTACATCTCCCTTATGTTATGCCGGGTTTCAACTCCTTTTCATGTTAAGGACCCCCCAGATACAGCAGATGAGCATTACCCTGCAAACCATCTGATAATGTTTGCTACCAAAAATATCCTAGATTTTTAAAATATATATATTTCACAACTGCAAATCGTAGGAGCAAGTCCACTGAGTGTAAAATACTGTTAAAATGCAAGCGCTCTGCTTTTTCTGCAGAACTTTGCTAAGCCACTAAATGAGGTCACTGCGTACTGTTAAACTGGCAGCCAACCCTACACAATGGGTGAGGGACAGGTCCAACAACTTTTTCATCCAAGAAAATGTAAACGCAGATTGAAAACTTGACCGTCTGTTGAGGGAGTATGTCTGTCTCGTTTTTGATCCATTGTCCTCAGTTTCAGCGTGTCTGTTACCTCAGCTTTCATCTCTGCACCGAGCCATTGACATTTAAACATGGTAATCTCATCACACCACAACTCTTCTGTTATATCTCTTGCTAGGGTTTTAAAATCTGAGAATGCAAGACGCATTGCTGGCCCCAATAAGCAAAATCTGAATTTCTTTCCTTAAAAACCTGAGCTGGAGCACTGTGCTTCCTCTCACTGCCACAGCGTAAGACACGCATGCAGCATGCAGCAGACGGCAGAGCTCCGAAAGTAGGCCAAGGGTCACCGCTGCCTGTAAGCGTGAATGTGTGCCGGTCTTTTGAAAGGTAAATATAGCTGGTGCTACTCAAAAGAGGCTGCAGCTAGAGGAGTTCACGGCTCACAGCCAAGATGTTAGAAATACACCAAGCGGGGTTACAAGTAGTATTCACTTAACCTGACCTTGTAGAGCATTCATGTGGTTTATCACTGCAATAGTCAACAAGCACTTTCTAGCTTTGCGGTGGTTTGTTGTTGTGAAGCTGTTTATACAAGTCCTATTGTGGAAGGCACGGAGCTTTTGTTGAAAACAGAGAGGATTAACCAAACTGCACGTGAGGCATAGAGACAGAGCGTTGTTTTGACGTCTGTACGCCTGTAAACATAAAGTACTAAAGCAGAGTCTATGCCTTGTTAATGTAACGGCTAAGTGTCACTGCATTGTCATCAGTGATGGTTAAATTGATTGCTTTAGTTTGTTTACATACTGACAGCTTTAGTCAGAATAGAGGTCAAAGTCTCAGCAACATGATCACGAGTTTCTTCGGTTCATTTGTATGCAGTCATATTTTGCGGTGTGATCCAGCTAAACAGCAGTTTAATTTTCATGACACCTCCTACTCGCCTTCTCAGATTGTCAAAACTTAGCACTGAACTGTGGCCAATTTCCTCTGAACTGCATGATGAAACCAGTCATCAGCTTACATACATGGCAGTGTCTAGCATATCAAAATGCCAGGTCATGGCTCGTGGATGTAAGCTGCTCCTTGATAATTTTAGAACTAAAATGAATAACAGATTGTATTACCGGTGTCTGGGTAGATTAGTTTTAGAAGATGGTCTAAAAAGAAACCTGGCAGAGGAAATCGTAGTCACCTAATATGACAAACTAAAATCAAAAGACAATACGAGCATTATGTATATGTGTTATGTAGGTATTCATACTCATCATTGTTTCTATCTGTCCCTTTGTGTCACCCCTGACCCCTTTGTGTTTGTTTTTCTCATGTTTCCTCCTTTTCTGTCCCTTTCTTCCACCATCCCCACCTCCTTCTAGATGTGGTGGTACAGTAGGCGCTATTTTGACTTGTCCTCTGGAGGTTGTGAAGACCAGACTGCAGTCCTCCTCCATCACTCTCTACATCTCTGAAGTCCAGCTCAGCACCATCAACGGAGCCAGTGTGGCCCGTGTCGCTCCACCAGGGCCTCTGCACTGCCTCAAGTAAGGAGAATGATGCTCTGTGTCAAGTGTAATAACCAAACTTTATCAGGATTCATTTCAAAATGGAACCTGACCAAGGTTAGTTTTAATTATTTAGAGCATGTGCAGGTAGAATAATTATGTGAGCCAACTCCTGAGCAAATCTTATGAGTTAGTACAATAGACTTAATGCAGCTTGAATACTTAAAATGTTACGGCAAGATGGAAACCTGCTGCACAAATTTGGGCAAAAGCACACCTGACCAATATCAAAATGTATCATCCTATGAGAAAATTTGAAGTTATGCGTAGTTGCATTACACTTAATGAGTCTGAAAGGTACAAATTAATTTCAGTGAACCGTCAGTCCCGTCCGAGCTGTGACAGACAAAGTCTGTGTTTGTTGTCACAGCAAATGTCCATGTCAGTTGGTGAACTTGTTCATTGACAGTTAAAGACCAAGAGACACTGGCACACTAAAGTTAATCCACAGTAATAACTACCCAAAAAAATGCAGCCCAAAGTATATTCTATTAGTAGCAAAATAGATCATTTTTAGCTTCATTGTGACCGTAAAAGTTTGGTACTTTTTCTAACAGATACTAAGAAACCAATGTAAGGAATACATTATAGATTCTTCCCTTTTTTGTAACATTATTTATAATTCCTGTTCTCATTTAGACAGTTGAAAGTTCCCAGGAAGATGGGAAGTGAGAGTGTAGGGGGAATCCAAACTTGGTTAGGTGTTTCTTTGGAACCTAGTGAAGCCAGGATACTCATTATTAACGCTGGGGGATTGGTCAGTGAGGGATTACCAGTGTTAAAGTACATGGCTACAGTGCTCTGCTCCCTTCTCCTGCTGACTGTCACAAAGTCATGTCACAAAAGGGTCAAACACATTGCATAATGCATATGCTGCTCTGCATGAAATTTTCCATAGCAAAATGAATGAATTGCTTTAATTATCTGAGTCAGCAGTCTTGGGAAAGACCTCATGTTTTACTTAATATCTCAGGAAAAACATTTTAACATAAGATTTGCAGAGGCATATTGTCAAAATGCTTATCTTGCAAATAGAAAATAGAAACCTTGTTATATTTCCGAGGAAGTGGTGAACTGCTCACTGGCTGTTGCAATAATTGGGGGTGTTTTCTTTGTCAGTTTGCCTGCGTTAATAAAGCTTTGTTAACAATACTTACTTAAGATTTTGTTTAGTAACTTTACGAAGGCTGTCCTTCGCTTGCCCTAAATCAGGGTATTGTTTCTGGGTCAACATTGGTACCTGTGCCGACATAAACCAACTCCTTGTGTTGTCCTTGACATAAACAGCCACTTGCAAAAACTGTGTGCTACTATTGCACAATACAAAGTGGAGCGGGGCAGAAGAGGGAAGAGGGTTATGGCAAAGGAAAGGAAAGTGGGTCAGCATGCAGTGAAGTGCAGGCATTGTTCCAGTACCTAAGTTTTGTGAATGTGGGGGACACTGTCACTCCGAGCTCTGCATGTTATGTAAGTTTAGGAAATTACTCTGTGTTGTTGAGGAGATGTAGTATATTGTAAATCATTTCTGAGCCGAAGTATTTAGCTTCAAGCAGAAGTTGGCAAAGTCCCCCAGCCAGGATAGGAAGGCACAGCCCACAGACCCACAAGCTGAACAAAATACAGCTACATGGCTGCTCCAAAAAAGATCAGGGCTATGTTTGTAATTTGTGTGGGAGAGCTCGAGTCAAGCCACTATGACAAGAATTTAATCTTTCCCGAAGGACTATTGTTATGTATTTCTTCTTTGAATGTGCTGCATCAGTGAAAACATGTAATGAATAGGGCTGAAGCTGACAGGGTCATAGACGACCAAAGAAATCAGAAAATATTAACATTTGGGGAGCTGAAATCATTTTTTTCTTATTAAATTACTGTCAGTAATCGATTAGCAGAGTAGTTGCCTATCTCATTTAATAGTTAACAACTTATCAACAAATTGACGCAGCTGTAGTAATGAATGAGGTTACTAGGTGAGATTGGAGACCACCTTTGAACTCAGGTGACACGTGAACCGTCATGATAACACCGCCATAAAGACTACCAGAGCAAGGACACCTGTCGTTTCATTTATTTGGGTCTTCCAGTATGTTGATGGTGACCCCTGTGTTTAATGTCAGGCTGTATTGAGTGTCAGGTCCTGGCAGATTTCCCAAAAAGTGTAATTTACCGAATCATCTGCGTAGGGTACCCACAGTGGATATAAATTTAGCTACAAACAGAGATGATTTGCCAAATGAAACGAAGTCCCCTAAACATCAGCGTTAAAGGATTAGATCTGTTTTTTGCTGTCATCATACAGCATGTCTGCAAATTTCTTTTAACATGCAATAGTGAGATAAAGAACCGATATCACATGGATGTTATTATATTGTATACTTGCTCTCTGTTATGATGAAAAAGAACCTTTAATCTCAATCTGCCTCTGTGCAGGTTAATTCTCGAGAGAGAGGGACCCCGTTCACTCTTCAGAGGACTGGGACCCAACCTAGTGGGTGTGGCACCTTCCAGGTTTGTACAGCATTATTTACCATACTCATGTCTTCTCCTGCCTACCATAACCTTCATGATCTCTTAAGCAATACGGTGAAAATGTACCACTGGAAGCCAAAAGATAGAGAACAGAAAAAGAACGCGTACTTGCATATCTGATAGCCAGCACAGCAGAGTGGGTCACCACAATCGCCACTGTTATCAGCACAAGCATGGCTTTGGTCAATAGAGGCCTTTCTGCGTCATTCTCTTGGGCGCAGACTTTTGCTGAGGAATGTTTTCTTTCGCCAGAGAGTAGCTTGTAACTTTTCTTTTTTCAAGCATCCAGCTTATTGTGAGCCTGTGCTGGCAGCATGATCACCGGCCACAAATGCAGAAATAAACAGAGTCAAACTCACGTAAAGTGCAATAGAAGTCTGTTTCAAATCCTACAGGAAATGAGCCGGCTCCCTGTTTCCTAGCTTGGCTGTTGGGGTTACATAACAGCCTGAACTCAGTCAATCAAGGTCTGAATGAAACAGCAGCAACAGCTGGCGTGGTCGTGACACCCACATCATGTGACTGCTGCTGTTGTTGTTGTGTATCATCACACTGGAGACAGTTGTGTTTGTGTCTATACCCCCCCTCCCTGACCTGTCGAATTCTCCCTAGTTACCACTGCATCACATGGCCATTGTCATCCTCTTCCTGTTGGTTCGCTGTGGCCTCTGTCTCATCCTTTCCATACTCTTGTCCTCTGTCTCTCTGTTCATGTTTGTCATTCTTTGCTTGTATTAATTCAGAGCTCTCCTGTCCCCTGGGTGCTTCACTGTCTCACTCTGTCTGGCTCAATGCCCTTGTCCCGTGGGCTAGTCGTCCAGCTGTGGAAATGCTGGCTTGTTTCCTGATCAGGGCCGCTATAACACACTCTGCTATCGGAAGATATAGTTACATAAGAAGTGAGCCTGAACTCATTGCCGTCATGTGAGCTGCGGCCTTATGTGCGGTTTTGAATGACTTGAACCTGATTGATATTAGAGCTACAAAATTATCATATTGAAATATAAAAAATACATTTTTTATGGCTGCACTGCCACACAAAATAAATGTTATTCAGATTTAATTTAAATTCATGATGGTTTCTTTGTTGTCTGTGTATCACATGGATCTTGAATAGAAAACAAAATACATTTGATAAGCATGACATTTGGACATTCACATGTTTTTTGCCGGTGGCATAACAATCTTTGTATGCACAACATTTACAGATGCACAATTTGTGTATTAGATGGGTTTGAGGATTAGATGTGTGTGAAATGACAGTAATTAGCAGAAACTCCACTAAAATTTTGGTCGTCATGTGCAACATTTTAAAATCTTAATTCAGACCAGCCAAATTCATCAGTTCAATCTTAAGATACTGGAACAAATGTCCAATTTTCCATCAGTGTCTGCTTAAAGTTTGAAAATGTATGGCACGTAAGATGCAACATTTCCACTCCCTTTAATCCACATTCTTAATTTAGATGAAGTTTAAGCTTCTGATGTAATATAACTGAATCAAATGACACATTTATTAGTTTATTTATCTACAAGGAGAGCTCTGGGTTGCTGAGTTATTCTCTCCTGTTATAATTAGGAAACAGCACTCTGCCGCTGGAAAGCTTAAAATAAATAAATAAATAAAATTCAGAGGCTAATGAGCGCGTGGCCCACTTGTCATGCTGCTGCTGGCGTTCATTAGCAACACGCATAACACGTGTATGCGAAACAACTCACAGCGGCAGCATCAGTCATCACGTTTGAGAGATGCTCGTACAGACTTTCAGATCCACTCACATATTCCATCTCTCGTCTGCAGTGCAGTATGATTATGTCGTACATGCATGCTCCCAATGCAGAACGAGGGCAGCGAGGGAGGGTCGATCACTGGGTTTAATTCCACCGACTAGAAATGTTGACTAAATCCTGTGATATTTATTTAGTGTGGAGCAGCTCGAATCACAGGAGATAAATCTGCTCCTAAAGCGCGCTCTGCGACTGAGCCACACATTCAGGCACAGATAAACTTGAAGTTTGGCTACATGTTAATTTAGCTTTTCTCTGCATGCCCTCAAGTACACTTTAAACACTTTACGCTAGCATTTGATTACAGGAAATTTAAATAACGTTCTCCAAATTGATCCAATTAACTTAGTGCTATTCTTCTGATGATATAAATTGTCTTTTTAATTGCACTTAGTAACTCGTAATAGTGCAAATTAACTCCTAAATGCTCATTTTCATTTTTAGTTCCTAGTCTGTTTGACCCGTGTGTAACTTTTTACCGTCTTCCTTGCCACAGGGCGATCTACTTTGCGGCCTATTCAACAGCCAAGGAGAAGCTGAATGGGGTGCTGGAGCCAGACTCTACCCCGGTGCACATGGTGTCGGCTGGGATGGCAGGTAATGACGGCTCCTTCTCCCCCTCCCTTCTGTCTGTGTGCCACTTGTCTGTCGCTGAGTGTTTTATCTGCCTGTTTGTCTGTCTGGACAGTGTAAATCACTGATGGGGTTTATATATACATTAAAAAAAAACATTATTTAGTATGTCTTCATCAGAGAGATTTGATTTTTTCTTTTCTTTTTTTTTGTCACCGTTTGAAGTTTCACTTCATTTTCTTTCCCCCTTTCCCCTCCCCTTTCCATATACATGTGTGGGATGGTGGGATCTTCACAAATTTTAAAGCTTGTGAATATCTAAAGCATGCTAAGGCTAACATCTGTTATAAGTAGTCGTTTCATAGCTGTTTCATGTATAGAAATATTAAATATATACAATAGGGGGTTTATCAGAAAGCACAATTTGAGACTCTCAGGATCAAACTGACCTCGTCCTTGATTGTGGTTAAAACAACCTCACTTTGTTTACTGTGATAACAAAGACAAGATTCATTTATCCATGTTGCAAACACTGTACAGAATGAATCTCCAAACTGGAGTTCAGGAAAAAATATAAGTCAGTCACGCAGTCACATAGCAGATCTTTACTACTTACCTCCACCAGCTTTTTATGGAAATGCACCCAACTATCCAGACAACAGAGCATCTTGTCTCTTCATGGTGGCCTTGCCTGTCTACTTACAGTTAAGGAGACAAATCCTTATATCAGCAGTGTCAGACTTTAAGGCACTAAAACCAAATAATACACAGCATCCAGGCAATTTTAGGCGATAATGTGCCACTGCTAGCATTTGCTAATGACTGTGCTTTAGCTGTTTTGACAAAAACAAGAAAACCACGTGGTCCTCAAAGTTTAGGTTGTGCTTTCCTCCTCTCCTAGCCCCTTTGTCCCCTTTGTCATCCATTTTTTTCCCCCCTCCTCGCCCTTTTTTTTCCTCTATATATTATTTCATGAGGCCTCTTCAGAGGACTCTGTAAATGGTTTAACATCCCAGTTGTTACTTAAACAGTGTGGTGTGGGCCCCCTTCTTTGCTCTGTGTGTATAGAGGAGAGAGCACGGCCCCGAAAGGTCAACCGGGGCCCCTGGCACTCGGGCGGACACGTCAGGTAGCACCCCATTTCTTTACACTGGTATGATGAAAACCATGGTGATTTTTATTAATATTAGAAAGTTCATGATGGTTATTCATTTGTAATGATATTACCATTGCTTATGGCAATGTGTTTGCTGCTGGTTTGTAGTTTTAGGTTTTGTTATTGCTTAGTCTTGACACACACCTCCTTCCCCTTAGCCTGTTGTCTTGTTCCATCAACATAGTAAAGGTAACGTAATGACACATACTTCTGTGGATTTCATGTTGTCAGCACAAAAGAAATGCTAACCTTGTCACTGCTCCAGAAAGTTGAAATGGATGTGCTCCATTTTCTCTTTTGTCATCATCCATCAACACCATTAGTGCCTCAGTCATTTCTTTTCAAGGAGAATCGGTATCAGTCCATCATTCAAAAGGCTGACACTATTTCCACATGACTTCCTCTTTTTAAATTAGCTGGTACTCCTAAAGAGCGGAGTTTGCCCTGGAAGTTTAACCCAGACTGTACTGACAGCAGTTTAAAAAACACAAATTAATACTGAATGAGGACAAGATGCAGTACAGGCATAGACATGCCACTGATGCAGCTGGGTTAAAACAACAAATTAAACCCCATTAGGCTTTTTACTTCAACAGCTCGGCAGCTGCATTAATTTATTTGTAGTACCTTGAATGAAGTGCCAAGAGAATATCTGTGTAGCTGGACAGACAAACATATTGTCTCTGTCTTTCATCTGCACATGTTGCAAATACAAGCTCTTCAGCGCTGAGATAAAGAAAGCCTTTGTGAGCGAAAAGCTAAATTTCACTCTGATGCCTGGATAATTGCTTCCAGTTTGGTAAAATAGCGCCGTGGAATCACCCGCTCTCACGGCCTCCCTGCTGTGAACTGCGAGCTTCCTTACTCTCGGAAGGCGAGTCTCACTACTTCACTTTGACATGTTCCAGCAGTTAATCTACAGCATGTTTGTTCTCTCTGAATGTAGGTCAAACTCCTCTGGAAAAATTGTGCAGGGATTATGTTCCTATTGAAGGATCATAATGCACAACATGCAGCAGCGTGCCCATGCAGATGCAGCTCTTCAGAGGTTCACCCCAATGACTAGTCTTCACTTTCATTACTAAAGATATAGCTAAAGTCCCTTTTTGCGTATACATTATTAATTCAGAGGAAAAATGGTGATAAATCTTTCATGTGCAGATAACGTATCACATATCAGCTATCAGTGGGCTCATGTTGTCCTATTAAGCTGATTATGAATATGGAATATCTTTATATTTGGACATAAACATTAATAATAAACATAACACAAACTAAAGCAATCGACAAATTTCACTAAACCCATCCTAAAACAGCGCTCTCATTATTCTTTTGCAGAATTATAAACATGAAATATTGAGACAGTAACAAAAGAGAAAAAAAAATCTTTCTTTTGAGGTTTTCATTGTCCTTTTGTGTGACATTGACAAGGACTAATAACTCCTTCACGAGTTATTTGATCTCTTTTGTGAGACACAGGCTGGCTCTCTGGAGACACGTTTTTCTCCGCATGAGGACATTTTAATGTTAGCTTTAAAATTATTCCCGTTTTTGCCAGAATCCGGTTTGGTCCCCGGAGTATTTGGGGCTAGCCGAGTTGCATCCATTGTTCAGCCTCATTGATTCCCTTCACTATGTCGCTCATGTCGTCACATGTTCATAAAACGATCTCACTCCTTTCATCACCATTGTCCACCGCTTAGTCTGTCATACACAAGGACAAGGTTAGCATTTCCACCTGCCTCTCTTAATTTTTATCTCATTTCAGTAAGCATTTGATTTCGTTCTTTCTCTAATATGTAGATTACCAATTGATAATGGCACAATGATTTGAATACATCTTCAATTATATTCTCTGCCTTTGTATTTGTACTGTACCTCACTCTTGTGAGATGGAGCTGGAGTTTTGGATTGGGTTGTTCCATTCAGTCTACATTTTCTTTATTCCACTTAATAAAAGGAGTAAAGGGAGACATGAATTGTAAAGTCAAAGACATGTAAAACACTATAATTCAAGTAATCTGAATTAAAGTGGATGGGGCTCAGAGTTGGGATTAGAGTTTGGGGAAAGATGGATGGAGCTCCCATCTCTTCTCTCACTACCTGTACAGTACCAGTGGGTTGGGGTGGGTGGTTGCTGGGGTTGGGGGAGGTTGTGACTGCTGCTTGTGTGTGACTGTGGTACAGAAAAGCCTGTGTCTATTTTAGGGCTTTACTGTAAAGCTTTCACCCCTGCGTGATTGGGTGGGACACCCCCGCCATCTGAGCCCCCCATATCTGCAGGCTACTAGCTGCAGCGGGGAGGAGCTGGAGGAGCTTTGCCCCTCCCTCGTGAGTACACGCCATAGACGCTACTTCCTTCTACTTCCCTCTTTATTTCTTCTTTGTTCTTCTCTTTTTTCTCTTCAACAGACCTGTGTCATCCTCTCTTCTTCACGCAGTTGCCTTAACGTAGGGCTGTGTTGCACTGATACACTAGATGTGACTGAGGTCTCCATAGACTCGCCTTCATCTTAGCTGTTTCCTGCAAATGGCCATGCTTTATTCCTCTACGTCATGTCATTTGTACCAGAAACTTTTAGAGACTTTGTGTCATTTCATAACGATACACTCTATATTTACATAGAGTGCAGACCAAACAACAAAAACACAAAGTATCATCCCCTGTAAATAACTTAAAACAAGCGCACTCACGCACTCTGTGCACACAAGTGCATTAATGCATTCTACGGGAGTCCGTTATTGACTGACCCCAGCGAGCTAAACTAACATTAAGCGTTGAAGGCAAGAGGAACATATAGAACAGTGTTACCCACCTCTATTGGGAAGAGATTTTCCACTTTAGTCCTGCTCAATAATTGAAGAATCTTTGTAAGACTCCATTTTGTTTCTCTCTGCTGTTGCAGTCGTGCTAGTTGGGCGAGTATCAGGCCTACAGCCTGCATGTAGCGCCTAACCAGTTAACTACTGGTTTGTTAAATGTCACTGAATGACGTAAAGATGTTCATAAATTGACTGATACATTTATATCGCTGAACCAACAATGAGAGAAAACTAAGAATAAAACCCACTGTGTTGTTACTGAGGTTGTGGAGTGACAGACTTGCTTGTAAAAAGACTAATAGGTGTGCCACAAAGCACATTAAAGGTGTAGTGATAGTTTCAAATAAAACGGTCTCTGTGAGCTCTTTAAGATTATGTCATGTTTTAATTGCAAATGATTTTTTATTAGATTCAAAAGCGCTCTCATTAGAATTTCAAATGGGTGGCAGTGTAATGATAATCTGCCACACTAAATGGCCTAAAAGGAATTTGCTGCTTGGCCTCATTTCTTCAGCGTTCGTAGATGTATATTTATATTTTTTTTATAGGTGGTAAAAAGAAAGCACAGCTGCTGCCTTCATGCACTGTTGTTAGTTAAGATTTTTTTTTACTTTTTTACTTCATGTAGAGAGGTACACACCTGTGTAGCATTTCACATGAAGAGGATGTGAATATGGAAAAGCATGCTTTTTTTTTTTTGTCTGGATCACAAAAAAATAAAAAATGAAATTATGTAGACTGAGTTTCAAACTGTCTATACAATAATTCTCTGACCCTGTTTAGTGAAGTGCTTTCTCACTGTCCTTGTACAGTATAGAGTATTTCATAGTTGTTTAGGTTGTGTTCTTCCAAATGTCTGTTCATCTGTCTGAACCTCTGACCTCTTCTAAATTTCCCAGGGTTCACCGCCATCACAGCCACCAATCCCATCTGGCTGATCAAGACCCGTCTGCAGCTGGAAACCAGGTGAGAAAGTCTAGAAGTGGAATGGGTTTTATGACTCGCTCATTTTCCTGTGCTAATAGTAAGAATTAAATCATATTGTCACTGGACTTAAATTGTAAATCTCTATATGATTACAGAAACCGGGGCGAGCGGCGAATGAATGCATTCGAGTGCGTGCGGCGGGTGTACCAGATGGACGGCCTCCGAGGTTTCTACAGGGGCATGTCGGCCTCATACGCTGGCATCTCAGAGACTGTTATCCATTTTGTCATCTACGAGAGCATCAAACGTAAACTGCAGGAGTCCAAGTCCCACGCCAGCATGGACGACGAGGACGAGCCTGTCAAAGACGCCTCGGACTTTGTGGGCATGATGCTTGCAGCAGCCACCTCCAAGACTTGCGCAACCTCTATCGCCTACCCTCATGGTAACCTTCAGCCTCATACACCCCCCTCCTCTATTTTTCTTTCTCCACGTGTTAGTCCACCTCTCGATAATTTAGCATTAGTTTTTAAAGTGGAATAAATGCATGTTGGTTTTCATCGAACGCTGTCAATAGTATGTAATTTCTGCCCATTTTGCACACCTGTGTTTTACTATATACATCGTTCTTTCAGCAACTTCTTTCATCAGTTCATCTACTTGTCAAACCATTTTGCACTAGAGTTTAAAAGGACACTTTTTAGAAGTCCATGTGTTTGCTTTGTTGCAGAGCTGGAGGCGACAATCAATAGTGTGAGCTGGAGCAGGGAAGCGATTAGCTTAGGTTAGGATAAAGACTGGAAACGGGGATCACCCACCTGCACCTTTTAAAGCTCCTGGTGTCTCTCGTTTCATTTGTACACAAACACAAATGTGAAAACAAGAATTAGTAGTTTTACGGGGGAGGAAACATCGAGACATGTTGCACTTTGAGTGAGGCAGTGACTCACTTTTTCTCGTTTGAAAACATGATCTGCCAAGGCTATAAATATCAGTATCATTCTCCACCTACGTACAGCCCACAGCTGAATGCAACAGTTCAAATGCCTCCTGTTAGGGTTGTCTGAAGTCATTCTGGGAAATAGACAAAGTCTGAAGCTCTCGCTTATTTAGAAAAGGTTACAAATAGGTAAGTTGGTGCACAGGTGGTACACAAAAAGCTTTACGGAGGGTACACAATATTTATAAGCACACAAGAGCAACTAGTGACCAGTAGAGTATTTAACCAGTCTTCTTCCCCTGTTCTCAAATTGTAGAGGTGATCCGTACACGGCTACGAGAGGAAGGCAGCAAGTATCGTTCCTTCTTCCAGACTCTGCTGACAGTACCCAGGGAGGAGGGATACCGGGCCCTGTACCGCGGCCTCACCACCCACCTCGTCAGACAGATCCCCAACACCGCCATCATGATGTGCACCTATGAAGTGGTGGTCTACCTGCTCGGCCGTTAGCTCACCAGGTACGTCTCCTTCCTGTTTAAAGAGGGAGACGGTCACCAAATGACTGAGAAGTAGGGGCCCTTTGGCGAGAAGGAGAGAGGACAACATGACAAAATGAAGACCAAAGGAAAAAAAAAAAAAGAAGAACATACTCTAGTGGACCAGAAGAGGGCAGATGGACAAGAGATGAAGATAAACGAAGGAGGAAAAGCCTTTGTTACCATATCAGCAGCATCACCCACAGTTCCCCTTATCAGACTCGTGGAACAGATAGACGGTGCTGCGGGTCGCAGAACAGGTAAAGCGGGAGAGAAAGGAGGCACTGACAGGAAAGACAAAGAAAGAGTTTGGCACCTGTGAAACAAAGGAAGGAAAAGATTTTAAGCACAAATCAGTGGCCTTAAAAGAAAGGGTTTTAGTTTGGGTCCTTTTCTTTGACTGAAGAGTGAAAAACAGCCTTTTTCACTCAGATTGAGATAATATTGTGAAAGGGGAATGCTTGCAGCCAAATGAATTTGACAGGAAAGATCATAACTAAATGTAGTTCGATCTCAATAATCCAAGAATCTCTACTTGGCACTATTTGACTGCACTTGCTTCAGTGCTGTTAGACTACTGTACGATTAGATGGCTGGCCGTTAACGAATGTTCATTTAAAGCGCAATGTCCGAAGGAAGTCAGCGTCTCAGACGTCAGTTTGTTTTCAAGTCACCCAACCCACCCATCTTTGCACTACAGAAAGCGTGGCTTTAAGCATTCCCCTCTGAACACTGCAGTCAACCCCCCCACTACCACCACCACCTCCTCGATGGCCTGAAGTTCATACACAGCAGTGAGCCAACACAGTGATGAGCTTATAATGGGCTGTCACTCAAACACATGCCTCACAGACTAGCTTGTGTTTATTACAGTGGGCTGTGGGTTGTTTTATTCCTCTATAACTCAGTGCCTGGTGGTGACAGTGCTTCAGCTGGAGTCGGCCTTCAGCGTTGACAGTCCTCGTTGACAGTTCTCATTGTTGAGCTGAAATAAAATCGCTCTTACAAGGCCAGCGTCAGCCTGCACCGTCACCGCTCGGGACTGCTCTTGTGAAATCTTGTGTGAAAACACATGACCAACGTCCTTTTTTTTTTTTTTTTTTTTCCAGATGTGAAGTGTGTGATTGTCCAAAAGGTACCAAGACTAAGTACTATTGGAGTGCCACTACTTGAATATAATGTGACGGTGTGGGGAAATGTTGGAGTGGAGAATGTTGATGGAATTTCATCATCACCCCACAACCTGTTTGCGTGTGCGTGTGTCTAACATGTCGGTCACTTTCACCGTGACGATCGAACTATGGTTCACAAATGTGTGCGTGTGTGTGTGTTTGTGCATCTGCAGGCATGCGTGCCTGCATGTATAATTAATATCTCCTCCAGATTTCCCTCCACTAACTGTTAATCTCGCAAGACACTGCGGTTGGGAGTGTGGAGAAGCTCCCGTATGATACTGGCAGCTTTCATTCGCGCTCTCATGCCGGTCCTTTCTTCTAGTGGCTTCCAACTGACCTGATAACATGCACTTTTGTGGCCTTTTGGGGCTTGTGCTTTGCATTTTCTTGTGTGGACAGTTTGAACTTGTACATTGTAAAAGAAAAAAAAAGTATTACTGTATATCAAAATGGTATTTTGCGCAACTGTTCTTATAGCAGATATATTGTACAGTTTAGAGTTCTCAGTAGTTGTGAAGGATGTCCAAATGTGTGTGTGTGTATATAATGTACATATACTATATGCATATCATTTGTTGTTTGAGGCCTATGTATGATCATGCTGTAGTTTGCATTTGCAAATTATTGCTTTTATTTTTGTGCAATTTAACCCTGTTTTTGACATGGATTGTCGACATGAATATTGATATTGCTTTGCCGTTTTTTTTTTTTTTTTTCTTACGGTTCTTTTTGTGTTCGTACGTTGCCGTCATGCAAATATTTGTGTGCATACATGAAAGTTGAGAAACGCTGCAGGACAAATACTTTCATGTAAGGATTTGTGCTGGAGCGCTGGTTAGTTATTTTACCACGTTTATAAAAAAAAAAAAAAAAGTGTTCCATTCTGTTGTGAAATGTGGATGTTTCTGTCATTGGTAATGTTTACATCGTTCCTTACTTTCTGTTTGTTTTTGGGGGGTTTCTAACAAAACGTGTTTTAAATATCAGGATGGAAGTATTTTAATGTGAGAGTTCAAGAACTGGATTTGTCTTTGTACCACAGCGTGCAGAGTACCACAGCGAGTTGGGACTGTCAAACGGAATTTGAGAAAAATTTCTAATCTGTTACTGAAGAGGGTTTGGTGGTAAAAGTAAACGATCGATTCAACAAGGTTCATATAGAATACACAAAGAATGATCTTTTAGGGAAATTGGCACACACCTTTTTCAAATTCTGTCCAAGCACCTTTGTTAATTTCTTTCGTTAACGTCATTTAACCTGACCTTTTAAAACTTTCCTGTTGAACAGAGAAAAGCCCTCCCTCCATAACCTCTCTAGTCCAGCTGCTGTGGTCTCTGTGCACACTTCTCCATATGGATGTGATTAAGTCTGCACAGTTTCCATGTTTAAAAGTATTGTTTATTTCACCAATTACAGAACATCTGGCGCATTCACGCATGGTGTTGTTCTTGGGCACTTTCATTTTTTCCCTCCTTGTTGCTGTATCATTTCAAACCGAGTCAAACCGAGGCCTGTGTTGTACCTTGTAATAGTTATCGATTTTTCAGTCTCCATTGACATGTTGCTAGCTCATAGTTGCCGTCACTGCTTGGAAAAAAAAATTGCTGACTCATTTTTAACGTCCATGTTTTCCTTTCCTGTAGAACACTAATAGCTTCTTTTTTTTTCGGCTCCATTGCAGTAATACTTGAGGTCAGATTACCAAAATATGACATGAACAGACAACTGGACAAACACTTTCACTTATTTTTTACCTCTCATTTCAGTGTCTGTATGCAATTCAATATTTTTGACCTGTATGCTTGGACAGAATGCAGCCTAAAGTGGAGCTGAATGAAACCACGTTGGTTTTTGCTCAATCATTGGTGTATTTTTTTTTGTTGGTTTGTTTTTTAAACACAAAAGTAAATAAAAATCCACTTGCAACTAAAATTGTATCAGCTTTTTTCTTTTGTTTATTTAGATATTTATGTATATTCTTTATTATAAAGAGGAAACACTTGTTAGGGAAATCAATAAATAAAATGTGATGGAACATACTAAAAATGTATCGTGATCACATGTAGAAAGAGACACAAAGGTGAAACTCAAGTTTCTATTTAATAAAGTACAAGCGATGGAACAAACTTGAGTGAAATATGCATTAGTCTTATGATTTTAACAAGTTACAAATGAAAGTATGAAGTGTATGAATGGAGAGATACCAAGAACTGTATGTACACACTGTGACCGCCAGGAGGAGCCAAATAGCTACTGATAGAAATGACCACAGTTAAATTGACTGATTTAATCTCTCTCCAAATTGCAATTAGAAATGTCATGATTACATTTTCAGTCAATTACACACACATACATAGTCACGCCTTGTACATACCTCCATGATCATTTCCATGCTCAAACATTAGGCCAATGAAGGTATTGATTAGTAATTAGCTCTCTCCAATGCACGTGTAATACCTACAGCAGAAGTGATCGATGAATGTGGGGATTAAAATAATCCATCATCATACATGTCGTGGCTTTAACTTGCCTTAAAAATTTCTATAAGGCATTAGTTTCTATTGATTTTGGTGGTGCAGCTGCACAAACAGCACAGCGCACATACTGCCGCCTTACAGCTCGGTGAAAATCAGCCAGCTTGAATCTCATAATAGCCTGAATTTCACATGTTTCAACACAGCAGCCCATTAATCTTGCGGTTATTTATCTGAATTGACCACACTGCCCGCAGATTTGTTTTATGATACAGAATCTGTTGGAAATCACACTCACAAGAGAGAAATAAAGCATGGGGATAATGATACCTTCAGGTGCTGTCGGAATATAAGCGGTAGTAATAATCATTATTAACCATTACTGTAATAATAATGCTTCTTGAAATATAACATACTTTATATGGTCAAAGTGTTTCACAGGACTGTGTGGTTCAGGACAGCAGCAGCACAGCAAACATGACTGCAAAAATGCAACATTTTAGAAAGAAAATACACGTGTCTGGTGCTGATCCTTTCTGATGAAAACATTTGAAATACAGTGAAACGTGTATTATTACAGTTAAAGGGGAGTTCAGCAGTTCAACTTCAGCACAGGCACAGCACTGAGCTGTGAATAATATTGAAGCATCAGTTTAAGTGAAAGAGCTGACGGAGTAACTGCAACTGTCAAAGTGTATGAAGTGATAAAGTGAGTTGTGTCGGTGACAGTTTTAGAGTAATCACTATAGACAGATAAACTCTCAGTTAGAGGTCCCGTGGGTAGGATTCAGTTGCACCAAGGCTCACCCTCTCCTTTCAATCATGTAAGAAAAACTCTGGCTGCGAGATCAGTGTTTGGTTTGTCTGTTCTGGGCTACTGTAGAAAAATGGCAGTTTAGTATGGCAGACTGCATGGAAGAGGGCCCGCTGTCACTGTCGATATTATCACTGTAGATAAACTCCTAAATCTTAAACACACAGTGGAAGTGCTGGTGAGTCGTCAGTGCTGAAAATCAAGGGAAATAATGCAATTTGATAAAATAATAGTAGTGGGAATATGAAGACAGACATTAGATTACATGATCACAATATAGTGGAACGCAATAGTTCAGAAACACTGACTCCAAGTTATGTGGATTTTTTAAAAATATTATTATCATTTTCATCAATAGTAGCTGCTGTAGTAGTAGTAACAGCTGTAGTAGTAGTAGTGGTATTATTTTTGTATAGCTTTATAAATCGTTACAAAGGTAGCCCAAGTTTACGAGGAGCCTATGAACGCACCATCCGATCCTGAGCCAATAGAGTCAGAGCCGAATGTTGTGTTGTGGTGGAAGCGACCAATCAGCGCTCACTGTGCGGAGTAAATGGACACTCAGCATCGGGACTCCGGCTTGCCTGGATGTATCGAGCTGCTGTTTACTGCAACAAAGAAACCGTCACTACACCGCCGAAACACATGTAACAACGCCGGAATAACGTTGTTGTCATCGGCGGAGAAGACGAGAGGCCTCGGTTCATTTTGACTTCACGCTGAAATCTTCACGGAAAAGTGCCGTTTGGAGAGTTTGTGCTCGGTGAGTGTTTCTCTGTTTACACCGGATGGGCTGACCGCAGGCTTTGGAGCAGGTTATGTGTTAGTTGTAGGTAAGCGAGCAGAATGTTTTCCTTTAAAGAAGTATCTTCAGTCCACGTTGACTGATCATATGAATATGAATCGTCTTAGTATACCGAGGGTTACTTTCAGTTTGTCCCGTCGTGTTAAGTTCTCCCAACTTAACGTTAGAAATGCTCACACAGCGTACCTGTACGTGCATTTGTCTGCGTGTTCACGTGGTTACACCTGGTGGTCATCCTGGTGTCACCTCATCTGTCGTTTTCCATCCCATGTAATGGGATTCAGAGGCTGACTGTGTCTCCTTGTGTGGTGTCAGGAGACGCATGCACTCAGCATCTCAGGAATATACAGACACTGCATATGTTTTCCAACCTGTAATGCTTATATGTCTGTTTCAAAATGAAGCATCTCTACTTGTTATCCCTTGTCTATGTTGTAGTTGTAGTCCAACCAAAAGAACTGGTGTTTCCCACTTGGGTAAGAGTTTTTTTTTTTTACTGCTGTAAAGAGGTAAAACTCTGTAATATTTCACAATAAAAGAGCAAAGATTATAAAAAAAAGTCAAAACAAACATATCTCATAACCCTCTCTGATTTATTTTGTGGCATTCGGGTCGGAAACCACTGAGCTGTGAATGAATTGCATCATCAAACACTGTCTAATAAAGGGGTGAATGAGCATTGGCTGTTTGTGGAAGCCTGAGATGCTTAATAAGTGCCACAGGAAGGTGTTACTCGAGTACTCAAATACCAACTAGATTACTTTTTTTTTTTGTCAGTAACCGTTCTTACAGTACTCTATGACTGATCAGTTCTCTTTGTGACTACACCTTGACCTTTACTCAGCTGAGATGGGTAAGGTGACAAGGACGTGGAAAATGGAGAGCAGGTGGTAGGAGCTGGGAGGGGTGGAGAGGAAAGCAGAGTAGAGAGGGATTGGGTGTAAAAGAAGAGCAGAGGATGAGGAGAGAGGAGGAGGAGGTGGAGGATGAGGATGGGGTTGTAAGAAGAGGAGGCCAGGGAACAAAAAAATACAGTTGAAATAGGAGCTACAAAACTGGGGCCACTCCTCCCTCCTCACATGTAGCAGGTGCAGCACTGCTTCATTTGGTTTACTAACAAGTAACAGACAAAAAAAAAGAAAAAAAAAAAGTGTGTGTGCATGTGGGTGGGTGGAGTCTGCCGGTTGATGGATGACCTGTCGTGATATGGGGGGTGGGGGGGTTTGGATGGAGGAAAGGAGAGACGGAGGAGGAGGAGAGTATGGAGCATTGTAATGGTGACAGAGGCTCATTTATCTGTCTGCTCCATCCGACCAGCCAGTCACTATGGGAGATTGGGCCGCTCACCAGTGACTCCCTTCACCGGCTGTGTCTCATTTTTGTTATATTTCATTGTCTACCTCAGCCTTCCTGTTTCCCAACTCTTCTTCTTCCTCTGAATTCAGAGCAACTTTTCATTTTTTCTCATACTCCCCCCATATTTCTCAACTGTCTGCTGTTCTCCCCCTCGCTGTTTGCGCGCGTCACCTTTCCTTACGGACGCTTCAGCTGTTTTCAGCTATATCTGATGCCCCGACTTTTAGCTTTTAGCCTCTACACCTAAAACAAACTGTACGCAAATTTTTACATTGTCAAAAGAGAGGTCAAATACTGACATTTCAACTGCGGAAACCTCGCCTACGAACTCACACTTCCACTTCAACTACAGTATTTACAGTGCGCTTCTTCTAAACTGCCTCTGCCGCTTCAACTTTGACTGAATTCCCCGAACTTTCAGGACAGTTCAGTTCAACTCACGTTTCAACTGCTTTCACCTGTTAAATTCCAGTTTCAGTGCCTTCGTTTTTTTACGCTCCAGCTAAGAGCTATCAGTATTTAATCGTCAAATCTTTGTCCCACCGCCCTCAGCGCTGACACACGCTCAACTTGAGCGAACTTCAGCGAATACACTTTGATTGATTTCAGCCTCTTTCAGCTCTTACACCTCAAGCATTTATTTGTTTTTTTTGTAACCTGTTTAACACCTGCAGTTGTCAGCGCAGACGAGCACACTTAATTTTCACTCCATAAAATAAAGCTGTTTCCAGTTTTGTTGCACATTCTTTGCATTTTTCTCTCCCCTCCTTTGCTCGGCTCTCTCTCTCTCTCTCTTTTAATCTTTTTTCTTTCTGTCCTTACTTCCTGCCTTTTCCCTCCCCTTTTTAAAAATCTCCCCTTGTCTCCTTTATCCCTCCAGAGGGACTAATAAGCAGCATTATGAGTCAGTGTGAGGAGAAAGGCAGATGGGATTCAGCTCGTAGGCCAGATAAGGCTTTTTAACTTGGCCGTGTCTTATCACACGCTGTCACTGCTACTTAAACAGATACTGCCTGGCATTATGTATAGACTGGTACAAAATCCTCGCACTGAGAAAGAGGAAGTTCAGCCTGAAGCCTGTTGGAGTAACCCCCCGCCCCCCTGCCCCGTACAGAAAGGTGCCAGTGATGTCAGTGTACTAATTTAAATGCAGTGATGGGTGACTTTTCTGGGTAGTTCACAAAGGCAACGGCCGCCCAGGAGTTGACTCAGTGTTATGGCACATCAATTAATCAACATCTTAGTCACAAAGTTGAATTTCAAATTAGATTTTAGATCCATTTCTTGGCAGTTGCCGGATGTGTTGCTCATCTGAATTCTGCTCAGTGCCCAGTGTGTCACTGTGCTCATCAGTCAGTGACACGCAAGGTGATTTGGTGACAAGACAGACAGCATTTTCGTTGTCGCTATGAGCTGCTTTCTATCAGCCATCATTATTTTTAATTACTTTATTTCTCCACCTCCCCCGCTGTGTTTGTGTGTCACAGCAGAGAACCACAGGAAGCAGGCTCTTACAGGAAGCAGGCTCAAAGATCTGAATCTGCGAAGCCTCAAATTAGACTAAATCAGGGCACAAAATAGATCAGAGTGCTGTATGTTTAATGGCGAGAGTCACGTCTTGCCTTTGCAAAGTCTAATTCTATCAGTGCATCTAACTAGATTTGCAAGTAGCAGTTATTTTCACGACATATTAATCGTTGATAATTTTGTTGTTTATGAAATTAGTCAATCGCAGATTTCTTTTTTTTTTTTTTTTTTTTTGTCTCAAACCAAAAGAACAAGCAGCAAATTCCTCACATCTGTGAAGCTGGAACCAGTGCATGTTTGGTATTTTAAGCTTTGCTGGCGGCTTTATGCCAATGTCAGTCAGCCAGTCAGTCGGTCCACCATTTTTGGTCCAGAGTGAAATGTCTCAACAACCTGTGGATGGATTTTCCATGAAATTTAGTACACATATACACACGTTTGACTGTTTTGGAAATCTCTGAACATTTCATCTAGCTGTGAGGCTTTTTTATGAGTCTATAACTTACCAATAGTGTCAAGATGGTACACATATACTGTATATATATACTGTATATGGGGATGTCCCTAAAAACTTCTTTGACCTGCTTCAGCTGACCTGCTATTGGAAATGTACCAATTGAACAATGACTTTATTTTCTCTATAATTACCACCAGATTACTACTCAGCTGTACATCACGTTTAATACTAATTAGCAAATGTTATCAGGCTATGCTAACATGCTAAACTTAGATGGTAAACATTGATCATTGTTAGCGTGTTAGCATCAGGCTCAATGCACCGCCGTGCCTCAGGGCAGCCTCACAGAGCTTCTAGCATGACTAGACTAATTTTCTGTCGGTCGGCTAATTGCTTCAGCTTTATATATAATAGATCACTAATATATGCCTGTCAGTCTTTCTGTCCAACTCTCTGTCTAGCCGTCTACTTCACTATCGACATAGACATCTATATCCCTCTGTCCTTGGACAACCATGTATGCGTGTTGCACCGGCAGATGGAGTGGGAATGAATTTAAATTCAGCATCCTTTTGTTAAGTCAGTGATAGACTGCTGAGCCTACAAAAATGCACACGCAGACACACTCATACACACAAATACACAGCTGTCACTCAAGGAAAAGAGCACTCTCATGCACTGCTGCGCTCTAAAGTCAATGACATCAAGTGCTGCAGAGAGAAACAAACAGGAAGACGTCGTGTTCCTCCTGTCCTTGACAGGTGCTTAGTGTCTAAATGCAGCATATAACCTGTGTGTGTGTGTGTGTATGTGTGTGTGTTTATGTGTGTAGGCAGCGTCTTGTGCCTGCTGATGTATTGGTGACTCACAGAGGCCATTAAAATGACAGGAGAGCTCAAGCAATAGTGCTCTTTACAGTAAAATAGGCAGATTTCCTCTCTGTGCCTGCCAATACAGTGAGTGGCAGGGATAAATACAGAATGTCATAAGTTCAGTCTCTTACTGGTAAATCTCCTTGTGTTTCAGCTTGCTCATCACTTTATCAGGGCGAACTTGACTGCTGCTTGTCATCGTGTTGTCACCCCGCGTGACGCGCGTCAGTTAGTTTAGGAAGGGTTGCCGCAGCGGGTCGCTAACCAAAGTCCTCCTCACAGCCCTGCTGATGCAGCAGAGGAGTTGAAGCCCTTGGGGGAGACAACACGGAGCATGAAATCATTAATATTGTGACAAACTGACCTTATTTTGCAGCTAATGTCGCGCCTTGTAAACCCAGTCATCTTGGCTCATTTCACCTTGCTGCGTCCCGTCTTGTCACAAATCGTTTGGCTTCCCGTCGCTCCCAATCATCTCGTCTGACATCTTGTCTAATCTGATCGGAAGTTTGCTCCATCTTTTAGGTTTCTGAGCAAAGAGGGCTGCGAGGAGGGAGTAGCGGTGTCCTCATTTACATATAAATGACAGCAGGGTCTGAGGTGCTGGGCTCTTGCTCATTTGTCAGTTTGCTGTGATTCAGTGTTCCGTGTTTTTGTTTGCGTGCCCATTTTCCTGAGTGAGTGTGTGTATGTGTGTGTTCCTCCTCAATATTGAAATGTTTCTTTACTCTTTTCTGTGTGTGTCAGCACAGCATCATTATGTGTCAGTGTCGGGACAATCATGAATCAGCTGCCTCACGCTGCCTGTGATTTCATGGCTTCCAAGAGATACGATGGCTTTTCCAGTTAGATAAAATCATTTGACTCATTGTGTAACGCAGGCATGTGATCGTTTTGGCTAGGGTGAAACACTTGTGGGATAATTGTTGGGAAAATGCGATGGAATGAAAACTAACAGGGTGTATTCCCAGCTATAAAAGACTGCTGGTGAACAACACATGGTTGGATAGTTGGATGTTGCTTCAGTCTTTGTGAGTTTCCTGCCAGAGGAAAGCTCTTTAAAAGCCTTGTCTCTCTCACAGATCATCTCAGAGTGTTTTTGTAACAGGAATCCTGACTGTCTTCTCCAACTATTTACTTATAAACCCCAAAATAGATCAGACAGCACTCTGAGGCCTGGTTAGCACACATCATATTCGCACTAATATTAGCTGTGATATTAGATTTGTCCTCAGGCTTTAAAAGGAATGGGATGAACCCAGTGCTGCGATGCTTGTGGGAACCCTAACCAATTTCATTTTTTAAAAATTGTAACATAGCCTCTGGGCTGGGAAATATGACCACAATAATGTAAAATGTTAACATAGACAGAGTTTTATATTTTGTGAAATACACTCATTTGTCTTCTTGCTGAGAGTTAGAGGAGAAAATCAATACCACTCTCATATCTGTACAGTATTTGAAACAGCCAGCAGCCTGCAGACGGTTAGCTTAGCATAACGAATGGAAACAGGGGGAGACAGCTAGCCTGCGTCTCTCCAACGGTAACACAAGTAAATCTGAAAATTATTCAGCTCTATTTGTGCTGGTATGTATATTTTATTGCCTTCGGACAGAGGCAGGTGCAGGTCCAGTTTATAACAAACAGAAATGGAATCTAATATTCAGAAATCTCTTCATTAGTGTATAATCACCTGAAAATAAGAGTCATTGTGTTTTGTGAGACCCCTATGTCTACAGAGACAGTGGGCCCTCTTCCACAGAGTCTGCCGTGTTTCCACAGGAGCCCAGAAGAGACAAACCAAACACTGATCTAGACTTTTCAGGGTTTTTTCTTTCTTTTTTTGCGAGATGAGGAGAGTGATATTTAGTTGGAACTTCAACAGTAGATGTAGGTGACAAACATGTATTTATGTAAAGTATATAAACCACTCCTGTTAAGGCCTCAGTGTATGTCCAGTGAGGTGGTCATCAGATTGTCAAATAGTGTCTGAAACACATTTTCTGACACGTTATACAAAGTATAGTTTGCTTGGAGCATTCAGGGACCTTTAGCATGAGTCGTAACCACGAGTATGCTGTTTTTGTTTTGTATGTATGCAGTATAAAAGCAGGATGAGTTAGTAACTTATGAATGAATGATGTCGAGGTGTTGTAGTTTTTCAGCAAACCACTCACTAAGTCATTTGGGGGGAAATCTTTCACTGAACGTACCTGCAGCCATCAGCCAAATTAGATAAATCACTTGTAGGTCGACTCACGCTGTCGGTCTTGGTACATTTTTGGTTTTTCGCCCAGTTCTACTTGGCAGATAGTCTAAGCCGAATGGGAATAAACTGAGCAAATCTGTTTTTTTTTTTGAAGACACAGAAAACAACAGCTCCTGCCATAACTGATTATTGATTTTGACTCCTCGGACTGTGGACTGAAGTGATTTCTGCCAGCAGCTGTCAAAAAGAATTGCCACTGTGACACTACACCTCCACATATCCGCCCACCTATTAGCACATTATCATATAGGATCATTCACGCTTGAAGCGAGCGCTCCGTATCAAACTGAGCCGCTCTCGGCGCGGCAAAAGTTTTTTTTATCATAGTGAAATGATGTTGCTCCAATGCAAATTTTACATAATGCCGATCTGTCTACACAAAACAATGAAATGCCTTGTCAGCAGACCATTTCACTCTAAATGGTCTCTAGCTTCTCTGGCTTGGATGGCAGAGCTGCACGACACTGTTGATATTATCTGCTAATACTGTGGGACAGCCTGTGTTTAAAAAGTGTGAGGGCATTTCCTTCTCTGCCTCCCACTCGCTCCCGCTTTCTCTCTTTGTCTCTCTCCGTCTATTTTCTGGCCATAATTACAGAGCTCATGAAAGCGTTTAGAGTCTCATGAATATTTAGGTCTTGGAGGGGAAGTGTCAGGGGAGACCCATGTGTGTGGCTGGCCTGCCCTAATTATGGATATGGGCCTCCACACCCTCTCCCACACACACACACGGACTCAAAATGAAGGAGGAAGGCCAGAAAATCATCAAAAGCTTCCAATTTGGGAAAAGTTAATAAAGGCTTAAACAAAGGTGTAAAGCACTGAAATACTGGCATCTGTGCGCACACACGCAGAGCAGGGAGATAATAATAGCACAGCTGGTTGTGCCCTGCAGATGGTTCTTTGTGCTCACTGTTGTTTAATAGTGATATAGCTAATGATGGACATGAGCCTGGCAAATTAGTCAAGGGGGACTGTGTGTGTGTGTGTGTGTGTGTGTGTGTGTGTGTGTGTGTGTGTGTGTGTGTGTGTGTGTTTGTGTCTGTGTGTGTGTGTGTGAGGCACGGGATGGGATGGGATGGGTCATGGTAAGTTATAGCAGGGATGAAGAGTGTGAGAAGTGTGACCCATTGATGGACATCATTTGAATTAGGGAGAGACAAGAGGGGGGAGTTGTGCTTTTTTTTGGGTGGAGGAGAAATCTGGAGAGGAAGGAAGGAGATTGTGCATGAACAGAACAAATTGGATGAATTAATTGCTGTAGAGCTAAAAGAAGGGAAGGGGCGAGAAAGGAGGAAAACGGGAATAAAAGGCGGATGAGACAGATATTGTGGCAGGAAAAAAACGGATGGAACGAGTGCGCGAGAGGGTGGGTGGACAGAGAGGAAAGGGGAGGTCAAGAGGGGGATGTGTGTGTGTGTGCGAGAGAGAGAGAGAGAAAAAAAAGATGAGTGAAAAGAAGGTGAGAATGAAGCAAACGAGAGAGACAGGGAGGTGAGAGTTTTGCATTTTGAAGGGGACTCGTATTGTAATGAGTCAGACACGGATGCTGGTGAAGGATGGAGGTGAGTGGTGAGAAGAGAGGTGTAAGGAAATGTGGGAGACGGAATTGGAGATCTGAGCAGCGCACGAGGAGGAAAAGAGAAGAGTGGAGTACAGTGGAGTGTGTCACTGCAGATGGTGATGTCTCTGTAAAGGTGAGAAGCGAGGGTGGTGAATTTAAACACAACAGACGCTTGTTCCGAGTCCCAGAATAGAAAGTAGCATGACAATATGAATGATTCATTGGTACAATTAGTTAGGTGTGCATACTGTGTTTTATCAATTCATACTATCGCTGAACTGAGATCAAGAGTTAAAAAATGATCCCTCAGGCTGACATTCGCATTAGCATTTATCACTGTGCTAGCCTCAGATACTGGAGCACTAAATCACATAAACACACAGACGGGAGAGAAATCAGAGGACAAACCAACGTACTGTGTCATAGTAATGTGTTACGTGCCCATGAGGGTCCAGAACAACACCTTCAGAGCTCCTTGTCATAGATTCATCTCAAGTGGAGGGATGAACGCCATTCTAGAGCTACAACCAATGATTATTTTCATTATCAATGAATCCGTAGATCATTTTCTCGATTAATTGATTAGTTGTTTGGGCCGTTAAATGTCAGATAATGGTGACAAATGTTGTTCACAACAACATCAAAGGGGGGAATGTCTTACTTTGTCCACAACCCAAAGATGTTCACTTAGTGTCACAGAGAATAAAAGAAGCCAGAAAACATTTGAGGGTTTTCTTAATTACTTAAACCCATTAATCAATTATCAGAATTGTTGGCAGTTAAATTAATAGTTGACTGACTAGTTGTGGCCATTCTACACCATTTTTTTCCAAAAGCGTCTCTTATTTGGTGTTTTGATAATAGTGGTGGAGAGCGCTTCCATAGGATCTCCCCTAGGTAGTGAACGGAATTGAGATCTGGTGACTGTGAAGGTCACAGCACACGGATCATGTCATTTTCATACTCATCAAAGCATTCGGTGACCCCTCGGCACCGTATGGAAATATTTTCATCTGGGGTATGAGATACAATATTACAGTCACTGTGTGTCAGGTGGGAAAATGTCAACTTTTGATAGCATCAAAAGAATACAATATTTACACCTCCGTGATGTCATCAGGGTTATTTCGGGTTGGGCTTCAACATTATTGCAGAAAGCCTGCATCACAAACTAGATGTGAAAGAGAGAGTGTTTGCCAGTCAGGGGTTGAATACTGTGTTCATCGTTGGTCATATTGGAGTTACCATAATTATGATATTCCAACGTGCAAACATCGTTCACATCAAAATATAGGTTGTAATTATGACAGAGAAACTTGGACTTTTCTGAAAGCTCTTACATGTCTGAGAAAGAGCTGGAAAATATGTATGGCTAACATTATTGCATAATTAAGAGCATGGCCGCTTTAATTGGCAGGTGGGTATGAAAATAAAGTGTGAATAAGGCCTGGTTTTTGTTGTGTTCGTCCTCTCGCTCTTGGCAGTGTCCAGACATTTAAAAAGAAAACAAACTAATTACCATGACGTTGTGACCAAACACTTTGCTAACTATCTCGTCACTATTAAAAATCTGCGGTAGACCGGGAAGTTCTGCCGTCAAGCTGTTTTGAGTGTTGCGGTCACGACAGGAGATCAGGCTCGTCTCTCCACTGCCATGTGTGAGCTTTCATCAGGCCACTTCACAGCCCTCTGAGCGGAAACCAGACCACCGCCGCATGCTGTGAAGGCAGTGACACACACACACACACACATACGTGCGCGGGTATGATAATGAATACAGGCGCACACTCAGACACACAAACACACGTGTCAGGACCACTTATAACAGACCGCTGTTTGATGAGGTGTGTCATCAGTCAGACATGTACATACGTGTGTGTGTTTGTGTGTGTGTGTGTGATGGAGAGAGAGAGAGAGGTTAGAAGTTAGTAATCATTTAATCACATAATAGCAATCACTGTTCATCAGCCAACTCCAAACAGTCACTGCACTGGACCGCCTTATAATGTCATTCAGCAGCTGTGTGTTTATGAATATTTATGCATGTTGTGCTGCCAGTGGAAGGCAGGGATGTATTTATTTATATGTAATACCTAATGTTTATTTATGTATGCAGTGTATTAGCTGAGAATTGATTTTATTAAACCATTCAAGTGGAGCCTGATGTCTGTCAGAAAGCCTTTTAAGTGTCAGACAGTGTCCTCAGTGTCCTCAGTGTGCTCTGTCTCACCAAGGTTCCTGATTTGGTTTTGTTATGTCGATTGTGATGGATGACTTTTGACACTGTTTCCCACTTTTTAAGAACTGTTATTGGAGGACATTTGTGGGAGGTAAAAGTAGTAGTTATAATGAAAATGTCAACCAATACTTGTCAAATTTCCACCCCCAGCTCTCTCTCTCTGTCTGTCTCTCTCTCTATCACACACACACACGAAAAAAGCTGGCAGTAGAGTTGAAAGGAAATGGAAATTGGCATGTTCTCACAGGTAATAAATGTAGTGGGAAAACAAGCCCTGCACTGGGCTTTGATTGGCACAGTATGTGCAGGACTCCAGTCACAACCTCATGTGAATTATGTGGAAAGTGCGTGATTAGTTTCTTTTTACCTGCAGTTTATATTTTCCCCTCATTAATTAGAATGACCTATTGTGAGACTAAGATTTATGAATTTTAATATGACTCATCCTCTTAACTAGCCCCCCCCCCCCCCGAATGCACACAAATCCACTAAGACTGCTGTTGTTTTGTACGTCGCAGAGCTTTATTTTCTTTCAGAGGCCATGCTAACCTTAACTGCAGATAATGTTGCCTGTACTTCTAAATCTGGGAGGATCGTTATGAAATGTATTGGTCTAATTTGTCATGGTCACTGACTCATCCGTTGATTCATTAAACCTGCAATAGCTGTGTTTTGGCCTCTGGGGGGCCATCACTGAGGGAACTTGATAGCAAACGGCTGCTTTTTTATTTTAATACATCCAGCAGCAATATCATTCATATGGAATCATCGTGTATATTTGTGTCCACCTAATCAATGCATATCCAGTATTCGTTTTCTTCTGGTTCAGTTTTTCTTCACCAACTCCTGATGAAAATATGTGTCTCTTTTGCTGCTAAGTGCTCCGCTATGTTCAGCTGCTGGCTGCAGATAAAAACCAAAACAATGAGCTGAAAGAAGCTAAAAGGTTTGTAGATTTGGAGGGAACTGCAGAGTTGGATGATAATTCTCTGTGGTTTTGGCCCTATTTCATATAATGTGGAGGAATTTTAGTACAAACACATTGATTATAGACTCTTAAAAGAAGAAAACCGTACCCTGTTTGGCATGCTTCTGGTAGTTTAACGTAGATCCCGGCTGATGCTAGATTTCTGAGGCTGATATTGAAATCAATATTTGATATAACTGTAAATAAATGCTTCACAGAGACATAAAATCTATATAAAAAAGGGACCCTTAAATATAGTCAGTGTTATAATTTAATAACAATAATTTGAGCAGGACAAACAATATAATTGTGCTGGTATTTCTAAATACACCAAATCTGACTTTCCTGTACTAAATCTTGTTAG
Organism: Nibea coibor; assembly: GCA_023373845.1. NCBI lineage: Eukaryota > Metazoa > Chordata > Actinopteri > Sciaenidae > Nibea > Nibea coibor. The sequence goes on along the minus strand of CM041725.1, from coordinate 15,072,637 downwards.
TTGTTGGTGGACATTTGCACCAGTTTAGATATACATTATCTGTGATAAGCTAGTATTGGGCAATAGTTTGGCTGGTCGATTTATCCATCAGGTAGTAGTCTAAAGTGTCTGGCATGTAGAAATATGTTTAGGTCTGATCATGATCAATATTTAGAATACAGGATCCATAATGTAACATTTGAAATAAAGTTCTCATGTAATAACACACTATTATGTGAATGTTAACTGATTGCTTTTTAAGCGGCATCAAACTGTTGCTCTCTCTATGATATCTCATAGCTTGTCATGGAGAATGAACATCCAAATTCTTGTCTGCCCTTTTTGCCGTGGTAAAAATTGTACCAGAATTTATTCTAATCTTCTTCCTCCTGTATTATTAGCTGTGCCTTTCAGCGCAGTCTTTGTGTGTTGTCACTGTTTTGGAATTCACCAGCAGAATTATTTCCAGCATCAGCTCATCTTCAGTCACCTCCCGGCGCATAGGAAAGATCTCCACTGTGGCATTTGCATCCAGCTCTGAATTCGACAGGCTCTGAGCACGCACCAAACTCAATTTCAAAACGAGTGTACTGCAGCTCTTAGAGAACACCCGGAACAGAAGCACTATGTGGTACAGTCAGCACTTTATGCTTTACTACCGAAATTATTCTGTGTGAAACACTGTGTTTGTGTGTGCAAGAGAAAGAGAGGAGGAAGGAGAAAGTGAGAAGAGAGAGAGAGAAAAACTAGCTCTTGTGCAGGATTACAGTAGGTGATGAGGATTTATTTATTTATTCGTTTTTCTTTTTCATTAAGTGTGTGTGTGTGTGTGTGTGTGTGTGTGTGTGCGTGTGAGAGAGAGGGAGCGAGAGGAAGAAATAAAGGCCAGGACAGATGTTTCTGTACAATAAAGGCTGAAATCTGCCAGTTTACACTGACAGATGAGGCTGTTGGCAGATATGTGGACAGATGCAGGATATGAGACAGACACACAGACATGAAGACAGACTGGCATTCAGAGAGACACGCATATGTGAGCCAGCTGTTTGTCATCTTCCCTCTCCACGGCCCTTTGGTCAGGCACCAACAGGTGTTTGTATTTAAATGACAGACGTGGACAATTTGTGGCAACGTGTTGTGTTGAAGCATGATAAGAAAAGCATCAGCTTGCTTCAGGGTTTCAGCCTTCGAGCTGGTTTATCTGTGTCTGTAACAGATCTGACCGATCGCCTTGAATTAGTCAAAGAAACAGGAGGTGGCTGTGAAACTGGAGAGTCTGTATGTCCAACTTACAGCGTGTGTGTGTGCGTGTGTGGGAAAGAGAGACAGAAAGATAAAGACAGCAAGAACAGACCGTAAATACATTTTCTGCCCATATTTGTTTGACCATTTGCTTGTTTGAGCCAATATTCAAGCAGATATGCCAAATATTTTTGGCTCCAGCGTCTCAAATTGGAAGATTTGCTGCATTTATCTGGTTTATGTGACGGTAAACTAGATTGTTGGTTGGACAAAGACAATGCTCTGGGCTCTGATAAACTGTTACGGACATTTTCTGACATTTTATAAACAAAGCATTTAATCAGTCGTGGGATTGTTCTGTGGGCAGGTTTGTGTCTGTCTTTGGTCAGGGGTGTGTTTGAGACACTTCTGTTCATGCATTCAGAAAGAAACAAACTTCATGGGACCGTCAGACAAACAAACCACGCTACAGGACCGCTTGCCATCGCCGACTGCAATAGTCCAATATTTCCTACAGTAGCGCCTTTATGCTTCCGACAGCATTACATAAAACATTTACATCATTTTGTTTTGCACCGTGTGATGTTGAAACAGATTGATCCATGTAGAGAATATCCAGAAAAGTGAATGTTGGCTCTGCAGGTGTTCACCTACTTAAATCCTGAAGGGGAAAGTCCAGATGAGCTCCTACGTACTTGCTGTTGCTACTTACTCTTGTGTTGTTGTCAACATCGAAGATCCTCGATTTTTTTTTTTTTTCATTTTCACTTAAACAAGCCAAAAACTAAATAAAACAAGACACGTTTGTGTTGTTTATTTGTGGTTTACCAAAAGTACAAGAATAGTTTGAAATATAGTTGTTTATTGATGTTTGACAGCTGTGCCGATTTCATCTGGATCCCTGGGGTCCGTTTCACAAAGAAGGTTCAACAAACTCTGAGTCCAATCCTTAACTCTGAGTTGATCTACTCTGAGATAGGAAACTCTGAGTTTTCGGTTTCACAACAGCTGATTTGAGGTAGTTTGATCAACTCAGAGTAGTTTCACCTGGAGTTAAACATGTGCACCACAGACATTTAAAGCCAACATCAATGGAGCCCAGATTCAATGATTAAACAGGGGAACTGACAGGAAGAGGGCAGCATTTTTCACCCCAATGGAGTTATTGACATATTGATGACTGCATATGGAGATTTTGAGCATGTCTTAAGAAAAAAGTTAAAGAGAGGGAGAGAGGTTGGGAGAGCATTGCTGCTCGGGCCAATGCGTAAGTTTAAATGTAATATCTTGCAATCACAATGACTATTGAAGGGCAAATTGCATGAATGGAGCCTATTAATTTATTTCATGTAGGTGCAATCCAGCGGGGGAGAAGCACACTTGGCAGCAACTTAAGATGAAATATAAAAACATTGTTCAAACAGGTGAGACGTCTGCATCATCTCATGGGGCGCCTCATCCTTTTTTTTTTTTTTTTAAAAAAGATTATTTTTTTGGCCGTTTTATGCCTTTAATGATAGTGCAGCTGAAGATGGACAGGAAACAGGGGCAGGGAGAGGGGGAGTGACACGTAGTAAATGGGCGTCCGATGCGGGAGTCGAACCGGGACCGCTGCAGCGAGGGCTGTGGCCTCCATGCATGGGGCGGTCGCTTAACCCGCTAGACCACGGGCTGGCCCTCGACTGGTGATGTTTGAAATGTGCGGACGGATGAGGTTGTGTACGTAAATGATGGCCTACGAAGTAAAACGGTACCGCTCAAAAAGAAAATTGTCCGGGAGGGCTCTCTCCCGACAGATATTTAATTCCCTGCGCGGGATTGCTGCACCTTCATCCACGGGATCGCGGTCAAAAGGACACGCCATGTTCATGGTAAAAAGTTGACACCAAACGTTGCCTACTGGAATTAGAGGACGACTTAAATCTGTCAGCTGGCGAGTTCTGACAGCGCAGGAATGAGGAAATCGAAGGAGCGTGTGGCTCTGAAAGTGGGCGGAGACAGAGACAAACTCGAGGTTTCCTCAGGAAAACCTGCTCCCGACCAGGTTAGAGTCACGGAGTCTGTTACCGCGGCAACTGACCGCGAGGTTACGTTACCTCTCTTTGTGAAACAGGTTAGAGTTACCCCTCTCTCTCTGGTTTGACTGACCCTCCTTTGTGAAACGGAAAACTCTGAGTTTCTGTGATTCCAGGGTTAACAGACTCTGAGTTTTCTATAAACCTGCTTCGTGAAACGGACCCCTGATCTGCAGACAGAAGTATTCTGTGCCTGAGGTTAGGAAATTGCTCAGCATCCTACCATTTATTTTCCTTTTTTTTTTTTTTTCCAGCAAAAGCTTGCTGCCGTCACATAATCGAAAATTCCTGGTGTAATATATCTCTTTTATACAGGAGAGTGGCTCTAGGGAAATATTTGGTCCATTCAAGGGGGGAAGGAGGAAAGGAAAAATGACAGGGAGATGGAGCGACGGGGAAGGCAGAGGAGATATGGAAACGATGGAGCAGATGATAAGAAGCTCATTATTCTGTTCCTATATTTGGCTCTCTATATCCTGCTCACTTACTCTCATGCTTACAGTGTAGACATCCTCTGCGTAGACCTATATCCTACTGATATCTGTGGCCTGCGCGCCTGACTGTCTCTGCATGTGTGTGCGCGCCTCCTCAATACTTCTATAGTTGTCATGGCAACATTAGATCATCTGAGGCGTATGAGGGTGTTTTCGCTGGGGTTGATGTATAATGAGCCAAGATCTTTTGTTTTCAGAAGGAGATGTTCATCAGGTTGACCCCCCCCCCCCACCAGCGGTCGGACTGGTATGAGGCACGTTCCTTTGCCGCGTTGAGTTTGGCTCCGCTCTCTTGTTTGTAGCGATCCTCGCATCACTGCGGAGAGGTCTGGCTTCATCCGATGTGCCGGCACAAAACAGAAACGCATCGCTTGGCACTTGTAGTGTTTGAATGTTTACTGACGCTCTCATTTGCCACCACTGGTGTTGTGTTTTTCTTTGCCCAGAAGAGAGAGGCAGTTACATGGACACTGTCTGATAACTTAATCCAGATTCCAATGAGGCATGTAAAAGATATTTACATTTACACACAATAAAGTAATGGATTCATCGGTCAGGAACCTTCTCGATCAAACATTGAGTCCATAAAATGTAAGAAAATAAAGAAAAGCGCCCAGGACTGGTCTTCAGACTCAGATCAGGATGTTGGCAAATGACAATTTGGGATGGGAAGATGAGAATAGTGACACAAACACTGCTGGACAGTTTTACAGTGATGTGCATGAGCAGCCAGACGAGGTTTAAACACAGCAAGTCACACAGTTAACCTGCTCATCTAAGCCACTTAGTTTGCAAATGTAAATAAAGGTGAACTTCAAAATTATTACACGTCTGCTGCTCAGGTCTGTTACACTGCAGAGCTGCTGTGCTTCAGCATTGACATCACATGACACTAAAATGTCATTATAACCAATAGCCTATTATTCTGTTACCTTAGAATGAACCATTGTATCTACAGATGCTGCAGGTCCCCTGCAATGTTTCTACAGTAGCCCAGAATGGACAAACTAAACACCGGCACTAGATAGGGCTTTTTGCATTTTATGACTTCACTGCCATCTTTTCCATGCTTAGTTGACTCAGAGGGTTCCAGTTGATTTGCAGTCTCCATTCACATTGCTGCTAAATCCTACACATACACACACACACACACACACACACACACTACACATCTTTATATACACAATATTCAGACTGGCAGATGAAGGAACTCCAAGGATGGCATGGGAATGGGATTTTCTCAGGTGAATACAAAATGATAATCTGGTCCTTTTTGATTATAAAAAAAAAAAAAAGTCTGTGCCCATAAAAATGAAAGGACAGGAGATAGCAAAGCATTCAATTACAGACCTTAAATTTATGCTGCATATGCCACTAACAACACCAAAATTCAGCAGTTGAAATTAGTTGACTTTCAGTGTCTGGGTCAGTGTCAGATGAATTCACAGACTACAGCGTGGTGTTTGTTCACAACTGAAAAAAGATGAAACCGGTAAGTACCACCGCCTGAGCTCATGTATGCAAACTTACAGGAAAAACATGATTTTTGATCTACAGTTTGGTAAATTATCCAGGAGGCTCCGGTGTGTCTGTATGTGGAGCAGGTCTCAGGTCTCTGTGAATGAGTTGTAGTGCGAGGGAGGGTGTTGGCGAGGTCAAGACGGAGCTGGACAGACAGATTGACAGAGAGTGACACTTGCAGAGGGCTAATCCAAAACTAAAGTAGATTACCGTAGCAGCCCGGTGCTTCCTCCTCAGTCTGCCTGGAGGAAATGGAGGTGCTATAAGCTGCTAAGTCGCTGTGGGATGAGAAACTGCTGCCTGTGCTGTCGTGTTGACCAGAGTGCGGCTCGATATCGCTCAGCTCTACTCTGAAGTTCTCGACTCTTCTTTGACCTGTCTGTCACCTCTGATGTGTCACTGAACTGAGTCAGCGAGTCCTGCTGTTGTACGTTCTGGTCTGTTTTGTGACAACAACAACAACAACAACAACAACAACACTATCTTGAGTACTCTTCCTTTTCCATTTTCTTTCATTTTTCTTTCCTTTTTTCATCTCCATATTTTTATATTTAAATGTTCCTGAACAACGCAAAAATCTCGCAAATAACTTTTGACAAACTAATTTTCTTTCCTATGTCCCATTTCCTGTACACGTATCTATGCACTGACATTTCGGATGAGAGTGTGACTGTAGGCACACTGTAAACCTGCCTATGCACTGTGCCATTGACTTGAGGCTATGATTTGTCATTGGCACAGTTCATTTCTGTGGCCTCCAGATAGCAATGTGGCAACAATTCGCCTGATGCACTTGCACAGATGGGTGCAAGTACTTGCAGTATTTGCTACTTGCGCAACGTGGGTGTGAAAATGACAACCGGTAAGGACTGTGCTGCGCTTTTAATCCTTGTGAAAGTATGAATAGTCATTTGTCTAATAAAAATGAATCATTCTAACTTTTAGATTTTTTTTTTTTAAGTCACTGCCTGTGTTCTCTTCACATGCCAATCAAATGTTTTGGTCATTTGAATACTGCGCGGCCATGAACGATAGTTGTCAGCCTTCAGCTGTTCAGCTTCGCACGATGAGAGATGCTACAGGTGCTTGAATTCTAGGCACAAATGATGTTTCGGGACGATACTGCTGTTTTGAGTTTCATATAAACAATCTGCAGTGTTGACTTGGCGAGTGAGACGGATGAACACGAGGCGCACATCAAGCTCAGGGCGTTGGAGGAAGGGTGGGGGACTTCTCTGTGGGCGGCGGTGGCGTCACTACACACTATAACAACACAACAGACTGCATGTCACCCCTTGTGACAAGGCTAATATCACATTTTGTAAATGGGTCTCTCAACACAGCATGACATGTGGTAAATGGAAAATATGAACCTCGGGGTTGATGGGAACTTTATGCTGCTCTAGCAGTCCTGCTGTGACAGGGCTTCTGAATGCATAATACCACAGAGATGAAGGAAAAGGCAGTAAGAAAACTAAACGTTGCTGTTTAAGTTTATGTGTAAACTTGCTGAGTGCAGTCCCGATGACTCACTATCTGTGTGTCTGGTTTATTGATGACAGGCAACCCTGTGGTCTACGTATCTGACTGATCTTTCACCTTTGGCCCTGGCCTGGACAGACGCGTGCTGGATAAAGACATGTCCATGTAGACTGAACACTGGGTAAGGTGCACTGTCAACAGGATTTCTGCAAGATTTCAATCCTAAACATAATTTCAGAAACTTCAAAGCAATACTGCTCGGGTTAATTCAGGTTTATCTTAGTGGCCTAGTCTCGATTTCGTAGTCAGAAACGCTAACAGAAATGTTTTCTCAGAACTGCGTGGTCACAGTTTTTGACAAGATTTAACAATCTTTGAGGAGAGATAAAAGTAAATCTGTTCCATTTCAGTGTGATACTGGAGGACACACTCAGAAGCTTTCTTGCCCTTGCTTGTCTGTCCAGCAGCTTGTTCCTGCGTGTGTGTGGGCTGATATAATATATCTGTGTCTCCACTGATTACCTCTGTCTCTATTTTTCTATCTGATCGTATGTCTGCCTGACTCTGACCAGGTTTCTTTGTTTTGAAGTCCTGACGCAGACTTGAAACAATGGTCGATTCACTAGAAAAATGCCCCCCCCCCCCCCAAAGAAAAAGTGCAAATAATTTCAAGAGATCTTTTGCAATAGCCGCATCCGTTCGCGATGCGGGCGTGAGGCACACACCTAATGAATGACGCGCAGACACAAAGGCTAGCTGATGTGTCTGCACTTGACTGGCGTGAGTGTGCCACCCTGGTAGCATTAAGATTCCATTTCCTGTAGTGTCTTCAGAGTTATCGGACCTTAAAGTGAAATGAAAGCTGATTTCACAGCGTGACATGTTCATATAATGTGTATTGTGTTAAACAATAAAAGGTCTAGAGTTCCACGAGCCATCAAAGAAAACAAGTTAAAGTCAGTATATATAGGAGAGACGGCAGTGCGCTAGAAGCAATTTGATATTGTGGACACGCTGTTTTTTTTTCATCCCTGTGGTAAGCTACTGTATATTGCAATATATGGCAGTAATGTTCTTATTGTTACAGCCTGAGCACAAGTTAAATTTACAATGCAGCTTTCAGGTGGCACTTATGACTTCTGGCCTTGCAGGCTGGCCAGTAAAGCAGATTTCCCAATATTACCTTACTGCCACTGAGTCCTTGTGATCCATTTACTCTGTGGAACAGCACAAACTTTCTCATTAGCCGGGGTGACTTTAAGCTAGCGTGTTTTAGCGCAGTGTTCACCCCCAAACCCAAATGCCAGCGTCAGCACCGATGCGTGTGTGTGCAGCTGTAATGCAATCAGTGCTTCAGAGCCATGATCTTAAATCTCTTGAGATTTCTCTGCAAATGTTGTCCAGGCCTCTTTAATTGAAGGATTTGGCCTTTATAAGACATTTAATTGACAAATGATACAGCGAGGTAATGAGAGTCTGCAATCAGGGGTCGGATTTGTGTGCTTTTCTCACTCTCTGTGGGTGGGAGACAGCCACCTATATGTGTGTGTGTGTGTGTGTGTGTGTTAATGATTTAGGGTCTCTGTGGGACACTGAGCGGAGGACTTGGCACGTGGCAACGAGAGGTCAGCAGTGACAGACGCAGACCAACAGATGTTGTTGGAAAGGGACGGGGGGGAGGACGGGGGGAGACGGGAGGAGAGGAGAAAGGGGAGACAAGAGGAAGAAGATTGGCAGTGGGGGAAAAATTGTGGGTGGAGAGGAGTGGCAAGGGAGGTGCTGGACTGATTGATGGATGAGCAGAGATAGAGAAGACGTGGAGCCCAGCGAGAGGGAGGATAGGAGAAAAGCTGGAGGGAGGGAGGGAGATAGTGTCAGAGACGAGGAAGAGGGGAGGAAGGTGAGAAAGAGGCCATAAGGCAAGTATAAAAAGAAAAGATTGAAGGCGAGACATGAAGTCATCAGAGATATGTTCAATCCTCCGTACACAGACCAAACCAGTGTTTAAAAAATAGATAACTTTCTTCATCTCGTGTAAACAGGAAACACTGACATATGATTGTTGCGTGATCTCAGGCCACTTATTGTCATGTGGCATATTTTTGAGAACTCTGACTTGCTGACACGCTCCAATCTTCAGACTTTGAAATAACAAACAACCCTTCAAAAAAAAAAAAAAGTGAAATATGGTGGAAATTTGGTAGAACTGCTGCTGGCTTAAGTGGGTCACAGAAGCTCAATAAGAGTGTGGAAGTGTCAAAGTGCAGATGGAAAACTTTTCACATGTAAACAAGATTTCAGATGCGAGTGCAATAATGAAGACACAGCCTTTATAAAGCTGTATACTGTGCAGAGAGCGAGGGGCAGACATGATATCCAGTGACCGTGTAATTGAAGTCTGAGAGAGAGAGAGAGAGAGAGAGAGAGAGAGAGAGAGAGAGAGAGAGAGAGAGAGAGAGACTGCATGTGTGCTGTACAAAGTGCGACTGTGACTCACTTAAAGAGCTTTCCTATAATGAAACAAGACATGGAAAGGTTGTGTTTTAATGGAGGGAGAGAGGGAGAGAGGGAGAGAGGAAGAAATGAAAGCAGCAGATCGCTGTCTGTCCCTCCTGCTGCCTCCATTTACCATCATTGATTGTGCAGCCAGGCTGAATTAATGCCTACCTGCTGTACTCAGATGGCCAGCGTCCGTATCGATGTGTGTATAAGGGGGGTAAGGAGTGGAGTGCCTGTGTGTTTCCATCAGCCTTTCTTTTGTGTTCACACAGTACGGCAGATAAATGTTGGCGTTCTCATCTTTTTATGAATGTCCTCACAGGCAGAGAATGATGAGGGTTTGTTTTTGTTTTGTTTTTTACCGGTCATTGCTGCTTTAAGAGGCTCTCAACAGGTGATGTTTTAGAATTAGGATAAGATTTTGGTTTGATATGGTTGAATGAAGGCTAATTTGAGTCTAAGATGGGTTTAGCATTACGGTTTGTGGTAGGATTAAGTTTTAACGTGAATTCTCTGACGATAACAAAACCTTGCTACCGTCCTGATGCATGGACAGCACATTCTAAAAAGAAGACACACACAGAACTAAAAAAGGTCAGGGGACCACAAGAGCAGTCTTTGCAAGATAAATAGCTTTAAGATTTAAGGGCCTCTGTTTACAGAATATGTCAGAAATAGAATATCATATTAATAACTATGTTTACATTTGTGTATAGTCACTTGAAAATAAGACTCATCATCATGCTTTGTTACTTTACAATTCTACTGTACTGTAGTCCAAAAGTGACAAACGAAACACTGGCATTAGATTAAAAAGGGCCTTTTTCCTTTTTTAGTGGTTTCTCCTTCACACTACAAAGGAGAGGGTGAGGCGAGGTGGTTGCAATCAGCAACTGTACAAAACCTGCCTACCAACACCACTCACTCATGCTCACTGACTAATATATCTTGTGTAAAAAGGACATGTTGTGGTTTTCCAAGGGGTTATGTGAGGGACTCTCTCTTTGCCAGATGCACTCATCAAAACATGTCTCCAAAATATCAAACTGTTCCTTTAAATTTGTAGTAAGAACTGTTTTGGGTCAGGTTAGATAGTTTGTCTGCTCTGTTTGAGTGTGTTTGAGTCCACGCATGGCAACAACAGCTGATCGTTTGAGCACAAAAATGTGTCTTTCATCTTTCCCTCTTTCACAATTACCTCGTTCAAGCTCGCTCTTTCTTTCTGCCATCTGTACACGTAATTCGACCGTATACTGTTTCTTTTTTTTTTTTTTGAACTCTTTCTCTCCCTCTAACTGTCCTGCCCCTTCACCCCGAGGCTGCACATTTCAGATCCCTGTTACCTCCCCCTTCTTTTCTTCTTTGCCCCTGTTCTCCCCTGCCATCCATTCTGTCCATCTATCCATCCCTCCCTCTCTGTCGACCCTTCTCCCCTGGGCTGTGCGGACAGTTGGATGGCTTTGTGTTTGACACGTGTGTTGGCAGGAGGCAGCGGACACACACACACACACACACACACACACACACACACACACACACACACACACACACCCGCACACACACTTCCAGTTTCTATTGTCAGTAAACTGCTCAGCTGTTAGGCCCCTATTCCTAATTCAGAGTGTGTGTGTGTGTGTTTGTGCTTGTGTGTATGTGTGTGTGTGGGGTGAGGACAGGACCCCCATTGTCCTGCAGATTAACTCACACACACATACACACACTCTCCCCAGACCCCATGGGGTCCCTTAAGTGTGAATGTGCCTTGAGGCAGAAAATCAGGGGGCAATTTACAGCAGGGACCATCAGGAGAAGATGGGGGATGTACGGCAGGTTCAGTCCCTCGTTTGAAGCTTTAATGTCAAACTTATCTTTGGTCCCTTATTCAAGATGATAGAAGTGAGTCTGAATGTCTTTGTTAGACACTATGACGACCTAAAAATACAGGACTTTGATTTAGTGGATTTATTCATCAGTGTTCTTAAAATTCACACAGTGTTACATGGACACTGACACAACATGGTGCAGAAAACCTAAAAAAAAAAAACAATAAACTAGGCATATTTCTGTCATATTTTGTCATTATCAGGTAACGTTTGCCCACAAATGTGTTTCAAACACGGTATGTTATTGCAGTGATGCTGGACAACACAATCAATTTTGGTGATCACTGGTCTGAAGCAAAGCCTTCCAAAACTAAGACCCGGAAAAGCCTCTAATCCATCGAAATACGCGGCTGACTTTGTAGGTTTGTATTTTACATGCAAATTAAACTGTAAATTAGCAACAGTAAAATAATTAGTGTCCACAAATTCAAGTAATTAAGCTAGCGTGTATATAAACAGCCAAAAACCTGAAACTTATTTCCTGTGTATACAACTTGTAACAAAATACAGTTTAGTAAAAACTTTCTTTACTAGGAAAATCATCAGAGAAATATTTCCTCAAACCGTAAAAACCTGAACTTGGCCTCACAGCAACATGACTTTTATGGAAACGGAGCCTCAGATTCTTTGCCAGATTTCAAGCGTTGCGTCAAAGCTCCCTCCTCTCTACCTGTGTGTGTGTTATGTTAAGCCTACAGTGACTGCTTACATTCAAAACCATTGACCTACATCGGCTGGTGTCTAGAATAACGGCGAGTCATTTAGGAGGTTGGTGTTGGTGTATGTGCATGTATGAAGTCCGTGTGCATGAGTGTGTGTGTGTGCGTGTGTCTGTAGGGCAAAGGTAATGTGTCTAACCCGTACGTCTGCTTCGGGTGATCCATAGCCGCCAGTGTGTTTGTACAGATCTGCACATTTCCTCTTTTCCAGCTCGGTCTGAATGAAGCCAATTGACTGGCTTTGTACACACTGTGTGCGTGTTCCTATGTGTGTATGTGTGAACATTTGTGCTGAATACCTCTTAAGTCCAGAACATTTTTCAAACCTTTTTATACGGCTGTTTTACCCTTTTAACATCTTAACAAGTTGTAGGCCCAGTGCACAAATTCATTTAACGTATAACAAAAGTTTAAAGCACTCATATGTTTCTTTGTTAACTATAAGGCCGCCACAAGCAGGACTTCCTGAAGTGTATGTCATGTCCACCTGGTACCTGAAGCAACACGCCTGCACCAAGCCCCATCAATGGAGCCCCTTGTGTTGTTTCAGCACAGAACTGATTTAGGCCTCAACGCTCGCTAAAACCACAGCCAGTAGCCGGTTAGCTTAGCTTAGCACAAAGACTCGAAACAGCTAGCCTGGTTCTGTCCAGTGACAAAAAAAAACACTATCAAATTTAAGGGATAGATATGAGAGTGGTATGAATCTCCCAACTATCTGCCAGAAAGCGAAAAAGCTAAGCTAACATGTCAAACTATTTGTGTGTGTCTGCGTGTTGGATAGGCAATGGTTTCTCCTTTGATCGCTCCTAATTAAACGCATCCACTCTGCTAATTGCAGACGTCTGAGAACAAGAGTCAGACAAAACTGTGATTGACTGTCCCGCAACTCTCTCTTCCTGTGGGTTACATTTGCACTCCTCTGCAGACACGTGATGTAATGATATGGTAATGACATAGTGGGAGCAGCGGTGTTGTGGAGAGTTTGGTTCCCCGGTGGTCCATGCAGCCCTGGGAAAAGGAAGTCTATACAGGAAGTGAGCTGGCTGGACCTCAGTCCTGCATGACTGTGAACACTTTTGTCTGTCTCACCACTATACATGTCTAGCGCACATGCTCATACAAACAAATACTCCTGCACGTTGATTTGTTTTTGAATGCCAACGCAGAGTCGAAGAGTTCTCGCAGTGGAAGGAAAAAGATGACCGCATGTACGTGCAGCGTGTGAGCGGTTTGTTTGTGATTTTTTTTTTTTTTCCTCATGTGCTATTCTTCACTTCCCGACTTTGTGAATGACTGAGCACAGACTGATAAATGGACTTAGTCATCGCATCACCTCAGAGCCCAGTTATGCAGTAATGTGGGCAGACACACAACGTGATGACAGGAAAGAAGAGGGAGCGTTAGAGCAGAACAAAGCAGAGCGGGTCCTCACCCAGACAGGACTGTGATGTGTTAACTGCAGAAAATGAGGAGAGAAGAAGAAGCACTTTGCAGCAATAATCTAACATTGTTGAACGAGACATTCCTCTCACCGTTCGTACTTCTCCTCCTGACAGACGGCCTCTACATCACACTGCGTGCGTTCATTCTTCAGCGCAGTCGTGTTCTTTTACTGTACCCTTACTTACACTTGAACATGACATGACTGGCATTTTTCACCTTGATGCCTAAAACGTGCACAAGCTCCACCCGTGCGGTGTGTGACACACAGTAGGTGTGTGTGTGATCATGTGTGTTGGTGTGTGCCTCCAACATAGGGGGAAGGGGGCGGGGGGGTTGGTTTGGTTGGTTGGCTCGGGGTGAGCTCTTTGTAAGAAGGTGGGAGGGAGGGAAGGAGGGAGGGAGAGAGAGAGGGAGGTGAACCGGGTGTTTCTCTCAGCTGCCGGTCTGGTTGCTGTTGGTAACTTTGCTTGATGAGATCAGAGGGGATTGGCTTTCAGCTCTTCATGTCTCTCTCTTCCTCTCTCTCTCTCTCTCTCTTTCTCTGTCTCTCTCGGAAAGACTGAAGTGGAACTGAAACTGGAGTCTGAAGTCTGTGCGGCACTGTAGTTGTCAGCGGAGAACGTCGTGACGGCGCTGCCTTGGAAACACTCTTAGGAGTTGGAGCGCAAGTGTGTTGGGGGAAGGTGTTGGTGGGAGGGGAGGTGGCGGGTGGGGTGGGGGCGGGGGGGTGGCGGTGGTGCAAGGAAGAAGTGATAGCCTCGGGACAGATAAGCTCCAGGGAAGGAAAAGAGGGAGGGAACAAGGGAGGGAGGAAGGAGGAGGGAGAGGTGGGCCGCTCTCTGAGGAAAGAGGGAGTCTCTTTCTCTCTTTCTCTCTCTCTCTCAGTCAGACTTGCCGGCTACTGGTCTCTTCTTCCTCCTGTCTACTTGGGGTTTCTCTCTGCCGGCGGCTGGCTGGAGGAGTTTAGCTGTGTTTTGGCTGCCCGTCTGGATTCTGAACATGGACTGAACGGCTACACGCAGCGAGACATGAGAAGAGCCACTGGAGATTCACTGTAAGCAGCTTGATCTGTTGTGCTGTCTACAAGGTGTAATGTGTCATTGCTGAAATATGTCTCACTGAAAGAGATTGTTGCTATTTCAGGAGTGTGTGAGTGTGTGGCAGAAATAGTAGAGTAGCCGCTACAGTTGTGATGTGCTCACAATTTATGCAGTGATATACAATGTGTGCCTGAGGGTTATTAGAAGCTGTAAGTAAGATCAGTTTCATTAAACAAGATGAGCCCACACACTGCTGCTGCTGCTGCTGCTGTTAACCTTTTGACGATACACTCAACATTCTTTCTTCTCCCGTGGATGCTACCGTTAACTCAGCTTCACATCCTCCCCTCGCTCTCTCTCCCCCTCTCTTTGCTTATCTTCTGTCGCCTTTAATTCTCTTAATGGTCTCGAGGCCCCAGCTGGCCAGCTGGGATACCCCAGTGTGTGTGTGTGTCTGCTTTTGTTGGGGAGAGATAGAGTTGAGAGCTCTGGGATAAGCTACCCTAGGATTTCCCCCCCGCTCACATACAATAATAGGATAGATCCCGCTTTCTATTTTTATACACACTGGTTGTCTATATGTAACAAACACCCCTAATCTGACGCCTTGCTCCGCACTGCCTGCAGTAGCTTTCTCTCACAGTGTTGTGTTTAGTCTATGGATCGGGGTGGGAAGGTGTATTTGTGTGGTCCGTCCTGGGATAGAGAGATAGCAGCCCTCCTTTCTGACTTTATCCTTTTGTTTTGTCAGCTGCTGACCTCCGTCTCTCTCTCTCTCTGCATCTCTACCATTGTTTGTGTTCTCTTTATTTCTGCCAAATCCATACGACTTTCCTCCACCGCAGCCTCTGCCTGCTTTTTATAGTCAGTCCCTCAATTTTAAATAAGCTTTAAATTTAGCTGTTTTTCCGCAACGTTATATTTTAATGTCCGTCCTCTCCTTCTGGTCGTTTTCTGTCTCTCTCTCTCTCTCTCTCTCCAATTTTGAGACAGAGAGAGAAAAACGGTGAGGATGTTTCTGAGTATCATCGCCGTGAGTGTGTGGCGTGTGTGTCCATGCTTGAGTGAATGTACTTTTCCCTGTCAAATGTCCTGGCGAGGCACCCTTTGTTCCACTTTGTACGGAGCAATTTGGGAGAACACCGTGGTGGGAGAGACAAGTGGCCCAATCATTGCGTGTGTGTGTCATAGAAGTCTGCAATTATTTCCATTATCAGTCCATTATGAAAAACATGTCATATAAAATGTCAGAAAATAGAAAACGCTCTTCTCAACTTACCAGAGTGACATCTTTAGATTGCTCCGTTTGTTTGACCAACAGTCCAAAACCCAAATATATTCAATTTACAACAATATAACACAGAGAAAAGCAGCATATCTCACACACAAGAGCTAGAAACTGTAAAAAAAATGTGGTGTTTTGCAGTGTGACTCCAGTGATGGCAATGTTGGCTGGTCGGGAAAACAATTATATTTCTGTGCTTTGTGCTAATTAGCCAATGTCAGCATGTTAGCACAGTGAGCCAGGATGGTCAACGTGATAACATCACCTGCTAAACATCAGAGAATGCTGACATCAGCATTTAACAGCCTCACAGAGCGGCTAGCGTGGCTGCAGACTCTAGTCTTGTTGCTTAATAAATAACTGAATTCATTAATTGTAAGACTTGTTCGAATTTCCTGCTGGTCAACTCATAAATAAACCCGACTTTTAATTTCAGCTCTGCAACGAGCTCTCAGCTCCTCAGTCTGTGTGGCAAAGTGTTTAAAACCACCCAGTGAAAGCGACCGAAATTAGCCAAATGCTATTTCAGACGTCACTCCATCGCAACGGAGTCTGAAAGAAAAGAGAAAAAAAAAAGGCTTGTTTGACTGTTTGTGGCTGTGACTCATTTCATCACACTCTCGTGTGTGTGTGTGTGTGTGCGGCTTGGATGTTAAATGAGCGAGGCAGCAGCAGTGCATCATATTCAGGCAGACTTTTGATTCAGTTTCATTACTGCTGGGGTTGTGAATCTGCCACCTGAATCTACTGCTACTCCAGAGAGCTTTATGGATGGCATCGCCAAGGCCTTCGTGTATGTGCGCGTGTCCATGTGTGTGTGTCTGCGAGAGAGAAAGAGATGAATTGTTTTTGCGTAGGGGTCCGTAAAGGAGTGCTCAATCACTGTAGCACTAATAGTCTTCCCTTAGGGCACCATGGATTTTAAGGTGTCACAGCAGACCTGAGGAAATATAAGAACTTAGTAGCCCACTGTTTGTGTGTGTTTGTGTGTGTGTGTGCGTGCGCGTCTTCACCCTCTACCACATTTCCCATCTATGTACATTTTATTTTTAGTTTTTGGCAGCGTTTGGTGTCTGTGTTTAGTTCATCACCATGAGGCAAGTTCAGTATTTAAGAAAAAGTGCGAGGGAGTTTATGAAGTGAATATTTCATTTCAGGAGAGGAGCAGATTAATGTGAGCTGAGGAGGAAGATGTGGGAGAGGGAACATGATTCATTAGGGAGACGATGACTGGGGTTACTTTGTAAAGAGTTCAGACTGCGATGGAAGAAATAAAGAGAGCGCTTCTGCTCCTCAGACGGGAATGGGAATAGCGAAAAGCGATGCATCAGGGAAATTTCACCAAAGGCGACCAACGGCTCATGTATAAAAGTCAGTTTTTTTCCGCAATATGTGCATAGTCAATTTCATCTTTGTCTGAGGGATTTGCGCCTGTCAGTGTGTGTGTGTGCGTGTGTGTGCGCGCTATGCAGCTGTGCGTGAATTTGCTTGTGTTGTGTGTTTCGCGGACCCTGCTTTTCCTGCGTGCTGAGCTCGCATTGATTTCCACATGGTGATTGCCTGGGCGTTTGGTGGCAGGCCTGAGATAATTTGTACCAATTGAGAGGGTGTCAGCTCTTGCTGTAGTCTCCATGGATTTACTGGCATGGTATGGCAGAGAGGCCAAGAGAAAGACAAAGGCAGACAGAGAGACAAATGCATAGGAAAGTAGGAATAAATGTGTGAGGGGAAAAAAATGGAGTAGAGGTGGAAAACAAATGAGAGAAAGCTGGTGAAAATAGAGAAGATAGATGTGTGAGGAAACAGGAAAGATAGAAAGACGAGCCTACAGACAAGACGCAGTCATAAAAACGTTGCGATATTTCCCACAACTGCCTAATAAGTACAAAGACGTCTGTGTGAGCGCACCACTTCTTCTCATCAGCTGCGAGATAAGTTTAAAGTCCCAGCCTGGAGTCTGTATTTTGACATCCTGTTAGGAGCCAGACGGTACAGTTTATGTCTAGCTCTGGCATCTTCAGCTACCCAGGGATTCCCTCAGTAGGAATGAATGTCAGCAATGTAGAAAGGATGGTAGTTTGTTTAATCTAGTGGGTACGGCTGTTGCTATGAAGCGTTATAATATAAATGTGCGTGTCTGTTTTCCTGCGCGTGTTTGTGTTTTCATGTGTGCTCTGTTTTTATACACTGTGGTGCCCAAATGTCCCCCCAGGAGTGGAAAGTGGAAGAAGTGACCGCTTCGTGATTCATTTTTCAGACGTCATAGGAATGAGGCAGAGTCTCTGTAATTTTGTTGAGGGTCAAGTAAGGTCGGAGTGGTTGAAAATCTGTTTTGTAATGGTGGTACGGTCTTAGTTTATGCGGTGAATGAAAGTCTTGGAGTGAAAAGGCAAAACAAGAACACAAGCTTGAACGAGAACAACAATGCATCTGTTCTAATGAGACAAATGAAATTCGTTTGGCCTTTGCCTGTTCTCAAAACGAGAACATGAACAAACTACTTAATTCTGCACTGAAATCAGAATTCAGCACGATTGGTGTAACGTTCACTGACCCTTGAAAGGCCAGTCACAAAGTGCATTTCGCGGCCTGCCGATGGACTTTAATGCGGACTTGGAGCCTCAGAAAAAGACAAGACGCCTCAATATTTCAGGAGGAAGCTGCTGAATTTCTCATGTGATAAGCGAAACAGAAACCAACACATGACGGGTTTTAGTTACAGTTTATTAAATGTTTCATTGCGTGGACTGTCGTTCCAAATGAATGTCCCTGGTGTCGTAGTGGTCTTGGGGGCAAGTCATGTGCATTAACTTTGAAATGGAGTTCAGCTTTGTTGCTCGAGGGAGAAAGAACATTTCTTAAAGGAATAGTTTGGCATTTTGTTCTCTATTCTTGCCCAGAGTTAGATAAAAAGATCAATACCATCTTCAGACACAGCCAGACTAGCTGTTTCCCTTGTTTCCAGTCTTCATGCTAAGCTAAGCTATCTGGCTGCAGGCTTATATTGAACAGGCAGACACGACGGTGCTATTGATCTTCTCATCTAAGCAATAGAGTTCCCAAAATGTCAAACTATTCCTAAAGGTATATATAAAATATTCATGTCTCACTACGTATGACTCAGCTATGTGGAGCCTATTGTCTGCATGCACGTATTAGTGTTGCGAGACAACAGCTGTTTCCGCTGCTATTACAGTGCCGTGGTGCAGGTGGCTTGGAGGATAACTCGTGGACCAGCTGATCTAGGATAAAGGATACACACACACACACACACACGAGTGTGTTCATCACATTCAGACCAGACACTGATGCACGAACACCGCAACAGGAAAGCTGAATGACTGTCTGGCTATTAATTCTAATCCTCCGCGGCCTTGTTGGCCACTGGTTGTCCTTGATTGACTATCTCAGACACAGATGAGCAATCACATACCGTAAACACTCTTCAGAGCGCCGACAGGGTACAATGCACGCGGCATGACCGCTCATTTAGATTCCAGCCGCCGACCTTTGTTGCATGTCATCATCCTCTCTCCACGTCGCCTGTCTGCCTGTTCACTGACACTATCCAAAAAAGAGCAACGCTGTATTCAACATTATTTGGTTTCTGTTAGTCATAGCCTCATATTTAAACATAGCGCTTTGGATCCTCCGGGAGGCTGACATGATTTCTGTGGAAAAGCCCACAGACATATCTGGCCTGTTCTCAGAGGGTGGTGCAGTGTGAGTGAGAGGTTCCTCAACAGTTTCCTACCCCTGATGTGTGTGTGTGTGCCCAGTAAGAGCTTTTTGGACAGTTGTGACACACACACACACACACACACACACACACACACACACACAGTGTCCCTGTCTCCTACAGTACTACACACACACTGCCCTCACATACTTTTTAGTGACTGGAGCTTGTTAGTAGTACAGCAGCAGAAGCCAGATGAAGCCAGCCCACACACCAGGTGCACAGTTGTGTCCCCCGTCTCATCCTTTCCCACCTTTCTGACAAGGCTTTTAAAATCCTCTATTTTAATGTCGTTTGCTGGCTCATTTTTGTTTCTGATTCACTGAACTTTTTGCTGCACTTCTCTCAATTAAAATAGTTTCTGTTTTTTCAAGTTGCCCGCTGCCTCTCTCTCTTCCCTTCCTGTTTCTCATTCTTACAGTTTCTAATGCAAATTTTAGTATCCGTCCACTGTCGTACCCGTTGACTTATTTGACATTTACAGAGTGGTGACCAACTCAACTGAAACTCAATCATAGTAGAACTGAAAAAATGAGTCAGTCAACAAGCTATTCAGTTTTGACAAGTCATCAAGTAAAAAATGCCAAACATTTTCAAGTTTCAGCTTATAAGTGAGGAAAAAATGATGATTACTGTTTGTTTTTTTTAATCTAAATATCTTTGGATTTTAGATGGTTGGTTGGACAAACAAACTTTTGCCATAGGAAGATGTTTTTTCACCATATTTCGTTGTCTAGTCCAAAAGATTCATCATTCATGTGGCATCACCTGCATTCTGCATATATCTGGATCCTCTGTCCCCTCCGTACCTGTCTAATCCAGCTGAAAGTACAGTGAAAGGGAGAGGGAGGAGGGGGGGGCGCGAGCGTGGTCGGTCTTAAATGAGTTGGCTGCACAAGAAAAGAGAGATGGAGGCAAAGTAAACAACAGATGGCTGAAACATGTTGCCGCAATTCGCAGCAGCAGACGCCGCGCCAGACCACCGCCAGCCTCTTGAGAGGTTACTACGCAACGGCGACCGTGACGACACAGGGTCAGAGATCAAGTGCCTCCTTTGATGATGGCCCATAATGCCAGATTGTCATCCGCATGCTGTGCCCGACTGAGCCAGCTGAGTCACACACACACACATACACACTGAGAGTTTGTATAGTGTTAAATAGTGTTTTCTTTGGCTGAAGTTTGGAAGCAAAGTATCTGGAATCTTCCATGCAGTGTCCACCCTTAACCCACCTGCCAGCCGTAATGACACACACTGAGGCAGCTGTCTGAGTGTGTGTGTGTGTGTGTGTGTCCGAGCACTGAACCCTCTCGTCGAGGAGTGAACTGAGTGGTGGCACACACTGGCTGCCAGCTGCCATGACCTCATTCACAGCGAGAGACAGAATGAGAGAGACAGAGAATGGGAAAATGCAAGTGGCCAAAATGAGACGGAGGTGTGTGTGTGTGCAGGGTATAGAAATTTCACACCGAATTACACCATGACCTCACTCTGTGGTGTGGTGGATGACTGGTTTGGTGGGTATATTTGTGTCTGTGTCATCAGACTTCAGTTAAAAACACTCTATGCAATTTTTATTAACGTTACTGCGCTCAGGCTGTTAGAGGAATACAAACAGTGGCCTTTGTGTGTAGCACTGGCTTTGCAGTTCATGTTGGTTCATGTACAGATTGAGATAATGAACCGAATAGAGCTACACCAACAAAGCATTAACCAGGATTTGACATAATAATACTGTATAGTCAGCAATGGAGCAACCCGAATTTAACCTTCTTTATCTATCTTAAGATACCCGCAGTGTTGACACATAAATAAACGTAGGTGCGAGACACTCTTACCAGAAGAAGCGTCAGTTCAGTATTCACATAAATGAGTGCTTTGAGGCTTGTGGTAAAGACAAGCAGCAGATAGATGAGACATGCAGAGCGTTGTGTCATCCACTTCCCTGTTTGCCCGAGGTGTGACTGACTCTTTTCCTGTGAACAGGAAGCACCAGCTGCTGTTCCTGGAAGAGATCACTACGTCAGTTTTGCGACACAGATCTGTATCTATGAGTGTGTGTGTGCGTATGTGAGCGAGAGAGAGCGGTCATCTCTCTGGGCTTTATAAGCTAAAATATGGTGTTCATAAATAATGATTGATAACTGAAATAACAATAAATATCAGATGACGCAAACAAATTAAACCACACTAATCTAGAAAAAAAATGTTTTATTTACACGTGTAAACTTCAAGAGGTATGAACACAGACATGCTTAAACATCTGTTGTCTTTAACACAGTTTCACCAATACCAAATAAACCAAAATATGAATTCAACTGAATCTGAGTAAAAACAAAACTAAAGCTGCTTTGCCCACACTGGAAAACATCACATTGTGTTGAAATGACACAAAACTGGAAATTACATTGTAAAAACGAAACTACAATATTAACAGTGGTTGTTGCTCACCAGAATTTATGCAGACGACAGAACACTACCTGCCAGCTGCTGTTACATGTCACCATGTATCACATATCTATTTATAACGTGTGATGTGAGACTTTTTCTTTAACATATTTTTATTATAAGAGCCACACAACCATGTAAAGAGAAAAGAATGAAGAAAAAGAAAAACATGCGCGGGCATATTAACAAACAGGCAGTCGCACAGATTGAGGCTGCATGAACTGCTTCCAGGGCTTTTCTCCAAGCTGACTTCTCCAACTTTGTTTCACTGAGGAATGGTGATAAATTATCACCTAGTGTTTTGTTGTTCCTTCTGCCGCGTGTTGATCGTTTTGCAGACTCAGGCAATGCTCATTAAAATGACATTACCCAAATGAAAGTGCGGAGGCATCAAAACTGGGAATTGTTGCACAACTGGGGGAACGTTTGCAGGGTTGCATGCATGTATTGGTATTGGCATATGACTTTGCTGGGAGGATGCACGATGAGTCAGAGGAAATGCGTGTGTGCCAGTGTGCGTGTGTGTGTACATATAGACTTGTGCATCCTTTTCATTGTTTATTCCGATCGAAACAAAGCCACATGAAATCTGTGAAACAAGGAGTTTTGCCAACGCTCAGCATTCTCTTTCTCCTCCAGTTACTCTTTTCTCTTTCAGTCACCATCTCTCTTTGTATCTCTTTTTCTAGCTCAGTCCGGAGAATATAGTTTGCCAAGAACAATAAATCATTTCAAGGGTTAAGACCTATTTTTAAATCTCTTTCTTCCTCTTGTCCTTCTCTCTTTAGGAGTGGCAGCGGATCTGTCTTTCTGAAGACATTTGTGGCATGAAACCAGATCGCACACGTCTTTCATTCATCACCTCCTCCTTCATCACCCTCCACCACTCTCCTGTTAGGAACTCTCACCTCAGCTCCACCGCATTGATGAGGTAACGTCAAGCTCTACGCAGCGCAGCACCCATCTGCACAAACACCACCCTCCCCCCTTCCTTCTGTCAATCCCTCCGTCGTAGTCATGGGACAGAAGATCTCTGGCGGCATTAAATCGGTAGATGGTCGCGGGGAAAGCGGTGGCTCCCCGTCCTACCGGCCCTCGGCTCACCGCCGGCAGCACCCAGAACTGAGGGATCCAGATTTCTCCAAACCTCCCAGGCTGGATCTCCTGCTGGACATGCCATGTGCTGGACTGGAGACCCAGCTCCGTCATGCATGGAACCCTGACGACCGCTCGCTAAACATCTTTATCAAAGAGGAGGACAAACTGACATTTCACCGCCACCCGGTTGCTCAGAGCACGGACTGCATCCGGGGTCGGGTTGGATACACACGGGGTCTCCACGTGTGGAAGATCCACTGGCCCTCCCGCCAGCGTGGCACCCACGCTGTGGTTGGGGTGGCGACATTAGATGCTCCATTACATTCTGTTGGGTACACGGCGTTGGTGGGGTCGGACTGTGAATCCTGGGGCTGGGATCTGGGACGCAACAGGCTCTACCATGACAGTAAGAACAGGGCCCACAATTCAATGCCCACTTACCCTTGTTTCCTGGAGCCGGAGGAGTCGTTCACCCTGCCGGACTCTCTGCTAGTCATTCTAGACATGGATGAAGGGACGCTGAGCTTCATGGTGGATGGACAGTATCTAGGAGTCGCATTTAGAGGACTGAAAGGCAAGAAACTGTATCCTGTCGTCAGTGCCGTGTGGGGACATTGTGAGATATCCATGAAGTACATCAACGGCTTGGATCGTAAGTATCATATACTACACCAATGACACATTACGAGCTTGGTTGAGTACTGAAGCAGAGTACTCAGTGGTGATATTTTATGATATCTGTATATACAAGAATTCATTTCTTCTTTTAACCCAGCTGAATGACCCTTTCAACAAGTCGTAGTGAGATGGCTGTTAATACAAGAATTAGAAACCAATGACGGTAGCCCTGTTGGGTTGTGTCATGTCACCATATGCCATCACACTTCAATTTGTTATGTAACTCTGTAAACTCGGTGATTGTACATTTATTTGGCAGCAAACTGGGTGAAAGTGAGTTTGGCAATAGTGGGTAATCCACACGTACTGCAATCCTCAAGAGCAGCAGCAGTTTCTTTAAAGGAAAAGTTGCGGTGGCATTTGAACTTCTCATCTTGTGTCATCGTATTACAGTGTCTTGACTTGTCCAGGAGAAAACTTCCCTATGCCGTTGCTTTCTTTCAAGCCGAACTGCAAATATGTGACAAAAGTTATTTGTCCCTGTGAATGTGTGGTTTCTGTTCAGGAATTTGTTTTCTACTGAACAGTTAAGTATTGATGATGGACATTTATAGACATGTTGTGGACAATTAGGAGGATGTGATTATTGTTGTATGGCTGGCCTCTGTTTTTGAGTTAAGCACATTTTAATATGTTTTAGTCCTCCAGGAACTGACCTGGATGTGAAGTTAATTTTCTCCTGTCCCCATTGGAGCTTCTCTCAGACTCATGTCTTCAGATATTCAGGCCTACTGTAGGAAGCACTAACAGATAAATTACTCACATGTCGTCGCCTGCAGATGTTTGCACCATATTAGTGTTAATTTGGCTGTTTCATTGGCTGTGTTTGGGTCACTATCATTATCATTTAGAAATGTTTGTTCTACAGTAAATAGTTTGTGATAGTAACAACGCTACGTCTCGCAGCTGTCCGCCTGTGTGTGTAAAACAGCTGGGTCTTTCAGCAGGTATGAGAGGTAGACGAGTTCAGAAAGAGCAGTTATTCTGTCTTCTTTGGGTCTAGGTGCTCAAATATGGTGCGTTTTGTTCTCAGGAGACTGCATTCTGTTTGACTCCCACTGTCTGTCCACATGTGTGTGTTATGAGAGAAGAGGCAGGCCTTTCCTCCCATCAGAGTCTAAACAGAGTTACTCTTTGAACAGCTTGTTAGAAGAGCTCTTAGACACACATCATGGACACCTACACACAACCAATACACACACAGGCACAGGACACACACCTTCCAGGAAGGGAAAGTGTTTTATGAAAACATGCTCACGATCTGACTCTGGCCGCACTCCCTTCCCCCGTGTTTGCAGAACCTCATGGGCCTTATTTGATATCACAACAGGGTATTTTTGTCTGTTCATCGGTAGAAAGCTGAAAGGAAACCCATGTCTCCCTCTGTAGTTTGTTACGTCTGATTTGTCTTTGTCCAATCGTCTCAAATTCTTCAGATTTTTTCTTAGATGTTCTCAGCTCTCAGGGGCCACCACCACATCAAGAGTCTGTTTTCTACCCTTAAAAAGAGGCCAAGAGCCTCATCGTAGCTTCAAATTGAATGTTTTGGTCCTAAAACAGCAGCTGGACAACCAGGATATGAATCAGAATGACACACAAAACACTTGGCTGAATCTTCAGACTTGAATTTCTTAACCTTCGGTTCAAGTCCTGCCTGACTGTTTGTGTGATGTCTGGTAATCTACACTCAGACTTAGTTCAAAGTACACTCTTTGGCTGTTGAAAGCACCTCACTTCAGCCATTTTCCATTTATGGAGCCATCTGTTGGATTTCACGGCGGGTTTATGTGATGGGCCACCTTGGAGAATATGGAGAATATTGAGTCTGTTCAAAGCTTTCACTTCTACAAGCGTATAGACTTCATGCTATGAAATGAGCTTTGGCTGTTGAAAATGTGCACAGCGGAGTGAAGGCTGAAAGGCTCATCCTGACAGGTGTATCTTAAGGAATAGGAAAACAAGGGTGGAGAAAGCTGGAAGAATGAGGCGCAGGCAGCAAGAAATTTAAAAATACACATTTCAGATCAGAGTACAAAACATTTAAAAAGATTAAAGGTCACACCAGAAAATGGCGCAGTGAAATGAATCAGTGTGTCTTCACTAAATATTTGATTCTTGGGGGCTGCTACCAAGCAGCAGCTTCTGTGTCTGTGGAGTGAGGCCAATGTGGAAGTGCCAAAAAAGTGCAGTTCCTCAAACAGCCATTTGAGGCTGGCTACAGAACGAGTCAAATGTTAAAATGTCCAACTTCACAGCAGAATTAAACATATTTACAACCTGGTACAAAAAACAGTTCTGGTCTCTAAAGCCATTTGAGAGCTGCACTGAGTACATTTGAGTCTGAATATTTATTTAAGTCACCTGTTCAAATATATTAAGGCTTAAAATTATGCATATTAACGGCGTGTACAGATGGCTTGTTTGAGCACCCAGGCTTTAAAAATGCTGTTTTGAATACGCCGTCCATTCTCTATACTGTCCACGGTTGCTATGCGAGCTAGCAGTAGACAGGGCTTCCCAATCTTATTTCTACTTTCTCTTTCTACTTTGTATGTAATTTGTATGAAGGACTTATATTGAAGTGTGATATACAGGTCACAGTTTGTTCAGAAGACATACTCCTGTCTGTTGAATTCCTTCCTCTGTTTTGGATTTTCCGGCTCTCTGCTGCTCTAAAAGTTCAGTATTGTCCAGATGGCTTGCTGTTGGTCAACAGTACAAATTTGCACATCAAAGTTCAGCTAACTTTGCATGCTTTCACCGCAGAACTTTTTGTTCTTGTTTAATAACCAGTGTGACCAGCTATAAAAGTGTTGTCTCCTGTTGGAAATCTAAAATATACTAAATTATTCAACTATGCATTCCAAAACACAGAAACAAAATAAATGAAATCGTCTGTGTGTGTGTGTGTTTATACGTGCCTGCACAGACAGGACAAAGGCTCACTTGAGAGACGGGCCTCAGGTAGGGGAAATCCACTTCGACCACCGAATCTGAAATGCTTTTGGTTTCTCATTCCGTTCACACTTAACCACATTCATGGCTGAGAGGTCTTTTTGTGGATTATTAGCGCTCCAGCCATCACTCTGAATCTGAAACAAAAACTGCGATGAGTGTAATATGTCAGGATTTCATTCAGAGGTAAAGTAAACAGCCTCAGGGTGCTCGCTTTGTAGCAGAGCAGAGGGGGCAAACAGGGTGTGATTACAGTCTGTGTAGAAACTTCGTGCAATATCAGTTTTGAATTGAATCAGCTTGTCTGGCCCCACGGGTGACTCGGATGGTGAGAATGAAGTCATAATTGCTGTCGTAGGAGTGAGTGTAGGAGTGTTTGTGAATGGCAAAGCAGCAGTACGTGGTCAGCTGGACGACGGATAGAGTATTACGTAGCTGTCTTTTGCCGCTTTCCTCCCTGCCTAATCACTTATTGCATCACACGGGAGATGTGTATTTGTGAGACAATTTAAACCCCAATAAGCGAAACGATAAATCTATCCTGTGTTTTTATGAGCATGTGTATCTGGTCATGAAAAATCCTCTTGGTAGTTCAGTAATGACTTAATCTAACAGGCCTTCCCATGAGAAGTGACGATTGGATTGTTTGTGAATTATTGTTGTGAGGGGGAAACGACACGACTGCCGGGTATTAAAAAGAGATTTATGGACACCCCGTCTCCTCAACACAAACTGTTTGTTTTCCTCATCACCAGCTCAGGCCCCGTTGCACCACGAGCACTTGATCATCACTTTGCTCCACCTTTTAGATCATTGCTCCCATTCCTGCAGTAACACCGCACGTAACCCGGTGAGACATATAACCGACAGCACCCCAGGCTCGTGGTACTCCCAATCACACGAGGCAGTCACGGGTCAGATAAGTAGGCGTAATAAGCGCTAATGCAAAGAAATGCTGAGCGAGGTTCAAACTGCATTATCCTGTAAATGTGATGTAAATTATTCATCCTTCCAGCGCTCCGACTTCAAAGAACTTCTCCTCTTCCATCGAGAAGTGAACAGATCTGTTTCCCAGATAGCCCATATTTCATCTAATTGTTGCTACATACATTACATAAACATGTACAGCTAATTTATTTGGTTACCTTTAAAGCACACTCTCAATCTGCTTCTGTCTGATGTGTATGTGTGTGTGTGTGTGTCTGTCTCTCGTCCTGTCTCTATAATTGTACCAATTAGCAGCGCTTTGATTCAATACAATGGGAGCTGTCTTAGCTTCAGCCCTGATATGTGCCTCTTTCTCTTTTCCTTCCTCTCTTCGCTTTGTACTGAACCACACATCACACTGAACTCCACTGCAAAATCTGGCAGCTTTATGTTGCCGTCCTTATCAGCTAATACACAAACCACCCAGAATATAATTTCAGACATGTTTTAAGCTATTAGGGGCCACTATTGGATGTATTTATGTGATCTGGTGAAAATTTTGTAAATCCAATTTTAAGGAGACTGGTTTTAACTTCAGACGAAGGATCGCATAGTCTTTTTTTTTTTTTTGACATTAAAGGTTCTTTACCCAGCGGCTATGATATGATTCACCAGCACAAAGCAGCCTGAGACAGTCTTCACTGTCTTGAAACCGTGAGGGAAGTTGGGTTGAAAGAAGATGAGGGAGAAGGTGACAGAGAGGCAGAGAGAGTTACATCAGTGAGAAGTAAAATCAGGTCAATCAAGATCTCACAGCAGCAATATACCATACTGAAGTTCTGTCAGGCCAAAGATGGATGGTGAATGCAAAGGCGGAGGGGAGAGGGAGGATGTAAACAATAGGACAGAAAATGGAGAGCCAGCAGAGCTGTGCAGTTGTGTGGGATAAAGTGAATGAGGCAGTGTGACGCTGACTCTCAGCTGATCGGCTTCCTGAGCTGACTTAAGATGGAACATTGTCATATTTTCATAGAAGTTTCAGAACTGCATTGCAGCATGCCCACATCCCCCGCACCGACACTTTGCCTGCTTCACCTGTGCCGTGTGAAAAATGACAAACACACATAAAGCTGCTGGACTTCCAGATGTGGCATTTGCAGCACGCAGGCAAAAATTACTAACACCGGGTTTTTGTTGGCCGGGATTAATTCATACTTAATAGTTAAAATCACAATCGCAGGCTTATTCAGGCATCACATTCCAGCAGATCTGTCAACGAGAAGTGACCCACTTTTCTTTTTTTCCCCCCTCCTGTAAGCCAGTCTGACACTCTGACCTCCCTCCCTCTTCCCGTCTATTTAGTCTGCAACACACGAGACTATAAACTCCAGGTCAGACCTAAACCAGCTGCTGCTGCTGCTGCTGCTACGCCATTTATCAAAGCTAGAGAAAACTGACATCCATTCATGACCAGTTAGTTTACATGGAGGTCACAGCGACCAGCAGTACCATGCTGGTGTCCTCATTTTGTCAGAACTTACCTGATAAAATTATGGCCATTTTGTCAGTACAGTCAGGTACGAATATATAGAGAAAAAACAGCAACCTCTTTGAGTTATCTGAAATTAAATACTCAAAAATTAGCTCTGTCTCAGTTTGTGGCTCTCGCAATAACTCAGTTTCCCGCTGCAGACCAAATATTCATCTCTTCAGTCATTTCTATAACGATGATTGTATCTTGTGTATTTGATAGAAATCTCCTTTTAAATCGTTGCTTCACCCACGCAACAAAAAATCTCAGTTGCTCCTTGTGGTATAAGTCACACACATGGTCTTGGTTTTATCTGAGGTTTTTTTTTTTTTTTTT
Source organism: Nibea coibor (assembly GCA_023373845.1). NCBI lineage: Eukaryota > Metazoa > Chordata > Actinopteri > Sciaenidae > Nibea > Nibea coibor. The sequence continues at coordinate 15,043,259 of CM041725.1, read as the reverse complement.
TAAGATAGCCTTCTCTCAGATTTCTGCCATGATACAATAGAGAGAAAAGATCAACGCTGCTCAAAGGCCCGAAAAATCAACATCAGGAGAGCTCAACAGCAATGAGTCCTTCCATAAACAAGCGTGTTGCTACATTCTGCTAAAGAAATAGACCCAAATAAAACCATCCACAGGGAGGTCCGCACATGATGCTGTGTAACTGTGGGGGAAACCGCTACTGGAAAAACCACTTTGCCGTTGTAATTTTGTGAAATTCAAGTCAGCCTTCACATTGCGGCACAAATCTGAACTATGTAAATGTTTAGACGCCACTTACAGTAAGTAAGAAAATGTTTTGATTTGGTGGAACCGGTCCTGGGTTTACCTCAGCTCTGCTCGGTTTGGTGCACTTCAGTTTCACTCTGTTCCATTACAGGTATGTTCACCAATGTTGTGAATTATAAATCTTCCTGCTGAACACAGTGACTCCGATTTCTAGTGGCAACCCAGTTGTTAGCAAGGTAGCCCTAGAGTTTCATACTAACGGCTGCGTGTGTGTGTGTGTGTGATATGTGGGTCAGTGGGTTAGTGCTTTAGCTTAACTTAGCTGCTAGCTGCAGGCATGAAGGCTTGCACTGTGCTTTCGATGCATCTTTGATTTGTTTTCCTGTTTTTTTACGGTCACATGTGCATTCTTGTCTCTGGTTTTCCCCTGAAGTGTTGGCTCTTGGTGCCTCTGTTTGCTGTTTGTGTTGTGTTAACATGCTTTTACTGCAGCGGAGTTCAGGTTTGATAACAACAACTTAAACTCTGGCCAATTTTCCCTAAAATATAGAAAGCAGTTTGTTTTGTGCACCCGCACGACAAACTACACAAAACACATTACAGATGCTAATTGTGCTCATTTTTATATGCACTGCCTGACACAGTACTTAATATCTTCTGCAGAAAACATCTGACTGGAAGGTGCATCAACTACATCCTCCCAAATTTTATGTCCCTGTTGGAGGGACGCTTCTGTTTTTGCAACTGCGTTTTGCGACCTCACTCTACTGACATAACGTAACAAAAATGTCTACGATTCTAAAAAAAATGCACTACAACACTGTGACAGAAGAGGCTCGGTTGTATGTTTGAAAATGCTGCATGTTTCCATCTTCATCCTCCGCTTTGAGGTCTAAACACCCTCAGCTCCAGCAGGGAACAGTGGTGTCATGTCAGTGCACTCATAATCAAATATTTAACAGTAGAGATGAATAGGCGAGAGCGGTGGGGGGAAAGAGGCAATGAAAAAAAAAACATAAAAAATGCAACAAGACAGAGAAAGAAAAGAGCAGGAGTTGGGAAACTGGGTGGCATGTGAAGGAACAAATAGAGAAACATGTATAAAACAGGAAGCCTAAAAAGAAGATAGTGATTTCTGCGTGCTGTGTAGTGACAAAAAAGACAAAATGAGAGTCTGAATAAAGAAAGCAGGAGTGAGTAAAGAGAAAATGGCCCGAAATGGGGAGAATGTCAAAAGCCAAAAAAAAAAAAGAGCCCAAAACATACAGACAATGAGATGAAGGCAGCAGTGAAATGTGCGAGTGATCACAGATCAAAGCGTGGCAGCCTGAATGGAGAGTGAATGAGACAAGATGATAAAAGACAAAGAGAAAAAGGAGGGGTATTAGAGATGAAGAGGACGAGCGCTGTAAAGAGTGAGCGAGGGGCAAATTGAAAGTCATGTTAACTGCTGTAATTTCTGTGGAGGACACACAAACTGATTAGTAATGGAGGAATGAAGGGCCGCTCACAGAGGTGGGAGGCATTAACCGAGTGTTTCTGACGGACTGCGGTAAAGTCAAGGGTGCAAGAATATGAGTTACAGACAGATAGATATTCGCACACTTGGAGTCAGTGTAATGCCCACCACGATGTAACACGGTGGAACGTGTAGAAAGCACTTGATCCAAGCGAAGAAGCATCTTTTTGTTTTATACAGGCATATATGAAATCACCATAAGAAGCCAGTGCATACTGTATTCTGTCGATCTGTATCAACATCCACGCTGCTAGCACGGCTATGAATGCAATAATCCAGCAAAAAAACAATAAGATAAAATGAAATTAGTGATCTCACACCAGGGAAATACTCTAATTTCAGCATCTAGATTACTCATAAATAAGAAATATGTAGAAAGAAATTGTTAAAAATTGTTAAAGTAGCTGATGACATAGCCAGTAGAACCAGTTCTTCTCTTCTTTTAGACCTGCCTTTGCCACCATTGATCATACAACATACAACCATCTAAAGTCCTGGATGAGTGCTACAGGTACAACCAGACTTTTAAAACTAATTCCCAGCCTCTGATTAAGCTAAGTTCTAGACTAAACAGGCGTTTTTAAACCAGATCAACTGCAGCACAGTCCACTTGTATGCTTGTAAAACCAGATTAACTGAAATTGTTTTTCTCTGTGAATCATTAATTAATGATTCAGTCTTGGATTAAATAAACCATTTTCCTAAAGTATGATTAGAGTCACTACACTACACTACTTTTTTCCCTCTATTTTTGCTTCTGTTTCCACTCATTGATTCCACCACAATTACGGCTTTTATTGATTCATTCCTGTTTTTAGAAGCTCCTTGAGGGCAGAGCGACGTGCACCTGCTCTCACTAATGAGCACTAACGCAGGTGTTTGACATTAATCCTGTTCAACGCAAGTAATGGGTGACATCATGAAAAAGGGTTAGGATTATCATTACAGATTAACTCCTGCTTTGAATCGTACCCTGACCAGGAAACCAGTGGCCTTGTTATGACGTCGCTTCACGTATCCAGCTGTCTCTATAGCAACCTGACTGCAAACACCTTCACCCGAGTCCCTCACAGATATTAAAAGCTGGATGGTGAAAGCTTTTAATGTACAATACATTTAAAAATGTGTAATTCTTTGATTACTTTTGGTTCTTTTAGAGCCATAAAACATTTAAATTTGAATGAATTAGTGTTGTTCATTCAGGTGATTCAATTAATTCTGCAATCCCACTGACCTTTGCTAAATGAGTATGTCATTATCTTTATTTTTGTCAGAGTTTGCAGTTTGGGTCATCTTAGGCTGAACATTAGCAAGAACACTATACAGACAATTCTGGTCTTTGTTGTCCATTAAAATAAGCACTTTCCCTTAGACAATATGCAGTGTGGGATATGGAATATTAAACATATTAATTTTAGGCAACATTAATGTATTCTCTCAGCAGAGCTCAAAAGTTGGACTTTGTGTGTCTGTAGCATGCGCATTTGTTTCTCCACCAAATCTACTGCTTGCTTCCTGCCAGTCTGCTGCCAGCTAACAACCAGCCACGCTAGCTTAGTTACCAACTGTCAAGTGAATATTTTTACCCCAAATTTTGGATTGTTGAGAAAAAACTTCAGGCAAAGGAGAGAAAAATAAAGTAGTTCTACATTGCATCGTGTTTAGCTGACATCTCCATTTATTGCATAATTATTTGAGCACATTATAATTCAGATAACACACTTACATACATTTAAAACCCGATAAACCCACAGACACCTGAAAAGGAGGGATGGAGATGGAGGATAGAGAGGAGGAATCAGACCGGAGGACAGATCTACAATGACTGATCAACAAGAGGAGGGAGTAATATGAAGCTCAGGGGGAAAGGATGGAGGTGTAAAAATGGACTTCTGTGGAAAAGAGAGATGAAGCACGAAACCCTGAATGCTGGTGCTTTCCTGGGAGTAGCTGCAAACCTGTGGGAGCTGACTTGTTAACATCGCCCTACCGTACCAGCAGCAGCTCTGCGATTAGTACCATTAGTTTTTCTGCAAAACAGGAATGGCCCTGTGCATTGAGAGGCACTAAGAGACCGACTGAATTACTACAGGAAGAAATCCAGTGATTTCACACCTGATTATCTCCCCATTTATCCCTGTTCTCTGTCAGGACTGATCCATTTCTCATCTGTTCCACCACCACACCAAGTGTGCGTATGTGTGTCATGCAGCGAGGGGAGAATCTATCCAGATATTGCATTTACTGTATTAGGACTTTACCACCGTGTCATTTTTAGGAGTTGGTCCATCTGTTAGAATGTAATTAGATTTCCAAAAATACACTCTGAACAGCAGCGAAACATTTTGACTGACCAGTTTTGCTTTGCAGTCAGTTATGCACCACAACACCAGCAACTGAGTTTCAAAGAAATTTATGCGGGCGAGGAATGCCAAGGAGCTGAAATCCATTTTGAAAGCTCAGCAGTCGCTTTTTATATACCCATAAATCCCACGTTTAACGCTGCCACGGACTAGACTATGATTGTGAGACACACTTTTCCCAGACACAAGTGCCCTCTTTTTTTTTTTTTTATAAAGATAGAAGAAGGAAAAGACTTATTGCATTCTATCTGTTGGACGTGCAGTGATAAAAATGGTGGCAGGTAATGTTTTTTATAATGTAGAATGTGAATACCAAAGCCTTTGGTGCAGCTGATTTGTTTGTTTGTCGCCTGTTCATCATTCATTTTCATTTATTGAATCCTACACCAACACACACACACATTTAACGGGACAATCCAACCTCTCTCCGCCTCTGTAATGAATGAGAGCAAGGTAATCCTCCCCAATCTTCATCTCCTTCGCTCTTTGTTCAGGAAGCTGTAGGTTCGGCCTCTAATCAACACTTCAATTTGGCCTCTTGACATTCGCAATTTACTGACAGCCTTGACTCCTTTGTGCGCTCTCATGGATTCACTTCTATTTAAAGCTCTCCCGGCCCTCTCTCTCTCTCTCTGGCATTCTTCTGCCAGGTGAATGAAACTGTTCCAATTTATTCAACTGTCGCTTTGTTCGCTTGGCTTCTTCCATTTTTGTGGCCCGGCAGAATTCGATGTGTGTTTTCGGTTACGTCAGTGAACGCGGCGTTGCTGCACTACGGGCAGGCACAGAGCCTGTAGTCTGTTAGCGTGTCTCTGCTCTCCGACCGTTGTTCCCCTCTTGCGACACATAAAGGAGGAACTAAAGTCGGTCTGTGAACTCGGTCTGAATTGCATCCATCTGTCGCTGTTGAAGACAAGTTGCAGCGTTTCCATGACGACGCCTCTTTAATGTTTCCTGTTTGCACATCTTGTGAGGATGATGTCATGACTTCAGTCAGGTGAAAGGGGTTTGCCTTAGCGCTCAGGAATCCTGTCCTCTGCAACAAAGAGCAGAGACATGATGTAATGGATTTTGTTTATGTCCTTGAGAACCTTTCGTGGAAAGTTGACCGAGCACGCTTGCTCTTTTCCCGCTACTTCCTAATTCACACTCTGCTTCTCGCCTTCACACTCGGGTAGTCCTCTACCTGTTTGCTGCTGAGCAGCTGGGTGACTTCCTCAAAGGTATCTTAACACTCTCTTCTCTTCGTAAGTGGCATCACTTATTCACTCATCCAGCACCTTTATATAAACACAACAAGCCAGGTTGCTGAAAGAAAATCAGGTTTTGTAGGTTAACATGCACTGTAATCAAATTTTCCTCCTACTTGACCTTACTTTGAATGGATTACTTATTTATTTTATTTTGTAGCGATCGAAAAAAAAAAAAACCCTCCCTTCTTCCCATAGTAAGTGTTTGGTATGCACATGTGCACATGCACAGGAAAAAGCTGATTACAAACGCGGTTATGTCTATACATGACCAAGAAATCAGGGCTGGGGAAATCAGTTTTCTCAGTCCTTTCCACAATTACAGAAAGATGGTTAGTGCAACTAAACACAGTGACAGTGGGTTCAGGCTGTAAGCCTGAATCTCTATAAACTACATGAAACATTGGGGAGGTTATTATTTCTGCCCACATCATGTTTATTTTACCTGCGATGATTCACAGATTCTGGTGTAGCCATGTTGTTGTAAGCCTAATGAAGCCAGTGTTCACTTCAATGCTTTGCTTGTGATATTTAAGTGGATCACAAAAGGTAAATGCAGGCAAACCATCTGTGACTCAGTGTGCAGCTGGCCACCACTTTACACTGACATTGTTTTTTTTTTCCTCCTATGTTTCAAAGCTCAGTGAACACGCATTGTGTGCACAGGATTCTCTTTACTAATGTCTACAATTAGTGTCTGTATGGCTTTGAATATTCTAGCAACTGTTTTGTGCGTCGTAACCTTGGAGACCAGCAGCCTTAAAGTGGCTGAATCTGGCCTCTGTCACATTTTCTCTTTAGGAGCACAAAGTGCCTTTTCTGGCCTTTTGCTCTCTTTCAAAACAAGACGAGGCGAAACGGCAAATAAAGGGTTTCGGTTTTTGTTTTTTGTTTTTTTGTTCCTTCGGCTCTTTCACAACATGTGAAATATTGAGTAATTGAGTGTTTTTAGGTCTGAACTTTCTCACATTTTGACATGCGTCCTCAACCCACGCATACTGGAACGTCAGACACGGCCTAAAGGTCGCGGTCTAAATTCAGACTTGTTTCGTTTCTTGTTAAATGTGCATAAATAAAATGATCCCACTTTGAGAAGTGAGAAGTAAAGGAAATATCACTAATCACTAAACAGCTTTTTCTAATTTAAGAGGATTTAAAATTCATACAAGAAGTATTTAAAGTCATCCCTACTTACTTTTTAAACACGCTCTGACATGTGCTTGTACATTAAATCTGTGCCTTCGAATGATGTTAAAGTGAGTATTGAACAGCAGAGGGCATATTTTTTCTCCCTTGACTGACACCTGCACGACCGACCGGCTTCAACTGTCCAAGTTAGTACTTTCTGGCGTTGCACAAGTCTTTCAGGCTGAACACTTTATGTGACATCTTCTCCTTTGTGGCATGACATTTATACAATTTGTACCGTGGCTGACCAAATGATGGATTTTGAAACTCATTTTGAAGTCGACCGACTGTTTAAACCACAGTTTACAGATATCATAGTGGTGTAATCTGCATGTCGTTGATTCAAATTTAGAAACAAAAATGATTTTCATTTCAATCTGAATTGTTTAATGTTGCTGTCCTGTCTGCCCTGCAACTGCAACACACAGTAGACGTGTACGTGCCCTACATCTGGAAGCATCTCAAAGATCAACTTTTTATTTGCTAGACGTGACTTTCCACTGAAGAGTGGTGTCTAAGTGGCTGTGTGAGACTGGCACATCTGCAGTAATAATCTCGCACCGTTTTGTGTGATTTCCCCAGGAATGCTGTTGGAATCCCACGGGTCCAAAGCAGGCACATTGATGGAGCACCTTTTGACAGAAAAGTAATGTTGACAGAAGATTTCCATGCTGCCGGACACCTTTTCGAGCAAGGAGAAGATAGATAAATATAGTTTACAGAATAGCTTCTTTTCATAGTTTCAAAGCTGTGACTCTTTATATTGACACAAATATAAAAATGCATGCAATGCCTGCAATGCAGGAGATTCTCAACCCCCCACACAGTAAAATGAGCAGGGCTGAAGGTAAATCATTTCTTTTAAGATATTGTTTTACTGTCTGGCACCAGTCCCTTTTGTACCTCCCTCAGTGTATTGTTTATGAATAGAACAGAATCCATCTTTGCCTGTTTTTTTTTTCTTCTCATTATTAGTCATTAGTCGATCTTTCTCTCTCTCCACTTTGTCCCTGCACTCGCTCTCCCAGCCTATACATTTTGTCCCTCCCTCCTACTGTATGCCCTCTTTTTTTAAAAATAATTCTGGTCCTAATTATCCATCACTTTATCTCCAACTCCCTCTCTATCTAATTCAGATTACCCCCCCTCGTCCCCTCAACCCAGTGATGGGCTCTGTGCCCGGGCAGCTACTGTAGCTCACTCTGTTGGCCGCCACTGCAGCAATCCAGTCCAAGCTCACACTGCTGCCCTGTCCTCCTGCCATACACTGACTGCTGAAGTTACTACGAGCAAAAGAAATGTTTAGACTGTTCGAGATTTGTAATCCCAGTTTAATCTTTATTACAGTGCTGTTTAGACATGGTTACTGGGTTTTATACAAGTGAAGGTCGTACTCGCTACTTCCTTGTGTGGCTGTGAATTGATACGATGAGGCTTGAACTTTATGTTGACTTTTCACAAAGACTCACTTTTGAAGACTCGATCGTGAGGAAACCTGATCAATCACTTCACTGCAGCGCATGTGTGTGTGTGAGTGAGTGTGTGTGTGTGTGTATGACGGTTATGTAGTAAGGACATTCATTGAGGAGTGTGCCAGATTCAAAAGGGTAGAGGAAGTCACCTTGCAGTGACTCATTATAGTCAGAGTTTGTAGCTGCATTGCAGGTCGTTTCACCTCACTGGTTTAATGTTGAATAGTGTTTATGAGCCTAAAGGTAGAGTGGTGAGTGAATATATGGAGGCATGTCGCAGCAATTCTTTCCCAATGAGTCTTTCTAGCCTCACATAAAGAAACAACAACAACAAAAACACTCTAGGCAGTAGTCTCCTAATATCGGCACGTCTCCTCTTTCGAAAAGAGTTTGGTACATACATTTGATTCACACAGATACGATATGCATCTTGTGTACTTTTCTACATGCTAGTATTGATTACAAGTGAGTTTCCAAAACATTTTAATTGCTTAATTTGCATGTTAAACCTCCTCTCAAAATCAGTTGAGCAAATGAGATAAGATAAAGTCTAATTAAGACAGATTTGGGCGTGTTAATGAGCATTTTTCAGGATTCTGTTTTTTCAGTTTTGTTTAACCTCACGTTTTTTCTCTGCTGCCAGTCTTTGTGCTAAGCTAGGCTAAGCGTGCCCTGGAGCCACCTTTGCTTTGCACAAACAATGAAGAAATTGAAATCGATCTCATCGCCCAGCACAAACAATATCCTTCCTTGCCTCCCGTTGATGATCAATGATTGTTTTAGCCACAGTTTCATGTAGAGACCAGAGAGATTCCAACCTTTGTATCTCGTTTTATCTAGTTAGGCTTGTGTTGCTGGGCCACAGATGTGGTTTACTGGTTCACTAGGTCATGTGTTTCCTAACAACTGTGGTAAGTGTGTCATGTGATTAGGTATGGAGTCATCACCTGCACAGTTTCATGTTTAAAAGTGTTTGTGTTTTGATCATTAGAACTCAATATAGTTTAGTTAGTTGTTTTTTTTTTTTGTTCTTTTATTGTGCATGTGATGTATAAAGTTGGTTCCTCAAACCTTTGGCCTGATGGCAGCAGCTACAAGTACTGATGTTGTGCAATATCATAAAGTAGTGTGTCATGAGTCCAGCCTCGAACTGGCAGCGAAATAACTGTTCGAAATAACTTACATGCTGTACCACACCATCTAAATTCACCTTGAGATGAGTGTTGATATTATACAGATATGCAGAAACCTGCGGATGAATGTTCGTTGCTAGGTTACCTAAAGTGGGACTCGCTGGATCGTGAGACTTCATCTTGTGCTTTCAGATGTGAAGACATGCCAGTCGATGTGCCTCCTGTTGCTGCTCTGATCACCAAAACGTCTCTAGCGCTCGGTAAACGCTTGGCGCGGAAAGTTAAAATCTTTCAGGTTTTAGCTGAAGTCCTCTGCACATTTAAAACAGCGCTCTGTTGTCTCATAGCAACAGCACTAACTATGACAAGTGCTTCCCCCAGACAGCTGTTGTATTGCACGGTAGATAAAAGGTGCTTGGATCCAAGAGCCAAAGTTGTTTTTAGCTCCATGTCATGTTTTTTTTTTTTTTTTTTTTTTTTTGGAGAGCACTCTGTAACTATTAGCTCGCTATTTGAAGGGGAAATCCATCACGGTGTAAGATCGGTATTCCCTGTTTATAATTTAATGTTAACTTATTCCCTCACGATTCTGTCTCATATTGGGAGAAGTGGATTCCCGGCCAACTGTGATCTTTGATGTTACATAACAGACTTCCTAAACATATGAGCCTAGATGACAGCCACAGATATTGTGTAATGCATAAAACCGTCTGTTCCCAGCGTGTGTCATGAGCTTGCACAGGTATTTCCTGGTAGATATATGAAGGTTATAAGGATGAGCCATGGTATTACCTGGCCCAGTAAAAATCATATCATATCAAGGTGATTCATAGTTATGTCAGAGGTGTAAGTACAGAGGCCCTGAGGGAGAAAATGAACTGTTCTGCTGTGCTGTATAAATATATATTTAAAGGCAGTAGTTAAATGCTAAAGTGTGTTGCTCTGTTGAGTCGAAGCTATAGATACAAGGTCAACATATTTAATAGAAATCTCAGAAATATTAAAGCTCCTGAAAGCCCAGTGGTAGTATGAGTTTCTTTTTGATGCTCGAAAACTAAAGTTAATCTGCTTCATCACTTCAAATTGGTGACAAATATGTACACACAGAGCACTGATATTGAAATCTGTCCTGTGAAATAACTAAAACTGTTGTGACTTTGGCAGATAATTACGTGATGTAGGCTCAATCATGAAGTTCACTGAGAACACAAGTTGTTAGGGACTAAAGCATAAAATATCTAAGCAGGGTCCAGCTCCATAACAACAAAAACACCTTTTTTAAAATTACATGCGTCATACAGAGACAAGCATGTAGGCTTTGATCCCAGCCAAACACACAAATAAATTCACTGATAACTTACGAAGTGCAACTGACTGCTGAAAGCATCTGGTGTGGTGTTTGGTTGCAATGAAACCCCGCAAACATACTGTATATCTCAGCAGCTCGTGCGTGGAGACGCACAGAAGAACTAAATTAGTGTCACAGCGGCTTTCCATGTCTAATTAAAGGAAGCTGCTGAGGAAAAAAAAAAATCTGTACTTTTTTGTTCACTCTGATCCTCTGCTCTGCCTCACAAATTAATACTGTGGTGATTTTTTTTTTTTTCCAAAAAGTTAGAAACTACCGACCCACAAGCTCAGTTAGCGTTTAATATTTGCTTCACAGTTTGGACAAACTGAACCCAGCGTGAGGGATAAAGGTATTTTTTTTAATCAGATTTTGTGCATTTTGGGCTTTTCTGGCGCTGCCTGATGTCCTGGGCAGAGACTGACCTGGTTGGTTACAACACAGCTGACCTCGCATGGCATCATGACTGCGAGCCATAGAGGAGGATTAACAGTCTGCGTCAGAGAAGAGGAGAGACAGCAATTCCCTGAAGCCAATTGACAATTTGTTCAGATGTAATGAAATGGGTGGTAGACCACACGTTCTGCCAGAGAAAAACCTGCATGCCGTGACAGTGATTGCCTCATTTTTGCAAATTGAAATATAAAAGAATGACGGCCTCAATGTTCAGCCGCCCTACTGCTTTATGACAGTTTATTCTCCAACATCTGCTTTATTCTCCAGCTGACAAATTTTATTTTAATTACTCTAGTATAACAGAATAAGCGTTCCCAGTGTTTGAGAATGTGCTCAACATAATTCTCTCACGTTCCTGGTGATTAGATAGAAGCAAAACTAATACAATTTAAGAAGTCCTGCTAGGAAAGGTTTTAATTACAAACATATGTGTGTCTTGAATACATGATTAATAATATTTCGCAGTGTAGATTCATATTGTTTTCATTAGATCATGCTTAACTGCAGTTTTAAATCGTTTAGTACCTATAGAGCCAGGCTAGCCGCTTCCTCCTGTCTTTATGCAAAGCTAACCAGCTGCCGGCTGTAGAATCGTGTCTACAGTTCAAAGTCAAACTATTCCTTTAACATTTCACATTTTCAGACAAAGCGCGGTTGTCTCCGTGGAGCAGGAAACGGCCATAACATAAAGAGTATGTGAGGATCTGCAGTTATTCTTAGGTTTATTGCTGGCGGGTCATCACATGACGAGAGCTTTCAAGGATTCGGTGTCACAGCTTGAAAGACTAAGTGTGTCACTTATGACTGCAGATGTCACAGGTGGAGTCACTGTGGCGCAATCAGCTTGACTAAAAACAGTCATTGCGAGCGTGGTTACACGATGACCCCCATGAGGGCAACACGGGGCCGTCATTCCACTGTTCACTCCAGTGCTCTCCTCCACAGTCAGAGCTCGTCTCCCACCCGTCCCTCTCACTGCACAGGTTCTTAAGCTCTATCTTTGCTCCTCTCCCTTGATCTTTTCCTCCGCACGTCTTCCTCTCCACACAGTTCTCCTTGTTCTCTTGCTCTTTCCTCGGGCTATCTCCCCGCTCTTCTTCTGCTGCAAACCTCTGCCCTTGCTCTGGCTCCATCTTCGTCTCCGCAGTCTTTTGTTTTCTCCTCACACTTCCCACACTCGTCTCCGCGTCCAGTCGCACTCTCAGTTCCTGCTCTCTGCGGCTCCACTCCTCCTCCAGTCTTTGGTACATGTGGAGGGAGAAGAACCATCCCCCGTTCTCCTGCAACATGTTTTCCACTTTACTCAGCAGCTCTCTCACCTGCTTCTGCTCTCCTTCCTTTCTCCCATCTGCCTCACCTCCTGCGCTCTTCCTTCCCACTCCCTTAGCAGTTTTCTGGTGCCAAGTCCTCTCCTGTTTCTTCCCACCTCCCTTCACCTCCTGTTTTCCTCTCTCTCGCTTTCCAATGGCAACCGTCTTGTTATCAAACACATGGTATCGATAGCGGCACTTCTTCATCAGTCCGTTCAAGGCGGGGCCTCCCGATTGGATGTGCTCCTCCACACTGTGGCCTCTTGCCCTCAGCCGGTCTCCACATGTGAACAACACCATCGTGTGCCTCCAGACTGTAGAGGTCAGGACCTCCATCCTCCTCTCCACCGCTCTCCCCTCAGGCTCTGTGAAGTCCAGCAGAGGGATCACTAACAGAACAACATGAGGTCCTCCGGGTCCACAGAGATACAGCGCTCTCAACAGTTCAGTTTTCTCCTCCCGGGGGACAAACTCCTCAGATAAACCCCAACCCTGTGCGTCCACCACACTCACACGACGTCCTGCAGTGATGGCGCTGGCAGCTGTGCTGGCTCCGCCTCCTCTGGTTGCAAAAACCTGACCTCGGCCAAGCAGGGTGTTACCAGTTGAGCTTTTGCCTGTCCGCCTGGGACCAACAAGCAAAATATTAAGTTCTTGTGAGGCTGGAAAGACAAAGAGAAGAGAGAAGACACTTTTAATCTGTAGCTGACGGCTTTTAATGTTGTCTAGTATGTTTGTTATAGATTTTTGCTTCTTTCCATCTCATTATCTCGCAGAGATACTTTAATATTTCTGCTGTTGTGTGACTGCAGAACGAGTCGTTGGCTGTAAACAGCTCCCGATCGTTAGCATGGATCAAAATGCATAGTATGAATTTGGAACATGTGCAAGATGTGCTTGGCAAAAAAAGCAATCCTGCTCTTACATTTCTATCTCTGGTTTAAAAATGAACATACCAACATCTCCTGGCGGTTTGCAGCTTCTCATTGTGACATTATGGATGAGTCCTAGAGGATGTAGGCGTAATATCCATCCACATTAATGGTGGCACCACATCAGGGATACCAGGCCTGCAGGATCAACAACCCGAAACACAAAGCGTTCTTTAATGCAGTATTTTCTCTCAAGCCGCACTGTCTTTGTCACCTAATTTACCGTCTGACGGCTATCACCCGAGATGCACCATCGTCTTATAAACACACGGACTGAGGCGCCTCCCAGTTTTTATTGCTTCACTTTTATGATTCCTTATAAAACCATTAAAGTTTCAGGAAGGCTGAAATGTTTGACCCGAACACTGAACAAAATCATCCAAGTACTGTAACAGATATTCACAAATTATGGAATCTATACAAACACACTCGTCATCTCTGTCTGAATTTATCCACGTGTTGAATTCCTGGTTGTCCACAGTGGCCTCATGCTACTTAATTACTTCCACCATCATTTTTTAACAACTGTCACGACAGCATAGCTTCTGGGCAGTAGGCCTCTCACATTTTACACGTCTCAAGACTCGTCCACATGATCTCTCTCTCTCTCTCTCTCTCTCTCTCTCTCTCTCTCTCTCTCTCTCTCTCTCTGTCTCTGTCTCTGTCTCTCTCTCTCTCTCTCTCTCTCTATCTGTTTGTCTCTCTCTCAGTGCTCATGTTCAGTCCGCCTGAGCTTGTGCGCCTCACAGATTATAGTTTACTCTTTCTCTGAGCGTGTGTTTGTGCACGTGCTGTTTTTTTTTTTTTTTTTTCAAGTGTAACTTCATGGAAGTGTGGTCCTAAATTGCAGCAGTACCTCTGTAAGAAAAGTCATATTTAAGAGTAAAGTACATTAATTTGTGATGAAATGCTGTAATTTACATCTTTGTATCCGCCTGCCTCATCAACTTACTTCACTTAGTGATTACTCAGAGTGACTTTGGGAAACTTCTGGACAACAGGTATAAACTTGCATTCAGCTTCACGCTGTAGCTCAGGTGGAAGCGGAGGTGCGTGTTAGTGATAATGACACATAATGTACAGTTGTATTCCACTCTAAAATGAAGGTCTTCCGCTTCCCGTAAATCAGCTGATTTCTAATTTCAAACCTTGGAAGGTGAGGTATTACGCCTTTCCGTCTCCCTCCTGCCTCTCTTTTTTTCTCTGATCTCAAGCATGCACTCAGATCAACACACACTCTGACCTGACAGGTAAAGCCGGCGAAAGATCAGCCAGGTTTTTTTTTTTTTTTAATCTCAGTCGGCCTCAGTCAGGTTACCGGTGAGATCCCGCATGCGCACGTGTGAGAGTGTGTGTGCCGCACACGTGAGGGCTCATGCTTGTGTTGCACGTGTGTTGGTGTGTGCGTGGTTTTCTCACTTTCATAACTAACTGCAGCTACAGCAGCAGCAGCAGCAGCAAAGTTTCCCCCGGGTTTCTCCTCCTTTTCACTTTTAAATTTCCTCCCTCTGCATATTTTTCACTTTGTTCCATTTGATCTCTCCCACCTTGTCTCCGTCACAACTACACCTGCTTTGTCTTCACCTCCATCTTATTTCTGACATCCTGGCTTATCTGACACACACGTACACGTACTGTAAGCTCTCCTAATTGTCCATATAATTAAGTGACCTTGCCTAATGGGGCTGCCCATCACACCTCGACATGTTGGTCTAATGTATAGAATGTATATATTGTCTACACACACAAGGACAAAAGAGGTCTTAATGTTTAATATAAAAAGAGAATCTCTGCACGTACACGGTATACACATCTCCAGTAATTCTTACAGATTATTCACTGTTTTCTTACCCTAATTACATTTTTATTATTAGTTTCTGTACGTTACCTTTTAAACATTTAAATGAAGTGTGTGAGTGCTGAGCTGAGTGAACCGGAATAGTAAAGCTGTAAAACCGAAACACTGAGCTGAAAGATGCTAAATCGGTACACCAAGCTGAGGGGGAACTGTAGAGCTCGGTGACACTTCTCTGTGGGTTTGTCAGTACAAGTAGCGTATTTGATATTTCACATATAATATAAATATTGATTAGCGCAGCTGCAAGCTGTTGCATTTGTTTGCGTTCCTCAGCTCATCGTGTGCCAGCTGACCGCTCGCGCTCATTCTCCGTGAGACTGTAAACAAGTTAAACTCATGTTGGTGTTTCCAGAAGAAAATGCACGCTAACAAAATGCCACAGTGGATCAACATCAGCAGTTTCGCTGCAGATTACACAGGGGTGAAGGATGGTCGAAAAAAAAAATGGCACGTCAGCAGGAATATTAATTGAAGGAGTGCTTAATAAATTATAGCAACAGATTTCCTCTAATATTGACATTTTTGTGAATAAGGTTCTCCTCCCTGCAGTTTGACACTGTCAAGGATAACTGAGGGTCAGACAGGCTGACTGCGCTCTATCCTTTTTCTATTTATCGCTCTTTTTTTCTCTTTGTGTTCCTCCTCCTCTCTCATCTCATGACCTCCTTCCACCGTACTCTGCTTCATCTGCTTTGCTCTCTTCTCCTCTTCCTCTCCTCAGTCCTCCTCCTCCTCCTCCTCTGCCGCTCCCTTTATTTTCCTACCTCTCCTTCACATCTTTCCTCCTCCTGTTTCTCTTATCACTTTGCCTCCCATCCCAGAGGAGACAGTGAACAGTGGATTTACAGTAATGCAGGATGGTAAAGAGAGAACAGGGCTTTAAAAAGAAACACCGGCATGGCTTGTATTACCACCAACTCCTCTCTAGAAGCCAGTTCTTCCCACAGTGCCCATCTTTCTGCATGACACTAATGTGGCTGGCAAGATATGACTCATACCACAGGATCTGCACAAACAATCAAATCACCAAAGTTAGCTCTCGACAAATATCTCAAGACTCTTTGAGAGTTTGCTCGGGGTGGACTGCAGAAAATAGGATTTTCACACCCTCCTCTCCTAAATCTGCGTGGGACTGACTTAGTACAACTATGTTTGTAGCCATTAGTCCTCCCACCCTGTGGCTGCATCCTCTTTTTTTGTACAAAAAGGGCTTTTCTAACAAATCCTCCATGGATCGTAGCAACATTACTGCATTAGTTCTGCACAACATGCTGCTTCAACATGTCTTCAAGTGTGATTGCGCTCAGAAAGTGGTGTTGTTACACAATGTGCTGGGGAAGAGGATACAGGACACCACCGGAGGTACATTAGTTATGGATAACGCCAACTTCCTTCAGTGGCTCTGAAGGACGTTGGTGTTTGGCAGAGTTCAGCGTCTCATGTGTTTGAAAAGGAGGACACCGTGTGCAGGAGTAAAGCTACACCTCCTGCTAATCTTTTCCTTTTGTCGTGCAGTTTTTGTGCTTTAACTGCGGCCGCTTTGTTGAATTCCTCTCTCTCTCGGCACGTCCGTTTATGCCCAGCATTGACTTCATTGTCATCGGAAAAGTTAGGAAGCTGCTGCTCTGCTGTCCTCGCTCAGGCGTCGTGTGTATGACACCGCATTGTGTTGTTCCACACACAATGATGGAGTCACACGGGGTGCGCTGCGGTAAGGGCCATTAACGGAAGCCGAGATTAGTCATTGGTCAGCATGCAGTGCACTTAAAGTGGTGTAAAATAGATGTAGGTTTAACGAGCACAAATGTGTCTCTGATCCGCCAGCTCCTTCATTCTAATACGGATAAAGATTTGAGGCTTCACAAACTCATTCTTTGTGTTGCTTCGCACAAAAAGGCCAGTGCAGAGTCACACTTCACTCATAAGTGAGCAAGCAGCCTCTGCAGAAGCTGAAAGGCCCAGTTCTGAAGTCAGTATGACAATTAAAGCGGCCTTGCTGCCTAATTAGCCAACTTATCTGTCTTTCTTGTGAAAGGTTTTTTTTTTATTTATGTCAAGCACAGGCCACCAAGAACTGCCAAGGACACGATGTTTAAATGTCTCCTTCACTTCATCTGCTGCCTCGGCGACACTAAAAACTTGGCTCACTATTAGAAAGCCATAAAACATCTGTCGTCTCGTGCGGCAATTGTGGAATACGCTGTTGAATTGCGATGAACTCTCGTTCCTTTGCTCTCGTAAGCCGGCAAATTGATATTATTAGTAGCTTGCGTGCTACAGTAGCTAAAACACTGGTAGCCTGTGCGCAGCTCAGAGCTGCTCTGATGGGGACACTCAGACTCTCCTCTAAATCTCTTCCTTCGACATCTGCCACACAGCTGCGGACGTTCGTTTTCACGAGACTGCCATGATGTGAGCTGTAGGAACAAATGTCTGCTGTTAGAAACACTGATCATACCGAATCCATGCGACTACAGCTGAATATCATTTTACATTTTTAGATACTTTTTTTTTTTTTTTTTATTTCAACCCTTTGAAGATTGTAAGCGTGTTTTTTTTTTCTAGCAAAGGAATTTGAACTCCTCCAGTTGTTCAGGGTTGTACAAAGAACAACTTTTCTGTCAGCAGTGACGTTCAATACTCGGCCCTACATGTGATTCCACTGGGCTTGTTTGTCCTTGACTGAGCTCAAAGCCTCTCTGTATGTTGTTTGCTTCACACTGTTTGAGCTTTTTTTTCCTGATCTTTCTTGATTTAGAGACGCGTGTGTTTGTCAGTTTGATTTCCTGTATTCGTGACCTTGCATGTGTATGCTCTTTTCCTCTGGTGTTGGTGTGTGTACGTCGCGATGGTGTTGTTTTTTTTTTTTTACCTGTCGACATGTTTGTGAGACAGGTTTGTGGATTTCCTTTGTGTAAATGTTTGTTCTTCTGTTAGCCTCGTGTTAACAGGAAAACACACTGCAGCGGGTCGATAGCGCGGCATAAAACTTGTGAAACACGCCAGAGGTCACGTTATTGAGCTGTTGGTAATTTTAACTGATTACTCTGTGTATGTGTGCACAGGGGGTTGTGCATTAGTCCAGATTTGACCACTGTTGTTGTGTGAAAGCCTTGTAATTATAGTTTTGTTCATTTTCATATTTATTGACTTTAATTAAAGGATTAAAGGATTACATGCTCCTCTAAATTCTTCGACCTCTTGGGCATAGAAGCACGTCCAAAAACCAAATGGATAATGACAGAAACCGCTTTGTCATCAAGCTAAACACACACCTGTTTTCTGTCTCGTGTTGACATTTCAAAGATAATACAGCTTTCACCCCAACGCGATCATTTCTACTGTCCCAGACCAGACGAAGCACTCTGACCTCGGAGAGCGCAAAGGGGGGACAAGATAAGAAAGAAATAGAAGAGTGTGAAAGAAGGGCAGGGAAGAAAAGTGATGGAGAGTAGAGAAGAAAGTAGGCAGAGAGAGTTGTTGTCTTTCTCCGTTGGTGAAGTGGTGTTGCAGGAGGAAAGAGGAGAGAGGTGTATTGTTACAGATGAGATGGAGCTGTGGCCAAAGGAGGGAGGAAGACTTGATAGAGAGAAAGATGAGATGATCATGTTTTCCTGAGCTATCTCCTCTATGTAACCTGTGTGTTTATCTTCTTTGGATAATGCACTCAGAACTCTCTCTCTCTTATTTGATCAAAATTATAATTAAACAAAGAACTGCAAGTCTTACTTATTTTTCTGCAGTGACAGCGTCCCCTATGACCCTGTAATACCGTGTGGACGAGTGCTAACAATAGTTTGTCATATCCCACCAGCTGGTGAGTGGCAACTGAGGTGCCGACTCTTATCTGTGGCTCACCCCCACCTGTTTTTCTGTGCTGTGTATATTTAGTTACTCCAGGTCGGAATTCACAATCACACAGAGTAACGTACAGAGTGCTGTTACAGTCTGATTACATTTTCCGTCACCGCAACTGGACCGTGAACGCCAACAGTTGATGCTCGCAGCTAGACTAAAGCTGTAGCGGTGTGACAGGTCCTCCCAAATGTGGAACAGATCAGTCTCGAATCATTAACAGTACATAACTGTGTGGGCCTATTGAAGAAGGGTGAAAAAGTGCTCAGTGTGTCAGTGTTTGTATGCTTTTTACAGTGCCGTGACGTGCTTCAGTCTGCAGCGCACCAGGGACGCCGATGGCGCGTTTGCTTTTGAACGTCAGTCAGTCGTCCTCTTTTGAAAAATGGACGCGAGCTGCTGTCATTTCCTCATGCAGTTTTCAGCTTGACTTTAAGCATTTCCTCTCTTCCACTGACTTTTTCCCGTTTAAACTCACTCATCATCTGTCAGACTTTTTTCTTTCTTTCTTTTTTTTTTTTGCTCCAGGACCTCCTCTCAGGTCAATTTTTACATCTATCATAAAAGTGATGCTGCCGTTGCCGTTTTCACCCTCTCCCCCATTATCATTGTCCACAGACAATAAATCCAGCTCTCCCCTGGCATGCACTGCATCTCATTACAGCCGTCATGTCACATTGTGTGCCCCTATTACTTCTTGTTCCTGTCGCATTAGACCCAGGGTCACAATTCCTATCCATATAAAACGTCTCATCAAGTAAGACGTTCACCACTAGCTGGAATCACATCACACTTGGTATCAATCTGATATTGTCCAGGAGTCTTCATCAGTAAAATCCCCCTGCCACCTTTTCAGAAAGATAAATCACCTGCAGCAGTTTGTTGACACAGCAACTATTTGCTGGTTTGATTCCCGGTGCACCCAACAAAGGCTCCAAAGCAAAGAGGAAAGAAAGCACTTAACATGACTTGTACTAATG
The DNA here is from genome assembly GCA_023373845.1 of Nibea coibor. Classification (NCBI taxonomy): domain Eukaryota; kingdom Metazoa; phylum Chordata; class Actinopteri; family Sciaenidae; genus Nibea; species Nibea coibor. The sequence continues at coordinate 15,023,331 of CM041725.1, read as the reverse complement.
GGCCAGATTCCCCGCAGAGCTCGTTCGGGATTCATTTTGCTTTTTAGCAAACAATTTTAATTCAGCTCAGCAGAGATCAGCAAAGGGCAGCGCTGTTTAAACAGATATTATCTGACCAAAGCAGACTGGGGCTTTTAGTGGAAATAACAAAATAACCACAGCCTCAGTCTGCTCCTCTGCGTCTCAGTGGTGAACTACAGGTCAGGAGATTTATCCACGGTGATGACATTCAGTCCTGCAGCATTTTGAAGTGTGATTCTTCTTAATGCACCGAATGTGTAATGACGCAGGGGTAAATGACCTGATCAGTTCGCCCTCAGTTTCTCTCCTCATTAGCCTGCCTCCACTCGAGGAGATGCTGATAGGATTAAACATGATAGAAAATGTGTCGTTTAGAATACATCTCATCGCTAATGCTCTGTGTATTGTAATAGAAGTTATTAAGCCCAGCTTAATTGCTTCTATAATGCAACACAAGGCCATTATACACATCTGGAGGGCAGTACATGATTCATGTTGTAGATGATTCCAGCTTGAGGTAACCTGAAGTCTTCTGGAGCATAATATCATGCTCTGTTTAATACATATTAAAGATGGTATTGGTAAGTTGTCGTAACGCATTATGATGCCTTATAAACAAACTTAGTTCAAATCATTCATAATCCATCTGTCCATTTTTAGCAGTTTAAGCTTTAAAACATTAACGCTAGCTCAGTTGTTTCACATCCACTGGATCAGACTGCGGATCAGATTACTAGTTGTATGTGAAAGGAGTCTCTCTATGACAAACACACAAGATGTTTTCACTTGACTCTGCTGTTCCTCTCAGCTCTCCTATTTCAGCGTCTTTCAGCTCATTGTTTTTGATTTTTGATTTCAGAGGAGTCTTAATATTCCTGTTAGCATCATTTCCAGCCAAAGCATAGGCAGCTGTTTTGAAGAAAAACCCATTGAACACTACCTGCCCAGCAGACAGACACAGTTAGCGACTAGCTAGTGAACGAAGTGGAGCATTTTGCAGCTAAAAGAGCCAGATATTTCCCTCAAGTGCTGGTTGAATCCAAAACTAAAAGGTTAAATAATTAAACTAATTATCGATGTAAAAATTAATCTATCATTGGATGCAAATCATTTCTGCTGCCCACAAGTGTCCCAAAAAATCAGTTGACACAGCTTTAAAGAATCATATAAACATCATGCTGGTAGCTGTTGTTATAAGATATCGTAATACATTATGATAAAAGCCTGTAGAAGAATCTTCTAATGCATTAGGTAGTTCATCATGAAGGTATTAATAATGCATTATAGACATGGGCTCCATAGAAGGTATTCCTGATATTATCTGGCAAACAAAGGTTTGTGTTGGGCAGAAAGGACTTCTCCTGGAGTCTATTTTGATTTCTGTCACTCACAGAGGCTCATTAGGTCGCTATTTTGACTGAAGACTTTGCATTACTTTTCAGAACTGTTGCTTTTCAGTCTACTTTTCTCCTTTTATTATTTTAAGTTCCCAAAGAAAGAAAGAAAGAAAGAAAGAAAGAAAGAAAGAAAACTGGACTAAAGCACCAAAGAGCCTCTGAGTGTGCTCAGATTAATTTGATTTGGTGTAAAATTGCCCCGCTTGACATGCACACAGAACCACACACACACACAGTGAGGAAACTCGATGAGATTCAAAACATTTTTTTTAGCCACAATAATCTCAAATTGACGTGTCCAGATGCAGTCTGCTGTGGCTTCAGCTGACCCTTCCACTCAAATAGCTGCTTTTCTCTGGAAGTTGGCAGAACAAATGAGCATTTTTCTGCAGAGTAGCTAATGAGCCAAGTCTGTGTGTGTGTGTGGGGGGGGGGAAGTGAGGCTTGTTAGGTTTGTGTGCCTGTGCAAACATCATGTGTTTGTGTGTTGTCACACAGGGAAGATAATCATGTGTAACGGGCATGTATCATGTCATGACTTTTTCATGACCTCTGTGCAAGTCCTGCAAGTTCTGCATAGGACTGACTCCAAATAAACAAATACTTTCGTCCAGAGCAGATTTTGCTTGTATATTCTGTTCTCGTGACAAAAAGAAGACTTCAGCCAATCAAAAGCAGGTGTCAGTAAATAATTTCTGTATCTCTGGTCATCAGCCAGGGTGGCAGTAAAGCCAGCTTAGCATTGGTGTGTTTATATTTAGAGCTGTGAATAAGCGGCTGCTCAACACTGTAGCTGCATTTCAGTCCAATAATAACCTAAACCATTGTGAGCTGCAACATTTTGTATATGATGATGTACCTTAGAGCTGAAACAGTTCATAAAATCAATTGATCCGCCAAACAGCAGCAGTTCTGACAACTGATGAATCCTGGAAGTCATGTATCAAAAATGTGGATTAAAGAAAAGTTCGCTGTTTCAAACCATGGATGGATGGATGGATAGTGTAGTGGTCAAGAAAAATATGCAATGTTTGCCACTTTGCATTTTATTTTATGCAACCAGTCTTAACTCATCAACCGTTCAGGGAGGTCCCACATCTCAGAACTAAAACAAGTGAACTGTGCAGTGATATCTGGATTGTGCCTGTATAATTCTCATTTGGACTTTAGTATATTCTAACTGATTCATGCGTGCTGCCATGTTAATGCCACTAGCTCCAGCTTCTCAGATGTTTCTGAGACTTTCTTGTCCTTGTAAATTGAATGTCTTCTATCATCTTCTGTTTTGACAAAACAGGCAATTTGAAGACACGACCTCGCACTCTGAGACATTATAATGAACATTTTCACTATTTTCTAGAATCACATAGACTAAACGAGTAATGAAATTGTCAAAAGATCTCTGGCAGATGCATTTATAATGAAAACATTCATTAGTTTCAGCAATAATGTACGCGCTTGGTCGCTTGTTTAAATCACTTGTCTGTATCTGTATCTCTACTGTATATTAATGTGATGAGAGCAGCTCTACTAATGACAGTGTAATTGGGAGTCAAACAGAGGTCAGACTGAAAATCAAAGATGCCGATGCATCATCATGACTGCGCACAAGTGAGGAACAGGTCTCTGTGAGAATGGATGGGCGATGTGACAGCAAGGACACACACATACACACATGTAGCGCTGAAGTAGATCTAGTGTGCATGTGTAGAGGTTGGGTTGTCTTTTATCCCAGTGGTTTAACCTTGAACACACACACACAGACACACAGCGGTGCAGCTAAGGAAGCAGGTGGTAGAGGACGTCCAGAATTACAACGGGTGATGGCAATGTGTAGCTTTTCCTAAACAAGAACAGCAGGGAGGGACGGGCCGATAGACTAGCCGCGCTCTAATGTCATTCAGGATCCTCGCAAAGCACTTCACACCTCCAAAATAAGATCTGTGCCACTAATTAAAGCCTGTTACAAGATAAAGACCTTACCTTGAAGGGTAGCTCCACTCACAGGAGCCGATCTTCTGCGACGTCACACATTTACGCATCAAGTGATTGGTGATTCCCCCCCCCCCCCCCCCCATTATAACCTGAATTTCTGCTCCTGTTTGATCTTGTTTCCCGCCCCCCCCCCCATCTCTTCCTCTTTACCTTTCACCCCCTCCTATTTTTCCATCTGAACGACTGCCCTCGTTGCTGTTCTGCCCCATTTCCCTGCATTTCCTCTCAGTTGGTGTGCTGATGATTGGGCGCCATTGTGTTGGCGTGGGTCGGCTCTAAGGCTTTTCCACATACATTGCGGTGAGCCGTGTGTGCATATTGTGCTGTTTGTGCCCGACTGTGTGGATGTTCCCTCAGGTGGAAGGGTTTGAGGAAGGGGTGGGCGGGTTGTTGGATCACAGAGTTCATTCTGGTAACATGTCTCTCTCCTCTCTCCCACACTGCTGCGCTGTGTAATTAGGTCAATCAGACATGGTCATTACTATTAATTGAAACTGATGATACCATAAAACCCATGTGGAGGAAGTGCTTAGCACTCAATGAAGGGAGAAGGACACAGAGTAGATAATTGGCTTTAAATGACAAAGTTTATGTTTGCAATTTGTTTACTGGGTTTGATTGTAGAAAACTAGATGTCAGACTTTCCTCCAGCACATGCATGAACAAATCATAGCAGATACACACAATCTATCTAGAGCATCACCAGAATGAATTAACTAACCCCCAGGGCATTTTCCCACCAGATTCCAGCCATATCCTCCTCCTATCTTTACGACTTCTCCGCAAGCAAAGCTTATTATCTTAACTTTGTTACCAGACGACACATTAATGATAGTGGGAATAATCTGAGGAGATGTTCACAAGGACCGAGCCAAGAAATCAGTGATAGTCAGCGTCCTCGTTTCACAATCACTTCTCGCTCTCATTAAAGATGTACGGCGACATTTTAGAGTGTAAAAATGAACGTGTCAGTGTTCCCTGGTGGATAAACCATGAAATGCCTTAGCTGTCAGCGTGTGTAACTGATCGGTAATCACTTTCTGTTGCCCGAGAAGGCTGAAACTACAGCTTTGAGTGGCAGCGTAATCACCGCTCACAACTCATCTCACCTGAAAATGAGACGAGCAGCAGAAGATATGGAAAGTTAATTAAATGTGATACGCCGAAATAACAGCTGTTAGCGTACACACTTTTTGCAACTTTGACATTTTAAATTTCCCCTTCGCTCCCAGTGATGGAGGCCACGATGCAGGAGGGTGAAGCTGATGAGTTCGAAACGCAGATATCATAAAAGATTTTCACTGAGACTGACGTGAAATAAGGGAAGACTCACCACTCTGTTGTCCTTTCTTGAACCCCAAACTACAGACATAGGGTCGTGTTATAGAGTGGTTTCTTTTCCCCACATACATCCCTAATAGAAGACACTGGCCTATTGAATTTGATAGAAGTCAAAGTTTAATTTGAATGAACGTCAAGTACATTAATTGTACTGGCAACAAATAAGAAGAAGCTACCTAAATGTTTTAACATTAAAGAGCTAAGCGAGTCTGGATACCTGTAAACGGATCCCAAATGGAGCAATATAATATATCTGGATCTAAAATTAGCTGAATAATTAGCGGAATAACATCACATGAACAATTGGATGGATGATTAGATAACAGTTCAGACAGATTTCCCCTAAGTGCCGTCTTTCCACCTCCTCTCTGCCTGCAGTCTGTGTGTCCCGCAGCTCAGACCGCAGCCTCTTGTATCTGTTTCCTCCTTAACCCTGATGTGAAGATGAAGGTCAAAGAAAAGGCTGACCGGGAATTCACTGTATAGCAGGGCATCTTGAACGCGTCGCGCAAATATACACGTTTATACCAGTCTTCCAGATCCCAAATATTGTTCAGAGCGCAGACACAAAGTCAGCATGACAGATGGTGTTTGTGCTAAAATGATCTCGGAGTAATGTGAAAATACAAACAGGTGTCACTGCTGATGTGTGTGCGTGTGTGTGAGGAGGAGGTTTAAATATTTAAAAGGTGTGCATCATCACTCTCTCTACCCCTCTTCTGCTGTTTCTCATTCATTCATGCATAACAAATATTTAGATGTATTATGAATGTATTAAAGGCCGAGGTGCAAAACATAAACCGATTCTTGAATCACACTTTTAAGCAATGTGCAAGTCTTTTTTTTTTGTTTTTTTTTAGCGTTACGTTAACTTTATCTTACTGTCTCTCTTTCAGCTGAACCTCTTCCTCTCATGGATCTGTGTCGCCGTGCGGCCCGCCTGGCGTTGGGCAGGGAGCGTCTTCAGGAGATTGATAGCCTCCCTCTGCCCCAGTCCCTGAAAAGTTACCTCCAATACCAGTGACTGAAACCAGCAGAGCCAACTGGGAGTACAAGGACACGAACCAGACCACCAGAGAGTCCAAAAGATGGATTGAATAATTTAATTAAAGAATACAAAGAGGGGATGGAAGAATGTCTCCACACTGAGAGCGCCATAGCTCCACTAAAGATGGATTCCTAAAAGGATGGAGAGAAAGACGGTGGATGAACTGACTTTTAAACAAAGAACGGGACAGCACCAGCTTCTTTTGGATTCCCAGCTGCTTTTTCATTTGTTTTTTTTGTTTTTTCTGACTTGAAATAAATTATTAATGATGGTATCCCATCAGCTCTCTCTCATCCAGAAAGAAAACTCATCCTCTGATGGCATTGTTAAGAGGTGACAGTGTTAGGACGACCACTGCCACCTAGTGATGAGAATAAAGAGCTGCGCCTGAGAAAGCACACTAATCCTATCCCTGGAGGCCTTTCTGACACACAGTCAGTGACCATATCATTGCTGTCGGATACCACAGTGTGTATTCACGGTCTCCACTAGCGCAGGTGGCAGGCTGCAGAGCCCAGATGCCCATTAGGATTTTAGCACTAATGTTATTTTTATCTGACCGACTCGGGGCCCGACCAAAAGCTCAAATCGCATACAGAGCAGATCGAAACATGGCTGAAAGGAGCATGCAGAGTTCAGTAAAAGAAATAAAGCATGGCAAACGTAGCTCCTGGATTCAGGGGAGAGCTGAGCCCTTTGCAGACGTGAAATAAGTCACGTCAACCGGTCACAGCGTTGGCTCATTCAGAGGCGGTTACGTAAAAAAGCTTGTCATGGCTGGGTTCACAATGCTTGCACAGTATTTAGCAGCTGGTGCGTGAGAAGGAGCGGCGGAGCTGAAAACGAATGATATGAAAGAAGAAAAGTGGATCAGGACGGATAGATTTTAAAAAGTTTTTTTTAGTTCAAGTCTTAATTAATGACCACTGTCAGCTTGAGAGGAGCTCACCACCAGGTCCACCAGTCATCAGTTTTATCATTTTTAACGCACAGTCCTTTTTATAGTCTGATCTGACACGAGAGCAGTCTCATCAACAGCTTCAAATTGGCACATTTACAGTGTTTGCATTTAATCCTTTACCGTGCTGCTGCTGCCGCCTTAATGTTAATGCGACGATATTAAATTAAAGCTGCGCTATGAGGTCCGACTTATTTAGATTGCCGTCAAGACTTTAACGTACTGAGCTGCATGTCTGAAAGGGGCTTTATTAAGGAAACTGCTCACTATTTAAAGCAGTGTGAAGTTGCACTGAGAGTCATTCCTCACAGGACACAAAATCATGTATTATGATGTCAATCGCGACCAAAGTATTTCATACAAAAGCCATGGAAGTGTGTGAATGTGTCTGCAGGAGCTGTAGGTCGCGGCCCGTCGCAGTATAACTAGTGCTAATATGCTGTTTGGCAGTATGAAGAGCCTCACCTGCTGTTGTAGCACCCTGCTGTAGCTCACTGGTACCAGGCAGTATCTGTCTGCTCTCCGCACAACTGTCTTAATGACCACAAACAAGCAAACAAAACAGGACCATAGCTAGTCTCACTGGATCTTTACAGGCTGGGGCAGGATGGAGGAACTGCTACTGTAAGCAGCAGGGCAGATGTGTTTCTGGTTCAGAATAGGATGCAGATGACAAACGCACACACGCACACACACATGCACACACACACTGTAGACCAATCATGTTTTCTTTCCTAAAAAAAGCTTGAGTCACTTTTTTTTTTTTTTACTTCTGAGTTTGTATCCTACATTATTATCATTATTATTATTATTATTAACATTATTGTGCGTGTGGAGTCTGATTCTGACGATGGTAGGGTAATGATGATAATGGTGATAATGATGAAGATGATGCTGATGATTATTTATCACAAGCTAGTGTTTGTTTTTTTTAAACTGGTCGTCGATGGTTACATTCAGGTAAATTAATACAAAGATGTTGGCGATGAAGGGAGAGAGAAATCAAAAGTTGTTTTTTTCAATGCTGCTTTATTATTATTATTATTATTATTATTATTATTATTATTATTATTTGTGATGGTGGTGTTCTAACTCCTGTTTTCATCAGTTAGGATGGGGAGAAAAGGAGCATTCAGAAAAGTAGTTGAATGTATGGGCGGTGCAGTTGAGATGTCAACAGATACGAAATGTGAATAAAAGCCAAGTGAATTTGAAAAAAAAAAAATGTCTGTAAAACATTCCTTGTGTTTCTGTCCCTTCAGCCTTTTCTTGATTTTTAGGAATGCTTTCTAAAATAAACATGGTAATTCCTGTAAAAAAAAAAAAAAAAACAGTCAGCAGTAAGATGCAAAAGAGCCTGATGGGGCTGACACATTTTTAGTGTCTTTAATTGTGTGTGAGGGAGCGTTTAATCTGTCGAGGGAGGCCTTGGCGAGGAAAATTGGGCCATAAAGTATTTGGCTGTAAGTTCTCCCAATTGTCAAGTGTGCAGTTTCCACTTTAGAAAGTAAACAGCTCATGCACTGCTCATCACCTCCCGCAGCTGTAAATACAGCTCACATCCAGCCACGGAGATATCGACGCGCTCACAGTCTCCGAGTAAAAACGGCAGAGTGAAAAAGCAAGACATTAGTGAGGCTTGATATGGTTACAGGCTTTATATTTCCACTGCACAATGAGGGATACGTCTCATCAGGTCCAGCTCAGACCACATCTAAACACACAGGAGACTGATGTTTGAGAAATCAATAGCACACAGACAGTGTAATGATGCCTTCTGCGTCATGCGCTATCCTGGCAGGGATGGACCTAACAACTCACAACTTAACAGGACCAGAGAGTCTCCTTACACACACAGAGTTTTATCTATTTTCTCAAACAGTGACATGAATACTGTATGTTGTGCAGGCATCAGGAGCTAGACTTTAATGAGGCAGAGCGGCGTGTGATTTTAAGGTCTGGTGACAGATGGAAATGGACCGACGCAGGTTCATTTCCATCTGTCACTTCACTCTAAAGGTGCGGGCAGACCGGATTTTGGCAGGTGAAATTCACTCGTGACAAAAAGCAGATGGGGAATAGCGTGGGCGGGGCTGTAAACAAAAACTGAAGGAGCCTAACATCAGCAGTCCACAACGTTGCAAAATATACGGCAGTGGTAGCCAAGTAGTGGGCAGTGGGCCAAATCAGGTCACTCAACAAAAGCATAGGCCCCCTAACGGTTTTCAAATGTTCATCGTTTGCATCATTTTTCACAGTAGATCCTAACAAAATGACCTCGTACATCAAATAATGTCTCAGTGCCTAAAATACAAATAGGTTGTGTGTTCTCTATAAACTATAAAAACTGTAAAACTCTATTGTCACCATTAAACATCATATATTATATTATCAGCCAAATACATACATTTATACTTCATCAGTTGCATATTTAATGTACACTTACCAATTACTCATTATGGATAATAACTCGTGTTATTATGTATAATAATATTATTGAATTGTAATAACAGATGCATTAATATGCAGAGTATTTTAATGTTTGTTGGGGTGGAAACTATTTTGTGTACTGCTGTTCATTTTTCACATTCACATATCATATTTTCATATGTAAAATCAAGTATAAAGTAACTCTAGCTCTAGCTGTTAGATGAACACAGTGGAGTAAAAAATACAGTATTTCCCTCTGAAATGCAGCAGAGGAGAGGGTCAAACTGTGCCGCCGCACAGTAGCTGAGTAAATGTACCTGCGTCATCAGACAGTATTCAATCTCGAAAGGCGCTTTTGAAAGAACAACATCTATCAGAAAAAGAGCAAAAGAATGGAACATTTGAACACTGATGAAAACACCATCTACACTGCTGCTGCATTCATTCCAGACATTTAACCCTGATGCTCTAAAGCAAGACAAAGGCAACAGGGACACATTTAGGTGCTATTCTGGGAATTCGGAGAAGTTTACTTGTGAAAAGGGTCCCCAACACATTTCAGTCCCAGGGAGGTCAGACTGCCTTCAGAGTGGAGGATGAAGACGATGAAAAACCAGGAGCCCTTCCAGATATTATAATGATTTAGAGAAATAGCTGAATAAACAGCAGAGGTAGTAGTTCAATAGTTTTCTTTTCCATCATCACTTGTGAATGTGTGACGTGCGAGCTGTGAGAAACAAACACTATGAGTTACAAAGGTGGTTGAGTGAGCAAACGCACTTCTCAGGTGAAGCTGTTATGACCGTGACCCTCTGGGACTGTGTGCCGCTGTGGCTCAAGGTCTGCTGCCATGCGTGCACTACAGTACTGTACCAGTATAAAGCAAAGCCCACAATGCAGAGTTCAAGACTGAGTCGTTTTTAACCTACACGCACGCTCACTCATCTACACGACATCTACATTGTCTCAGCTCCTACAGTCAATCAACACAGTGACAAAACACAGCTCCCATGCCTGTAGTAGCGAGGAGCTTTGCTAATGGTTTCCAGAGAAAAAGGCCATGAGTTGAAACAAGGAAGAAGGCCAAGGAAACAAAGTCCTTCATGATCCTCCATCCTCCTCCAATCATAAAAGGAGAAGAGCTTAGCTTTTATTCTTTAATTTTAATTTTTTTTTTGAAAGACACTTCATTTACCAGCCAGACAGTCATGAAAGATGGTAATAAGTTATAATAATCATCTTGACCTCTGCTCTCTTGATTTTTAGCTCTCTACTTCAGTTAAGTAAAAGTGTGCAAGTATTAGCAGTAAAAGTTATTTTAATGATTAAAAAGTGGATTAATATTAGGATATTATTGGTTCATTAATAACACCCACCAAATCCGTTTTTCAGACATTTTCTATGGCCTTTATTTAAATTAGATAATAATAATAATCAATTTATTCCAATGGTTTTATTGTTCAATTAATCAAAAATTGTCAAAATATGTCATATGTCGTACCTATCATACCTTTAAGTCAAGTTCAAAATAAGTGCATAAATGCACTTCACGATGTGCTGATGAATAAATATGTTTTTTTAAAGATTGGCAATACAAACTTGTTCTACACAAATCGGTAATCTCGTATCTCTCAACAGCTATTTTTTATTTTGTCTCCACTCTGATCCTATGACCTGTGAGATAGATTTGGGTCGTTTTGCTGTCAGCAGCTTACAAAAGTTACAGTGTGTGTTGTCTCCATCTTTTTAAGAGTAACCTACTGAAAGAAAAACTGTTTGCAGATTCAATAAAACCAGTTAACTGCAGTGACGTTAAAATATTCATTACACTGTGAGGAGACATCAGTCAGTCATAACATTGTGGAGCTTGTGTATCATTAGCCTGTAACTGTGGTAAAAGAAAGAAGAAAGATGTCAACATCTCTGCTATTTCTACTTATACTTACCACTGCCTATACCAATGTGGAAAATCCTCATTGAAACACGATGAAGTGAAAGGGAACAACAGTGAATTTCTAGTTAAAAGACATAAATATTTTAATAAAATATCATAAATATTTCGTTCGGCACACAACATAAATACAGCTGTATGACTGACATAAATCTGTATGTGCTGCACCAACATGACATGAAAAGTATAAACTGATTATGCGAATAAATGAATCATGTTATGGTGCCTCTTTGACAGAATTAAAGTGAAAATGAAGAAGACAGTAAAGAAGACGAAAACAGGAGTAAGGAGGAGTAAGATCCAATCAAGAGATTGTAACAGGAAAGAAAGAAAGTAAGAGAAAACTAAGAAACCTAGAAAAAAAAAAACTCTGCATTTGCTTATTGCAAACTAAAAATGTGAACTAAGTCAATAGTAATTAATCACATTCTTGCCAGTCTAAGGCACTCTTGTAGTTTTCTGTAGCATGGGTCCATTAGAGGGTTATTGAACATGTGGTACTCATCAGTTAAAAGGGCACATTAAACCACTAATTAGTCGATTGTATTTCTTCATCCTTGGGGATCTGCTGAGGGAAGAATGAATAGTCAGCACTGCTGTGAGCACAGAGCCAAAGCAGGGCTGCAACAATTCATCTACACAAGCTGTGGACTTTTATGAACTCAAATGAAAGCCAGCCAATTAAAAGCTTTGTGGGACTGATTTAAAACCTATGTACGGAGGTTTATAAATCATCCAGCCTTTCTGACTTAAACATTGATTTTTTTTGATGTTTGGCGGGCACAAAATGTTCGTCAGGAAATGTCTTGTACCGTGTAAAACAAACACGACGTGTCAGTATGAGAAGTGCTGAACTGTAAGCTCTCTGAAATAAAACCCGTGTTCTGCTTTGTCAGGTCAGCCTGTTTGATTTGTGATTTTTCTTCACACGTGCCTGAACACCCTCAAACACTGTGACATCGTCCAGAAAATGCTCCTGTAGATGATTTTAATTCATCATCACTTTCATATTTATGGCTTTGTTTTTTTTAGTGTTTTCTTATTAAATGTAATACCACTGTTAATCCTTCCACCAGCAGGGGGCAGTAATACTCTGCTGTGCTGTTGGATCTACTCTATCTCACACAGAGATTCAAATTATATGGATGGTATAATAATCACCCATGTTGAAATAAGAAAGCAATCCATTTTTTTTTGTAAAAAGGATTTATGAAATAAAAATGAGACTTGTTATCCAACATTTTCTCTTGTCATCCTCCCCCAAATAAGCCTTGCATTATATTCATAATATTGCTTTTGTTTCTGTCACCCTCACCTCATTTGTCATTCTCCGTCACAGCAGCCACATCGCCCTATTAAATGATCCAGACGCCCACTGTGGATTATGAATCGTTTTCTTTATGGTCCCGTTCGCCACATCGTTGCAAAATGTTACATCATGAAATGTGTCAGTGTGCATCTCCGCCGCCACATTCAGCGCTCCCTAAGCCAATATTACAGGAGGTTTTATTAACATATTTTTCAGTTGCTCTTCACTGTTGGTCTGTTGCTGTCATCTTCATCATTATGTTTTTGGCTTTCGCTCATCATTCTTCCCCAGAGACGAAACTCAATAGAGAAATTGCAGTCTCTAAAGTTTTGGCTGGAACTTGAGAACAAAAGTTATCACTGGACACATAAATAAACAAATAAATACTGTTGTGTGAATGGCTGCACTGACATATTGAACACATTAATTTAATTTTTTTAAATTTTTGTTTTTCATAACTTTTTACCTTTTATTTAATATGTTTGTTACACTTTGCAGTTTTAACACAACCATTAATCTTTGTGTGTTTTTGAAGGAATAGTTCTGGTAAACATGGTTATTTATTTTCTGGCTTGCAGTCAGACAGGAAAATATGAAGCCAGCAGGCAGTTAACTTTCTTTAGATTAGCACAAAGACTGGAAGCAGCTTGCCTGGATTTGTAAAGGTAACAAAATCCAAAATCTGTTTGTTCGACGTGTACAAAAAAAGTGTAAAGACATCAATTTATGATGGGGTCACATGACCAGCCGTTACTTCCTGGAGTCCCCACTGGTCACCTAGCAACCTCACAGCAATGACAAAACTCTAGGCCAAGAAATAATCCAGCACATACTCCCCCATGAAACCACTAACTGTTTTTACACTTTGGTTTTATCCAGATTATGTTCTCACTGTGTATTTAAGTTGTGCAGCTGTGCATTTATTTTACAGTCATATTGTTCTTCATGATATTTTTTTAAATATTTTTTTAAGTTATGCCTCTTGACTTGCAGCACATGTTTTTATCTTTATTGATTATTGATTATTTATAGTTTCTCACTCCAGTTCACCGAGGCAAAAGACTATGTGAAAACCTGCTTGGGGTGTCCGTACTTCCTGGTGCTCATTTCGTTCACATATTGTGTAGATGTTGTCTGTCTAGTTGTGCTGTTTTGTAGCTCTAATAAAGGTTATGAATCAAGTCCAAATGCAGGCGTTCAGCTGCACAAACTGATGCCGAGCTCTGAACATAGACTAAAACACAGTTTGTCCACACATGACATAGCATTTTGTTGGCTCATTACAAACACCGTGAACAAATTCATGATGTCTAATCGTCACCCTCTCTCTCCATGTAAGCGTATGTAAACAAAAGAAACACCCAGTCAGCTTGCTCCAGCATGTGGTGGATTCAGGCAGCTTTCCAACGTCTACAGTGACCGTTTATTAATTATTAAGTCTCTCAGTGTGCCAACATACACACACACACACACACGCGCGCGCGCTCACGTCAAACGTCAGATGTCGAGTGCACAAACAAAGAGAGCTGTGTAGAGTCTAAAACAAGTCTTTATTGGTCAATATACAGAAAGCAGTGGGATGACCACTAAAGAGAGAGAAATCCCAACCATTTTGTTTACAAAAAGAAAAAGAAACGGATATATAAAATAACTGTCTTGAACATTTTTACAGGGTTTGTTTTTATATGTAAAAGAATCTTTTTCTCAATAATCTTTCCGAAGCACAATATGACAAAAAAGAGAGAGGGGGGGGGGGGGGGCAAGGCAGTTGTTTCACAATGATGACATCACAATCACAGGTGCTTAAAGGCCAACAGAGGGGAGGGAGGCGAGGAGGAGACGCATCAGTTAAAGAGCTCAGAGGGTGTAATAGTCACTGATGCTGTCTGGACATGAACAGGATGAGAGGTGACTTCTCTGAGGAGAAATGGGAATGTTAAAGAGATCTGGAGTTTGATCATTTCATGGAGACAAACTCATGGAACTGATTTCGTCTCAGAAAGTTTACCTAATCGGCTAAATCGATGGCACAAGACGGAGTTAACATCAATGATGTTTACACTTCTGCTTGAAACTGAAAATAAATGAAACGGTGAAAATAATGATAAAAATATCACGGTTTCTTTTCTCCAGCATTTAGTTCTGTGACTTCACCTGACTTTATAGGGGCACTCCACCAATTTTAAACATTGCATTCAGTTTAGTCTAAGAGAACAGCTGTATAATTATGTGCTGTCTGTGGCTCTGGAGGAGCTTGATCAAGTCAGACAGAATAAGCGACGATGCAATCACATTACAAACCAGAGGTATGGAGTTAAACGTCTCCTGGGGCCAGATATTTAAGCTAGTCTTTAGTGTTAGACCAGTCTTAACTTTGCTCTCAGATTAGTTTAATGCATCATCCTAAAAACTCCCAACTAGAGCCATGTTTCCATGGCAACAATCGGTGTCACCTGGCTAATCAGCAGCACAATGAGAATGCGACTCAAAATTATTGGTTTGATAATAATGTTGTGGTCTGAGAAAAGAGAAGAGTCCTTAGAGGGCAAAGTAACCTGTCAGAGATAAACAGCAGAGAGGGCTTCGTCAGTCTGACACACGAGTTAGCAGGAGTACTGCAGAGCCCCGTCAGCTCTCAGCTACAGATCTGTACTGTACCAAAGGTTTTTGTTTTTGTTTTGTTACACCTTTTGCTGAATTTTCCCACTATAATGTCATTGTAACTGTCGAAGGGAAACATTTCCATCTGGAGCGAACAAAGCTGAACTGTTAGCGCTCCATCAGCCATGCTTTTAGTGTAAAAATAAAAATAACTTGCTTAACACAAAGGATGAATTTAGACGTCTATCTGAAGTCTGATGTGTCAGAAATCAGCCCGTGGGTATTCTCCAGGCAGAAGAGATGCTACTGAGTTGCATTATGGGAAGTGTAGTGTCCAGCATTTTGAAGTTTGCCCATATTGGCCCTTCAATCATTTTCAACCATTTTCAACTCTGTCTCTCATAAGTTGTGCAAAACTAAATTGCTGGAGTACCCCAGTTTCTGTGTACTGGTTATTTATACTGGGCCCATAATTGCATAGAGGGCTCCCATTACTATGGAAAAAAACAAAACAAAGACGGGATTACAGCAACATCTTTGAATCATCTGTTGAAAAAGATAACTGGTCTAACCCCAAACATCAAACGCTACAATAGGCCACAGGAGGACTTTAAAATACGTTTGAGATATTAAACAGTTGATAATTCTACTTTGTATAGGAATGAGGACAATATGTGGAATGTTTATGGTGAGACTTAACATGATAACAGGATCTTGTTTCTCTTTAGTGTCCAGGCCACAGAACCACAGCACTGTGATTGGTATTTAGAGAAAACCAGCACTGATCACACAGACTTCAAGGACAGAACAGAGTTAAACATGAGAACAGATGATACACACTGAGTGACAGTACAGCTATGTTATACCTACTATATAGGCCAAAGGAACTATATTGAGTTGGTTCATGGATACATTAAATAACGGATATGTATATGGATACATCCTGCTAAATCTGTTAACGATCCATCATATTGCAGACAATCAGTTTTAAAAAAAATAACACAAAAATCACATGTAATTGCAAATATTAAATGCTGGGATAAAAGCCCACATTTTTTCTTTTTTCTTTTTTTGTCTTTGTGAGAATTTGTGTCACTATTCTTAAGATCTGACTCATGTTTGTTGCAGAGTTTGGATTCAGTTTGATCAGCAAAACTCCAGATAATTGTACACATATAATGAGAAGACTGTGCCTGTTTGATGTTCATCATATATTTTGCTTCTTTGTCGCGTGTGATGTGAATAATAACGCACATAAAATGTTTTCCAGCACTGTGGGACTGCAGCTGATTCTGTAGTTCTGGCTTTGTCCAGCAGAGGGAAGTGTTTCATTAAAAATGACGACATGGGGAGATTCATAGTGTTTCTTTTTTTTGTTTGTTTGTTTTTTTTCAACAGATTGTGAAATAATTTTAGAGATTTTGTTTCTGTGTTCGTACGTGTGCCTGTAGTGAGCAGGAAGGATGACGTGTATGTGTGTGTGTGTTTGTATGTTTGCATGTGTGTGCTGACAAAGAGAGAGATGAACATGTAAGGAGTGTTTGTCTGTGCACGTTTATGTTAATGTGCGGTCAGTATGTTATGGAGGAACTGTCCCACTCGAGTTTGCCCTTCTGCTTCCTCTCTGTCACCTCTTCTCGCTCGTCCTCGTCTTCCTCCTCTTCATCGTCATCACTGTTGTCTGACTCAGCGCTTGTCATTCCTCCCACTTGTTCCTCATCCTCTTCTTCTTCCTCCTCCTCACGTCCTTCTTCTTTTACCTCTTCGTCAAGCGCCTGAGCTCCTTTTATGTTCTAGAAAACAAAACGTGATTTAGTAAAAGGACGCCACAGATCCCCGATCCAGAGGCAACAAATACAACAGAATTATTTGTATAATAAATCATCTTCTATCATCCAATCATCCCTTCTAGCACACCGAAGGAAAAATAAATAAAACACCCAAAGATTTAAATGAAAACGTCATTCAACCTCCATGGGGTTGACCGTGATGGTGAGTGCAGAGTTGTCCCAGTCTTCTTCCTCAGGGTCTTTGACCTCATCCTCGTCTTCTCTGGACCCTTCCTGGTGTGTGGCGTGGATCCTGTACACGCCAATCACCACAATCACCACCAGGGCGGCGATACAAACCACAATAACTACTGTGGCTGCTGGAGGGGCTGGTCCTAAAGAAGAAGTACAGAGGCAAAATATTGTATTGTATCAGTGTAGATCCCTTACTGTTGTTGTAGCTCTAGCTTCAGATAAATATCTCTATGATATACACTGTTTCCTCTCTGTGTCTGTTTAATCTACAATCTTAAATAAAAGTTCCTCTCCTTACGGCCCTTGTCTTATTTGTCATTCATTCCCATCGTTCTTTTCAGTCCTGACAAAATTATACTCTTAAATTTGATTGCAGAGATCTGGGCATGCAGCAACTCAGTTAGGCAAAGCTCGGCAAAGCTGAGTGGTGAGTAATCTCCAGTTTAATCATCTTGTCTAAACTGCGTATACCAAGCAGAAATCAAAGCAGCACAAATCTAGATGTCCATTATAATCAGCCATTGCAGTGTGAAAGTGGATCTGAGTCCAACCACTGCACCGTTAGGACAGAACAGACTAAGCTGAGCCTGTAGGAAGTGAATGCATGTCACGTCAACTGTACACGATCTTTAGAGCACCGAATATTCACCACAGACTACATCTACAGAATGTGTGCCTTACCTGACATGTGTGAGTTGAGAGTGTGTATCATGAGTGGGTGGTGGACGGGTCTCATGTACTGAGGTTGGGCGGCCATATGATTGACATGTTCCACAGGTGCTGAGTGGTGAAGAACACTGACCTACAGAGGCGGGACAAACACCATTATCCTCGGGGGGGGAAAAGAAGGAGGAAGACAATTTCTGCAACCAGAAACAAACAACTGCACGAAAACAAAAAGTCAACACGAGGCGATGTGGCATGAATGATTAAAAGATAAAAGCAGAAAGCAAGATAAAATGCAGCACGAGTCGGAGAAACGACGAAACGAAGACGTCGCACTGACCTCTAAATTGAACTCGTTGCTGGTGTAACGTCCGTTGAGTTCGGAGCAGGTGAGTCTGAACCTTCTCTCGCTCAGAGTGGCAGGTCGCCAGTTCCTGTAGCGCACCTGTCTCAGCGCCTGCTCGTAGTGGGCCATGGAGTCCACACCTTGTAACACACAGAAAACACATGTTAGCACTGTGTGTCAGTTTGTAACTGTAATATGTTATGACAGGAGTCTATTCCAGGGACCTTTACAGCTGTCGAACTGTATAGCGAGTGAATGTTCATCTTATTTCTGTATAAAGGGCAAGACATTCTTTAAGATATTGAAGGGGGACAGGTGGTGCATTTCATAGTGTCTTTCCTCACATCAGCCCTGCCTACCGTATATTGATATTCCAGAGGTGGAGTTGGTGGCATCCAGATGTTTTCCTAACAAAGCACTGTGATGAATCTCCAGACTCTCTCTCTCGGGATTCAGCTCCTCTCCAATTACCAGCACATCACAATAGTCCAGGTTATGCATCACCTCCATCACACCTGGTCTGCGGGCTGTAGACACGGACAGCAAATCACAACATCAAAAAAATGTGTTCCTTAACAGGGATCTAAAAAAGAACAAAACATGACTACAAGGCTGCTATGACATGAGAACGTCCTAACAATGCAGGCAGCCTTTCCACTCACATCCACCGAAGCTGTCTCCCTTCATTACTGTGCTGGTGATGTGAAGCTCTTTGAAGGGTGCCACACCCAGCGGCCCCCTCAGGTCACTGGCAGGCCTGACGAGTCGATTAGATCCTGTAATGGTGATTCTCGGTTCACTGGGCGGCAGGACCATCACTACAGCCTTGATGTCTGGGATGGAGAGACACGTGTCCTCTCCGAAACACCTGACACACACACACACACACACAGAAGAAGAGAGGAGGGAGACGTTACAGGACAGGACAACACCAGTGTTACTGATTCATTGCGGATTCGTTTGATGTGATTGTGTTAGTGCCATTTTGGTTTTTCGACATAGTTTTCACGAATAACGGTCAAAATAATACAAAAATGTTAGGCAGATACAGCTTTTTAGTACTCTGGATGGAGAAATGCTGGCGAGACGACATGAACAGACAAAAATTGTGTTGAAAACAAATGTAAGTATTTCTCTATGAGATGAAATATTCATGACAAAATAAACATCAAACAAGGTTAAAGTTTTAAACTGCTTCATCAGGACTGTGTGGGTGTGGTTTGACCAGATCAGGTTTGATTGACAGTGGCTTGGCAACAATTAGTGAACAACCTCCCACAGTTATTATATTTTGATTCAAATGTTGCTCAGTTCTGGCTGGTGCCCATTTTCCAACCTGACTTCTTGTTCCAAGTGTGAAGAAGAAACTACAAACAGCACAAAATATCTTATCTAGCTGTTCGGTAGAAACATGATGGGCTCCATTATTCGTAATACAGAAAATAAGTTTTCAGGCCTTTCAAGTTGCATGCAATTGAGGTGAGAGGGAGTTTCTTTTTCAGTAAGAGGCGGCGAATGACCACTTGTCAGGTTGTTGATAATACCAGAACAAGCTGGAGATAAACGCTTACAATGGCAGGACTGAAACATTCATGTGTGTTATGATGAGGATCAGTTACAAACAAGAAATAGTACCACAAACACGAGAGAAATCATCCTTTAATTGGACAATATCATTTTCAAAGTCATATAGGTGATTGTCTTGCTTCTTTTACAGTTATGTTCAATTTATTAGAAGCTACTGCATGTACGGTGATTGTTCAGAGCCTCTTCTATGTCCTGGCGGTTTTGTCCTGAGCTGTTTCTATATTATAATATTTATATAATATTTCTTTTTTCTGCTGTCTGAAAATTATGCCCAACAGTAATAAAATACCCATGTAAGTCATAAAAGTCCAATTTAATCTTAAGCATCTCTACCATGGGAGACAAGTATTAACAATCCCAGACAGCAAAAAAACAAATAAGAATCACTTAAAGTATCACTTGAAAAATCACTTAAAAGTTTGAGGCGAGAGCTATTAGCCCTGACCTCTGCTTTCAGACAGCCAAGAATAAATCTCCAAAAGGAAAAATAATCCATTTTAAAATAATCATAAAACACAAAGAAGCATGTTAGCAAATCCATTGACCCTTTGAATCCTGAAGAACTTCTCACGCTCCCAGTCAGGACTTTTAACACAGAGTCAAGACACGAGAATTGAAATAATATCATAGTGTAAATGGACCCCATTTAATCACTTTTGTCTTTTGTTTAGTCGCACACTGAAGATTCAACATATCTGCCGTGTGTGTATATCTGTCTTTATCTCGAGGGGAGCTCGTGAAGTGTTCAGAGTGAGACAGCCCCTATTGCTGTCTAACTCGAGCTCGCTGCACTTTATCGACCAGCACACGTCTAAGCTGATCTGACCTGACTGTGTTTGCTGCTCAACAAATGAACAGGTGGACGCTGGATGGGTGTGGAGACGGAGGCAGACACATGGAGCAGACACACAAACTCACACACAACTTATGTGAGCGTGGACAAATACTACAATACAAACAGAGTCAGACACACACAAGTAAAAAAAACAAGTATTTTTCTTTTTCTCATTCTATCTATACAACTTTCCTACCATGAAACAACTCTCTCTCTGAGTTCTTGCACTATGTATGCACTAAGTCACACAACACCAACTATTTAGATCAAACTGGATCACATTTTATGGAGAAAATATTTTCTAGCTTTGCCCCTGGTGTCCTTTGGCTGTTTGTTTTAGTTTCCTGATGGATAGTAAAGCACTATTGGCTGTGTTAGCATAGTTTTTGACTGTCTAGTTTTGGTCATAAGTAATGCAGTCATAACACATTTATAGCTGTCCATATTTAAGACCATGGGATTGCACTCTGAAACTGGGGGCGGAAAATCACAAAAATACCAATCTCCTCCTACACTGACTTTAAAGGTACACTAGGTATTGTGTTGTTTTAAAGTTTGCAATAAAAATCCAGTCCACATACAGTATGTGGTTAAACCACATGTTTCTGATTATGCAATGAGAAAAAAACTTTGCCAGCTGAAATGTTAATACTTCATTACATGTCATATTTCCTGTGTGTTAATGGAGATTCTGACCTGATGTTGGCATCGAAGAAGACGTGAGGGGTGTCATCAGAAAGATTATTATTAATCCTCGGAATATCCACAGCAAATATCCAGTCAGCGTCAAGATATGTTGTTGGTGTGGACTAAAGTGTTTGTAATTTCTTTTTTAATAGCAGTGAGAATAGCAGTCAAGCTATATTTGCTTTGGACAAATGCTGGACAAACAGACTGACCATCGCCATCTTTGAGATCTGCGGCTATTGGACAAACTGGAGAAAGTCAATTCAAATCAAATTCCATCCAGAAATAGATACACAGAAGGGCATTCAGAGAAAAAAACGGAAAATGAAATAAAGGAACGAATAAAAGAGAAATAAACAAAAAGAAAGGAAAATAGACACGAGCAAGATGGTCTTGCACTTCACCAGAAGGCTTAATGTCCTTAATGGCCAGCTGGTCTGTTCAGTGATTTAATAGTTTTTACACTAATGATCTATCCCTTCCTCCATCTCACTGGGAGTTCTGTGGCTTAAAGACAAAGACAGACACAACACATCTGACAGAGTCTTCCTTTAATGCTTTAACCACCACTCCTCTGGCTGTTGGTAGCTTATGTGTCCATCTACTGGATTTAAGTTGACCAACTTGTTTTATCTATTATGCATGCATCATTTCACTTTAGTGTTCAAGGGATACTTATAGACCTCGCACTTTATTCTACGACCAGATAGCTCCCTCAAACAGAGTTGTGAGGCGGTAAACATCCAAAGGAAAGATTCGAGAGGCCATAAACACATCCAGCAGAGCTGCTCGGTGACCTCATCTGAACTGTGCAGCTTCTGCAGCGAATGTGAAACTAAATGAATGTAAAGCTGCATGTTAAAAAACAAACAAACAGCCAAAGCGCAACATGAAAATGTGTCCAGGTGCATGTGCACTTACTGTACTGTGGTGGTGATATGTAGCCTGCGGAGGCCTGCCGTAGGGAACTGGCGAGAGTTGATGTAGGAGACCTTGGTCATGGCTGTGTTGATGCTGTCCAAATCCTCTCCTTCCACCACCAGCACAGACTGGGCGGGGTTAAAATGGAACTGGACACACAAAGAAACACGGTTTGGCCTCCGTGAAACTTCCAGAAATCCAGATTCAAGCAACTGTCTTTTTGTTGTTACAGTTTTACTGCACTGTCTTTAATATCACAGGACAATCACAAAAAAAAACTTTCAGATGAAAAACATCAGTCCTTATCTCTAGGCGGATTGCAGCTATTGTACTACCCCCCCCCCCCCCACACACACACACACACACACCTTGATGTCCTTAGCGAGGCTTTCAAGGGAGTTAATATCAAGGCCTTCTTTGCAGGCCTGCAAACAGGAGATAACCTTTTGGGTTTCAATGCGGCCTGGTCGGATTGTCAGACCCGATAGGCTGCCGTGGAAATACTGGGTGAACCTTGGGGTCGCAACTTCACCACCTAACAGGAGAGGAGACAAGAAAACCACAGGCAGGAAAAGTGAACAAGTCAGATTAGGAGAGGGGTTAAGGGCAGAAGTGGGAAAAAGAAGTGGAAAATGGGTTGAAACAGGACCATTGTCACAATGTCAGCCAATTCCTACACTCACATTTTCCTCTTCTGCCCTTTCCCCCGCAATGTACTAACTCTCCTGTCATTTCAAAGCCTGCCGCTCTCACCTGCCCTGCAGTCACCCCTGTGTTTCTGCCAGTACCCATCACCTGACCTCTCCTGCCCACCTGCACTTTCCCATCAACCCAGTACCATATATACCGACCCACTTCCATTCACTCCCCGCCAGACAGTCTATTGTGCTTTAGCCTTAGCAGTCCAGTCATTTTCCTTGCTTGTTTAGACCCCCTGCTTGTCTTTTGGACTTATATTTTCTAGTTTGATCTCCTATTGGATACAAACGCCTCATCTGCCCTGCCTGCCTGTTTTCGACCTCAAGTAAACTTTAACTTTTTATTTCACTGCCTTGGTCTCAGAGTCGTGCTTTTGGGTTCAAACCAGTTTTTACTGAGCTTTTGCAGGGTAAAAGAGACAACAACATGTATTATGTATGTTTCCAAGGGAAAAAAAACACACACAGTTTGCCGAAAATAACATCTGTGAATCTGCTTCAGAAAAAGCTTACAAGACCCAGAGGATGGCAAGCTATGAAGAATTTAGAGGTTACTTTTCCCCCAGGTTTACAATGAAGGTAAGAAGAGAAGAAGCACGCAAAAGAACTCAAAGAACTCCAGGAAACAATCACACGAAAGAAATGTAAGTGAATCACACTGACACTGACTCTGTTTTTGCAGTTCTCTAATGTCTAAGAGAGTTTTCATTAAAGGAACAAATATTGTACAACCTTTCTACCATAAATAAGAGATTTAAAATCATTTTGATGCTACACTGATGTATAATCAGCTGAATTGTGTCTCCTGTGAGAAGTACGTAATGCAGCACCAAATATTTCACTTATTTTGGTGAAACTGGATCATATTTTTTGGAGAAAATGTTTTCAGGTTTGTCCTCTGGCTGCTTCACATCAACACTCTGTGATTTACAGAGTTTCTTGATGGTGTAAACTGCTGCAAACCATAGCTGCTGTTAGCTAATGTTAGCTGGGGTGCCTGGAGTGTGATCTCAAAGCACAGGAGGACTCTCAGTGTTTGTACCACAGGCTTTTTGGACCACCAGGAAGACGAGGTCTTCAGGCCTTAGACATGGGGGAATTCTGACAGGGAGCAGTATAACTGGTCTCAACTGCCTCTATGGACATAATGGCAGAGGCAAAAAGACGTTGACAGAGGAAGCTGAGAAGAGAAATAGAGAGACCAAACAAGAAGCTGCCGGACAAGAGTAAATCTCAGACTGACCTTAAGTCATTGACGTGAGCCGACTAGTAAGTAATATTAGCTGGCTGCCATGTCGTGTGTTGTTGGACTTGCTTGATGTTTAGCAAAGTTGTCGACTTGCTAGTTTTTAGTCATAATAAATATAATCATAACACATACATGTGTAGAACAGCAGTGGGATTGCACTCTGGGTGCGCCAAATACAAATTCTACGCAATTTTTATTTAACATAGTTTAGATGGGATGTTAAACTGCTTAGAACAAATGTCAAAATAAACAGATGACAATGAACATCTACATACAGTATGTGATGTGTGTATCTTCTAAATTCTCGGGATTTTGGGTTTTGTGTAGCTCCATCCACACTAAACATGTTGTAGGAGCTGGGGCAACAACTGAGAAACTACCTGACACTCGGCTGCATGACACAAATATATACAGTAAGTTAGTCTGCAATACATACTCAAAACAAATATGACATGATACACCTGAAACACCAGGTACAACAGCAGATATTTTGACATTTCCTGTCAGGTTCCTACATTGAATTTGATGTAGAGTTTGAGTTTGGCAGATGTAATGTGTGCTTGACCTGAAATGTTCTGCAACTGCCACAGAGAGTGGAGCGAGTGGGGAATACATCCTTTCATGCAAAATAAATGGAACCTCTGGTGCAAGCCAACACATTGGCACAGCCTGTGCGCGCGAGGTATCGCAGCACTGCTGTCTGTGGGGTCAGCTCCATCACAAATTCTGTCAAGCCCTCACATCTTGTGCGGTAGAAAAAGTATATTTTTCCTGTAGAGCTGGCCAGCTCTGTCCTGTGGTGCAAGTTCACCACTGCTGATGAAGTGTGTCGTTTCAACCGAATCATATAAGTCTATAGTCCACTCAACACATAAACTTTCGGTGTGACTTTTAGGTCAGCTATGGCTTGTGCATTTCTACAAAGTAGCTGCCTTCACTCAAAGAACACCAGACCTGAATATATGTCAGCCTATATTTATACTTTATACTGATTAGTAAATGGAAAATACAAATATGTCACACGTACATGATGAAATTACACATATACATGTTGTTTGGACAGGTTTAGGATTCATTTTTCAAATCTAAATATAGATTATAGTATACTGCATTGTGCTTTTCTGTTAACTGCAATATTTGATTTTGGGAAAACACAATTTTTGGTATTGATTTATAATCGAATCAAGGAAAAACAAACAAATAAATAAATAAACTATACTATACGTTTATGTTTCTTAAGAAATAAGAACAACGTGGTAATTTTTACCGATGCAATACAACATTTTAAAATCAGGCAGGAAACAATCAGTATATTGTAGTTTTGATTCACGTTTTATATTTCCCATTCATCACTAATAAGCAGGCATGCTTATTTGATTAAGTGTTCATTCCAGGCCGTTTATTAAACACATTTCCATCAGCACCACTGTTTATACTCGTGAGCTGATCTCATTTCCTGAGCCAGCCCTGGTGTTATATTAAATCTATATTCTCCAAAGTCCGTGAATGTTGACTAAATATTTGTTGTTGCAGGTTACTAACCCACTTAGTGTAACACAGACCGGCTTTCCTCCATTGTACTGAAGCATTCTGTACAGCGAGGCTCAGGGGAATGCTAGACAGTAACAGCAGATATTATTCTGAAGAGCAGCTACCAGCCTGCCAGCATGGGTCTGGAGGCATCTTCTCTCTCAGCTCTGTCAATGTGAATCACACAGGAGTATATACATTTAGGGCTGAGAGAGAATTTCCTGTCACAGGGACAACAAACAACTCCCTTCAGCCTGCTAGGCAACAGGAGACTTTTACTGCACTTTTTACAGGTGTATGCCAGTCCAGGCTTTAAATGCATGTATATCTTATTTTATATAATTTTTTGTCTGTAGGCTGTCTATGCCACGATTTTAACATGTTAACTATTAACAAACTTTATTTTCTATTATATAGATTATTGGTATTTGTGAGTCTGTGTCTTAGATCCTCCTCAGTCCATGCTCTCCAAGATCCAGGGGGACCAACAGCATACCATTTGCAATAAAAAAAGAAAACAACACTACGACAAACAGCAAAACAGCAGAAATTACAATCAATTCAGATAATCAAAAAAGTGTACGTTCTGATTTTACAACTAGAGGTGATCCTGGCGTTTGTCATTATAGAAATTTCACAGAGTGTGTTGTCGAGGTCGTGGAGGTCAATAACTTGACATTTCACATATTGCTTTGATATAATACAACTTCACATACGTATAAGATGATGTGGCAGCCTCTATATCTTAATAATTAAAAAAGAAAGATGTGAGAAAATGTTCCATGCTGTGTTTTTTCCAGATGAAGCAAAGAATGCTTTTGACTGAGACTATTTCTGTGTTAGGACTGTGGCTTTGAAACATCTTTGGTTTCATTTAAAACAACAAAACTGGACAAAACAACCTGGAATTTGAATAATAAAGCTCAAGGCAGTAGGTCTAGGTGTACAGACTGTGTGAGTGTCCACCTTTTATTTTGGTTCACGTATCTGCAGAGTGCAACACGGAAAAAGGCTGGACCAAGGTTAATGTAGTCCAGCAGGTGTGGTGATTACTAGCCACCCACCCAGTCACATGACCGTTTCTCGGAGGCTGCAGGATTTCATGACCAGAAGGAAAAGCTGACCATCTCCATTCATAGATCACTGCAGACCGATTTCTTGACTTTCATGCTTTGAGTGCTTACACCACGAGTGTCTGATTGAAATAAATTATTTTATATTTTAAGCATTAATCCGTTGTCGCAGCGTATTTAGCAAACATGATGCTCACAAAATCATATGGATGTTTTGAAAAAAATAATGAATATATAAATAATTTACTTCTAGGGTGTCGTTTAGCTCAGTTGGTAGAGCATCCGCCTCATGTACAAAGGCTCAGTCTTTGCCACGGCAGCACCAGGGTACAAATCGACCTGTGGCTCATGTCATTCCCCATCTCTCCCCATATTCCTGTCACTCTGACCCACGGCTGTCTCTATCAAATAAAGCTCAAAAAAGGCCCAAAAAATATATATATCTTTAAACATAATAAATAATAAAAAAAATAGTAAGTTACTTCCTGTTTGTGTTAAACAGATTTGGGGTCCGCAGTTCTAACTCTTAGTGAACCGTTGCTGAAAAAGAACAACATGCTGTATTCACTTAGTACTGTTACAACTTTTTCCAGCATAAACTGTTCATCAGGGACCACGCTCAGGATCTGTATAACTTCCACGTTTTTCTGTTGCTGTTGCTACGAGTGTCATTTTTTGATGCACCGTTAAGTGATTTTGTCCTGAAACTAGGCCTGTTGACGAATACATTGTTGAAATCAACATCAACATTATGGAGCATGAAGTATAATCGTTAGTGAGTAAGCAGTCACTGCCAATTTACATTAAAATGAAATAAATGCGTATTTAATTAAAACACAGCAGCTGTAATCGTTACTTTGATTTGTGTTTTCCTTCAAATCTCTGGCAATCGATCCAAAGAGCTTCATATAGCTATTTTCTTACACCAGCGTATTTGAAGTCAGTGTATTAATATTCTAAAGTTTTGACTTGACTTGTCATAGACAGGTGTAATCAATGACATTGATAACCGCTGCGTTTCATTCCAGTTCATTGGCTGTACGTGCTAGTTTAATGGGCGCTCAGAGCCTAATTAACATTATTACTGTAGCTACACCTGTGCTTTTCCTGCTTTAACGAGTCAAAATGAGAGGGGCCTTAGCGGATTACGTTCGGTTTGAAAATATAATTTTGTTTATGCTTGTAGTACTGCATTGGGATATTAAACGTGAGTGTTATTTTCATTTCACTGTAAGCTAAAGGAAGTCTAACAAGTATCACGTTGTGCTCCTTCTTCAGCTGGAAATGATTCAAAACTTACTAATATATGTTGACTGATGCTTTACATTAGAAACATAAAATCACCCCAGGCTCTCGATGCCTACACTGTGCTTTGTTAGTTAAGTATTTGTATACTGTACTGTGAGGGCTGCTTTGAAATTGCACACCCACTTTCCCATTGCACATGAAACGAGACGGCAAAGAGATATTTCCCATCCCAACTAAAAAAACAGCTTATTGCAACAGAAAACTGCTTACAAACCCTCAGCGACAACCAAACCATTCTCTTGTTAACCTTGTATGGCGACAACACACGTCTTCCTTTTTGCTTTCAGGGCAGTGGGTGTACAGTCTGGATGCCTTTCATTCCACATGTCTCATCATTATGTTGTTGATTGTGGGGAAAAGGGGATGGAGAAATGAGAGGCTGAAAGGCAATCTTGCTCGCTAATGGCCTGCAAAGTTATCAGTTGCGGCTTAGTGAAGCTTAAAGCGGCTTCATTGGGATGTAATAGCTGGCAAAGTTGTCCTCCATTCACTCTAGCTAATCCTTCCTTCAGGGCTTTCTCTCACAATCAGAGATTCATGGAAAGAGGCAGAAAGAGAGGGCCTGTATGAAGCGAGGAAAAGAAGAAAATGATGACGACAAAAAGAAAATTGCAATCAGGCACAGCATGAAAAGAAATTTAAACGGCAACCAAAACGCCATCAGGATTGAGGCTTTGGATGATGCTGGCGAGTGTTATGAGGGTGATTTAGGCAAGCCGCATAACGGATCACGACGGTCTCATTCTGCCCTCCTGTAAAGCACTTTTGTATAATTATTCAAGTCATAAACATGGCAGCAGGGTATCTCCTATTCATTCCAGCCTGTTCGCTACCCGCTCTTGCTCCGTGGTGTTGGAACTGACACGCAGTATTTCCTGTCTGATACCCGCTCGGCTACCAGGCCCGCGGTGTAAACCTTAATCTCTTTATTTATCTTAAGAGGAAGACTTCTGCGCTCTCTCTCCCTCCCTGTTTTTTGCTTGTGTAATTTTCAACATCTTTTGGCTGCTGATGCAGTTTCTCTATCTTGGCCATGTTGCCATCCGTTTTCTTTGAATAATTAGAAAAAAATTATATTAGTATTTCATGACACTTTTATTAACTTAACCAATGATTAATTGCCTGATTTGTTTCTCTGCCAAGTGATTATTTTACATGAGTTTTAGAGTTTCCAATTAAAAAACTTTCATTTAATGTTTTTTTTTCTTTTCTGTACTGGTACAAATGTAACATATTTAGATATTATTCAGGACAATAGAACTGTTTTATACTTAAACAAAATATAAATGTGAGTAAGAACTCATTTAAAAACAGATACATGGGGAAAATATTAGTCTGTCTGTGCAAAGGTAGATTTATTGCCTTGATGTGCATGTATATTATTATTGCAACATATGGGTGACAAATTAAAGAAAAAAAACACAAAGTGCTGTCTTTGTAAATCCACCAGAACAGCTTCAATGTTCTCTAACTTGCTGGAACACTCTAACACTCTAAAAAGTAAAAACTCATTTATTTGCCTAGCATTGGCAGTACTAAAGCAGTACTAACTAGCAGTATGTGATCGTAAACCAGTCACGTAACAGAACAAACCACCCCGCTTTCAAATGAGTGATAAAGATGTTTCCCCTGTACAAAAATGGCTCCTTTTTGTAGAAATAGACCCATAAATAACTGATTTTTTTCATTTTATGTGGAGCAAATAAAAACCATAACCTCAAGCAGAAAAGGCTGCTGCATATAAAACAACTGTCAGATTATAGTAGGGCTGTAAACAACCCCCAACAACACAGTGTAATAGCAGTTGTGTCCCATTCCTGTCTGACTTCAGGTTCTTTAATAGCATGGACAAATCTGTGCATTACTCTAAAGCTACTGTAGATTTTTAGACTGATACAAACACTGACCTTGCCAGCAGGCGCCCACAGACAGCTGTGTATCAATCTTTGAGGTGTGGATTGGCCAGTCATCCGTCACCAGGTAGGGTTCATAAGTCACACCGTCCACAAATAGTGTCACTGCAGGAAATTCCACATTGATCACATAATAATGCCACTCCTTGTCACAGATCTGTAAAGGCGAGAGAGAGGTTATCATGTTATTAAGCAGCAGTGCTTTCTGTCCACTTATTATGCATGCAAATAAGAGAATAATCTTGGTGTGCACATACTTGGAAAATGGGGCCGCTTTAAAAATACATTACTCCGGCAACTACTTCTATTTTTTTTGGGGGGGGGGGGGGGGGGGGGTGTCTTATTTAGGTTAGGAGCATTTTTCCGTGGAGGATTATGTTTATAGGGATGCTGTTACGAAGATGACGATAATGTTTACTCCAATCATGCAGCCGAGACCGAAGGCGAAGCCTTGAACGTTCCCTGCCTTTCTACTTTCAATGAGAGCGACGCAACAAATTCCTCTCCTCATCTCTGGATCATTTGCTCGCTGCCGTCAGATAGCTAATGAGGTTTCCGTCTAATGAGCTGTTCATTAAAAGCCCAGGATGAGTGACAAACACGGCTGTGGAAGACCCCAGCTTCTTTGGTTATTTGGAAGACACATCCTGTTCTCTCTCTCACCCCCTCTCTCACCCATACGCACAGTTTCTTCCTACACAGGACAAAACATTATGTACGTATAAACAGAGTTGCTATTTGGCTTACTTGGCTTCAGAGCTACAACTACAGATTATTTTCATTATCGACTGACCTGCACATTATATTCATAATTTATTGTCAATAACTTTTCAGGGGGAAAAAACCCAGAGCCCAAGATGACACATTATTTGTATTGTCCAAACAGTCCAAAGATAATAAGTTTACTATCGTGTAGGACAAAAAGCAGCAAATCTCCACATTTGAAGCCCCAAACGAGTTAAATCCTTTGAGATTATTAAATAATTATTAAAATAGATTAATTAATTGATCAACTGACACATTGTTTCAGCTTTACATCGCATAACTGAGCAATAACCTGAGTTTTGAATTCAAGACCATTCAGTCCAGTGGCTGTTGACTGGTGACCGGCCCAAGATGTAACTTGCTTGGCTCTAGTCCACTAACATCCTGAACAGGAGCTAGCTTTATAAAATAGATGAACGTAAGATATTAAGATATAAGCTACATAGACACCAAGATATAAACTTTTATTACTTTTATATATAAACTTTAGCTTTAGTCCACCCTGGGTGAAAATATTCCATTTTGGATGCTGTATGCTGTGAGATAACAGAAATAAATGCTCCTGATCTACTGATCCAAAGGATGAATGACATACCAATTCAATTTTATTTATATTGAGTTATCAATATGCTCACATACATTTACACCATTTGTGTCTGTTATCACAGTCACAGGGAAATGTACAATTTTTTTTAAACCAATGTGCAGTACAAACCATTTAAACTGTAAGTCTACCTCCCTTTAGAGAAATATTAAGAGTTTTAATGTTTCTAGCAACCTGGTGGCGGATTTAAAAGTCCTCACGTTATTGTTCCTCCCCTCATGGCCACAGCATCTGTTTTTCTGTAATCAGTCTGGTGTGAAGGATCCAGCTGAATTAACAGCAACAATTTATTTGCACCGAAGAGGAGAATATCTGCTAATCTGTGATGCACAGAGAGGAACAGCTTTCAGATAGATTTTCATTTTGTTAGGTTTTCTAAGGCTGAGTGTGCTCACAGACACAGACACTCACACACACACACATACTGGTAGTTTATTCGAGATGTAATATTAACTAATAAGGTTGGGACCTGTGTTGGAGCAACCAGGACTCCCTAGAGATGTTTGATTTAGAACGTAGTTTCACTCTTTACAGTGTGAAGAGACAGAAATTCCCACAGGATGTCTCAGACTCCCTTCCCACACAATATCACATCTCTGTGCAGATAGCGGGATAACTACTTAATATGCTTTTCTATGGATTGCTTCCTTATATGACCACAAGTAGACCTGAACCTCATGACTCACGAGGACAGTACCATCTGGCTGTATCCGTAATGTTTTGGTGCTCAGCAAAACTATCACTACACGTGATACCAATTAATCTGAAAAATCAGTGTTTTTTGCTACAGCTTTGGGTCGACCTGAAGATGATTAGTTTGAAAACAAAGAGCAGAATAAACAGAAACAATGTGAAGGAAGTTCAAGTTGAACTCGCTCTGTCTTTTAGAGTCCTTTGCTGTGCACAGATTGAGATATCTCATGATTCCAAGCGTGTTTTGGTTTCATCGGCTCACATTCAGGATTCGTATTTGTACTGGATGAGACAGGCATAATGAATTGCCACTTTTATTTAGCTGCTGGCTGGCTGACTGCCTGCGGAGGTCACTGAAAAAGATATACTCTAAAATAGCAGAATGACAAGAGGCATCTGATGTTTTTTTCTGTAATATTTAATAATATTACAGAGCTCTTGATTGAGTGTGATGTCTTCCCTGCTTTCTTTTGGGGTACTATATAAATAATACAATCTCATAAAAATTCACACCATCATGTGTGAAACAAGACAAGAGCTAACAACTGTGTTGGAGCTGTACTTAGAGCTAAACACTAACACTAGCATGCTAACATGCTTACAGTGACAATTTTATTTAATTAAGTGCGTTAGCACGATAACATTGTCTAACTAGCACTGAACACAAAGTACAGCTGTGTCAAAGGGAATGCCATTAAAAATGCCATTTTTAAAAAAAAAATTTTTGGCCTTTTCAAGCTTTTATTGTATAGAGACAGCTGAGGAGTGACAGAAATGTGGAGAGAGAGATTGGGAATGGTCGGATTCGAACCCTGGGCCGCTGTGGCAAGGACCGAGATGGGGCGGATGCCAATCAAAATTAAAAACAACTATTTCTGAGGTGGGCATGAACTTGTGTTTGAGACATTTCAATCTTAACCAAAAATCTTAAAATAATCAGAGTTCATAAGGATTCATCCTCTCGGGAGCATGAATGTCTGAAGCAGATTTCATCCAATAGTTGTTAAGGTATTTGAGTCTGGACCAAATTAGTGCATTGGCCAAAGAACAGACAAGGCTACACACCACACTGCAAGCTGAAAAAAAAAACATTGGGAAATGACAAAAAACAAAACAAAACAACAACTTTAAAGCTCCACTTTCAGATAAACTACAAGAAATGTTTTGGATCTATGGAGTTAATGTTACATTATTTGTCTCACACAGGGAGACAAATAATGTAATTTCGTGCTCCCTCATTCTTCCTCTCTCTTGTCTGTGTCTTTGAGTGTAATGACTGATAACTGATGCTGGCCTGAATAGCAAAATAGAGGGCAACAAATAATGTCCCCTATGTCTGTGCTTGTGCTCGGTTAGAAAAGCATGCGCCGTGACTGCATGTATGAAAAACCACCTCAGTGCTCAGTACAGGAGT
The DNA here is from genome assembly GCA_023373845.1 of Nibea coibor. Taxonomy (NCBI): domain Eukaryota; kingdom Metazoa; phylum Chordata; class Actinopteri; family Sciaenidae; genus Nibea; species Nibea coibor. Next base: position 14,989,967 of record CM041725.1, on the reverse strand, counting down.
AATCAGACTTAAGTGAATTAATATTGAAGCACAAAGGGCCAGACAGTGGAAGAAATACAGTGTATACTTTCATTTAATAGCCAATAACGTGTAAATAATAAAACATTGTTGGAAAGAACGCAAGTCATCTTGTTACAGATTAACTGAGCTTCTTGTAGTGCAATCATTTATGTGCACACACTGCTTGTGACTTCTCTAATTAAGAAAAGTTAAAGCCCTGAATCCAATCCAGCACTTAATTTGTTTATGTTGCTGACTGTCTTAACTCGAGAAATCAAACCCCCCGCACTTATAAATGTACACGCATGCTGGCACATACACACACACACACACACACACACACACATCATTAGTAGATACCGTCAGCTGTACCCTTTTTGCCGCTGAGGTTTGTATACACATTGCTCGTCTGAAGGCACATTAGTCAGTGGAAGCTTGAAAGTATTTCTGCTCTGTAACAGTGTAACAAGACAATGAATGCTGAATCACTGTAATAAGCTGGTCCCCAAGCAGGTTGCAGGCCTGCTTAGGATGAACAGAGGAATCTCACAACAGAGAGAGAGAGAGAGAGAGAGAGACAGACAGACACAGAGACAGACAGTGGCAGAGCACAGAGACACCGAGGCCATGTCCCTGCTAATGTAGATGCACTTTAAAATACATGGTTCTTGCACCATTTTGGACCTCCTTTTAAATGAAATACCTGTTTTCTAACACCAAACACATCATATTTAGGAAAGTACTTTCCATGGGGGGTCACAGTGAGTGGATAGTGATTATTTCTGCACTTCCATTTCCAAAGCTGACATTTCTACCTTTTTGATGGATTAAACTACTTTACTTGAATAATGGAGGGAGACAATAATTCAGGAGAAACTCCGGAGAAAGGCCATGTTTACGCTACCTTTCGAAAGAATGGTAAACCCGGCCTGCTTGGAGAAAAGTGTGGAAAATGGCAGCAACATTTGCTCAGATTAGACACTTTATCTTTACTCCATTTTATTGCTCTAAATGTGAGGGCTCCTGCCTTAATGGAGCAGAGGTTCAGCTGGTTACTGAGTACTCTCGACGGAGCGAACGGTCGCCTTTCAGACATCGCCAAAAGGATTGCCGAAATGAAATGACTCATTTTAACCAGTGACTATACAACCTACTTTGGTGTGCAGGACCAACCCATGATGAACTCAAAGATTAAAATTTTAACTGAACAAGGTGAGGACAGTAAAAGATGCTAGGAATCATACAAGAATTAGGACATAAACAAGGTGCAGAGAGAAGAGCTTTAAATAAATAAATATACTGAATCAAGAAAGGTTGTTTGAAGATCATAGAGGTTCATTGAACACACTTTTGTGTTGCATGAGTTGTGATGGGATGTGTTGCGTCTACGGGGCCCTTTTGACACATCGACAAGTGCTTTCTATTATTTCGGCTGATTAAACCTCCTCTTAGGGCTCTTACTGTACTTTTGTTGCACATTTTAAGTGTTTTTCACAGCAGACATTTTGATTTGTCGTAATCACAGTCATAGTCAAATGTCTTCTGTGAAAAAGACCCGTTGACATGCATCATTAAGTGTGATCAGCAGAGACGTGTGAAATAACAGGTGTGAACGTGCTGGATTTTTAAATAGAACTCTTTTACTGCAGACAATTTGCCGTGTCACATCAGGAAAGGCACAGATGTAAATTGATGATAATAAAAATGATTGCATACCAGTGTAGGTGAGCAAGTTCCAGGGCACTTGTATTATTAGTGGCTCAATGGGACACGAAATGGAACTGAGCCATTTTTAACAAATTTTAATTCATTTAATTACTTTTCCTGTCCATGATATATTAATGTGTGTCATGAAAAGGTTTATTAGGAAGTAGATGGCCAGGGGAGGTGTTTTACTCACCCTACAACTAATTTCTTCTCTCAGGTATTCTCTAAAATAGATTACTTCCTTGTTTTCAGAACTATGGACCACGCATCTGATATCCAGACACTCCTCTGATCATTCCTCTATTACTGTAACCATCTCCCGTCCAAGTCAGCTTGCAGATACCTCACTGAGCCAGATTCCCTTTGTTGAGTATATTACCATGCAGTGGCAGTGTTTTATTGCTGAGAATAAAACACTCGAGATAAGCCCGTCTATCTTGTGGAAATCTGCTACGCCGTATTTACGAGAAGCTATTACATCTTATACGCCAAAGAAGGAAGTTCTTAGGAGCCAATTGGACCTTGAAAATACTATACAGTCTGAAGGCTCAAATCAACTCGTCTTCCAAAACAATTAGACTCTGTCTGCTTTGCATTAGACCGACTACTAACAAAGAGAGCGCAGTCCCAGATTTTTTTGTTTTCTTTCTTTTGTGCCAAATATAGGTTACAAGATTCAGGTAATAAACCAAATTGTCTTATTGTGCATCTTGCTAGGGGGAAAACTATACATAATCCCTTATTCAAAGATAGCAGGGGGCATTTTAAATCTGCTGACATAAACAGAATAATGAGGACACTCTGCTGGCTGCTGAAACGCCCTTTAATAGGGTCAAGTTTATTTTGATGCATTGGAGAGAGGAGGCGGCGCCTTTATACGGTTACAAACCATATATAATGGTGTTCAGATCTGTTTTATGTAACGAACAGTGCCTGGAATAGATGTCCCATTAGACCACTGATCTTTGCTCTGGCATTAGAACCGCAGGTCAAGACTATTAGGCTTTTTGCAGATGTGAAGAGAACGACTGGTGCATGAATTCGCCTTGTGTGCTTACAATATTCTTTTGCTTTTGTCCTCTCCAAACACACTGATTGCTTGTTTTCTGTGAATTTAACATCCGCATCTGAAACTTCGCCTTTAGGCACCACTATCCTCCTCCTCCTCTCTACTCATATGTCCTGCTCCATACTCCTTTGTCTGAACTACTTTCTTCACCTCATCACTCCTTCCTAACCCGCGCCCCTCTGCTCCTTCGCTTTTCATCTCCTTTGTTCCTATTCACATTCCCCTGCTCTCCTCTCTCCTGCCACTGTTGTGGCACTGCATTATTGATGCCAGCCTATTATGTGTCAGTGTGGCGGCAGGGAATCACAAGGATAGCGAGAGAAAGACAAACATAAGAGGAAAAAACAGTGAAAGAAATCAAGGAGGGAAATGAGCTTTGCTAACATGATCAAAGGTATGTGCACAAAACGCACCTTGTGATACAAACGCAGCTTATTCCTGATGTGAGATGCTTCGCGCTGCAAACCGTGCAGCTACCACACAAGTGTAATAAATGATGTTCCAATGAAAAAAGTTTTGTCCTAGTTGAAAAGAAAAATATAGTTATCTAAAGATTGCATCAAGGTCTACTTTCAGAAGTCTCTCTAAAGTATCCTGATAAAGGGGGAGCTTTCTAGAGAATCTCATTCATATCAGCGACACAACTGAAAAAGCCAAACAAAGAAAGATGTGAGGCATAAGATTAAATGAGAATGCAAAACATATCTGCCACTTCAAGCCAAAGGTCCGCTTTGAAATTATGTTATGCTACAGGATTTAAAAAAAAAAAATTTTCTGTCTGTTCTGCAGTCTCACCAGCTCTTACTTGGTTAATGCAGCGATATCATGTCAGTGAATTATTTGTTGTACATTTAGGATCAGTCTGAAACGCCTTGTTTTACTTAAAGTGAAGGAGTTGGAGAAGGAGGAGAAGAGATAAGCGATGAAAGCGAGAGAAGGCGAGGTCGAGACGGAGCGAGAGAAAATAACAGAGAGATGGAAGACACAAGCTGTCAATACACGCACCGAATGCTTATGTAGTGCTGCTTTTAGTGCACTCAGCATGTCTTATGAGTGGTCTATAAGTAGCAGATAGTGGAATTAAGTACCCCGCCTCTTACACCCACGAACATGCAGTCACTCCTGCTATCCCTCACACTCCTAACCTAGCGCGCGCGCACACGTATTTAGTGAGATGCAGCAGCTTCACAGATTGTGGGAATAACACAGGAAATGCCTAAAGGAGACAAAGTACAGCTGAGCTCTCAAATAAGTTCATTTGCAAAATAGAAGCCAGAAATAAAACAAACGCACACAGACACACGCAGAAAATGTATACGCTAGAGGCAATGCTCAATATCTTTTCTGTTGTTTTCTGTCTTTTTCTGTTTTGTTCTTGTGTGGGTTTCATCATTCACAGCTTGTGTTCTTTTCTACTAAAGTATGCTGCACACTGAGTCCTTGTAATAGGATGACTTGCGAAATCAAAGTGATTCATAGCAAACAATCTTAATATGAATAAACAGAGGAATGCCAGAGGACACATGACACTGACTGTAAACTATAGATTTGATTGAGATTTTATTTTTTTTTACTTTTACAAGATCACTTTTCACCTTCCTCCCTTTTGCACTCTCATTCTTGACATTTTTTGCTTTAACGGCATACTAAACATTATAAGCACCGCAATCATTCAAGCGACTGCGCTGAAGCGCTTTTCCGCGAGTGGCTCGTGCTTGAGATGGACTCCTGGTATCTCCTGGTATCTGCAGCAAACACGCAGAGAGGCAACACTCTGACGCACAACCCCGCCACCGCCAACACCCAATTAATCTCCACAGAAACAAAGGGAGGCTCCTAATCAACACAGGACAGAGAACAGGCCATGGCACAACAAGTATGGTAATAGCAGGCAGATAAGGCAGATAATTGCAGATGCTGCATAGACAAGCAATGAGTGCGATTTTGCACCTCGACAGCGTTCAGGCTGCAAAATCGAACTCCGACATAAATGATGAATAGCAGGGGGTCTGCGGCTGGTTCAAGCGGGTGTAATTGGAGATATTGGAAAGTTTATCTGTGATGTACAGTTATCTTGGATTAATGCAACACAGCCGACACAAATAAATCTTTGGCTCTTGACTTGATCTTTTTCAGATCTCAGGTCTCAGCTGGGAAAAATACAGTGTATTTGTGTCATCTCTCACCTCTCCGTATCAGCATAGATTTTCCCTACTCTAATGATCCTGCTGTGAGTAAATAACACCTCATTTGTAAGGATTTAAATCAATGCCACATCACACACACACACACACTTGCGCTTTATCTAAGCTGGGCAAACTTGGACTGCAGGTATAGCATAAAAAGGCCCCGACAGGAAAAAAATGACTTCTTTATCTTCTTCTATAGGTTTTGTGACTTTGTAAGTTTCCCTCTCCCCTCTGCTTTGTGTGGCTTTGTTTGTATGTTTGACACATTCCCAACCACCTTTGGCTTACAGAAGAATGAATCTTGATTCATTTTGGACCTTCTGACTGTGAGTGAATACCTTTTGAACACCTGGATTCAACTGATAGGCCTTCTACATTCAGGTCGAGTGAATAATGTGCGTAGAGAGGAGTGATCCATCCTCTAGTCCATTACCAAGGCAGAAAAAGGGGAAGGAAAATAGGCATCTCGTATGTGTGTGTGTGTGTGTATTTGCGTGCACGCGCTCACAAATAAGTCAGAGCCTGTAGATGCCTGTGTAAAGGTTTCTGTCAGATGTGACATTCCTTCAGTGTGTTCGATCGACATGGAAAATGGAAGCCTCTTTCGCTCTTTACTCTCTCTTTGCCAGCTTCCTTTCATCCCTCTCTGCCCTTCCTCTCTTGGGGTGAGAATTGCAAAATCAATAGAGCTAAATGGAGTTGCCGCGGAAGCCATTGAGTGTCCTTTCTAAGTGCTGGAGGAACAAGGACAGTAAGAAGCAGCTGTGACACCCCATAGTCACCTCTTCTCCTTCTTGCCTCAATCCCCCACACTTCCTTTTCTCTGCTACTCTCTGAGCTTGTCCTCATTGTTCACCTCAAAGCACTGTAGCAGCTCATGTGCATAAAAAAGTAAAAAAAAAAAAATCCCAAAAGTGATGAGGAAGTAAGAAATGCATGGAAGATATGGAACGTCATTCTTCCATTCTTTTCTGCTGACTCTGGTTAGTTAAGCTTTATTTATTCGGGAAGTCAAAATGTCTTTTACCTCTAAACTAATTAACATAAACAACATTACATTGCATTATAATCTGACTGCTGTATGTGTCTGCAAGTCTGATGTGCTACAATATGTTTTTAAAGCAAAATTATCTGAATTTACGCTGCATGCAATAGGATAATTAAATCTACTGTTTTGTAATCAGTCGATTTCTTTTTATGAATGCAGTTAATCAAAATGAAATACAGGGTAAAACATAGCCTGAGGAAACACACGTCATCAGAATATAGATCTCTTATTCTTCTTATTGCACAGTACACTATATTCACTGACCTTTTCATGTGACTGTCAGAACATTTAGAGTAAATATACAGTCCCATCAAACATTACCACAATGGGACAAAAAGCAGTCCATGGCACTTCAAGTCCCCAGTGCAATGTAAAAGTTACAATCCTGTGACACTACAGCTCACTATAGAGTAACTATTGCATGTCTGTTGTACAGTAATAATGATTGAGTGAACAAGGGAGTTATTTCTCAGCCTACGACTCGCCATAGCAGGAAACAGCTGGAACACTGACGATGGCCCTGTTCCAGCAACTCTCCTCTGTGCCAAGAAAATCTGAACCTGGAACTAGGTCATCCAGAATACAGTCGCACTTAATGTTATTAATTACACCTGCTTTTTCTGCTATGCCACGTCAAAATGTCTGCAGAGGAAAAGTCTCTTTACTGACTGATTTGATCAGTCTTTCATGTCTGTTGCTTAGAACATGTTCGCAGCTACAGGTGTTCTGCTTACTGACAATTCAATTGTACATTTGTCTTTCTTTGTCAATCCTTTTTGGATTTTATGAATTGGCACTGAGAAACCATAACCACATCGCTGTTTTTTTGATGGTCATTGAGTCCACTAAACCAAAAAATCCAAATAGACTACTGTTCTCTCTGACGTAAAATACCGTGCGCTGCCTCAGGGCACACATTAGCTTTTGATTTCAATTCTTCACGTTCAAAGAGAAATGGTTTCTTTCTCGACTCACCATTTTACACTGAAATCCAGCAATAACACAGACCTAAAATCAGCTGGGAAAACTGACGGCAGTTTCTCTTTTGGCAGAAGCCAAAGTCAGTAATGCAACCCAGCTGCAAAACTTGTCAACTGCATGTAAAACCAATGGTTAAGTGCATATTTTTATAAATGTATGTATTTACTACCATGAGCAGACATACTCTATGGTTAAGCCGAGGCCGGTGCACAAAATTGCACTGTACGTGACAGATCAATGAAATGAACAGCTTATTTTATTTTTTATTTGTCCATTTGGGCTCCTGTGACGGCATTTTCTATTGTTAACCTCAGGTAGGCCACTTTCCATTTATGTTTAATGAATGTCGCCGCACAAGTGATTTGTACTGGTGAGTACCTCATCGCATATTCTCTTTGACTGAACTGCGTGCTTCCTAAGTGCTCCTCGTCAAAATCCAACCAGGGGAGCAAATGGGATCCCTGCCATCTATGTACTGTATTTGTGTGTGTGTGAGCGAATGGCAGACAGAGAGATAGAGAGAGAGAGAGAGAGAGAGAGAGAGAGAGAGAGAGAGACTATAAGGGAAAGATAATAAGAGACTGAAAGAGAGTGAGAAGAAACGTGACTGAAATAGAACTGAATATTGAGATTGTTTGCTGAGAAAACTCAGCAGTCTTCGACTTGGCTGCCCTTCTCTTTGTCACATCTACCTCCGTAGGTCTCAGGAGAAACGAACACTAGGCTGAGAAAAACTTTTCAATCTACCTTTGACCTAGAACAAACAACCACCTGGATGGAAGGTATACACGGCATCAGCAGAGATAGTGTCGAGACAACACACTGTGGCGTTTGCACACACACACACACACACACACACACACAAGGAATGACTAGGCCAAGAATGTGATTTTCTGTGCAAACCTGCACGATTGGTAACACAGCCATGAGCACACTCACGCTGAAAGACCCATATGCAAATCTTTGATAATCTGCTTAGTGAGCAAAAACTCCTGAGAGCTCGCTGTAATTATGAAGCATTTTCTAATAATTTCAGTATGAGGTGGATATATGCTGCCTCCCAAGGGTAAAAAAAAAATAGATTAGATTTACATCTACCACCCGTTATTAGTGAGCTGGGGAGGATTTGCCAAAGGAGGAGATTCCTGTGCGAGAGAGTTCATTGGCTCATCATGAATATCATTTTTACTCCAGGGATTTTATTTTATTTTTACAGTAGGATTTTCTTGTTCACTGACTGCCTGCTGAGGTGGAGTGACTAGACAGCCTTCAGCTGGATGATTCTCACTCATGCGTCCACCTTCCTGAGGTGTCCTTGAGCAAGACCTTTAATCCTTCCTGTTCCACAGTCACTGGTCCGATCCTGCATTGTAATGTCTTCAAAGCAGGGGGGAATAAGATGTCACTTCTCAGACTAAACCTTCAATTTTTTGTTTTATATATTTTGATAAAAATCTGGAGGTTATATACTATTGTGTACGTCTGCAGGTTAATTCCAGCAGGAAAAGCACTGTGCAACAGTGAGCGAGAAAAAGAAAACCTTATCTATATGCATTTTTCCAGTTGAAGCAACTTTATATGGTGCAATGTTTTCTGTTTTTCAAAGGCTTTCTGCAGGACTGAAACAGGGAGCTTCATTGCAAATTAGTTCGACAACTCTCCAGAAGCATGACAGATAATACAGATCTGCTGCTAGGTGGGCTATTATCCATAACTAAACAGAGTTTCCAATTTGGGTCTATGCTTATGTGTGTGTGTGTGTCTGTGTGTATGTAGGATAACGGTGTCTTCTACCCTCTTATCTCCTGCAGCGAGCAGAAGAAAGTGATGGAGGGCCGCTGGTAATTAGAATGGAGAGCCTCTCCTTTCACTACACAAATAATGATAGCCCTTCACCTGCTGTAGAAAATCACCCTGAATCTATGCTTGCGCTCAAATAGGACACAGACAAGCTCACACAGGTATGCACACACACACACACACACACACACTGTTCACCTGCTCCAGTTTCCAGTGGAACTCGGCGGGTCTGAAAGTGTCGACCTGAGTGAAATCTCTTCTGAGCAGGAACACCAGGCGGCAGTTGTGAACATACAGAGAATAATGGTGGCGGTTCATCTCTGCAATAGGAAGATCACAGAGAGGCATGATCACACAAACACATGCACACAATCAAACATAATTCTACCGTATACAGGGTAACGATCAACAAAATTATGCCCTCTACTTCAAGAACAATAACTGATGCACCTGCTCCTTGGGTTTTTCTGATGGAGGCAGTTTGAGTTTCTTCGGGGACCATCTAGGAAATGTCATAAAGTACTGCTGTGTGAAACTCTGTTAAATGGGTTTTCCACATCAAAACACAGCTGTCAGCATGACAGAAAGGGTCCAGTAAGTGTGGTCACAGAGTGCACGCTGGAAGTATGTCGATTTTTTTCATTATAGATGGTGTCTGTATAAGATGGCAGTGAAAAGCAAGGCAAAGTCCCACTTGCTGGGGTTTTATAATACACTAAATAAGCTTGAGGTGGGAGGAGGTGTGGAGTGTGCAACAGATTTTCTGAATAACACACAGCTCCACTGTGCTGAACAATTCTTGAGCTGCTTTTTGGTGTTAAAATGTCTGGGAAATGGAAACACAGATGTTTGTAAATCAAAACTTGACAAAACCAAAAAAAACTCAGATTGTGGATTCATCAATTTCTAAGCAATTCAAAATGTGGAAAATGGAATCCCATTTAGTGTTTACTCTTTAACAGTATTATAATTAGTTGCCATTCTATTGTCAAAAATGTTCATATCAGGATATCAGAGTTAATACTCATGATCATAACATGTTAAATGGCACCAAAATCTAATTTACAATTTGAAATACTAAAAAACATTTGAATTAGTAGGACTAGTTATTTTGCGATTTTTCTCCCATCTTTGATATCACCATGCTCAGCCAGAGGAATTACGGAATACGACGCACGGCCATCTTTCTGCACAGTATTGTTAACCTGGCCTTCACAATGAACCGTTCGCATACTTAAGCAAAAGGTTGCAAATGAAAAAGACTCTGATGGTCTAACATGAACTACTCTGCAGTTTTGCATTACACGATCAGACTACACATTTCCTAAGCTAATAAGCCATCTGTGAGACTATTGCGAGAGCGTTAAATGTGCAGATGGCTTGCTTAATTACACAGTTCAGGCAGCTCAGTTCCGACATGCAGCGGGAAAAAAGTTTCAAAGGGCATTTGCTATTGTGGACTTCAGTCTTGGTTTAATTATCTTGTTACTTTGAAAGGATGCTTTTGATCATGTTATCTTCATAATAAGTTCCCATGCATGTTGTTAACTGTAAGAAACTGAAAGGTCAAATATAAACTCACAACATTTTGCTCAAGTGGGTTAAATTCACCCTCTCACGTGTTTGACTGAGGAACTTTGTAACAGTGAGCATGTGTGAAATTGTTTCCTCACCAGTCTTATCAGAGTTACACAGTAAGGTTTCCTTCTCAGCTCTCAGTCCTGGACTGGGCCCGTGTTTCATCCATGTTGCGATGGTGAACTGGTCTGTCAGGTTTTGGGGTACCACGTGATCTGGAACATTAGCAGCCTGGTGCCCGTCAAATCTGTAGATGAGGTCGCTGTCTCGGCCACTGTCTGTCAGCAGAGACGCCGTCCAGTTTGTTGAAGGGCTGGGGGCAGGAAGGAGGTCGGTGCTGCCTGATGCTGCACCTGGATGTGCCAATCACAAGACACGAGGCTGTCAAGACGGCTGCACAGGGCATCAACCTGGAGACAAACCACTTCTACAGAACTTTCTATATCTCTATGTCAATTTCTCTCTGAGTACCATAGCCTGCAAAAACATTTTTTATTAGTTTATGCCCTAATGTCTGTCCAAATATAACTCTGAATTAAATGATAATTAGGAATGGTAATATTTTTTGTTGTAATTCGACAAAAGTGCCCATTTGCTGTGGTTTAATCTACTTACATGAAACCTATGGAAAGCAATATGGAAACTTTAATGCAATTTACATGTACTGTATATGAGGGTGCAAAGCCATGAACACGTTAGATGTCACATTAAGGAACAGCATTTGGAAATTTAATTTAAATAAACCTTATTTCAAAATAGTCTGCAGGATTAAAATGCTATGAAAATTGCCATATTAATAAGCTGCAGAGGGTAAGATGTCAAGAGGTAATTTCTTCTTTGAATTAAATTTTTTCTTGCCTCATTATTATTCCTACCCTTTGCTCTCTCTCATAGTCCTCGACTGTTAACTGGCACCTCACTATTTCAACAAGGTATTTCAATCCGTCACTTTCCCCACACTCCTCACTTATTCTCTTTTCCCCCCTTTCTCCCTACTTACCGCACAGTTTCTGCAGAGACTTCTCAGAGTATGTTTCCCGGTCACAGCCCTTCCCGATGTGACTGGTCTGCAGCTCCACCATGGCTTTCACACCAGAGAGGGGACCACCACATGTTTCCAAGTGCATCTTGGGAAATAGCTGCCTGCTTCCAGTCCCTGGCTCATAGTCGACCCGCTTGTTCCAACCTTTAAGGGTCAAACTTTGTTTAGTGTAATCTTTTGAATGTTGCATAAGAAAGAAAATGCATGATGTTATTGTCACTATTCCTGTTAGTCCTCTTGAATATTTTAATGACCTTATTTCAGGGTAGTACTCTCTAATTTGATTGTCCACACACACAGAAATCGAAGCATCTGTAACAATAAAACCCATCATGCGATAGTTCTGGTTAACCAGTCCTGACAAACTGTACACTGCACTCTGAACACCTCACGTATTTTAAGAAACAGCAGTCACCAGATATTTAATGGTGAGATGTGATAACCAAAATTGAATTTAGATCAGCCGTTCTGAGAGACTGTGTGGAGCTGTGTTTGGCCTTTGTTAAATATTTCATTGTGAGTTCAATTTTGGAAACGATTTAGGATTAGTCTGATTTTTCACACGATCCGCAAGGTCTTGAGAGAACAAGGAAACTGTTGAAACAACCATTCAGTTAATTAGTTAAGTTAATAAGTATGTATATGAGCTCTTGTGTGCTTTTTAAGTGACGCACTATTTTAGCATATTTATTTCTTTAAATCTTGTTCCCTGACATTTCAAGCATCATTAGAACAATCCACAGAAACATAGGAAATAAAATTTTATGTTCTAATGTAGGTGGTTTCATAATGAGCATGTGGGTCTTGAAAGGAAGACAGGAAATTACACAGGTTGGCATCTTTGGAGCTTAGAATTTTCTTGAATCTCACCCGGCATTAAGTCAAAATGAGGCTGAAATGGCGCTGCAACATGACAGACCTGGTAGAAATGGGGTGCCGAACTTGTAACTGTCAGTCCTGTTGCCGGGTGATATATTTTCATTACCCAGGTGTTATAACGATCCTCCATGTACGAGAATCCCTGAATCGAGGTGAAGTAGGGATTCACAAGCATGTTTGTGTACAGAAACCTGTGTGAACGTGCCTGTGTGTGTGTGTGTGTGTGTGTGTGTGTGCGTGTGTAGGTGGACACCTGGCAGCTCTTACCAAGCTTACAGAATATGATATCAAGTCTCTGGAGACAAACATTCACAAAGAGAGAAACAGGCTGTGATCAGGTAGGAGCGAGGAGGAGTGAGAGGTGAGGCGGAGGAAGACATATTTAGCCTCTGTTTATGCCAAGGGGCCTTTTTCAAAAACGAGCTGCAAGGACTGCTGCTGACCTTTACCACACAGAAGGTGACGCGGACAAATGACTTGATGTGTTTGAATGCAGCCATGCATTATGCTTTATTCATGGATTTTAAGCTACTATGGGTTAATGGTTTTAAATCAGGATTATGCAATGCAGCCTCTTTTATGAGCCAAGGAATCATGCAACATTGATGAGGATGTTAGCAGGGTACGATAGTAAGTGTTTCTTTGTGATTCAAATGCAGCGTGTCGGTAATACCGTGTGCCCAACAGGATCTCAAAAAAATTATCAATGGTCCAGCTGATATTTTGTTGGTTTTATGATCTGCAATGTTTGTTTTGGTTCAAATATAACAAGTGTCCCTTCTCTTCTTAGATTATTTCTTTCTTTAGGCCTACAGTGTTAAAATCAGCATAGAGCTCTTCTGCATATGAAGATGACATTTACATAAAGTTCTTTTGCCATTTCACTTTTTTTTCTCTCCCAACGCTGTACCAATTTTCGCTCTCTGTACCTCCAACCCTCTGTGATATGCACTGACATTTCCCTCAGCGAGGGTCCCTAAATCCTAAATCCTGGCATTCACGTCATTCTCAGTATGTGCTCTTGTTGCACAAATGGTTCTTGTCGGAAACATTAGGCTTGGTCACATGTGACTTTAAAATGATCTCCTCTTTTCATAGCACAGAATAATGCGACACCATTAGACATGGAGCAAGATAGTCAGCGTGAGGGGGCAAGTGGGATAGCAGAAAAAACATCCACCAAACCATCATGGACATTTACAGCATGGTCATGAAAATACTCGCTTAAAATTGATGTGACAAAGCCTCATTTGGAAACGTGCGCATGTAAGATTCAGTTGAAGCTGAGGTTATTCCCAGGTCTGAGTTCACCAGATATACTAACTCTGTAGGGGACTTTTATGTACCTCCACATGGGGCGCATTAGTAGCTTTATGGGTTAAACCACAGGGTCTTCGATTTCCAGCCGGAAATCTCTGTTGCATCTCTCTCTCTTTTGTATCCTGACATCTCTGCCTGTAATAAAATCTTAAAACGTACAGATATCCACATGGTTTTCAGTGCATGTAGAAAGAACAATTTGGTTCATGAAGAAACAAGTTGTTTTCTATCACCCTTGGCTCACTTTATCCAGGAGCTTTTGTGGGTTTTAATAACTACACAGTACATAGTAATATCCTGGTTACGTCATTTATCTCCACACAGGCTGCAGGAAAAACTATCACCACTTTCCTTCACTGTAACTTTGCTTTTCTCTTTCTTCCCTTGAGTCGAGGGTCTCTTCCGTCCTTACTCCTTTCCCCCCTCTCCTCTCTTATCTTCCCTCTGTCTTCCTCTTTCATTCCAGTGTGAGTTTGACTCCTGAGATGCTGTCAGTGTTGACAGGTGAAGCAGCTGGGGAGACGGGCTGGCTCGAATGCCAAGCTGCTAGCATGTTAAAGGAGAAAAAAAAAGAAGGCCTGCACACACTCCAGTCAACTTCCCTCTGGAGGTTTTGTCAGGTCTTCTGATTTCCACGAGAGATGTTCATTCTAAAATGAGACAGAATTTCCTCGAAAAAGGAAAGGATATTCTCAGAAGCTGCACTGCACTCCCTGCTTCAATTTTGAGGCCGTTGCTTTACATTTAAGTATGTTTTAACAAAATGTCAGTGCACGATATACCAGCATAGTAATACGTCAACTACTGCACTGTAAATGAATGTGTTTTGAAAGCATTTCACCGGCTCCTCTTTTATCTCTAACCTTGCCATCCAGGTTTGCAGACAGGCTTGACATCAATATGCACGGCCACATCCTCCTTTGCTTTCTTCTGACCACAGTCAAAGGCCGTCACCATAATCTTGTAGCTCTGCTGCTTGTCATAGCTGAGCCGCTCTGTGTTTCTGATGTTACCTAAAGGAAACAAAAACAGACAGGAAACATAATTAGACTTATTCAGTGATAGAGAAAAAATAAACGGTTGCTTATTCCTGCCTATTTGACAGTAATAAAGCAATAAACACTTTCCACTGGGCAAAAATTGAAACTGACTTTGCATTAAAGAAACAGCTCCTTGAGAACAAAATGCATTCTTTGTGCCTCATTCAAGGTCCAATAACCTTGTATTACATGTGGCTATCTAAGCCTTTCTGTAAACAGTCAATGATGGGTTATTTTCACTTGTCACCAGGGTAACACTGTAAGAATACAGTGACATATAGGAGATGCAGCCTCTGGATTTCCATAAACATGCCTTGTTTTCCGCACGATACAATGCTACATACTGAGTTTATTGTTTGTCCAAGGATGCTGCTCACTGTTGGTTACCTTCAGCAGACGTTTAATAGCGTTAAATTTGTCTTGAATTATTTAGCATGATGACATTCATAAAATGCCTCTTCGACATGATGATCCTTCATGTTGTTAGTTATTGACAAGATCCAGCGTGTGGGATTCAGCGGCATCTATTGGTGCAACGGCTGATTGCAAACGCTTCGCCTCACCTTCCTCTCGTAACTATGTGGGCACATAACACGCAAGAAGTGCTAAAGGCTCTATCGAGAGCAGGTGTTATATATATCAATGGGCTGGCTGTGTTATATTGAGAAGTCATGTTAAGTAGCACATATTGATACTTTATGTTAAAGACAGTCATTCTTTTGGCCTTATAAAGAAAGTGTTAAACTGAATAAAGTCAATATGAGCAACAGAGCGTTATAACTGTTTAAGAAATGCTATTTCTGCTGCTGAAACCAACTACAAACTACCATAAATACACATATAAATGGCCAGAAGAAAAGAGAGCTTGACCACAAACTTTTGTCCACATTGGGATCCTGGAGGGGTTTACTGTACCGGGATATAGCAGTTAGTTTGTAGTTTCATTTAAAACAATAACATGCTGGAGCAGGTTAGGCTTGCAGCACAGAATACTGTGGGTGTGTGAGTTTAAGATAAAGTACAGTAACCCTCTAATCGTGTTTCATGAGAACAGCCCCAGGTGGAGGGGGAGGTCTACTCAACTGTAGTCTCTAAACTTATGGTTGGTAGACAACATACACAAAGAATCACATACTGAAAGAGAGACTAGACTAAATATATTTCATTGACATGATCTTATTTTAGTATTAGGCTGCAAATGTTTTTAAAGTTTTGAAAGACAAACGCTTGGAGTAACCAATTTTACAGTAGTGCAGTTAGGTTGTCAGAATATACTGATATTGAAGACAACTGTGATATTTAAAAAAAATAAATATTGAAATCATGTTAATGCATATGACATTAAATAAGTCAGTGCCTCTTAATTCATTTTTGTTTCTTTCTATTCTTGCTTCGTGGTTTACACTTTGTAGACTGTTGTACAGTTATGGTTACAGTTACAGACTCACGCTGTGCCTCATATTCAAGAGACCAAACACAATAAAAGTTAAGAAAAATAATTGAACATTCTTTTGGCTACAGTAATGGTGCAGTAAAAATCTGATATTGTGACGACGCTAAGGGCAAAATTTTGTATTTCTCTCACCAGAATGTTCTGGCTTACTTTACTAGACTCGTCTACTGCATACTTTACGTTGGTAAAGGTTGATAAAGATGGATTGACATAAAGGATCATTTCAGGCTGGCTGGATGTGTGTGGATTTTAAGCGTACAGTGATGGCAAATTGCAGTATTACTACAGTAAATGCATAGAAGCGGTTGAGAAAACTGTACAAGTGTGTAGATCCACAAGTTTATAGGAAGCCAACAAGCACAAAAAAATAAAAAATATTAGAGCTACATTGAGTCACTAGGGATTACACCTCAGGAAGAGTGGTGCACCAATCCTGCAGTATGCTTTACCGACTGAGCTGGATGTTAACAATGCAGCAGTGAGATTGCTGTACGTCTAGAAGAACATCAAAACAGAGAGACAAAGGGCTGAAATCTTTTCCCGATGATGATTAAACACATTATTTATATGTGAGACTCGAATACAGATGTTCCTCAAGATAAACAACACACTTCAAAACAACGTCACATTCCCTTTTTGTCAATTTGCATCAGTCAGTGCCATCACAGCCTGCCTCCAGACCTGTGAGGACAACTGAAAGCTATTTTTGTTGTTTGCATCCGGAGGCTTGGCTGTATGAAAGGCTGTCACTGTGATTGCTGCTGAAGAGAAGAGGAGAGAGGAGATGAGGAGAAGAAGGGGAAGAAGAGAAGACGGGAGGAAAAAGGGGAGATCAGAGGAGGGGAGGTGCAGTGAGCACAGGAGAAATCAGTTCAGAGCGCAGCAGTACAGAGAAGAAAAGTGCTGCGCTTGAAATGTCAGAGGGAGAAATGTGAGGAGGTCAGACAGTTCCTACAGAAGTCTCCTACAGTGACGATTTGATCCGCTGCTGGCGCGAACAACAGTAACTGCTAAGGCTCTGGATATCAATCATGTGCCACTTTTTCCAACAACAGGCGAGGTGATATATCAATTTACCAAGATGTTTTACTCATAAGGTTCAGTTTACTTCAGTAAGTTCTATACTTGAGATACAAACATTCCCTAAAACAGAGAAATATTTACAAAACTGTCATTAATAAAGTCTGTGAACTGCTCACAGCATCATTCTTGTGATAAATATGCAGTATGTGTGAGAACAAATCACCCACACATCCTTAACTGCAGGTCAGTCTGCACTCTACGGAAATGACCGTAGTGTCAGCAATTGAAGAGAATAGAAAGCTAAATTATATATTTTTTTCAGAAAATAAAGACATTTTGGACCCAGTCGATAAAATGTAATTATATTAGGTGTAGGCAAGTTAACACTTCTCAGGTCATAGCAAACTCCAGAAGAACCACATGCAAAGTAATGTTTCTGAACTTATTTATTCTTAATTTGGTTTTAAGATGATCAATTTACTGGATTCATACCACAGTACAGTCCATTTACTTCTAGAGTGGATTATGCTGCACAGTGTGGATATAGAGGCTCAGGGAAATATCAGAAATAAAATACTTTTCACTCGTGAACTAGGACTGGTGTAAAGCCACATTTCAACAAAAGAAAAAAAATAACAGGCTGTCAGAGAAAGGTGAATCTTTGTCAAGTAACTTTTGAGCTATGCGCCAATGGAAAAGCGACTTCATGGATTACAACATTATTGCAATAAAAAGTGGAATCAGCCACAGTTGTCTGTTCGAGCTTCCCTTTTCATTTTCAATAAGCGTATTCACAGAAGTCTGTTTGGTGTGCATCCACAAAAAGATGGCGGGTGCGGTGTCTACTGTACATACGGACAAAAACTAAAGATGTAAAGCTGTTTTTCCACCTCTTACAAACAAGCAAATGTGACTTTTCTCGCTTCAAAATCACCTTCAGTGGTTTATTATTTCTTTACACGATGTTTAAGTTCACTCTGCACACACAATACATCTCTAGGTTCAGTCAGGCTGTCTGTCTGTCTTTCGCAGAGACTTCATGTTCATGTTTACACGTAGATCAGATGGTAGAGAACACAGAAAGAAGGTATGCTACCTAAAGAATTAATTTTTGCTTTCATCAAGATATTTATCATGTTGTTTGTGTTCAAGTGAGGGAGGAACGAACAACACTACCATTAGTTTAACCGAGATTTGCCATGTACCATTAAGGTTCAAATGAGTTTTAACCCAGATGATGTCCACGGCAGTGCATAGCTGCGTTTCCGTGCCGGGTTCCCTGTTCGTATTCTCCAGACCACCGTCTACTGTATGTAACTTTCTGCTCATGCGTTTATGATCTACTGTACAATTTCCAGACTAATTGGCCACACTTATAACGAATGATTAAATGAAATTCAGATTTCCAAGGAAAAAAGCCTCCAGGCATGCAAACTGTCCCTCGCTGTTCTATCCTAGTTTCTCCTTCTCTCTCAGACACATAAATCACTCCTAATCACATCAGCAGTTATAACTACGGCCCTGTCTCTCATTCAGCTACATTCAAACACACACAAAAATGTACGCACAAACTTACCATTGCGGTCTATGGCAAATGGCGTCCCTGCAGTGACAATTTCATAGTTGCAGATCTGGCTGTACTGTGGTGAACAGTCTTGGTCCCAAGCTTCCACCTGCAATATTACAAAAAACAGTTTCCTTCCGGTTGTTTAACAACTACTGGCAACAACAGTCATCATCTACCATCTTACCCAGCTCGTCTATCGGGTTCATTTGAACTAAAGTAATTAACAATATAAAATAAATATATAATATTAAAAACACCTGCAAAATGCTGTCGTAGATCTTGCCTTCTGTTACTGAGGCCTTGTAGAGTGGCTCCCGAAACACGGGGCAGAACTCATTGACGTCATCCACCTGGATGTGAACTATCGCCCTGAAGGAAGGAAGGAAAGAAAGAAGGAAAGAAAGAAGGAAGGAAGGAAGGAAGGAAGGAAGGAAGGAAGGAAGGAAGGAAGAAAGAAAGAAAGAAAGAAAGAAAGAAAGAAAGAAAGAAAGAAAGAAAGAAAGAAAGAAAGAAAGAAAGAGGGAGTGAGGGAGCACAGAGAGAAGCATGCAAAGAAAGTGGAGTGGAAATGATTGATGGAGAAGAGAAAAAGAAATGACGCAGGGAAAAGAGAGATGGATTGAGGAAGGGAGAGAGGAGGGAAAGACAAATCGCTTTAAGTCATTAGAGATGAGTGAAATTAATTAAGACCCGAAGTATTCCACTGTTTATCTTAAGACCAGTGGTTAGTTAAAGGCAGAGAAGAGTAAGAAGAAAACAGTAGCAATGCTTACATATCCATTTATAGATTTAGAGGTACAGGTTTGAGAAGAGTTGATTAAACAGGTACCACACATACAGGTAAGGTCTTGTTTATGGGTATTTCTTTGCAAAATGGGGATCCATTACTATCTAAGGCCCATCAAAGTTTTATTTAACCAGCTTGTGTACGACTCATCCAGAGCAGATTTTGCAAAGCCAGAGTGTTTTTCAAGGTTCCAATTTATCTCTCCACCTTTCTTGCCATATCCCTCTCCCTCTTAGCCTGATACACATCAAAACACAATCTCATCTGCTGCAAGGGGACTGCTGAAGATTTTAACTAGGTACTCTGATAACATTTGTGCACTAAAGTATATAAATGAAGCTATAAATTCAGTTTTCTTCACCGGTGACCTTCTCTGACAACAACTCACGGTGTATCTGAAGAAGCACATCTGGCTAATTAATGACATTAGCT
Organism: Nibea coibor; assembly: GCA_023373845.1. Taxonomy (NCBI): domain Eukaryota; kingdom Metazoa; phylum Chordata; class Actinopteri; family Sciaenidae; genus Nibea; species Nibea coibor. The sequence goes on along the minus strand of CM041725.1, from coordinate 14,970,052 downwards.
TAATGAGGCCTATTTAGAATGTCATGCAGTGATAATGTCACACACACACACACACACACTTGCGCACACACTGTGTGTCATTCATCATCTACTGGTGAAATTCATTACAGATTCCTGAGCTGATAATTTTTTCTTTTAGTCCCGAGCTTGCAGCATCTTATTTTAGCAGCTCCTTGTCTCTGACTGAAGGACCAGAGGGTTTGATTTGCCGCTGTCCATGCCAGTCTGCCTGCCTGTCAATCTTATTCACATAGCACAGCCCCACACACACACACACACACACACACACATCTGGACACACATGATATTGATGGGCCATTAGGGGGACATATCCTGAGAACAGAACTGCGAGTCTCAGCTGTCACTGCTGCTGTAGAAGAGATCTTGGGGAAAAGAGAATTTGTTTTTAAAAAAGAAAGATGATAGAGACAGCGAAGGCAAGATCTAATTATAGTTCAGAGTTGTTTTTTCATATGACTTGGAGCTGTAAGTGTATACTTTTTTAAAATTTTTGTTCTAAGCACTTATTACATTACATTAGTTCTAATCTTCTGTCTTTTTATAGGTACCAAGGAAAGTGGCTCAAGTGCTTCAGTGGCTCAAGTGCTTGAGCAGCGCAGCGTCTGTCCTTCCTTCATTACCACCACTGAGGTGCCCTTGTGGAGCAGCTCAGTGACCAGCAGATCAGACTGTGGTCGTACTGGGCAGCTTCCATTTAAGGCCGTGGAACTGTGTGAATGTGATCCAGGCATACGGAGCATTTTCAGTGAAACGTCCTTGAATACATAAAAGTGTAAAGAAACAAACAAACACAAGCATTTTTGAATGCACGCTCCATCCCGGTCTTTTATCTGGCAGGTTCTTGAAACCGCAAGTAGACACAAGTGACCTTCCTCTCTCGTGTTTCGAAAATTACACACAAACACGAGCAAACATGAGTAAATTAGATTAGACCAACACTAGTTCAACTCTGCTCATTTTAAGGCTGTATATTCTCCTACTCTTCAGTATAAATCGTGCCTGTCTGGGGCTCATTGTATGATCACTGCTCATCTTTGTTTTTCCTCTGTTTTTCATACATTTTTTTGAAAACTTAATATGACTCATTTGTGCAGCTGCTTTAGAAAGTTTGATGTAAATACTTTTCATGTTAATATTTGTTTATATGTCATGTCATCCGCCCACTTTAAATCCAGATTTCTCAGACAGCTCAACAACTGCGTCATTCTAAGATAAATAATAATTATTAGTATGTGACAGCATTAATTCAGGATCTGACAATCACAATTTTCAGAAATGAGTTTCCAGGCAGTGTAAACAAAAGGTTCCAGAGATAAAAACATGTCAGATAGTTGGCGGCTGAAGTGTAGGGGAAGTGTGAACGTGCACAAACCCAGAAAAACTTCATCACGAAACACACTGTCAGACAGATATGGACTATCTGCTTATAGCAAACAATAATGTTATAACTGAGTTAAAAGAATGCTTTTAAGATGTTGTTGCAATACAAATTGAACATTTTGAAAAGACAAAGAAGAATTCGCTGCAAGGCAAGCATATTAAATTATATGACATGTTCCTGTTATTTTGTAAACCCACAAAAACATGCTAATTTTTTCTTTTCCTTCAGACTTCATTTTCTTCTCAGTCTAACTTCCCTCAGGCAAGATCCCAAATGATTTGTTGCAAAAAAAAAAAAAAAAAGGACAATTATAAACCTCTCAAAATAATAATAAAACACGGGTTTGGTACACATGGAAGGAAATGAAGCACACATAGTATCGTACACCACGTACAGTGAGAATGAGAACATACTGTATATCAAAGACATTCCTCTAATTTTAGGACACAAATACATTAAATTGATGAAATAACATACAGTATGACAAGTAGTCTCATGTCTGCCTCTATCAGCTAACCCACGTTTGATTGGACATGCCTGTTGAAACTAAATCACACTCACAGGACACAGACACAGAAATTGGTTGACTTACTTGTGGGATTTCTTCCAGTCAGCTCCACTGGGTCCAGCCCCGCAGTCATAGGCCTGGATTATAAAGGTGTACTCTTTCTGGTTCTCACAGTCCACAGGGCTACTGGCCCTCAGGACTCCTTCTCCTGATGTCCGATTCAGCACCACAGCCTCGAATGGAGCATCCTGACCGTAGATCTTAAAAGCACAAATCTCCCCTGAAAAGAGAAGCAAACAAAGGTGTGAGTGATGCGTTTTACTTTTACAGCTGCAATGACAAGGCAAACAATTAGAACCGCGGTGACATCAAAACTCATTTGTTCGCCTTTTTGTACCACAAATGAAGGCAGAACTTTCAATCTACAAGAAACGGCAATTTCGTTGAGTGAGTCAGGAGCAACTTAAAACGAAGAATGACAAACAATAGAGGGGGATAGAGATACACTTCAAGGGAGAATTAAATGAAGCAGCGCTTTTGAACACAGTTTTGAGGAGGACAGTAGTTTGTGTAGTTGGACATCTTGGCGAACTGCGTCAAGGAAAGAAACTAGAAAAAGAGAAACCAGAGAAATATAATGGGCTTCAACATGTCCGTTTCCCAACAGAGGGTTCAGCGTGCGGCTCATCAGTGCACGGACAGACAAAGAAGACACTCAACGCCTAATAAGAAAGAAGTCGACAATACTTTCAGAATTAGAGTGAGAAACAAAGTCTGGCACTGCACTTAATTTCAGGTCGACACAGTGGGAGCAAACAAAAACACAGGCATGGGAAAACATTTCCAATAACTGGACTTTTTTTTTCCCCATTCGCTCATTTTTCTTTCATGACACTGCTGGTAAAATCTTATTATTTTGTAGCCCCCACTCCCCGTCATTTTCCCGAACCCAGCAGCAGCTACCAAATGGCTCAGATAGTTGAGGATGAATCAAAGTGTGGGTAATGAAGTGAAAACTAACAATACACACTGCTGACATTTTCTTTTTAGCATGGCTATCACTTCAAATTTCAGTCTGAGTCCCATTTCTGGACACAGTGATCTTTGTCGGTATGAGCTGTTCACAAAAAAAAAAAAAAAAAAAAACACAGTGTACAGCTCCTGGCGTGTAGTTAAGAGAAAAAATAATTTCTGATATGTGTCAGCTCAACAAAAGATGAAATTTGTTGTGCTCACAGAGCGAGAACCATTCGCACTCCAGCTTATTGTGTTGCCTGAAGAGTGTGTGTGTGTGTGTGTAGATTGGATTGTGAGTCTTGAATCATCTGTGGAGTTCATCCCCTGAACAAGTGTTCATTTCAGGGATTTGGGAAATCTCCCTGCACATGGAACAAAAAGCTGCAGCGCTCTGACCCTGTTGGCTGATATCTCTCAGAACATAATGGGACGCAGCGGAAAAAATGTTACCTAGCTATGGGAATTCTGCTTGCATGCCCAAATCCCACTGACAAACACAAAGACAAAGTTCCCTCTCGCCTTCGTTTCCCACTGACATGTTCACAGTCGTATAGCCACTTATATTCTCTCTCTGATTTCCTTTTAACCTGATTCAACTTTTTCAAATCCCCTTCTTGGTGAAATAATGATGCTGCCAAACACAGTGGGCTAGGTTTGATCCCTAACCAATTTCCAAGATGCCTGGCCCTCGTATTTGCCCCTTTGAAGTGTTATCAAAATGAAAAGGTTTCCAGTATGGCATGCGGTTTGTACGTATAGAAAAATAATAAACACGGTAGGTGGTATGGAAAAAGAGCGATAAGCAGAGCCTTGATCCTGCCTGCACGTACACACTACACATAGACACAAAGTGAGAAAATAAAATCTATGTCCAAAAACAGAAGGATACGTTTTGAAAATACAAGTTATTATGACATACTTTTTTATGCAAAAACCTTGACTTAGTGGTGGAAAGCAGGAAAAGGTACTTCCACTTAACAGTTTGGGGTTGGATGCAAATTCATTTTCCGCTCCATCTGTTGTGGCAAATTCATTTCTTCTGGATTACATTTTAAAGGAAAACGTAACAGGGTGAAGGAAAGATAGAGAGCATTAGAAGAGGAGAGAGAGAGAGAGAGAGAGAGAGAGAGAGAGAGAGAGAGAGAAAGAGAGAGAGAGAGAGAGAGAGGATGAGGAGGGATGTACCAATGTATATGTAAATGGTAATGACAGAGATTCCTACTGTATCAGCAAATGTTGACAGACATGGACACACACACACACACACACACACACACACACACACACACACGTCCTTTCCTTCCACTTTACTTCACACCAACCAACACTAGGGAACACTAAAATTTCTCCGCCTTGTGGTGTACGAATGAAATGAAGTCTAATCTTTTGGCCTATACGTCATGAGGGAAAGGAGTCGCCTTTCAGAGTAAATATCATAGATTTTTGCTCTGGGGAGTTGGCCTGTTGCCATGGCAAATTGTGAGTAAAGTGGAAGAGTCAGCAAAAAAAAAAAAAAAAAAAAAAAACTTCGATAAGAACATTCATATAAAATAGATAGCACTCCACAGAAAACTCGAGCGGCATAAACTGCATCGACAGAAAATGTCAGGCTGTCAGGGAACACGTATTTCACGGGATGTTAAACCGGTAGTATAATGTAAACAGACAAGATGGATATCATTAATGAGAAAATGATTCTCCACAAACGCATGTGTTGTCGCATGGCGTTGTCACACTCCATGTCACAAGTTTTTTTTTTTCTATTTGTTGGATTTAACAATTGCTTATACTACATTTTTAATGTCCTTGGCTGTTTTTTTAAGTGTAGAAAAATTGCTAACAAATATCGTGTTTAAAATATTTAATCTCAAAACTACTACTCCAACTGACTTGACATATTTTCCTACATCCAATTTTTTCTATATGCCTCTTGGTATACTTTGGTATACTTGGTATAATTTGTATTTCTTGCTTGTTGTGATTACTCTTTCCTTTCCACTTCATGGGGTATAATAATAGATTATGAGTTTGCTTCCCTGTTTGTATTGATGCAAATAAAATTTTAAAAAAAGAACACGACTAATGAACACTGACAAACTTCATAGAAAGGTGCTATATGAATTCAAATCAGACTTACAGTGTTTCTTTACAAAAAAAAGAAAAAAGTAATAAAAATAAGTTAAGTAATGTATATTACTAGTTTGTTCTATATTGTACTATATTGTTTGTAGCATTTAATCACATTTAAGTTTAAGTACAAAATTAGATTCAAGAAATCGACTTCTTATCACTGATTTTTTTTTTTGTTTATTTAAAAAACACGGTGCCAACAATTTAACAGAAAGAAAAACCAAAATGGTCTATGAACTATTCTAATTAAACAGAATAATAAAGTGCAGATTAAGAAGATGAAACACTGACTTAACACTAGCAGACATTCAAACACAAAAACAGGAAAAAGCACGAAAAAGTGTTAATGAAGATCCAATAAAAGACCTCAGTGCACCAGCATGCATGAACCAGAACTTTGTTATATATATTTTTTTAGACCTGTGACTATGACAAGTTAAGATGTGGGAGCGCTGTCATGTGAGCCTTATTAGTAATTTAATGAACTGTACAATCAGTACCAAAATGTGAACCAATGTACAAGAGAAAAGAACTGGTGGGGAAAAAAGCTGGCAGCTGACTACTTGGTCACGATGTGGATGAGATACTGAGAAAAGACTAATCTGCATGTTGTAACAAACAGGATGTGACAAATGCATGAAAACTGGGTTCTTGGAATTACAGGGCTGACCTTACCGACATGGTAAAAAATAAAGTACTCACTATACCTGCTTGTTAACATGGAAACAAACATCAGAGTACTGTATGAAGAGACAAACTCGGGTCAGGACCTGCAATTTAAATATCAGCCTTCAGCTAGAGGTTTTGGGTGATTCGCCCCCTGATGTCAAGAAAACAATTATGCAAAACAGACAAGCTGGTTATGTTCTGGGGTTAAAGGAGAGGAACAATTGTGTATCATCAACATGAAAATGAAGGAATACGTCACACTGTCCAATAATGTGACCCAAGGGTAACACGACTGGAAACAAATTAGGCTCAGGAATGAAGCCTTGAATTTATACCTGGAGTGGCAAGCTAATATTTTAGCAATTAGTGCTCTACAAAAGGGAACATCCGTCTTCTCCCTCTCTGCTAGCAGATGTGATGAACAGTAAGATTCAAGGAGTGACTTCCAAAGTGCTGAAAGCCTCAAGCGAACCCTGTTTCTGTTTCTCAGTCAAACCTCAACAGAAAGACAGAAAATTCAATCATGTTAATTCCTCTTCTTAATCAAATACTGTTGCGACTCCATCTGGTCTGTCTGTGCCTGCTTGTCTGTCTCTGCATAGAGCATTAGACATAAAAGATTCAGCATCAATATCTGACTGCGTGTGTGGTGGTGTTGTGGGGTTGGGGGGGTAAGGGATGAGGGTTGGGATGGCTGTAAGACCTTGATTAAAGTGAGTTTCTAAGCAGACAGTGTGTCAGGAGGTTTTAAGCGCTGATTCCTTCACTCTGCTGCCTCTGATACTGAGCTGACACTCGCTCCCGTTCCTCTCGTTTCATTAAGGACTGGATTACACTTCATCCTACTACTGACCTACAGACACACACCCTAACAGCACTGGCACATGTACACAATGCGAGCGCACGCTGTACATTATGCAGCGAGTTCCAGAAATACAAAAACGATGAAAATGAGAAATATTTTGAGGGTAAAGAGCTTCATTACAATGCCTCAGATTTTAATAAAACTGTATTGACTCAGATTTTGCTTTGTTCTGTCTTGCATACAAAAATTAATGAAAGAGAGACACTAGCTCTTTTTATCTGAGGTTGCAAGTAGTATATTAAAAAAATATTACAATGATATAAAAGTAGTCTTTTCAAAACTGTATTCGGAAATTTGCTGTCTAAATTATCACCAGATCATTGGTGAGATTTGCATTTTTCAGAGATTTCCACCACGAGCAAACACCTTGCCCTAAATACTTTACTGGCATATGGAGCACATGGCTGCGTGTGACTAAACAAACAAGGCTGTGTGTTTTAAGCCTTTTCCCGCTCTGGAGCTTCAGTCACTCCATCTGTCCCCGCTCACGTCTTTAGAGTGATGAACCAACATTTTTTTTCTCCAGCATGTTTCAATGTCTGGCAGCCTCCGACTGCGCTATTATGGAAATTATGTTAGACCCCTGCTGATGTTGAGTTACCTGTTTTATAATGTACACCTGTACAATCTTATGGTCCATACTTACACTGTAATCATATTCAATCATTCTTTTTGCAGTCAAAACCTGTTAATAATTTTTTTTATTTTTCAAATAGAAAAAAAAACATTGGTGAAGATATCAGAAATCCACCTTTTCGCCTCTGTCAGTGTCTCTCTTCTCTTGTCAGCTGGAGGACCGTGTCACTGTCTGGTTAACTGTTTGTCTGATTTTCTCTTGTGTCTTTTATTATTTATTTTTACCATTAAAAGTATGCATCGTGTGTGTGCAGATAACTATCACTGGATTGCTCTGATACTGAAGAAACCTACCTTGCATGCTGTAGACCTGTTTTTGGGGTTACCCAGCCGCGTAGCCGATTACAATTAAGTTTGTTGTGTGCTGTGAAAAAGTGGCACTGAGATCTTTTCAGTCTTTCAAAAAAAAAAAAACAGAAAAGAGGTTTTAAATGTTTTAGTTGTGTTGATTATCTCACGCTCCTATTTTGATTTCGCTCCTTCGAAACAAAGACTCGTTTGTGCATATATACTGCGAGATATTTCGGTGTAATGAATTTTAAATGCTTTAAAATGATTTTTGTGAAGACATGTTTTGATCTTTTAGCAATAGGATGTGCTTTGTTTGTTTGTTTGTTTGTTTGTCAGGTTGTATGCAGGCATCATTTTATGTAACTGATTTTGTTTTTGTATTTAGTCATCTTTTTAAATAAATCTAAAAACATACAAGGTATTGCACTCTTATATTACTCAGATTTTACCCATAGATTTTAGCTAATCAATCATTTGTTCATGAGGTTGTAGTCTTTTCAGTCTCAGTTGTGCATATCGTGCTCTGTCTATATTATGTAGGAGTCCTTTTTTGTATCAAGGTTGGACATTTCAAGCATTTGACTCATGAAATGTATCTAGGTAGTGTGTTCTAATCAATGAACACCATTCTCTTTACTTTCATAGTTATAGCTTTGTTCGCGAGAGGATTGAACAGGAGGATAAGGCTGAAAACAAATGAGGGTTCAGAGCCTTCAAGTAAGCTTTATCCTGTTGGCTTTAATGGGATTTTCTCTGTACTGTCTCAAGGTTTTTAGTGAGGACACTATGAGGACACTGAGCAGCAGGCCGTTAACTGGAGGATAAGTTGTCAAATATCAATGGTAGATTTGTCACTGTCTGACATATTACTTTTTAAATCTACACTCAAAGCCTTAGTCCTCCACTACTTTACACAAGAGGAGCTTATGAAGAAGGCACAGCACAAAAGCAAAGTTCATCGCTTAGAAAGAAAGACATAAGAATTAGAAGTTAATATCCAGTCACAATGAAGTATTCATTTGTCACATGACTTCATAGGGTGATCTCTTTAAGCTTCTGTATGTGCACCTTCATAGTCACTCCTTCTTATTCTAATACTGACAAACACAGTACTGATTGAAAACATCTCTTTATACTGTTGAGGTGTGAACATTTCTCCAATCTAAGAGGCAAATTATTCGCCCTCACAAAATTATAGCTGTCTCCTCCACTGAACGATGGGCCCAACTTTTATTTGTTGGCAATAGCAGTTTGAAAGCAAACAACTGAGCATATTATTATTGGATTGGGGAGCATGTACTAGAAAAGTTACACGCTGTGTGTAAATTATGCCTCACAAAAATGAAATAATTTGGTAATACAACAAATTTGAGGAACTTTTTTTAGCCAGACTAATCAGCCAAGCCAATTTTGCCTCCAATAACAGTCATGAGGCCAGCGGATATTTCCACCTCTAACATACAGTAGCACCCCACGCACACAAATGAAAATAAAAGGCAGCATTCAAGTAATTCAAGTTCTTAAAGCATCTACTGAAATGTCTTCTAATGCAAAAAGACCGTCAGCTCGCTGTAAAGAAACAATATTCTCCATTAACTTCTTCAGAGTCTGCTTGGCACACAGCGTAGTAGGCTGTCTTTTTTTTTTGTCTCCTGGCCAAGTGGCTAATGAATGTTCAGATTTTACCAACCACTCAGCACTCAGCATTAGTTTTTCTTTTTGGCTGGTGAGTGAAACAGATCTACGAGACACTTGCACATGCTGGTGGACGGTGAAAATTTTTGTGCCACGCTAACAGCTTGTGTGCATGCATTTGGTGACCTATGCAGACACGGCGGGATTTCAGTCAGTTTAAGAGAAACATGCCGAAGCAATTCATCAGAGTCTCGCTGGGCTCCTTTCGGATAGCCGGCCACTTCCTAATTGCATTTGGGAGATTGTCACACCATCCACTTGACCTCGGGGTGACAACTCAACAGCTCACACGAAGGAGAAGCACGTACACACATGCAAACACATCCACATACACAAACACACACTTTCACGTTATCTATTCACCCAGGACCTCCGATGCCTTGGACAACGCAATATAGCAATGGGGAGAATTCAATATTGCAGACAATACACATTCATTCTGTTGGGGGATTTGGTGGTCTGAAATGCAATTAGTGTTAATTGCAACATCTGAAGTTGGGGGATTAGAATTCATCAGATGAACTGTGACTGTCGGTGGTGCCTGTTAATTGAACGGCATGAGGTTGCGGTTGTGTGACTTAAATCCCGACGAGGAGAGCTCTGGAGCATTTTGGAAGTGTTTCAAGCCGATACGAAGTGGAGTGTTAAGCACTGGAGCCAGACACAGCTATGAACAGTTTAAGTTGTGACTTGGGACTTAAGGATCATGGGTTCGAGTGCCATGCTAGGCCGGGAATTAACTTACTTGGAGTTAGGTTCTTCAGTGAAAGTATGTAAACAGAAAAAAGGTAAATGAAGCAGGCGGTTCATGTTTATCAAGTTAAGCAGGAAAGTGTGAAATTTGCCTGCGTGGGTCTGGCAGAGCGCATGAAAAGCTGGACCACATCAGCAGGTTCACAGTGTTCAATAAAATTCAGAGCCAGGGCATGAGTACGACAACAGTAAAAAAAAAAAAAAAAAAAAAAAAAAAATAAAGAACACGAAGCACACAAGCCCGGAGGAGGATACCAGTGACATGTACAACTGTAGTACAGAGGAGGTCAAAGAGATACAAAGAGGATTAAAGGTGACTGAGAGAAGAGGAGAAGCTGCGGGAGAGATAGAAAGGATGAGGAGGAGGAAGGATAGAGAGAGATAACTTCAGTGTGTGAGATAACTAATTCAGGTATAAATAGTGCTATCAACCTCTTGAGTATCTCAGTGTGCTTCCCCACCTCCTCTTCCTCCTCTTCTCCTCCCCATGTTCCTTCCCCCTTCCTCGGCAGCAGATTTCACAGCGGTAAGCAATTATTCAGCTCTTAACACCGGCACTAAGATGCACTGCCCTCCTCTAACTCGAACACGCCTCACCCTCACCTACCCTCCTCTTTACCTCAGTCGCCTGCTGTCCGCCGTGGCTGACAGTTCACTGCTCTCCGACTGAGGGTCACCGGTTGACAGTAAAATGTCAACCGGTGAACCGCGAATTCTTGAACAAGGAGAATTTTAGGGTTTTGGGATGCCTGTGTTTTTAGGTACTCTCTCACAAACACACACACACTCGTATACAAACATATCTGGTGACAAATTATGGGTAAAACCAAGATTAAGCATCTTAGTAAGTTTTTGGACCTCCACTTGCCGCCCATAAATATTCAACTGGGTTGAGACGTAGTGACTGTGAAGGCCATAGCATGGTTCACATCATTTTCGTACTCATCAAACCATTCAGTCACCCCCTGTGCCCTATGGATGGGGGTATTATCGTCCTGGAAGAGGCCACTCCCATCAGCATAGAAATATCTCATCACTGGATGAAGGTGATCACTCAGAACAGCTTTGTATTGATATGCAGTGACCCTTCCCTCTTCAGCCCTGTATTGTTCTCTTGGTGGATGACGCCCACTTGTTGAGAATGTGGTGACTCACCTTACCATATCGCTTTTGTCCACATCTCCGTGGACCAGTGCCGATGCTTTTTGCAATGCTGAACTCTCAAAAGTGCATCCGTCTTCATAATGAGGCGTTTATGCACCGCGGCGCGACTAGAATATCCTCTCTGTAATTGTCGACAGACTGTTCTCGCTGACAGCCCGATCACATCCTGCACTAACCACCTGAGGAAGAGTTGCTCTTCTGTATTTCCTTATATATCGCACCAGTGCAGGAGCCATCAAATGTATGCTGTCTGCAACAATTTGCTTTTCACAAGGATGCAGATTTTTTTCCACTGTTCCTGGCTAAAGATTGGCTAGTCTATCTTTGTCTCTCAGCATGCACTGAACATTTGGACAATATTTCGGGAGAAATAAAACCAAGATTTTGTCTGAGTTAGGTCTTTTTGCCAGCAGCAACTTTTTGTAATGATCATTTTTGAAACTCCACAGGAGACAGACAATCGCTGTACATCGCATTATCATTAACCCCACTTTGACCATTGTCCAAAGTCAATCTACTCTCCTCGTAAACCTTTTCATAGTTAACATCATCTGTCCACTGTCTTTTCAAACCAAATTACTCCTCTCCAAAGAGACATTCATACCATTGTGATTCTTTTCTTTCTAAATTTGCAGCGGGCTGCAAATGTAGATAATCACAGACTGCCAGGTACAGCAGGGAGTCTCCATAAGCCTCTGAGCTGTAAATGTCACAGAGTCTCTGACTACGACCTCTGTCAGCTCAGCGGCTCACTGAGAAGAGAAGGACATGGCCCAGTGGTTTATAGAAGACACACACTCACATGCACGCACACATTTTCTACCTCATGTATATGCTTCACTGCACACAACTGTGCAAACACACATGCACGCTCACTAACACACACATTCGTACACTAACGGGATAAAGCAGTGATGAAGTGGGTATTCACTGCGTGCACAGGTCACAAAACTTCACTTGAAGTGCACTTTTATTGGCTTATTAGCATCAGCTGTTTGCAATATGCTTTTCAATAACTGGCTCATTTACAGCTGCGTGACTAGTAATGGCCAATCATAATCATGCACATCATTTTAAGGCGGACATTGTAACCCGGCACTACCACTGTTACTCCACTAAATACACTGATAAGATAACATAAGATAGACTATTGATCCCACATTGGGGGCAAATTCATTTGCTCATGCCAATGCAATTTGCCACAGCAGCTCCCTCCACCTACGCAATGTCCTGATTGTGTTCTACAGTATTTTGTGTTGTTGCTTTGACTAACATTTAACGTTCAAGTTCGTATTTATTCAGGGGATTAGCCCAGGCTCAGCAGAATCCTCCACACTGTTAGGATTCATTGAGAACTTCCTTAAACAGCCAAATCAGCCAAATCTAACTGAATAACAATTTACAATAGTTTCTATAGAATGGTTTCTTGATGTGAGCACTTTTGACGAAACCATGTTGGCAATACAAACGACCTGAAGAGATCACACAAAAGCAAAGGCTATTGCTTATGTCATCAGTGTCCCTGAGGTGAGACCTTTGTAGTTTGCAAGGCTTTAATCACGAAACCACATCATGCATTAAAAAAAGATCAGGACTCAATGTAAAACCACAGCATAATGCAGCCAGGCTGTGGCTTTGCAATAGGTTACGCGCAGTGCATGTAAATATACACGCAGTGGTCAGTTTATTAACTAAGCCTAGCTAGTAGTATAATACAGTTCTGTCCTCACTTCATGAAGACTGATGATTGAGAGAGTTTGAGAGAGGTGATGATTCAACTTCATGAGCGTTTTGGAACATGCAGTTTGATGTGTCATTGAACTGTAGAGAGATGTTCTGTTACTCAGCCTACCTTTCATTATATAAATGGGGTGCGCAGAATAAAAGAAATTGTTGGTATGACGTAATTCAAGCCTACAACCTCCAAAGTGACTGTACAGTTACATCAACACATCCCTAAAAAGGGTTATGTCTCACAGTTTTTTTCAGGACGGTTCTGTGAGGCTACAGTAATCTCATGACACTTTTCATATAATGTCTAGAATGAACTCTTTACAAGATAATTCCCAGAGACTTAACATAAACATAATTCCCATAATAAACTGCTAATAGCATACATATCCAAGGGATGCCAGACTACAGCTCCATAGGCAAGTAATCAAGTCTAACTAGCTAAATAGCTATCTAATAGGCCCATAACAATATAAAGTCCTAAATGCGACAGAGCATTTCCATTTGCAGTAAGACTCCATTACAAACACAGTAAGCAGCATTCATGTTAATACTACATCATATTATCAATTGTTGGCAAACATTTACCTTCTGCTCTTTTTTTTACCTTCATTTTTTTTTTTTTTTTACCTTTCATGTTTATGTCCAATATTAACTGACCTTTTAGCTTCAGTTTGGCCACCACCACCTATTTAGCTTGCTTGAAATTTGACTTTTCATCACACCTTTACTTCTCATTAGACAGGTGTGTATTTGTCTGCTGAAAAAGCCTGTGAGGGACTCTATGCTTCACCTGGGTCTGGCAAACCAAACAAAGGCTAACATGTTAGGTTTCATTGGGGTCGACACCATAACAACACTTATACGAACAGAAAGAGGCATCACTTACTTGCTCTTTAAATGAGTGAACAGACAGCACCATCAGAAACTCGGCATGAATAAATGAATTTGTGTCTTTTGTATCACTCTCTCGTGTCTCCTCTCTCTCTCCTCACCCACCAGGTCCTCTGATTTTCCCTACACTTGTTATGAACACTTGGGTACAGAATAATTGCCACATTATCTCTTATATATGTTTAACTATAGCATTAGTTAAAGCAAACACAACATCAATGAAATCTGACAGGTGGCATTTGAGAACCCCAGGAGGCCTTTTGCATGCTAATGCAGGCTTATTAAAATGACAAAACTAAAGCGTCAGTCAGGCAGGCCGGCAGGGGTGTGGGCTGTGAGGCCGTGTGCAGCATTCATCAGGAAGGTAAATTCAGTAAAAAACATCTTGAGAGGAGGTAATGAGCAGTGTAGTTTTGATATGCTGTGGAGGTTAAGATAACCTAATCTGTCATCTTTCATTGATCACCGCACGCTAGTTATGTTTGTCATAACATACAGCAGGCAATAGCTCATGCATGCATCACTGTCATGTTTGATAATTGTCAGCCGAGGTAAACGAGAAGGTGTCTTTTTTCTACCCCCCCCCCAAGAGAGAACAGCTCCATTCATTATACAGATTTTCTAGCGTGGATCGCAGTGTGAGACTAGAAAAGAAAAGCCAGATTTTGTTTGTACCATTGAATTTCAGTCCTGGAACACATTAAGCTGTCATATCTACTTTGTGTTTCTTTGCGCCATAACAACATCTACCAGGTTAGGCTAGCACGAAATCTGTCGTCTTAAAATGAGAATCTGTTTAAGAGATGTGAAAAAACAGAGCATCAGTGATTTGCAGTGCAATTAAAATGTGCCAGACTGAAACAGCAAAAAGGTCAGAGGCTATTTCAACCATCAAATAATGGTACGAGACAGATTAATTCTTTAGAAAGGAATGTTTTTATGCTATCCACCACATCAGAATCTGTCACCACATGATACCGCACCCATGTGAACTGTGAGCTGACAAAATCCTCACTTCGTTCTGACAGACACGCTTGTGATAAAGTTAAATGACACAAAAAGGTCACCAAAAGGTCTTAGAAGGGCAGGACGGGGTTGGTATTAGACTGTCTTCATCTGTTTGAGCCATGGGAGGTAGGAGATAACATAGATAATGGTTTTCCTCATCATCATCCCCATCGACCCCGATATTTTTTTTTTGCCTTCATTCTCACTCTCACAATTAGCAGAGACAAAGAAATCCTCAGTGGAGTGACACTAGATAAAAAAAGCAGCGGCAGAATACTAATAACGCTACAGGAAATCATAAATTTGTCATGCAGCCGAAGCACAGGAGAACTCAAGATGCCACGCTCTGCCTTCACCAATAGATCTCGATCTTCTATTTTTGTTTTTAAACCATTTATGGACATTTGCAAGACTGCATTGAACCAATCTCTCTAATCATCAAATCTGATTACGCTAAACCTGACAAATCTGTCTTTTGTGCATTCAATACCTGTTGGTCTGTTTGCTTACTGGAAGCAAAGCTCTCAGAGGACATTTGATCTACATTCACTTTGACCTAATATCATTACCGTTGTTTTTCAGCACCCATTCTGGGTGCTGAACAGAGGGAAAATGGCTCTTTAGAATTTTAACTTGTTTGATCACTTAGATACTCATCACAGGGTACTGGCTCTCTTCATTCTGCCACACTTTGCTTGAAATGACCAGTAACGTTACAGTCAGTCACCTCTGAGAAACGTATCTCAAAGCAGCTCAACATCGCAGTACATAATGGACATCTTCTTCATCCAATACATCTGTATTGTGAACTTTTCAAAGTAATTTCCCTGCTACAGTGTTGCCTGTGAGGGAAAGTGAGTCATTTGTGGCTATAGTGCAGACGCATGAGAGTGGTTGTAAGTATACGTTAGCTGGAACTCTGACTTAGTTCTGTTCAGCGCTTGACTGATGGCCCTCGCTGCCCTCATCCATTACTCTGTCACTCGTCTGGAATTGCCTTTCACACATTCTGACACTTCTGTAAAAAGTGAGCGCTCCTTTTTGTCCGGGTAGCTGAAAAAATAAAGAGGCACGGTGGCAGGTGAATACGTACGAAAAAAAAAAACCATTTTGCTCGCGCAGCCTTCAGATCCTATGGGGCCATTTCAGAGGTGATCTAACCCCACGCTGTGATTGGTGTGCCAAAATGTGAATTAGTAAGGACAGTGGAAAGAATAAATGCAGACACATCAAAGAGAAATGTGTACACAAGGCAAGATCTCATTATACTTGCTCCTTTTGAATGTCAGAATGACACTGACATGGTGCAAGCAGACACTGAGAAATGGATGTATCCAGAGAACTACATTCATGAAATTCTGGTTTTATCTGAGTGAGACTGAATATGTTGAATACATGTAATCTGCAATCTTGAACTCACGTTGCATCAAGGGCAGTCTTTCCTGTCTCTTGCCCTCCATTCTGTCCCTGCGTGACATGACAGCTCATTTCTAGACACTATTAATGATGAGGCTCCCCTTTTCTCGCACTGACTATCATCTATCACCAACAGCCAGACCGGTCATCACTCCTTCACTAAATTACAGCCGGCTGCATGAGACATAAAATAGGGTAATGGGCTGAAAATTAGCCAATTACAATCATTACACTGCCATAATTGACCCTGGAGACCCATGTCCAGCGGTACACACTCTGCCTTAAGGTTATGTGTGTGTTTGTGTGTTTGAGGCACTTAATTAGAAGTAGATTGGACCATGAGGATGAAATCTAATTTATTGAACAGCGGCAATCTAACAGTTGACTGCCAGTAAACAGGGAGCATTTTCGAGAGGTGAATACATGAGATGCTCATAACAGAGAGTAGAAGAGACAAAAAAAGAAACAAACAATCAAAAAAAATAAACAACAATAGAATAGAATAGCAGGAGGAAAAGATGATGATGCGAGAAGGGAGGAATGTATTTTATCCACAGAAGGAGAGGAAAGAACAAAAAATAACCAAAACTGGGTCACTATTTCTCAAGGAAGAGCAAGGCCAATGGATGTCAGCTTCCAAAACCGATCTCATTAAATATTAACTGAATAATGTTACAGTAGTTCACAAGCAGTTAGAGTCTAGATTATTTTGTCTCTGCAATAAAATACAATATAATAACACTTCCATTTTTGCCCGGATTAAAATAATGAGATTTCTTTGTTCCGTTCACTTTATTTGGTGAGGGCAGAATATAAACCTGAAATCTGAAATCATACAAACACTTTGTTTTATGCTCTGCTTGTTTTCAATTTTCATTCTACATTTTCCAAAC
The DNA here is from genome assembly GCA_023373845.1 of Nibea coibor. Classification (NCBI taxonomy): domain Eukaryota; kingdom Metazoa; phylum Chordata; class Actinopteri; family Sciaenidae; genus Nibea; species Nibea coibor. The sequence goes on along the minus strand of CM041725.1, from coordinate 14,952,980 downwards.
CCACTGACATGTGAGCACGTGGGGGGAAAAAAAAATAGAAGAAGTTGTACTTCGATGACGGCATGAAGGCAAAATAAAGATTAATGAGGGATCGTAGCTCTGTAATCCACCACAGTTAGCAGCCCATACTGACAGCCTTGGTGGTCGACTTCTTTGTAGCCATCTGAAGACAGCAGGTATCTGTTTCAACTGCGGTCTCTAATTGGAGTGGTGAATTTCGTGCATAAAAAAAAAAAAGGCTGTTAATAACCATAGAAACCTTGGCGCTTGATGTGCACATCAAACGGCGTTATATAAGTCAACAGCATTGGAGGCAGACGTAATGAAAACTGTTGACACATGTCATGGATGTCATGGAAAATCAGATCAATTAAAACTTTCTTTCCACTTCAAACTCCAGTCTGTCCTTTCCTGTCAATCCTCACCCAGTGTCTCCATGCTAAACTAACTCTAATCAGGGGTTGTAATTAATGAAAGTGGTACTGCACACTTACAAATATGTTTTGGGCAATAAACTAAATCATATGACTAGTGTGATGAATTAATCGGTGCCATCTAAATCACCCTGAACCTCGAAAACCTGAGACCTCACTGGTTTGCAAATGTAAACCGATCGTGTTGCATCATTTACAGGAGTTTACATTAAAACCTCTACTCAGTATTTTGGTTGGTGGTTTGGATTTGTGCTTTTGACGGCTGTAAAACCACCAATGAACACCATCCTTTCCCTTTATGACGGTGCCACACACGGACATTCCCCCCATAGACAGGGCCCGTGCAGCGCCAAGGCCACGTCCCCTACGGTAGCAGATGTTTTTTAGATACAGCAGAGAGGGTGCAGCAGATTTTGGGGGTGCAGTTACTCTCTAATTAATTAATGAATGTATTCATTCAAATTCAAATGTGGCCGTGACAGCAGCATGATTTGACAGGGCTTGTTCGGGTTAAATTTTACAGTGGTGTTCTCAGAAACAAAAGAGTTGCTTTGGAAATATTTTTATTTAGTGACAATGTGAATCGTGAGAAAGAATATAATAACATAGATCAAATCACTTTGTCTCTTCTGTTCTTTTAGTAGTGTACTATTAGTCATATTTTCACCTCTCTATCTGTCTGTCTTTCTCTCTTATACAACGCTGATGTTAGACTCAAGGTTTCTCAGGCTAAAGTATCACTGAATAAACGGGCTGCTTGTGTCACCTTGGCAGAAAACCGCAAGACATCCATCAGATTTAAACCACATTTTTCAAATCTGCTCTACGACTCGATGCTCAGGGTTCATCAGCTGTCTCCAGCTGACTTTTTAATTTCCATCATAAGCAATGAAAAGACAAACCAAGTCTGTTCTATACAGTAAGAAAACACAACCAAAACATAAATCACATCTTAAAAGAATCCATTTGCATTTGTTTCATTACTTTTTCTTGAACACAAGAGTTTGTACACAATTATAACAAATACTAAGCATTTATCATAACTTACAGTAAGTATTAATAATTCTGTATTCGGAGCTACTGTAATGGATGATACGGTGGGGCAATTATTCTGGCACAGCAGAGGAAATAATGCATTTTCTTTTCACGTGTAATGAACAAAGAAGATGAAAACAGCGTTGTTACTTCTGCATTTGTGGTTGTTGACCCACTACAATCTTTAAACATCATACTTAGGTTGGTGTGTTTATGTTTTTGCAATGAACTTAAGCTCAAGTCAAAGTTCAGTACAGTTTTGTGCCGTGCAGGCAGTTTTTCAACGATCCAGGACATGATTCATGGTAATCAATCGTGATATTAAACACATATATCTGTCTATTGTAGCCACAGATTCTCTGTTGATCATTTTGTGAGTGACTGTATCATATCAGCCGAAATTAACATTACTTTCTTTCTCTCTAACAGATGAATGTTAAAGTGCTGCACCTAACTTGGCTGTATTCACTTTGTAGTTTTCACTTTGTAATCTCATGTTACAGTATTATCATACGCAATTAGGATTGTGTAATTTTAACACGATCCAGATATGTTGCCAAAAAATGACTCTGATTAGCCTAATGCACAGACTTTTAAAGACGGAGCCAGCTAGCATGAACCAACATAAAATGAAATATACTCTATAGCCACACGACACATTAACAGACTATATACAGACTCTAGCTTTATAACTAATAATTATAATACTAATGGAGGTCAACTGAGACAACAGGATTTGTTGTGTTTTATCAATGACATATTTCTCTAGTTTACAAGTATTTATTTGGGAAAAATGTTTGAAATGTTGATGTCTGTTTTCAAAGTCTCGGTCCTAGAGAATGTTTGTATGACCTTAGTTAGTTTAGCACATATTGAGCTGTGGGCAATAGTAACTGAATTGTTCCTAGGAAAAAAAAAACAACAAAAAAACATCAACATATTCAATTAATGTCAATCAAGGAGCGCTGTCCTCCTGTTTACTTTTTGTAATTAGGATGACAATGATGAGAGAGGAGAGGGAGACAATGGTGACAGAACAACAGCACTTCCAGTCAGTTACAATAAAAGAGAGATGGGGTGGAGTTACAAAGGTGGAGGGGTCATGGATGATGGAGGATAAAGTTAGTCTATGTGACTCTGATGTCGTACACAGGTCCAAAAGCCAGATTATCCTATTTTATGCTCACATGAACAAGGCAAATGGAGCGAGGAAGATATGCAAATTGCTGTCTAATTGGCCTGTCAGGATAGTGAAGCCCTGTCAAACCACTGTCAGAGACGGAGAGAGCAAGAGTGAGAGAATATAGAGAATTACTGGATTAGTTTCAGCTGCCATTCACTGCACATTTCATTAAGTAATTTCAGCTCACATCGCAACCATGGGTCAGTGCTCTATCCTTGAAGAGCAGGTTCTTTCAGCCGTCATTTCGAGAAGAGAGACGCAGCACTTCTCATCACCGCTCTACCTTCCACATCCCCGTCTGTCTCCCACAACCAAAGACACAGGCGATGCCAGTAAACAAGTTCTTGCTGGCTCCCCTCCTCTGCAGATGGCACAATGAAGACAGATTTGACTGCAGAGGAGGTTACAAGAAACTGCGATGAACCGAAAAACTGAAACTGGAATAATTCAGTTTACAAAAATCAGTCACTCAAACTGTCGTCTTCTCTTTAGATTTTAACTAGCGCTCATAAAAAGTCAAAGGATATTTTATATTACTTGTAACACCACTGGATAAAGCTAGCAGAACTATTTTCAGACTTTTATATTACGTTTCTATTATTATATTAGGGATGGGTGACTGGACAAATATATCAGCCAGTTGTTTTTTGGCAGCCAAATGTATTGGCCGAAACTTGTCACTTTATTTTGTTAACAGACTATCTCCAAAGAACGAGTGAGAGCTGCTGCTCAGCGACAGACAGAGAATCACGTAAAACTTGATGGCTACATATGTGATATTTATTACACGGTTTTGTTGAATTCTACTTTTGAATAGAACAGCATTGCTCTGGACACAGTTTTGATCATACACTCTGGAGGCCCACAGTAGATTAAATAAAAATCAATAAAATCATTATTTAATTAATATCTTGTGTGAAATCACTGATTTTTTTAGTAATTTGCTGTATAAAAAGTGGGATAATGTAGTGTGGGTGAGTGGGTAATTTTTTCAAAATAACTCTTGACGGGATGATGCAGGGTGGGTCGTGCAAAATATTGACTAAAGCTGCATTACCCAGCAAAAAGTCAGCATGTTACTCGGTTGGTGAACCATGCCTAGTAGAAAACACACACTTTATTTTTGTAGTGCAGTGTAGAACTAGCATTACTTATGTTATTATCTAAGGGAAAATGTATGTTCAGACTGTTTTCATTCTTAAATAGCTCTGTTTAAATGCTTTGTATACATACAGGTTCCTTTTTTATATTTCATAGTAACATTTTCATATTTAACATTACAAGAGAAAAAGCAGTTTAGTATTAGGGCTAACTGGTGTAGAATCTAACATGATCTCAGGTTGGCAGATGATAAAGTGCATTTCCCAAGTCTGAGGCCAAATTTATCCTAAACTCTTGACAGCATCCAGGACGAACTTCCAAACACTGTTAAAATAATGCACGGGGCAACTTTTCATGAGCAATCACAAACTAATGTGTCTTAATGTGTCTTTTTTTGATGGCGATAACTGTAGCTAACAAAGCAGATGTGAAATTGAAATTAGAATGATGTTTATGCACTGATCTATTGTTCTGTTCTGCCACATACAAGTATGAAAGTAGGAGCACCACTTGCAAAATGTGCTTTATGTGTATGAAAAGATGCTTTTTTCATTTAATAAATAACCATAGCCTCATAGACGGAAACACCAACACACATAAATATGCAAAGCCTAAACTTATTACAAGTGAAGACATACAAAAATTAAATAGAGAGCATTTCAGAAATTGGAAAATAATCACATGGTGTCAACAAAACTTGAGAGACAGATCCAGTGCAGGATGGAAAAAAGGGTGCAAAAGGGTAATAAGGGAAGCGACCGGGTCCTCCAGAAAATCAATCAGAGGCTAAGAGGTTGTTTGATGCTGTGAGAAACTCGACTACGCATTCATGACAGAGCTCCAGTGGAGCATTACTGGACATGTAATTACTATGAACATCTTATGTGGATCCAATTAGCTCGCCTAAACAGTGCAGGGGCACAGTGATCCCCAGCGTTTTTTGTCAGCGTCTCCCAGAAATCATGTCACATCATACTTTTAGTGTACCTTTTCAGAAACTAAAATGTGACGTTTTTTAGGTCAATACAGATTGTTTGATGCTGAAACAATCTGTTTAATAGAATACCTTTAATCATCACAGTAAAAAAAAGTATGTGATGGCGTGAAAATCCATCCTGTATTTATATTACCTTGTTACTTGCATTGTGGATTCAGTGAAACAAGACGTGGATGCAATCGACCTCACTTGAGAGTAGCTCAACTCAATAATGCATAATCCAAGATAGCACAGTAACAATATTCAGTTAGGGTCGTACACTCTATCTGTCATATAAATTTAATACAAAGGAATAAAACCTTGAATAACCCTGTGTGAGACTAATAGTACAGTCAAACACAGATGGGTTCTGAAGCGGATCGAGTAAGTGCAGTTCATTATATCATGTTAACAACAGAAGGCTGTAAACATTTATAAAAGCAGTCTGCATACTCAAATGCAACCACATATCACCTGCAGGCCAAGTGACAAGTGTGTTGTGGAGACCACAAATAGCTTAATCAGTAATAAAAAAAAAGTGTCTTTCAATTTCCTTTATCTCTCACTCAAGTGGCTTTTTAATTAGGACTTTTCATAACATGATGTAACCACTCTTGAAAATACTGAGTGAAAACAAACTGAGCCAATGAAGGCCTAATGAACTTGGTTGCTGCATGTCTTTCTAGGGGTGTGTATCTCTTCTGATAATTAGATACATATCTGGATACAGTGGTCGATGATCCAGTACAAAAATAAATCTGTAAAGATAAAGAGTAAACTCAGATAAACTCAGAGCTTGGTCAATACAATTAAATTCACATGTTTTTTTGTGTGTTTTTAATGCCATTTCATTTTAATTTAATAGGATTTGACATTTTTACTTTGTTTTTTATGGTTTTAAAGATTGTATGTTTCCAACATGTATTATTCTGCTTTTAGTTACAGCTATAATATCCCGTGTTTACATTCTGACTATAGCCGTCCTTAGCAAAAACAATTAACTGTTAACCCTGGCTCCAGTCGAACAACCACAACCACATTCTAAATGGACTTCCATTTACCTGAACTCATTACATTAATTAACAACTGCAGCGCTAAACCAAAGGCATTAGCTGGCTTTACCAGTCCAACATATTTAAATCTCTCCGGTCATAAAGTCCAGTGACGTGATGACAGCACTTTGCTCTAGCTATAAGTCGCACACCACAAACTATCTCAATAATTTAGGTGAAATGGGATCATGTTTTATGGCAAGAAAACTATTCCTGGTTTTCTTTCTGATGTCCTTAAGCTGCTCCAGCTCAAAGAAGCTTTACTCTTTGCTAAAGTAAGTTAACAGCTTGCTGCTGACTGCTGCAGTTAGCAGTAGTGGGAATGTTTGTGTTTACACCGTGAGCACAGGAAGAAAATGTAAATGCGCTAACCAGCCTGAAGAAACGTTAAAGGATGATGAGGAAGCCAACAAGAAAACAAGACGAGAGAGTGACCAGGCAAGAAGATGTCAGACAAGGGTAAATCTCAGAAACCGACAGAGACTCTGGGTATTACTCAACGCATGCTCCCCAGTCTTTCTTGATTTTTAGTGCACTATGCCATCTTGATTAAGCTTCATCTCTTATAACTGGATCATTTTTGTCAACATCAACCTTAAAACGAATGAATATCGAGACCAAATGTTAATCAACCGAAGAAACTAATGAAGCAAAAATCATTGATGAAGAGCAGCTTCTTCCTTTAATTATGTTCAGTTCTGAGAATCTTTGATATTTTGCCTTGACATTTAATTTCAGGAAATTGAATATATTAATAGAATTAACATTTTAAAAAGTAAAATGCTACTGTCTCTCCATCTCTACAACGATCTGAGCAAAATCCAAATTTGAAAACTTTCAAAGCTCTTTGTGGACAAACAACAGACCCTGCGGGGAGAGTGACTGGCAAGCCAACCATCGTGGGGGCAAATGTGCAGGTCAGATACAAGGTCAAGTGAGAACGAATAAAATGTGACAAACATGATATCTGTCATGCTCATAATAGGATGACACCGTCTCGGGCTCTCACTCAAAACATGACTGTGGGTTAGTTCAAATAAAGATCTACTGTGACAACAGGGGAGCAAGAAAAAAAGAGCAGGAGAGGCAGCGAGGGGAAACAAAAAAAAAAGGATTGAGAGGACTGAGAGGGAGAAAAAAGGGGAATGTAGCTCCAGCTGGGAGCAAACACAGAGAGATGGGCGTGGAGGCGTAGCACTGAACCTCATATCCTAAGGCAAGGTGGAGATATCAATACACACATTCTGACAGCTCGCTGAGAGACTCCTGCTCCGAGCAAAAAATAAAAAAAGATGTAGATACAGTAGGAGAACAGCTTGCACAGACAAAACTGCACTACAACTCAAAAAACCACAGTGGACTTGTGTCTGGGCCTGACATAAAATTTGTATCCCGTTTTCTAAACATATCCACTTTTTGTGTCCACACCATTGTAGGAGGTTTAACGTGCACACATGTAAACACACAGAGTGAGGGCATATAGAGGCATAAAGCATATTATACGGCAGTCTGTGTAAGAGGTGTATTACTAATAGCAAAGCAAATGCTGTACAGACTGGTACTGCTTTATTAAGGGTAAAGCTTGACTTAAAAGGTCAGGTTTATATGATTTAGGAGGATACTTTAGCAGAAATTGAATATAGTATTCACAGCTATTTTTTCATTGAAAATAAAATTTAAAGTAATTGTTGTGTTTTCATTACCTTAGAACGAAATCTTTATATTCACAGAAGGAATGGGTCCTCTTTCTGGGAGTTGAACCGCCATGTTTTTACAGCAGCCCTTTAACTTTAAGCACACCACTGATATAATATCACCATCAAGTTGTTGCTGAAAACATGTCAGCGTCCTTGCCCATTTACACATGCAGCAGCTTTTATTCTGAGAAGCCCTCAAGCTGCTTCAATCTGCTCCGTTCATCAGCCGGACATTAAATTCGTCTGTGTGCGATTTGGTGCAGGGCGGGTAGAATACAATTGACTAAACCAAAACAATACATTTGTGTGCCATAAAACCAAGAGAAGGAGCTGAAAGATGCTAAAAAGGGTCTTAAGAGCTGAGGGAACCTACAGAGTCGTGGAGGTGATTCTCTGCACATTCCTTTACACACAGTCATCAATTAATGTGATGTTATTATTCTATTTAGGGGGAAATAAGATGTTGTCATGCAGGTCTGCCAATGCTGGCTGCAGCAGAGAGAAATCAAGCCTGCAGGTAGATGTGAGCCCTCCAACAACCACACAGAATCTTTGATGTTTTGCGTCTGTTTCATGTTTCGGCCCTGCCTCGCTGTTACCTCATGACTAAGCACCCGCTACAGAAATTGAACAGTTACACAAAGGCAAAGAGGACAGGGCGAGGTAGAGAAAAAGTGAAAGAAAGAGAGAGGTGGGCAAAGTGATGTGTTCCTTTTCTCCTCAGGGCAGATAGAAAGACACCTGCATGGTTTGATCAGACTGTCCCTTCAATACTCTCACTTATCCTTTGATGATCCATCACGTCTTTTTTTTCTATTCCCCCTGTATGTCTCTCTCTCTCAGACACACACACACACATATACACACTGCATATCCCTATCTCCTGTTTCCTGGATCTACCTTTGTTGCTCTCTTTCATCTCCCCAGCTCTCTCCCTCTCTCTTCCTCCTTGTTCCGCTTACGCTCAGCACCTAACCACCTCACCACCTTTGAAGTGTGTCATAGCTCCTGCTTTGTCGGAGCCTACAGTTTAATTAGCACCTCTGCTTTTGTCACCTTGGTGCAGTTTCACTTTCAGGTAGTCACTGTAGTCAGATGGGGACTGGCAAACACTGTCGTTATCATGTGGAGATGCTTAGCAGCAACACAGTCAAAACTATAACCATGATCTGCAGTAAAAGTGTACTTTAATGCAACCTCGCAGTTTGCTTCTCTTCTTTGTTTACTCCCAACTTCGATTCTCCTCATAATAATCATAGTCTCTGTGTTTAGATTGTAACAATATGCCATCCTGCTGTTTCTGAGCATCTGGAAAATGTTTGGGGAAGTACACATGTACAGCTATTGTATCAAAAGCTAGCTGTGGAATTGCTTCTGCAGCGAGCAAAAAGTCAATACAGCTGTGAAAAGTGAGCATTAGGAGGAGATGAGCACTTGTCGATCCACCTAGCAGTTTTAATTATGAGTGGAGAAAGCAACGGAGAGCTATGGACCACTTCCTGTTTGTGTCTTCATTGCAGCAACTGACAAAAATTGACGTGATCATTCCTGACAGAAAAGCAGAAATATTAAAACTTTTCACGCACAATTATTCAGCCATCCATCATTCTGGCTCATTAACAAGTCAGGTATTGTAAATAATGCATGCCCGCATCATTCAAACAGCTTTTCATTACAAAAATCATGCCCACCACCCGCTTTGAAGTTATGATAATATGCCTGTTTTCCATGTCATACTATAAGCAATAAATGTATTTTGACTGTGTGTGGTAAAAATAGGATGACTGGCAATGACATGACATGTAAATTATTATTTATTTTTTCTTTGTTTTCTCAACAAAGTAACTGTGAAATTGAAAGAAACGTTTCACAGAGGAAAACTGTAGAATTTGTAATGTATGCTGGCCTTTTTGACATAGCGGATCGACTTATGTGGACAAATAAATACAGTTTACCAACACTAAACAGGCCTGATGCTGACATCAGATTTTTTTAATACAGGAAATTTGGGGAATAATGTAGCTACTAAGAAATGTTCACACATGGATCTGTTACTACTTTTGTGTTTTCGCCACCAGATATGTCCAGCTAGAGTGCCGTATTAAAATTCTGGCAGGATATGAAACACAATCCAGCTTGAGTAACAAAGCCGTGAATTTGATCAGACACAAAAACATTGCACAGTAGTTTGTAACACAGAGACATTATTTTACAACTCTTACAAAGTCATCATGGCTGCAGGCATTTTATCATTCCTTGTGACAGTCACAACAAACAGCAGAAATAGACCTTTGACCATAAAATTTATCCACCAGGAATGTGTGCTGGCATGCACCAACACAGCACCTCGCCGGATGGCGTCTGAGAGCCTGATCCAACTTTTTTGTGAGATGATCCTGTGAATGGATGATAAAGTCAGCCTGAAGGTTTTATTCATAATAAATACACCCTTTTATAAACAGTATGGTGCATAAAAAATAAAAAATCTTTATACAAGTCAAGTGTTTATGTAAGTTGTAAACAACAGAAATAATCCAAAGGAAATAAATATCAATTGATACACATGGATGATTCTGTACAGTGTGCATGTATTCATGCCACTGGTATATACAGCATGCAAAATTTACATTAACAGTGGCAGTGCAGGATGATATGTACATGCTAATAATGCTTCATTTCAAACTGAAAAATATAAGCTATAATAAAAGTAAGTGGATGTTTTGGTTTTAGAGGGTTACTGACGCTGTATGACTGATTTAACTGTCCATCAGAGTGATGAACTTACAAGCTGTCTCAGCATTGGCATCCGCCATCTCACGAGTGTCTGATACAACAGATCTGGGTAAATCTGAATCGATACAGCTGTCTACACTCGCCACATAAATCTACACAAATCTATTTTCTTGCGTCTTGCGCTTATATCTGCAGCGACTGTTAGGCTACAGGTCTGAGCAGACAGCGGTGCTGAGGGTGAATGTATCCAACGTGGACACTGACTAAGGACTGCAGTGCTGCTTTAGCTTTTCAGCCAGTGCAAACAACAGACATGAGACGGACTTTATACACGACACAGCTACATCAGAAAGAGAATTCATTAATTATTATAGTGGATCAAATGTTTATGATCATGGTGATGAGGCAGAAAGCGCGACAAAACATTTGAGCTGAGATCATTACAGACTGTAACTCTGTACGTACTGTAATAAATGTGGAGAATGATGAGAAATATCATTTACACAAATACGCACACACACGCACAACAGTATGCACACATTACACGCAACCAATGGGAATAATCAGAGATGTTTCTCGTCGCAGCTGCTCATAATATTACCCTCTCTCATTTTCATTGTCCATCTGTCCCCTCCATTTTTTCCTCTCAGCTATCCATTCTCCCTTTCCCTCCAATTCTCCAACTACTTTTGTTCCTTTACCCTGTGTGAGTTCGGCAGTGGAAACAATGTGTACCACAGCACATTATTCTGGTACCATGATGAATGGGGAGAATCCGTGCCTGTTGACTGTGGTCTTGAGATAAAGAATAAGTAAATGAAACTGCCTGCCTGCCTGCCTGCCTGCCTCGCAGCACCCTTGAGTCCACTGCCACCGTTCCTCATGCTAATTTGATTGAGAACGCTCGATCAGCACATACTCCTCGACCCACACACCTTTGCTCCAAGGGAGGTGTTGAGGGAATGGGGAGGGAGGGGGGGCAGAGGATAGAGGATGCCATCATGCCATGCAGTAATAACAATTTATCTCCAGGATGCCTGTCTCAGCGTATAATGTTCAAGTTAGGCCCACTGTGGGTAGTTTGCATCAAAGTGAAATGTGGTACCGCAGGAGAGGGCAGGAGAGAAGGAGAGACAGGAAGGAAAAGAATATCTGGACTAAAAAAAAAGTGAGGGGGGGAAATAGGTGAAGATGAGCGGGATGTATGAGGTTTTCAGAAGAGGGGCACGAGTGATGGATGGCCAGTGGATTAGGGAGAGGGAATAAAGGATGACGAGAGAAAAATACAAGAGAGGAGAAAACAGGCAAGTGCTTAACAATCCCGGTCTGTGTTCCCACACTGCAATTAATGTGGAGCCAGAAGGACAGCCTACTCCTTTCTGCAGTAAAACAAAACCGGGATTGATGAGAGTGTCTGTAGTGCATAAGTGACTGCCTGTAAATGGGCTCACTAGGAGCAAAGTGTCGAGAAGGAGAAGAGGAGAAGGGACAGTTGGATTGAGAGGCGAGGAATGTGGCACTGGGTGGAGAGAAAGGCACAAACGGACGGAGGGAGCCGAGATAAAGATTTGAGGAGTATGTGCGAGTTTGTGCAAAACACGGGGAGATCTGTAACAGCAGACAATTGCAAAGGAAGATAAATTGGGACAGAGCTGCTCTTTTGATGGCCTTTTTTTTTTTTTCCAGAGTCTCCTTGGTAGCGATTGTGTGAGTTTCATTCATTAGACCGCATGCAATGAAAAACAAGGGGAGAAATATCACCAGTCAGCAGCCAGTGCACAGCTCTGCTTTATTCTCCGGAGCAATATTTCACCCAGCTTGACCTTCTCAAGTCAACATACCAAAGTGTTAATCATGGAGAAAAACAATCAAAATTAATTTCCTCTTTTGTCTGGTTGCTCGATGCAGTGTCATTAAACCTTCACTGTGTCACGGATTTGGTTGCTAGGGAAAGCTACAGGCTGTAAATTTCTGTCCGCTGAAGTCCGTACTGCTTGGTGGGAGAGGAACAATGTCTGTGGGGAATATCTTCAGCATCTCCACTCCACAAGTAAACTTCATTTCAGTATTGCATAATACTTGTATATTCGGTACCTTGTTTTACATTTTGCCTGGCTAAATCTAAACCTAAAGCCGTCCAAAAGATCATTAAATCTTCATATAAACTATATCTACATATGCCAAAGTATTTGGGTTATGATACTGGGCTTAAAAGCTTTGTGAAGAAAAGCAGAACAAAAGAGCCTTTAACATGGATCCAGGCTGTTTCACACTCCTCAAGGTCAGCTATATTTACCCATTATTTACAGAACAGCTCACACGTAACACTGAAAATACAAAATTATGGCTGTGCCATTAGAACAAAAACACACACAAAAAGGAAAACACAGGGAGAAAATAGCTGAATATCAGTTTTCCATGGTTGTCAGCCCTGGGATTAATAGGAGCCATTTCACCATAATGAGCTGTTAAGCGTTAGCTGCCAAAAAGTCTCTTCGTTTGCCTTTGAGTCTCTGAATACTTTGTTCAATTATAACAGCTCTCTCCGTCTTTCTTCTTGCTCACTGTCAGCACTGCTGTACCTGCATGATGGCTGATTTCACTTCATGTTCGACAACGCAATTAGCACCTGAAACAATCATCCGGAGATGAGGTTTATTATGATGTCGTACTGTCATTATTACACATGTATCCTGTTCTGTGACAGACAGCTTTCGGTATGCGCTGCATTCCCAGTGCCGAGTTTAATAGAATTGCGGTCTGTGTGGCATACTCAAACATGAGAAGCAATCAAAAGTTAAAAAGAGCAAGTTGTTTTGGAGTTGTTTTTCATGGACTTGTGAGGAATTTTTACTGGCCTACAAGGCTGTGGAAACCTTTTCTCCAACTTGAGCTACAGCAACGAACCATTCAGGGAATGCAGAGCATCTATAAATCGAGCACTACCATTGAATGCTGCGAGAGAGGACTTCTCCGGGTGAAGGCCCACAGTTGTTATGCATGGCAACCTACAGCACATTTTGAAAGAGTCATAAAGACTGAGTTTATTTTATGAGACCAGAACATTAATAAATGACACTGTGGTTAGGACCAAAAGATCATCAACATCATAGAAACATATATTCAGGCTGAAAATATATAATAACAAAATAGTTGTACTTCTAGAGAGATGTCACTTTGTAAATTAAAACTTAGCTTTTTAATTGACAGCTAGAAAATTAACACTGACATTACAAAAAGCTGGCGTAGCTCAGAAAAAGATCTTATGTTCTTCCACTTTCGAGAATAATCTTTCGGTCAAGTGAAATGAGGCCGTTCTGCGGCAAGGAAAAGGATGACGCATGGCTTCAATTAGCAGAAGCCATGAATAGATTCCTGTCAGGGAGGAGTGAAGATGTAACTCCAAACCTGAAACCTGACAAGATGAAAATAAATGCATTTTCATAAAGCTCAGTAAGTTTCTTTCCTCCATCCAGATCAAAATCGCCACTATTGTCATTTTAAGCCACATCAAACCTGCCAAACAAACAGTTTTAACAAGGTGATCATATACTGTACCGGTGCTGCAGCAGCTCTGTAGATTAACAACAGTGTATCCATTTACAGTAAAAACAAACCAAAATACTCTTTAGTTATTTGTAAACTCTGTCTTTTTGAACAATTTTAGACAATAATGAAAAGGAAGGGCGCTCAAAAAAAAAGAAAACCATCTGCTGAGGGCGATAAACGGAACTCAGTCTCCGTGACAGTGAGCAGTGAGTACAGAAAACTGTTGGATCATCTGTTTCTGTCTTGTGGTGTGAAGTTGCCACAGTTGCCTGCACGCGCAGCACTGTAGCGTCTCGACCCCTACTGTACTGCATGTGTGTGTGTGTGTGAGACAATGTGCGCATGGGGGGTGGGGGGCGTATGTGTGTGTGTGTGTGTATACTTTATAAATGAGCGTGGATGCTCGAGTGTGCACAGTGCAGTGTCCTGTACAGCAGATGTTTTTTCTGTGTGAGTCTGTGTGTGCCTTTGTTTTTCCTACCAGCGTAGGGGACAGGGGCATCCTTGTCTAGAGCTACCAGCGGAGGGTCCAGCAGCACCGTGTCCATGTTCTCTGTGATCACACCGTGGTAAGATGCCTCTATCCACGGCTTGTGCTTGTTGACTGTTAAGAGAAAAAGAGAAACAAATGGCATCTTAGCAACAGCATCTTTTATATAATTGCGTAATTTCTTTCACACATTTATAGCATTACAGAAAGGATCACTGCTGAAATTAGCATGCTCTGTTTCTACTGTACACAACTGTCCTGAGCCATTTCATGTGGACTGAGAATGACTAACCAGCAAGAAAGGAAACCTCCACTTCTTAAATCATGCCTGTGCTTTGTGATTTAAGTGTTTACAGATGACAGGAAAACTATTAGAAGTCCAAGGGTGAACACTGTGTAAAACAAATAAATAAAAAACGGTTGTTGTACAGCTTTACACCTGTGATTGTCTTACTTTGATAAGGGATCTGTGTTCTCCAACAAAGCACAACTGAGAGCCACACACAACGCAATTCCTCACTTTTACAAGAGAAGTAAACAACTGTCTTCCATTTCCCCACACTCCTTGTCTTTAGTAACTCTCTCTTGCCTAGGGACGTTGTGGACAGCAGTGTGTCTCCTCACCAATGGCCACACTGCCAACTGTGCTCAACGGAGCTCTGCAGATCAAGTACTAACTGGATTGAACCAGGTCTTTGTAGCATTGAAACTTCTGATATCTTGACATAGTTGGGGATGGCTGTGGCTCAGGAGGTACAGCAGGTTGTTGATTGGCGGTTCGATCCCTGGCTCCTCCGGTGTCCATGTCGAAGTGCCCTTAGGCAAGATACTATCGCTTTGGATAAAAGTGTCGGCTAAATGACTAAAAATGTCAATGTAGTTGGGTCTATGCCAAGCTCTGATTTGACCTCTACATCTTTAGCTTTCCACCAACACCATCGCCGTTTTCTATGCATGTGTCATTGTTTCTTTTTATACCCGTCTCCCTGTTTCTGACTCTCGGCCAGTGTTGTACAAAATGGAGAACTCAATCAACCATACAGCACACATGATTGAAAGGTCAGTGGGATGAGCTGGAGATTAACGCAGATCACCATCACACATAGTTACTGACAGTGTAAATTAAACTTCCTCCCACTCCCCTCGCAGTGGGATCTCACAAGTCGGCAGACCATCAGTGTACAAGCCGCAAGAACAACCATATGTGCAAATCCGCTTCTGTGTGCACACACACAAACACGTTTACGCAAATATCTCTGCCGTGCGAGTGTCACTCTTTGCGGGGAGCCCGGATGTCAACTTGACCTTTCAATCCACTGAAGAGGAATGCTTTGTCTCATGCCAATGAGCAGATGACATGTCCAGCTGGCAGTGATTTAAAATGCATCAAACTGTTCCTAAAACCTTCTTGCAGCTTTTCATCTGTTTGGATCAATTTCAGTAGTTTTGTCCTACTATTCCATTTTCTGCCGCACTGAGTTAACTGAGTTTAGAGAACAGGGTCAGAGTGAAAGAAAAAAAAAAGAAGAAAAGTAGCAAACACGTTATTTCTTTACAAAGGAACACGTTTGTTTAATAAATATGAATAAATGAGACCATGGCAGCTTATTATTAAGGGGAAAACAGGTTATCTGTGCTGTCTTAGACCTCACATCCTTTCTATTGGCCTTTAATGACATAAAACACAATATACTGATGAGATGAAATACCATTAACAAAATGCAATTATAGCCCCAGTGTATTACTTCTCAATCACACTCGCCTTCTCCTCCTTCAATTCACCGAGGACACTCATCCTGCTGAGACTAAAGTTGAAAGTGGATTACAGAGAGTGAAAGAGAACCACGAGGGAGGACATTATTCATACTAGGAGTCTCATCTCATGCTCATGCAGGAGACAGAAAGCACTGCAGCAAACAGCATGACTCTGCTCTGCTGGATAGTGGAGAGAAGAGAGTGGAGGCCTGTCTCTGAATGCTGTTTAGGCATCTTTGCACCTGGAATATTTTACATGTAACGGTGGAAAATAAGGGCATTAAAGGGTCCAGACTTAGGGGGGCTCTATTTACAGAATATGGTGGAAATGGAATATAATGTGCATAAGTATGTTTTCATTAGTGTAAACATCAGAATGAGCCTTTTATATCTAGAAACGCCACGAGTACTCGTGTGTTTTCTCGAGCTGAAACTCTCTTACACAGAGAGTCCTCAAAACAAAGACCACATTAGACTGAGGCGCTGAGGTGACTATAAAACAGACTATAAAAATGGGCATTATTCAAGTGAGTCTTGCACCCGTAAATACATATTAATCCATCATGCTTGCATAGCATTTCATTTACATTTAAAGATGTCTTCACTAAGTCTAATAGCAGCCCGCAGCTAGTGCCGTTTACTCATGGATGGCAGGTTCAATTTCTAGCTCAAGGTCTTACATTTATCCCAAACAAATTGGGTGGTGGTTGAGGCAGCAGAGCTGTGACTCTTAAAAGGGGGTCTAATATAGGAGCTGTTTTGTAGAAAGAGCACACATCAGACCATGGAAATGGGCTATTTCCAAAATGGCTTTCATGACATGTAGTACTGTAAAGCCATTAGTGATGCGTTTAAGGTATTCATCCATGACACTGTTGTACTAAGCCCCAGCACTGAAACAAAAATCGAGGCAAGCTTGAATTCGAAGAGAAAAAACTGTGCCAGGAGCAGCTGCCGAGACAAAGTAGGCACTGCTGCAAAATATACCATTCAGCACTTTTCCATAGGAACATCTTGAAACTCAACTAAGACTCAACAGCCATGCTGTGAGGCTGTACTGAAGCACCGTAGTGCCTTGAGCTAAATGCTACCGTCAGCATACTAATTACTACACGAGATGACAGTTCTGAGTCATGGATATCCGTACAAAACTTTGTGTCAATCCATCCGTTAGATTGTGACATACTTTGCAGTATATGTAAAAACTTATTCTCAAACAGACTTGTCAACTGAGAAAAGTTGTCAGGATTAATCTTGATACCAATATCTGTACCAAATGTCATGGCAACCCATCTATTACTTGTTGAGGTGTTTCACCAAAACACAAAAAAATCTGCTGGTGTTACTCGAGGGTCACCAAAGTCATTTGGATTCATCCTCAGAATGTCTAAAAAAAATGTTCATGGAAATACAAATGATATTTATTATTCCACTCCTGAGCAGAGTGGCGGACTGTATGATAGTCATCTACAAGCTAGCATGGTTAATAAAAAATATTATAACATGTGGTTCCCTCTTTAACAAGGTTACAAGTGTCACTGATTGCAATATGGATGGCATCTTTGGCCATTTCCGAAGGAACATCTGCAGCCATTACAGCATCAGACTGCACATTATGGAGGACTAATTCACTTAGTCAGAGAAACAGTCTAAAAGTGGATCTCGTACAGCACTGGATAAAATCTGATATGACAGTAATATGAAGACAGAAATCCAGAAACAAGATAGTGCTTTCCTGTAAATAACATTACTGCAGGGGATTGTCAACTTGTCCATCCTGGTATCGAAATCAAAAATAACTGTTAGTGTCTTCCCCCAGGACGGAGACTCATGAAAACATATTACTGCAGGGACACAGCCGGTTGATAATCTATATTTAATTTGGGTCCAAGCTAAAATTCTAAGAGACACAGCATTATTGTGCTATGTATTGATCAATTTAAGTCATGGCAAATCCATTTCTTGTTAGCATTCATTTGATTATAAGAATGCTTTGGTGGAATAGAGTCAACGTCCCTTAGACTTTGGGTAAAATAAAATCCCAAGCCAAGTAAGTAACAACAACACAACAACAACTAATATAAACAAGAACAAGGAGGAGAAGAAGAAGAAGAAGAAGAAGAAGAAGAAGAAGAAGAAGAAGAAGAAATTACACAATTATACAAAAGAAGAAATAATAAATAAATAAATAATAATAAATAGGTAAAAAGAGAGAAGAAATTCAAAAGATTTCAAAAGAAAAGTGGCTCACTGACTTTACTTAAATGTCAGGTGATGGAATTTCCCTCATGGTGACAGTGTAGTGTATTGTATTTGCATTGTTTTGTTCTTTCGATTGAAGAGATGCAGCGGAATAATGTTTCATCTTAGTATGTTGTTTCATTTCAATACCTGCTTGTCCTAATCACCTGCACTCTCTCTCCTCCTGCCTCCCGGGTCTGTCGCTAGTATGACATGTGACCCTGTTAACTGGTGACGTTCAGCCTAATAGTAATATGGTGGCAATGCATCTGGCTAAAAGTCACCAGTCAATGGGGTCACTCATTAAACTGAAACACCAGCATGGTGCGAGGCGCACAGCTGTGGCAAATTGGAATAATTACCTATTAGCTGACCAGACTCTTTGGTGATTTTGTGAATTGAGGGATATTTACAAGCAGAAACACAATCCTTCTGCTGAGCCCAGTCTCTTTTTCAGCTCGGGGCACTTTTCAGTTTTAAAATACAAAGGCTGAACATGATGGGATGTGGTGTGACATCGTCTGTGGTTACTTGTCATCAGCTGTGATTGGCGTGTCAATGACGCAGTGTTTCGTTACTGCGGTTATCATGACAGCCTTAGCTGAATGGCCTCTTTTATATTTAAGACTACACTTTGGAACAACCAGCAATGAGTAGCAAATTGTGGATATTATATCTGTACGCCAGGCTGGCCTGAAATACTTGCTAACCCGCACAGAGAAACCTGTACATCGTGGTAGAAAATCACAGCTTTGAATGCAAATTTCATGATGCACTTGAAAATCTAGACAGAATTTAGAGGTTTTTTAATGCTGTGTAAATCATAAATATCCTCCACCAGGAATACAGCACCACTAGGCAGCAGGAGGAGAAAGTGAGATAATGTACTTTACACACATGACCAACATATTAGAGAGGAGGATGAAAGAAGTGGAGTGGATCAGGGAGCTAAGAATAGAAAATAAGGGGAAAAGGATCCCTAAGGCTGCATAAACATTTCAGTAACATAAATAATAAGAATAACGATGAAACCTCAGTGCTATCGAAAGGTGAGGGAGCGGGCTAAGCATGTGCAGATCTACAGTGACCTCCCAGCGCCATGGTAGAATGAACAGTAATTAAACTGAGAGTACATGCACATGATTATTATGCAGTGTCCTCGGAAAGATACAGCTCTGCCTTAATGAGTGACTTGTTGACACAGTTTGTGTGGCTGTGGACCCGTAAGCTGTCATTATTCAACACCAGGGACAAAAGTAGATCATAAAGATGGATATACTGTATTATTAGAATGAGGAAACAGAGGACATAATGTCCAAATGCAAAAGAACACGATGTGAATAAAAGACAAAAAGGGTGGCGAAGGGGTGAGTAGGCTGCGTGGCATCAGGAGAGATAATAAGCGAGGGGAGACAGTGAAAAAATGGGGCAATTGAGCACAGAAGAGGCATAGCTAGCACTTTGTGTATGAAAAATACACAAATCCTTCCATTTTCCTCTTAAAATATTTAAACTGAATTCTTATTGGATACATTGCATGCCTGACATCATACATCATCAAATTCTGATGCAAGATCTCACAGACGCATCCAAAAAATGATGATTCAGGATCTGGTTTTGGTACACAGTCAACGCCACATAAATAAAATCTGTCCTCGTTAAATTTCCAGTACAAGCTTTGTGTAAGGAGGCGTATACCACTGATGAGTACCATGTAAATGCCCCTAATGTCCCTAATTGGAATCTGGCTGGGGAAGTTTCTCATGTGTCATTTTTCTCGTTTGCCATGTGTTTCCTATTACTTTCCCATCTTGTTTTGTCAAAATCATCCAATATGTGCAAAAGGTCACAAAGAAATCGAGAAGAATGACAAGGTCGCAGGCCATTTGTCACACGTCATCAGCCTCTCTTCTTTTCCTTCTACACTCTTTACTGTTGACAATCAAATTGCAGGAAACACGCTACCCATTAATTAAAACGGTACAAGAAGTCCAAATAGATTATATTATTATTATAGATATTAGAGATTGATTTACACTTATACGGTCTTCTTATTAAATTTTTTTTTTTAAAAACAACATTTCTGCTATTAATTGCACAATATTACTTACTATCAATATTAATTACTATCAGAACAAGAATAGAGCATATGAAACAATTAAAAATGTATATTGTATGTACTTAAAGTAATTAGATTATACTTAAATCATACATACATCATTCAGACTCTTTCCTGGCACAACATTATTGTTGTGGTTGTACTTGGTTTTTCTATAGGAGGCAGTTAAAGCAAATCACCTCATCCATAACTTGTCTCTTATAGTGACGTGCTCGTGTGGGGAAGTGTTTATGATACTGTTTCTGTAGTAGTAAACAGTAAACACAGTCAGAGAATTAAAACTGCATTTTCAGAGCCATCTAGCTCAGTTAGGAGGTGATAATTGCTTCAGTGATGAACGGTGAATCTCATTATATCACAACTCCACTATTAATTGATGGCAGCTTAAAATCTAAGCTATGAAGGTGTTAATCATGTCGAGTGGTTCTAACACACACGAACAGACATGATGGACAAATTCAATTCAAGTCCATAGTGTGTTTAAAAATCCTCAGCAAAACTCACTGCACTGCAGAGGCAAGTATATGAACACACCTCTATGCAGATGACAAGACGTTTTACGGCATGAGGGTACAGATCATTACACGACTAACTTAACGTGTCAATATTAGCTATCATTCATGGCAATTACACAACTGTGCCTTTTTAATGATAAAGAAAACAATATGCAATAATGCTAATGGTTCAGATTTTTATTAATGAAAAGAGCACTGGAATAACTTGCCAAGTGGGACCAACGTCCGAGGAGACACTGGAGGGGAGTTAGTTACTCTCTTTAAAGCTGCACTGATCAATAATTTATGACCAAAGCCGCAGAAAATGATCACCCAAATCTGCCAAATTTGCAGTTCTTCTCTAGTGAATGCTTTAGCTAAATTGTTGTTCTGAACTTTATTGTTTTGGTTCACTTTAACCACACTCTTCAACTCTGTTTCTACCACAGTAGGAAGATGCTTGCAGCAAAAAAAAAAGAGGTCCGATAAACAAAAAAAGTTAGCAACTACCTAAGGAACAGAGGAGCATTTAGCAGCTAAAGAACTAGATGTTTGTCTCACGTTCGTCAGATGGCGATAAACATGACTCTCAATGAATGCTAATGTAAATATGCGCATGGCATAGCAACTTTACAGGGTCATCTTGGGTCAGTGTTCAGACAAGTTTTACTTCTTTATGTTAACTTTATTTTCCTTTTCCCCACAAGTATTCATCCAGGACACCGCCATTAATTTTTCTTTTGTTTCAGGGAGTACAAAATATTCCTACCAAGGGGGGCGACCTGCTTACTCAATACAGTCATTAGTCCATATGTACATTAAAACAATTCAGACACCACTCATAAATGGGTTTCAGGGACCAGCACTGAGAAACACTCATGCATACAGTAACACAACAGTTAAAAAATACATTTAAAGGAATGGCCAATAAGGGAACCAACTGCAACAGCAGTGGATGAGGCATTAGAAACTCCTACGTCCAAGAGAGGAGGGGGTCAAAATCATTATATTATGTCCATAAGTACTATGAGCATCCACTCTGACTTTAACAGCCCCACTGCTTAAGTGTAAGACACAGTTAGCAAGAACAGGGTAATTAGGCATATTGACTGCTGCATATAAGTCCTGCACTTTATGCAGAACTAGGTTGGAGCTGGCCAGCTAGTTCTTCCCACTCACTCTCTCAGGATCCTTAGTCCTTGTACAGTAAGATTTGCAGTCAGCACTGTTGTTTCATAATGTTGTTTTTTTCTCTCCCTTTCTTAACAACTCATTATAGGGGCCATAAACTCTGATCTCCACCTAGTACAAGACATAACCCCCCCTCCCCAGTTGTGAATACAATTAGTTTGTGGAAAACTTGATTTAATTTGGCTTTGCCCACAATCCCATCAAGACAATTCAGAGGTTGCTTTCCCGTCCAAACAACACGTGAGATACAGATGTGCCGTAATTGCTCTGCAACACACAGCTCTCTCCTTTTCCTTTCCCCAGCCTGGTGCTGGCTGCATCGAAACAAACCAAGAAGAGAAACAAAGCCACTGTGTTTAATTGGCATCACACATTTTGCACGTGGCAGTGCAATGTCTATTAGCATGTAAGAAAAACAACTGCAGAGCTATTTGGGTATGTCTGAGTGTGCATGTGCATGAGTGTGTTTGCAGAATAGATGGCTCTGGAAACCTATTGAGAACAAATAAAAATACAGATGGTAAATTGAGAGTTAGAGGCGGAGAAAAAAAATTATTTACCTACTGCTGAAAAAAGAGAGAAAGAAATACAGTACATATAATCACAGAGAGAGGAAAGTAGAAATAAAGGATGTAGGGTAGGGAGTTAATGGTCTGTGCTGGTATTGTATCTCCTCGTGAGCGTGAGATGAGGCTCAGCAGGTTTTGTAATTCTAGTGGATCTGATGAGTCAGTAGAATCCTATAGAGAGTGTGGAGGGTGAGTAAATGGAGTTGTTACACAAAATGACAACAATTATGATCTGAACGAAAAAAAAAAAATCTGTTGTCTATTGTATGCATTCTCTGTGGCTGTGACTGAAGTGAAGCCTATGAGGAAGTGCCAAAAACTGCAGTTCCTGTGATGACCACAGAAGAAGCCAGTCTCCATAAGTCCCCATGTTAAAATGTCCAACTTCACAGCAGAAATAAACATGTTTACAGCCTGGCACAAAAAACAGTTTTGCTCTCTATAGCTTATTTCCCCGTTCATGACAACTCTACATGAGTACGATTTTTTTTTACCTTTATACCAAGGTATTCAATTACTGCATAATTAACAGCATGGCGGCTTTGACTGACAGTTAGATGCTGTTACAAATATTTTGTTCAAGCATCCAGGCTTCATTCAGCCCACCTCAGGTTCACTGATGTTTGACGCCTTTTGCCGATTTTTAGATTAGTCGGGAGGTGGAGAAGGCAGGACTGCCAACATGGCGCCAGCCAGAGACACCATGCTCTGAGCTTCAAAATGGCTCCTCAGAAACCCGTGGGTGACATCCCAGATCTGACGTCCATACATACTGTCGATGCTCGTATGTCTACTCACATGACGATATGATATGAGAATTTATGGGACTAAATCAAAGACTAAACTAAACTAAACTCGAGGCCCAAGACACAAGGCATAAAATAATCATAAAAATAAATAAACAGCCGCAACACATAACAGACCAGATATTACCATCATTCAAACATCCTTCTAATGAAAGTGGCACGGGAGCTCTGACATCTTTTAATGCAGATGACACGTCTGCTCCTTTGTGTAACTCATCAGAAACACTATTTGCATTTGCACCAATCCTCTGAAGAAATAATCAGTTTCATTTACACTCAGGCAAACATTTCAATTTGTTTAACTCTGTGATTACAATGTGACATTTCCTCACGCCACAGCTAAAGAAATACCCGGGGAGACTCAAAATGTCAATTGTTTGCCATTAGAACATTTGGCATTCACTATAAGGAAATATTGACCCTTGCTAAAAGAAACTCATTCTGCCTGCCTTTTAGAGAGGCACTTAATAATAAACCATATTTGTTTTTCTCCCCTGACTTCTACTTGTTATGAATCATTTGTTGATTCATAGCACAATGAGAGGGGGTGGGAGCATGTCTTAGATAACTAACAATGGCTCTGATTAGCTTCTGCAGGAAAAGAGATGCAGAGTGCACAGTGATGGCTTGCTGTCGATTAGTTTCACTGAGTGGGCCAATGAAGAGGCACAACAGAAGGATTTGAACGGAGTGGAGTGAATGTGGAGTGGAGGGAAAAGGACAACAAAGAGAGAACAGAGAAAGGGAAGGGAGGAAGGAGGAGGAGGGAGGAGGTGATATCTCCATTAACAGAAAAGCAGCAGGCGGCGAGGGGAGCTATGGCGCCGAGAAATGGATGGCAGTGTGACTGACTGGATTGAATAAGAAAAAGAGTTCCACTCTGCAGACTTGGGCCTTGTGATGATCAAGCAACGTAAACACTCCACACCATTCACACTTATTTCAACTCACTTTAAATACAACAATCTGCTACATGTCGAAAAACTTTAAATGGAAATTCCACACCCTGACTGGCAGAAGCGAGTGATTCCTCCATCTGCTTGTGTCTAGTTTTGCATCACATATTCACTTTTCTATACCCTCTGTGCAAAGCAGACTTTTAAGTGTGTGATATGTGAGAACAAGTTTTAACAGTTGGAACACATTGATATGGTGTGGACGTTCCTCAGCAAGGAAAACATATGTGACAATAGAGCAAATCAACACGAACGGCTGGTGATGCCATAAATCTATTTACTGCTGTCTATATCTGGCTTACATTGCCAAAATAATTATCATTAATGCATGCATGTAATTCTGCACCTTTTAACATTACTCTGAGATTTCTTTCTTTTCTTACATTAAATATGTTGGAAAATAGTTGCTGAAAACATGTGAAAAGACTTTGAACGATGTATTACTGAAATGTGGAGAGGTTTTCACCA
This sequence comes from Nibea coibor, assembly GCA_023373845.1. Classification (NCBI taxonomy): domain Eukaryota; kingdom Metazoa; phylum Chordata; class Actinopteri; family Sciaenidae; genus Nibea; species Nibea coibor. The sequence goes on along the minus strand of CM041725.1, from coordinate 14,928,131 downwards.
GTTTTCAGTCCAGAATTTTGTGGGCGGTCCTAAAGGGATTCATTCATCTCACTCAGAGTGTTTCAAAGTTAGTCATGTCACTTTCTGAACTCAACTGACGCGTTTCAGTCGCTTCAAAATTGCTGCTTGGCTGCTCCCACAAGTGGGCGTGCCTTCAGCACATATTCAGTCCTGGAGCTGAGAAAACTGCCCATTTTTACCTGATTCCGACACCTAATTCCCTAATTTCATAAACCTGTTGATCATTCAATTTTGGCTGGGTGGTTAGTAACACTCTCTTCTTTGGTCTCACAAACTCAAAACACATATTTATTCTTACACACACACACACACACACACACACAAAAACAGGTTGATTTGTGCCAGATTGTTTTTCTGAGGTGGTGAAAGAAGCTCCTGATATCTCCAACTATAATGAATGTGCATTGACACCAGCAGGGATCTGGACTATCCTGCTCATTTTCCAACTGTCAGTACTTATTTTTTTATCCAAATGCTGTGCTGCTAAAAGAAGAATATCTAAAGAGCTGAGAAACGAAAATGCAAATTAGTGTGTTTGCTGAAACTACTGTTATGCAAATATATACATATATGAATGTGACCGAATTACAGAATTAATGGAAATGTAATTTACTTTTTACTTATGTACCCTCTGAGTGTACATTCATTTTTATCAGTATGATGAATAAAGTGAGCTGTCGCACACAATTCTCTTTGTGGCTGGGGATGAGTTTCAATAAGCAGTTCAGTTTTGGATCACGGTACCAGTTGGCAAAACATCAAACCTTTTATCTCTCTTTTCTCTCTGTCATTAGCAACGAGTAACGAACAAAACATTAATGTTAGGCAGCTAGGACAGCTTGCTTTGGTTAAAACAACGAATATCACAGCAGCTGATCATCACGGCAGAAGATAATATCAGATAAACAATGGTAAATTAATAACATTGTCTGGCTGCAGTGCCTGAAAGCTAGTGTCCCTGCTCAGCCAGAGATCTATTGAGAAGGAACACTACCATAACCTTGTAGCATCACAAGAAATGATCTATGTTATCATGTCAGATCAATTTTGGGAGACTCATTTATCAATATTTCAATTTTAACAAAGTATTTAGGGATATTATTGTCACAATATGAAATCAATTTGAAATCAATACCAAGTTCAGTATCACAATACTCAATACCGAGACATTACAAGATCAGAAGCAGAACATCTACGACTCTTGTTTTATTGGATCAACTGTTATTATACTATAGACTTGCCCTCCATGTATTTGTAGCTTCAAAACAATTCTACCAACAGGTTATTTCCACTTAAATGTTACTCCAGCAAAGCAATTATATTTTTCTAGCCAAGAGCTTTATGTCGGGTTATATTTGCTAAATGTTCAGAGTGTGACTTTTTTACTGGCTGTTCTTTATGGCACTATAGAGCCATTTTTTATGCACCAAAATGAGACCCCCAAATAGCTGTGACATAATACAATGTCACTTGTGACGTGCTAGTTGAAATAACTGCATCTATCGAAGGGCTTTGCAGAGTGTTGTGTGGGGAGGGGGACCAGGCAGAGCCCAGGTACAGATCCACTGCTCACCAATAGATAGCTGCTGAACGCTGGGGAGAAAGCCGAGGGCAGAGTCGGAGCTTCTGGATGAATAAGGTCACAGGATCACGCCGGGGTTTACTCTGATCTGGCGGGAGGGGGAGCTCAAAGTTTGTTTGCTTTTTTTTTTACTTTTGGGATTAAAAAAGTGGATTTAACTTTACTCACTTTTTAACCTGTCTGCAGTGAGCCGCGGAGGTGCTAACAAAAAGGCAGACACAAGCTCGGTGCCCGTCGCTGTGCATTGGCTGTATTCTGGTTTTGTGCAAATAAATACAATGTAAAATGTATTTATACATATAAAATGTTCTTGATCTTCTATGTGGACACATCATTAATGACCTACATGAAGTACCGAACATTAAGAATTTTCACCCACATGTTTTTTTGATGAAAAGGGTGCTTAAATATTGGTATAATGCGCAACACTACATGAGTAACTAACTTAACTTAATTCTTCATTGTTTGTCTTCTGTTTCTATTTTGTTACATCAGCTCACGTCTCCCTGCTCTGCCAGGTTGGCAAGTTTGACATTCAAGAAACCACACTGGGTGAAAGACACATCACTAGATCCACTCCAGACGTGAAAGTTGTACTTTGGCAGACATCTGTTTGGTTGCTCCACTTCTTCTCCTTTTTCTTGCTGACTTATATCTCAGCTGTGTCAGCTCTGAGTCTGACTATCTCTAACTTTTCTTCTCAGATCTTCTGTCTGTCACTGTCTGCCACGGCGGATCTGTCATCTAAACCCACTTAACCATGTCTTTCTTTTCCTCTCTTTCTACCTGTCAGGGGTATCAGGTAACAGGTGTTCGCTGTCAGTCTGATAATTTCCTCAGACTTTTCCCTGGGTTCCCAGTGAAGACTTATATTAAATGTCCCTTGAACAAGGAAGCTGGAAAGAATTTAGAATGACAGTTCAGTGTCAGTAACACACTCACAAAATGGTATTTAAAACATACTGGACAGGTATGGACGATTATAATGACAAAGATGCGTGTTTTCTCATGAGGATTAGCAGATATCAAAATGTGGATTGCTGTTAACTTTGCACTGTAGTTTAAAATAATATTGTAATCCTCTACTAAATTAGCATTCAGACTGCTGCTGTCCTTCCCTCAGTTCAGTTTCCTATGGACAGCATCTACAAATCCGCCAGAGCAATAACTGATTGTAAGGAGAATGAAGTCTGCTATATCTATCCAAACTGCGAGATGCCTGATTCAATTACAACACGAAATCTGTTCCAATACGGCCCTAACAAGAAAGGAGCAGGAAATTACTTCCACTGCTGTGTCCTCAAAACACACAGCGTGTAGCAGAGTGAGACAGTAAGGTCTAAAAATGGCTAGTCTGTTACCTTCGTGAAGGAAATGTCACAAAAATACATCCTGAAGCCACCACTCTCCCCTCTTTGTGATATCACTTTATTTTAAGGATATCAATATAAAGCACATGGGCTGCAAGCTATTTTCATTTAATAAAAAAAAAAACTGCTGTCCTCACGATACATTAAACCTCCTGTGTAAATGTGGATATTTGTTCAGAGCTGCTGACTGTACTCAACTATGCTTCTAACAAACTTACCATCGTAATCACAATTAAACATGCTGTCACAGGTCATATGGGTGCTGTTATCGCTATATTAGAACTACTTCTGTCCACAAAGTGCCCTTAACAACAAACTCAATTCAAGTTCTTCAGCTGAACTTGAGAAACAGTCGCTGAGAAAAGTGCTGTTTCACAGTTCCAATTATCAGCTCTTGTGTGACATTTATCTATCATGAGAAGTATATATTCTGATTAAACTGATGTATAAAAATGCTCCATGGATTTAATCCAAAGCCTTAAAGAACTTGGAATAGAAAGGTATAGCATATGACTGTAAAATAGTTGCAAATCCATGTATGGTACTGTGGATAAAGAGAGAGAAATCACACCAGGGACGTTAAACTTGCTGGCAGAGGCATTTTTTAAAGCAGGAGAAAAGCTTTAGTCATGGCTGAAGGGGCCTATAAGCCCCTCTAGAAAAGTATGAGAATAGTTGCTTTCAATTGCACACAAAAATATATGCAAACACACCAACACACTCTAACTCGACAGAATTAGCCCGTTTCCAGGCCAGGGACCTATATCTGCGACCGGATGGGAGCAGTGTGAAGGATGAGTTGATGCAGGAGCTCGGGTTATGTGCTATGCTGTGTGCTTTGCATGTAATGGCTTTACTGCTCGGGTCTGAGAGGTTGGGGGGTCTGGAGACCAATGATTTTGGAGGCACGGTGTGTAATGCGTGTGAGATTGTTCTTATTGGAGGGAGTTAAAATGTTGAAGAACAGAAGAGCAATAGAGGATAGTAGTTTGGACTATACCTTTGTAAAGCAGTAACAGAAGGTGGGGGGCAATAGAAATTGCTTTGAGTTTGTGGATGGAAGAGGGTCTCTTTGTAGGCTCACAGTATGATACTGAATGTCACTGAAATTCTCAATCGACTGTTGTGCATTAGTCAGTACTGCCCAGTTGCAGTACACAAAAAACCCAACTGGTGCTGTCCATGTAACACACCAATACCACCCCAATTTATGTCCTCATGAATGATCTGATTGATAAATATCTTTTATATGTGCAACATTTTTTTGTTTCAATTTTTGCATCACAACCCTCCTTTGCCTGGCTCGCCTGGCCTCACTGAGCACTGCTGAGCGTCTGTGTTGGAAAACAAACAGGCATCATTTGGTATTGTATGTACAGATGGTCGGTCATGCCTTTGTGCTGGCGCGGTGACGCATTTTTCATTCAAAGGTCTCTGCAGAGCAAAAGACATTAATCATATTCCATGATGTTATTTTTAGTCCAATAATCAGTAACCAGGAGAGCTTGTTATGCATCAACATGTTTCATAGTCACTCCAATTCCACTTGGTTTTCAAATGGCCCATTTCATTATGGTCTGAAGATAAACATTGTTGATACTTGGCCTATGTGGAGCCATTAGGACTGAAATGAGGCTCTCACTATTGGAAAACTATTTTCTTAATCTGTTAATAAATATTTAAGGATTTCCATCACTCTGCATTCCTGTGTGTGTGTGTGTGTTTGTGTGTGCGTGTGTGTTTGTCTGTCTCTCTTTTATACCTGTTCATTCTCTGCCTCCAGAATCACAAACACAGACACACACACACACACACACACACACACACACACAGCCCGAGGCTATATCCAAACCACCGTGGTAGAGACGACCAGGGTTGATGGACTATTGACTGATAGAGTTCAAGCAGTCCATGTAACTCTTGGTGGTTAGCCAGTCATTTCAGCAACAGCCTTGGGCAACCTGCTACTATTCACTTTGTGTACTTGTGTCTGTGTGTGTATCAGGATTTGTGTGTCTGTGTTTTTGCTCTGAACTCATGGAATTCCCAGAAGCCCGTGAGAGTGACTGGGAGGATGTCTGACAGGTGAAGATAAACTGGACCAACAGCCAACAGCGTGGAGGCAGTGGGCTTTAAAAGAACAACATACCAAACAAAACACATTGTCTACTCTGCATAAAAGTTGTTTGGGATTTAGAAGGGCAGGATGCTGCTTTTTTTTTGTCTGTGGTGGGGTTGACAAAACACAGAGAGAGAGGTGCGTATAGGTTAGAAAAATGTGTGTGTTCAAGTGTAAATGTGACTAGATGGGAGCTCAGGGAGTGCAAGAGAGACAAAGAGGAAGGAAAGAGGGAGAAAAATGAAAGTGAATGTACCTGCAATGAGACAGAAAGATGGGGGAATATATCAGGGCTTAGTTACAGACCAAGAGATAGAGCAGTAGATAAATCACCACCACCGCGGGGCAGCAAGAGAGGTGGAGTGCTAAAGGTATCCCTCATGTTTTTTAGATTTGGTCCAGAAGAAATGGTTGAATTAAAGTCCCAGTATAAAATGGACATGGGAAACATCCCAGTGACAAAACAACAGACATCTAGATTATACTGACACGACTGACATCCTAACCTGAAACTGCAACTCATCCGGTTATCATTCAATGTCACATTGCTGCATGGAAGAAGAGAAAAGGGTAGGATTATATATTTAAAAAAAAGGCTGCCTCGCCTTAAGCTGTGTGTGAAGTGCCATGGTGGTAAGAGACTTTCATCTTTTACACTATCTTAAGTAGACACGCTGATACATTTAATCCATACTACTGCATGGTGCTCCTCTGCCACCTCTTCCTTTACCCTTAAGTACCTACGCAGATAAGAGCAGAACCCATTAGGGCCTTTCCTGCAACAGAGTACAACACACTCACAAGCACAACCAGAAGACAATCCTGATTGATGAATGCGCCAAGCTTTGTCAGTAGTGAAAGAGTGCAGTGCGTGCGTGTGTGTATATGTGCGTGTCTGCGTGCGGTATGTGTTTTTGCGTGAGGCGTACATGTTCACTTTTTCCTCTCGCTGCAAGTTTGGCCCTTTGATGTCTGGTTAATCATGTGAACTGATGGTTCAATTAGCCCCTGAGGTGATCGAACCAAGTCTACTACTGTAGCAAATTTAATAGTTCATACCAGTTCGCACTGTCTGTAACATCAGCCTTTTTCATATTGAGTATGTCATATTCTGCAAATGGAAGCATTGTAAAAGAAGAATATGCCACTGCAGTTGTTATATTATTAGTTCAAGTTAGCCAAGTTATTTATAGCCTCCCTGGTGCAGAACCCTATGTTGGATCTCACAAATCACAGTGAGTCAAAGGAAGTGCTTTCTCAGATCCTGAATGTCTTGTATCTGTGTCTGTGCTTCATCTTTTAACACAAAGTTTTCTCACAGAGCGATGCCCAGTGAGGCAGGTCCCAGCACAAGTCTGAGGCAAAACTTCTTTGACAAGTCCCATTCCACGTTGTAAAAAGAAATATATAATAACTTATTTAAAATTATAACAAGAATTAGTTTGATTAATGAGTTTATATCCAGCCCAGCTGCATGTTTTGAAATGTGAGAGTAGATAAATGCATACAGAGGTTAAGATGGGGAACTCTTTAGGGTTTTTAAACTGCTCAACGGACAAAATAAATAACTTGAAGATACCTATGGAGCCCAGACACTGATACAATGTAACAAAAGGTTATCAGAAAAGAAAAAAATATAACTATATACATTAATAGATTATATTCTTGGTTAAATATTCAAAATGCAAACCAAGGGAGCATTCCTGTCCTCTTTATCTCCTGGATGTATCAGGAAATATCTGTCACTGACACAATCAGATCAGGCCCTCCCCAAATCTTCGAGTTTGAATGAACCACACCCAACATATTATGTGTGAAATGTCCAAAACTTGGCTTCAAACCTTATCGCTCTGTTGCATTCGCCACTTCAAACTCTGTCCGCCGAGGAACACCATGAGATGTGTTGAAAAGCTCCAGAAAAAGCTGGCAGAGCCGGAACTCCAGTTAAGATTTGTTAAAATATCTCATGAATTTGAATGCAACACAGATGAATGACTTTAAATGCCTAATATTTATTGATGTGAATCAAGATTCTTGAGGAGACTTCAGATACAGCAGTCCACTGTGTGCATGTATGTGAGAGATAGTTAGAGAGACAAAGGAGAGGAAGGGAGTCTGGGATGAGGACGAGCCAGCTGAGATCTATGGGCTGTCAGTTACACTAATCAGGTTTTCCCCAACAGCATTCATCTCAGGAGCAGCACCATGAACTGGGCACTGACCAGCAGCCAGCCAGCCAACTAACCACGGGCTGCCACGGCTGCAGCATTGCTTCAACTGTCTAGTGATAATGATGGGAAGGCAGATTCTTTTAAAAGAATGACCTGTCATATTGAGTAGCAACGGCTTGAACTTTGATTGTTATCTCTGTTAGCTGCTCTGTTGTGCTTTGTCTGCCCGAGGAGGCTTCTTGCCTTCTTCTTTGACAAGCTGCCCGGTGAATTATTTGCTAAGACTATGAGAAATAAGAGCAGTGTGAGCAAGAGTGTAAGGGTGTACCATATATTTCTGACAATAACATGATGAATGGAGAATGAGACAGTATTGTGAGAATGTGACAGAACTGGGGTTGGGTTGGTTTTGCCAGTCCGGTCAATACAAGCTTAAACCAGTTAGATTTTCTGCAAATCGACTGAACCAGCAAACTATGAGATATTCTGGCTGCTCGATGTCAACGCTTTAGTTAGTGGGTGGTCACTGCAATGCTCTCAGCTCTGCCTGCAGCACATGTAGCGCCACATTACGCATCACAGCTGAGCACATGGTGGTGCAGTTAGTGGTATCTTACCAGTTAGCTAATTTGTGAAATACACTGCTGGAAAGTTCATAAATATTGACCCCATCATATTCCCTTCTCAGTCTAACTCTAATATAAGCCTCTCCATGACAGCCGTCATATGACTCATGCTTACCATATCTGTTTGCCATGTTAGCGATGTCGCTAGTCACCTAGTATAGTCTAGTATAGAAAAGTTGTAGTAGAGATACATTCAAGTCGCATTTTGACCAAAGACAACCTCCCTGACTGAAGTGAAGCCAATGTGGAAGTGCCAAAAACTGCAGTTCCTCAAATGGCCACTTGAGGTTGGCTACAGAATGAGTCAGTCTCCATAAGCCCCCATATTAAAATGTCCAACTTCACAGCAGAAATAATCATGTTTACAGCCTGGTACAAAAATTTGTTTAGCCTGTAGGCTTCTTAAATGTCGGCCCACCTAAGGTCTACTGACGAACCACAAGTTTTAGATTAGCTGGGATAAAAGAGCCACATATTCTGAGATTCAAAGCGGCGTTTCAGAAGATTATGGGTGACGTCAGACATATGATATCCATTCTTTATACTCATTCAGCCTAGACAGAACACTATGTAAGCTATGTGAAATGTGTCTGCTGATCGACTTCAAGGGAGGAAAAAAAAAAAGAAATCAAGAGAACACAGTCAACACTCTCTCAGCATTGCCAAGCTAATAGCATCTTTTCATTCTTGCTGCTCTACTGTTGTGCCATTTCCAAAACTGCTGCCTCTCGCTGCCAGCCTTATGTTCACTTTCAATCCTCTGCAGATTGCATCTGACTTTGTCAAAGTTGTCTGCATTACATTTGAAAGAATATGTCATTGGAATAAAAAGGCAAGTGGGAGGAGGAGTGGGGGCCAAAGTAATCAAGGGAGCTGAAAAGCGTGAAAGTACCATTACTCATAATGCCATATACACATAGGAAAGATAAATGACTGCAATCCAATGGCAGCCCTCTAATACTGGATCCAGTTAGGCGGAAAAGAAGAGAAAAACCTTCCCCCTGCTTACCATCTTACCATTGTTTCAAATAATCTTTAAACATTGGGAGCTCATATGAAAACATGTTATGAAAGAAGTGTGAAACAAAAGCACTGTAAGCCAACAACAGCAGCCTATGGCTCGACCAAGGTCACATGCATTGACGGTGACTCTGTTGCGAGCATGCCTACACTCCAGTACTTGCCTCACACTTTGATGTTATTGATTTTTTTTGCGTGTGCGCCATTTACTGTAGGTGTTTTGTGTGAAGATGAGGCCAGCGACGCTAATACAGTAAAGACAAATTTGTAGACACAGTAAGAGACCAAAAGGGTTTTCTGTAAAAAAAAAAAAACAAAACAACAAAAAGTGAAGATGAACAACAGCAGGCAAGACACTGCCTCCTTCAACAACTGTGGTGGCTTTATGGGTGCCAGTTATCTCTGCCTCAGGCTACATACCACAGCATCTAAGGCTAGGCAGCACATCAGCATATGTGTGTGGGGAAGGAAGATGACCAACTGAGGGAGAAGAGTGAGGGAACAACAAAACACTTCACTGCCTCAAGGCTTCCACTCCACAGGAACAGTTATGTATTGAAGAAATATCATATCAGAGAGTGAAAAGCAGCCTGTTGTGACAGCTCTGTCACAATATGTTTGTTCAAATGCACAGCTAAAACAACAAGGTTGTTATGACACACTGTACGTTATGTGCAGTTCCTTCCAAAACAACAGAAAGAGTCCTGGACTAAAATCGAGATCACGATGTTGCTCCAAACAGCTTGCACAGGACAGTCCAGTAGTTCAATAGAAAATTGTGAATTATCCACTGAAACTTACGAAAGTAAATGCTGAGGGCACTGTTCCCTAAAGGAATTTTGGCTTGTCAGTTCTGGGCTACTGTGGAAACATGTCGGACTCAGTGGAAGAGGACCCCGTGGCATCTGTAGATATAAAAAGCTAATTCTAAAGTCTATGTTTTTTCCCCTGATTTATGTGCTTCTACCATGGGTAAACATGCTACATAGTTAAATTATTTCCCTTCTGGCTGTTTTTACAATCAGAAGTTTACACAGGGCGTGAGCCGGATTCTATATGCGGTTTGTGTGTCTGAGTTACAGCCAGCTCGATCCGCTCCGTGCTGATTGACATCTGTCAAAGACAGCCGTATATTTCTTGGCAGGGCAATGTGGAGAGCCGCTTCGTAAACACACCGCTGCGCCTCTGGTGGACTTACAAACATTGTCTAGGTGGAACAGGCGCAATCAGCTCGAGCGGCCGTGGCGCGCCAGGAACGCGATGCATCTGTGCCCGGTGAAATTACCTTTGCAGTAAGCTGTAATGTAATGAAAACATGATGACTCTTATTTTCAGTTGATACACTAATGAAAAATTATGACTTCTGTTTCTGCCATATTCTGCCAATAGTTACCCCTAAAATTATAGATAAACATTAGCCCACTCTCACTACCGTAGTAGCCCTCACAGGTCTGTTGAGCATACTTAATAATTACAGTGATTTTTTTTTTAAACTCTCATGAGCAGTGCCAAAGACCATTGCTGACGTAGATTATTTGTCATGGCTTGTATAACACTGGTTATAAACAGCAGCTCTTTTTGACATGGGCAGACACCTCCCAGTGTGATTTCACTCTCCTGGCGTTTTTCAGAAGTTGTTTAGTTGCTCAAAAAGCCTTGGGAGCTGGGGAGAGAGGTAACAATTGCCAACAGCAAGAAACTTTGAGAAACAACAGAGAGTGGGGGAGGCGAAAAAGTCAAAAGAAAATACAGACAAAGAGAAAAGGGATAAATAGGGAGAGTTAATTAGGGAGCCTCTACTTGGAGGAGGCATGAGGTTCACATAATAAGTATTGAATCGCTGAATAACACTCAACTGCACTAATGTCATATACTGAAAACAACCTGCGGTAACAGTGAGAAACATTCATGCAATGTTACATCATGTTTCCCTCTAGGCTTGAATGCGAAGGTTTCCATCGTGCCACAGCAACGCCCGGGTCAGAATTGGAAATTAAACTCCGGCCATGAAATTATTTCGCTGGCTTCAAAGCACTGCTATGTGAAAGTTGTCATGTGTATAAAAATGCTTTCCTGGCTTTCCTCTGTACAGCTACTGCTTAAGGTAGGCCTGCAGATGGCTGCATGTAAGCGAGGGAGCAGACCTAAAAATAAAAGTACTGTCTTTTTTACTGTCGTCAATGTCATGTTTGAGTGTTATAGTCCAAATGTAGCACAGAGGAGTCAGGACAAGAGCCGAGTCAGGAGACTGAGGTGATATATTGTTGTACTGTCCACAACAAGATACAATATTGATGAATACTAAATTTAAATTAAATGTTTTCATCTAGTTTCCTGTCGCACAGACAGTGTTTTATTGTTCCCCATTCCTGGCAGCACTACAGCAAACAGATACAAAATACTGATCAGATGAGTTACTGCAAAAATGGCAAATCCAACAGCACTCACTCCAAGTGAGAAACAGTGGGACATTTGCAAAATGAAACACACACAGTACACACAAAATGCTGAGCTACTACGTTTTTTACAACCCATATTTTACATTATGGATTTGTAAAATGTCTCTCTCTCATTCTCATGTCAAAACAGACACAAACACACACACATCCATGCTCCTATAAATATTTTAGTAAGAGCGGCGTTTTGAAACTCCTCCCCTCAGGCACAAACAGCCTTGTTTTACCGCAACTATGTGTCCTCAAAGGTGGGGAACGTGATGTTTTCCTGGAAGAAATATTTAAAAAACCCATTGTGTTTCATTGTGTTTTGACATAAAGCTGACTGACCTGGATGCACCTGTAGCTGTGCTCCAGCCAGCCAATTACATTACAGCCAGATAAAGAACATCAATTCATCAGCAGCAGACAAGGTATAACTGCGAGACCTTGACATTTACCACAAAGAAGCTCCGAAGATGTTTTTCACGATAAGATAAGAGACAGGCACTTAAAGGTCAAATTATTTATTTGACTTCATTGATCGGAGTCTGCTATGACCTTGTTTCGAGTCCCCGTTAAATACTCCCGTTATTATGAAAATGTGTGTTGGGTGTATGAAATGATTTGTCAACCATTAACCACGAAAGCCTTTGGAGTTGTTAAAGCGACATCACTCCGAAGCCAGTTCTTAATAATCGCTTTCTTGTACATCCAGCAGGTGGGAAGCAACATTAGCTTTCGAGTTTGAGCTGTGGTTTCTGTGCACATTACGAATGAATGTCCAATATTCACAGGTTTGTTCTCTACCAATTAACAATGGACCTTTTCCACCACTCTATTACTGTTGGTTCTTCAAAGTTTTTCTTCGACAAAGAATTGTGTGTGTCCCACTAATGATGTGTCCCACCGCCTTCTTAGGTTAAAAGGACGTGTGCACACACACACATAGCGGTAGTGGTGAATATTAGACACAGGTGAATAAAAGACAATAACAAATCAAAAGGTAACCTGGTGTTTTAGAATTAATGTAATTTGGCATGCCCGACTAGCTCACCTCATAGACCGTGTGTTCTTGAGTGTGCGCAGATTCTGTTCTTATTAGAACAAATAGGATAATTGCAAATGGGCTTAAAGAGCCTAAAAATGCAGCCTGCTGTTTTTTACTTTCCACCATAGTGATAGTTATTTCATGTTAACATTTGGTCATTAAATAGTTCCTTGATGGATGTATATCCTGCAGCAACAGCAAAAACAAGTAAATAGAGAAAGAACCGGGCAGCATTGTTCTAACTTATTATTAAAGCTTAAATAACAAACCCATACCGGTGTAAGTAACTAAGTGTGTAAGTGACTGCCAGTAAATCACAGCGCACTAACGGAACAGGGCAAAAAACACCACAGCAAGAAAATGCTTAGCACTGTAGACATCACCAAGAGCTTGTACCGGTTGAAGCACTTCACTTGCTCAGTTCTGCATACATTGTGTATTCTTTTTATCTGCTTTAGGCCTCACACCTAACCACAAAACTGTCACATTCAGAAAATAACAAATCCTTACAAATCACACATTCAATTTCATGGTTATGCGATTGCACCCGCACTAAATCTTTTCTCCCTCTTCTCTCCCCCTCTTCTCAATCAACACCCTGGCCTGTTTTCCCCCTCTCACCTACTTTTCTAACAACTCCACACCCTTCAATCATGCTCTTCCACACCCCCCCCCCCCCCTCCCCTCCCCCCCCCTCCTCCTCCTCCCGCCCCTCGTCTCTGTCTCCACAGAAGCTCTCAGCACAACTGTGCCTGGAGACAGTGTCGTGTTTAAAGGAATAATCCATCCAGATACAGTTACAGTACACTGATCGATGCTTTGACTACCTCAGCCTACAATCCTCAGACTTTCAACATCCCTCACAGAGAGTGTCTTAACTTTCTGTATTCAGAATATGATCATTCATTAAGTGCAGGAAAGCTGGTTCACAAGCAGTGACTGCTGCGCCCTTTACTAAAAATGTTACACTCTGGTCTACTGAGGAAGCCATCACTGCTGAAACATCAGCTTACTGAGTTATCCTTCAACTGTGCCATAAATAAAAGACACAGATCCCAAACTTACAATGCTGTTTAACTTTGGCTGTAACTGCAAATGAAGTTATCCCTATAAAAAGAAAGGCTTGCTAATTTGCTGATAGACTTTTGATTATGTGTTTGGTTTAACTCTTGGAAATGGTCCAGCTGCAGTTTTGGCCAAGACTTCCTCCCACATGTCTCCCCTCTGTGGTCTCCTTTTTCGCTTTCTTCCCTGTCTCATTAAACAAACAAAAAAAAAAGACGTTCAGCAAGCGGACGAAGGCAGCAATAGGTCTCCTCGACCCTGGCCACCAGTGTTGAGATTGATAGACTGGCACCTACCGGGTTAAGCTGGGAAACCGTATTTCTTTATACAAGATAAGACTTACATTTTCCTTTAAAAAGGACTTCATTATTGACCGAAAAATGGAAATGCACGCGCAATAAAAGTCCATGGATATGACCTTGATGTCCTTAGTGGTAGTTTCAGCCTTGGTACAATATATGAGAGCAAAAAGGGGCCACGGCACAGTGTGAAGACCAGTCAATAATCCGATAAGCAGAAGGACAGACGAGACAAAGTCGGTGACGAGTGAGCTGCTCACACAGAGGAGCTGCTCATCGCTGCAGAGTGCTTTATCCAGAGGAGCTTCGGCAATGAGGGGAACAGAAGTGTTTTGAAGTCACTGTATTTCTCTTTGGCGCAGCAGACATCATGCTCACAATGTGGCATCAGCCAGCTCACAGCTGCTAGTCACTCAATCGCTCTCCAAAATCTTTCCTATCAAATCCTATTCAATTCCTCTCCAGACGCCCCGGATGAGAATCAATCAGGCTTATAGTTTTAGATTCGCTGAACCCAGATCCACCTTTCACACCTCTCACAAATGACTCACAAAATTGGCATTACACTTAGAGATGCGTGACTGTTGCGACAGGGGGAATGAAAACTTAGATATTCATCAACCGAACACTGGAAAAGTGCAATTTTCTTTGCAGGGGCCAAGTGAAAAGCAGTGACTGTTGATTTCACCGGCTATGATGATGACTATGGCTATTTGCTGGGCTGTAGCTAATTGATGCAATTTTGTAAGCTGGAAAAACAACAAAAACTAAATTTTGGCTGCTGTCTGCTCTTGCATGCCGTTGGCTAAACATTTACATTTTACAAGTTCACAGGTTAGTGGACCGGAGCAGGATGGTAAAATTAGATGAGGTCGTCAGTGAAAAAGTGTCAAAAGTTAAAATATTTTAACTTTTTGACCACAACGATGGAATTTTGAAGCAGACGTTTAAATGATTACAGCTGAATTATTTAATAGTGTAATAATTATGCAGCTAATGCAATCATCAAACAACTGATTTGTTGTTTCAATAGACGGGTTTACTGAATAACCAACTTCAACCTTTAAAAAATATATATATATATATATATATATATATATTTAATATAGTCAAGATAAAATTAGTTTAGGATTATGCTTGGTACAATGTGTACTCATGATCCAGTGACACGGTGGTTGTGCTGTAGTTATTAGGTCTTTGTGCTGATAAAAACTACACAGCATCGTTGCACTGCAACTGCTTCACAGCCACTTGATGAAGACATCAGGGCCAGAATGCAAAATTGCTACAGAGCTGGAGTTTTCTTGAACTAGATTTTATGTGGAGCTGTAGACACTAATTCTGTATGTACCCATGGTCCACTCAAGCTGCAAAACTGAACAGATGACTCACAAAGTCTAATGAGGGGAGGCCAGCCTGTTTTATAGCCATAACTACGGTTTGAAAGTTGCACAGCATGAATGTGTGGATGGTTTCTGCTGCAGAGATAGATATGAGGTCAGTTCCGGTCTCTTAAATAAGATGATTCCCTCATTGGGGAACTGCATCTCAAACAGGAATGTAGTCATTCAAAACCTGCTCACTTATTCCAATACTGTGCCTGCGCATCAAGCTTTGAAGTCTGACATCTGTGTTTGTTTTAGTCTCACAGCACAGAGGTCTTTAAATCCATCTCTGCCTGGCTTCAGTTTATACTAACCGAAGGGCTAAAGTCAGATAAAACAATCTGCATTTATGTTTGACTTCGCTTTGGAAAAGAACTGGGGAGGGGAGAAAAAAAAAAGATTCAGCGGTGCTCCGTCGCTCCACCTTTACAAATAAAGAGATATGTTTTTATTCAAAAGCAATAAAAATAAAAGCTTTTGGTATCAAGTTGTCAATGCCAAAAACACTTAATTCATGGCTATTAACAGGGTAGTAGCGGCAACAGTGGCAATATGCCTTTTGGTAAAACAAAATCTGTTTCAGTGATTAAAAAATGATTGCTATACCATGAAAGCTGAACGTGTGGCAGTGTGACTCCGGGGCAAATTACGCACAAGAATTTCCTCTGAAATGAAGCCTTCAACCATGGTGGATAAAAATGAGCCCAACAGTGTGACGAAACCATCTGACACAAACGAGAAGGGGCAGAGAAAACATGAGGTAGAGAGGGAAGGGAGAATTCGACCAGCCAAGGTCGGAGAACAGAAGGAAACTGCTTAATAGACTCACCATTTAGGCTGTAAAATGTGTGTGTGTGTGTTTGTCAAAGAGAGAGAGGCAGAAACACAACTAAAAAAATAGGGAGACACGAGGAATAGGGAGAAGAAGAAAGGCGGTGTGTGAAAAGATGAAACGGGTCATTTTCATTTTTTCCACACAAAATTCCTCTCGCCCTGCTCTTACTGCCATCCTCCTCCCTTCTCCACCTGCACTCCTCCCCATCACATTTTCCCTGGCTTTTGGCTCTTGATTTGAATTTAGACAGGGAACGGTGAGCAGAGTGCACGGCTGAGGTTTTACAGCGGGTGATTTGTCCTGACTACCCTTGGAGTCAGTTGGAGGGACAGAATTCAGTTTTTTTTTTTTTCTCAGCAGCAAGCAGACCAGAAACGGAAAGTAATGTAGAGGTTTAGTCTAGTGGCCTAGAGCAGGGGTCTCATAGACACAGTCTGCAGGCCAGAACCAACCCGTCAAGAGGGTCCAGTCCGGCTCACTGGATGACTTTGTGTGAAAGTGTGACAAATGCAGAGAAGCCATTAATTCCAATTTTTCAGTAAAATGCACTGCTATTCCTGATCTGCCCACTGAACCAAGAAAGAAGTAAATACATGTAGTACACGTGTTTCTTCTTAGGACATATCAGCCTGCTCATCATCTGTTTAGAGGGATGATTAATTTTATTTCTTTACATTAAAAATAAGGGAACAATTGGGAGATGATGTTATTGCGATACTCTATTAGTCCCACTTTTTTGGGGCCATATGTAACCCATGAAGCCCTGGCCTAGATGTTTAAGACTAACCATGTAATCATAACATCATCCGTTCAAGTTGCACACCAGAAACAGCCCAGCTGGAGTACAAGATCAGAGAATGTTCAGATGTAGGACATGGCATGACAGCAAAACACACAGTCAGTCTGATCAAACAACACAAAAAATGGTTTCCACGTTTCCTGAAAGTGGTTTTCCCCTTGTTAA
Organism: Nibea coibor; assembly: GCA_023373845.1. NCBI lineage: Eukaryota > Metazoa > Chordata > Actinopteri > Sciaenidae > Nibea > Nibea coibor. Next base: position 14,911,188 of record CM041725.1, on the reverse strand, counting down.
AATGAATCTGTTCAAGCCTAGCCATAGGAGGAATTCAGTCATTGAGTCACCTCTTGAAACATAGGAAGAGTGGAGACTTCCAATTTAAGCTTTAACAATCAGCTTCTGATGGGAAGGGATGGAGCCTGTACTGCCAGAGCAGCCAGAAATTGCCAAGGTACAATCTGGCTGAACATTTATTTTACAGCGATTGGAAAGACAGTTGACTATTGCACTATTACTTAGTACTGGACAGTGGCAGGGCAAGTGTGATAGTGACCGCACTGCACAGTATGGACTGTGCTTCAAAAGTTAATTGGAATAATTAGACTTTTTATTTCTACTTTCACTTACCTTACCAGATAAAAGCTGTATATTGTGCAAATAAAAATGGAAATGGGGAAATGTGGGTTTAGAATACTGTTTTGGTTGAGATAGGAAGGCAGGAAACGTTACGCAGGCAGAAATACTGAAACCAACCATTAAAAAGCGCACTGAGGAAAATAAAAAACTATGCTTGGAAGTAACAGTTGCTTAGGCGTCTTAAGGCAGTCTTAGGGAGAACAGTCTGTCCATCAGCGAAAGGTTTTATAATTGAGGGTAAAATAAGATGTTTGTTCTTCAGTGCCTTGGCGACAGAAAAGAAATAAAATATTTTGTTGTCTGTTTGATAGATTACCATCTGCCCACTATTCCCACAGCATGATTCTTCAATCAGACACAACCATAGATCTTTCCAGATAAATCCCCCTCTTTAATACTGTAAGGGGTAGATGGGAGGGACAGAGAAAACAAATCTAAAATCTAATTTCACTCACAAACAGTAGAATGTGTACATCAGATTACAATCAAATTGAATTTCCTACTCCCTGTCTCCCAAGTTGCCTTTTTCCCTTCATCCACTTGCACACAAACCACTGTCCGCTGCTGTGTTTGCTTTGATATTACAAGGCATCAGTTAGGGAAGTCCGTCACTTCCAGCAGCCCATACTGAGAAGCCCAAAGCTTTTTTTTGTTTCTTCTGACATTTTTATTTTTTAGATGGGCAGATGGGCATGAGCGTTCATGAATACAATAATACAACGCTAATCATCTGCAGGTAATTTCCCAAGGTAGAAGACTAAACTCTTAGATTTCCCTTGAGGTGGCTGCCTAAAAATGCTACCTACCTCTTGTGGGTGCCTTTTCTTTTCTTTTTTTTTAAACATACTTCCTATCTTTCTCATGTTTTCATCATCCTCTCCTTGTTGGTCCCTGACAGACTCCAAAAACAGAAGCAGTATTTTTGGAGCACTCACATTGTGGGGCTGTTGGGTGTAGCAGTGATTTAAAGTTAAGCGCTGCGATACACCGAACAATAGTTTGGTTCGATGTGTACATTAGCTTCTTTTTATTTTTTTATTTTCAACATGGCGACAAGAGCCTGACTATAAAGCAACAAAGGTACCTACCCATTTACCCCTGCTCTCCTTCCATATTTTCTTTGCGCTTCACCATCAATAGGTCCTGACATTAATTAAATCTCATCCAATCAGGGCTTAGGATCTTACCCCATATTGTTTGTATAGCTGAGTGATTACGGGTCACTGAGGTCATAAGCTTTATAATACAGCTGCAAGGTTGCAACCTAGTGTGTATGTGTATGTGTGTGTGTGTGTGCAGGCATGCAAGGCCTTGACTCTTATTAGGCACTTAAGATAAGCTATGGGACAAAGGACCTGAGTCGTGACCTTACATTAGTGACAACCGCAGAGCCGGTTCTGTTATTTGTGTTGTTATATCAGCCGGGGGATTGGAGACAGCTTCATGTTTTATTTTTAGGGGCTTTTTTTAAGCATACTTTAAAATAGCATTAACTTTCAAGATGCAGTCAAAAGTGTCATCTCTCAGTCAGAGCTCCTCTCATTCTGCATATTTTCACCCTCCCTCCTCCCCTTCCCTTCACTTTCTCTCTCTCTGTCTGTCTCTCTCTGTATATCCACTCTTGTTTTATTTCTCCCTCCCTCACTCACTTAAAAAACGTTCACATTAGAGGATTCATTAGGTGAGAACTAACGGGAGAGAAAAAGCAGCTAGCGGACAAACTGTTAACACAGCAAGGTCAGCAGATAGTCATCAAACCGTTATCAGCAAAGGTCACAGCGATAATGCTAGTGTGTGTGTGTGCGTGTGCGTCTGTGTTTTAGTGTTAACGTTAAAATGTGGGCACATCTATATTTGAACGGGATGCATGATGTAGCTTTCCAACGTAAAGGTTAATTTACACACCTACCTTTCTCTCTACATCATTTACAAATTAATAGCTCAGCTAAAACATTATTCTTTTGGCCGTCGGTGGCGCCCAGATAAAGTGATCTAATCCAAGCTGTTCTGAAACACGAGGAAGGATGTTGCTGAGGGGTCGGACCATTAGCAGTCCATCTTTGTCACGTTACATTCCTCTAGGCCTGAAACAGAGCGGACATGGGACACTACAGGAATGCTTCACTTTGGCGCTCATGGTAACCGACATGAGTGAAAACAGTTGCCGTTGATTAATACATGAGTTCTGATTTGATGGATCACGTGACAGACACTGCTGTTACTTCATTTCTTTTGGAGGGTGGTATAATAATTGTATGATATAAATGTAATTAAAAATTAAATGAAGTGAATGTTCAACGAAAAAATAGGTGGCTCTGCTGTGCATACTCGCACTGTTTACTTTGCAGTGCCCCGCCAGTGTGTCTGCACCACTCTGATAATGTCCCATACGCACTCCTCTGGTTCACACTGCACATCTGCTCTGTCCACGGCATTAGTTTCCTTTCATTCTCCTGTCATGTGTTTTTGTCCTCTGCCTCCTTCAGTCTATTTATTGATCTGTCTATTTTCAGTTTTTTTGCTCACTCACACACTTGTGTAGCATCAGCATGGGTGGCAACCCCAACCATCTGTCCTCTTCACCCTCCTTCCCTGTTTGCTGCTTGCTAATTTGCTGGTTAATTATAGAAATGCAGGGGATCAGTGCGGCCTCTTCATAAAAAAGGCTGTCTATTGTCTTTGCTAAAAGCAGATTCTAATCAAACTTATCAAACATTTGGCTTTTAAGCCAGCCAGATAGCCAGGGAATAGATATATATGTATGGAAATACACATTCTTAAGTACCTACAGTGCAAATTCTTTCCTCTCAGCCAGGCGGGCCATTTCAGGAGAAGATGAGTAGCTTCAGTGAAATTGCTGGGGCAGCTGAATTCCAAATTGGTCTTGTGCACCTAGTTAGCACATCTGCAAAGTCCTACAGATGGCCCCAAAACATGTGTACTCTTTTGCAAAGTATGCTCTCTGAATTCGAAGGTTTATTACATATCTTGCATATCCGTATCAGCCCACTCTCAGCAAGGACTCAATGCTTCTAATTCTTAATAAAGTCTTTCTTTATAAGTTAGACTGCACCGGTTTCAATGACAATGAGATTCATCCTCTTTGGGGTTTCTGTCTTACATTCCTCATCATCATATTTTTCTTTAATTCAACAGCAGCAAGAGCAGCAGCAGGTCTCAATGCTCTGTTTCCTGCATCATACCAGCTTTAAATTTAGTGATACTCTTTTTTTCATTAAAGTGTGAAAAAAAAAACATTTCACTAATCAAGTCAGTAGATGAGTTGCAATTTTGCCCAAACGGCTGACAATGCCAGCTGCACGCCCGAATAAATCATCAAGTTAGACTAAACAAGGATTTCTGTTTTTGTCATGTGTTAAATGAAAAAGACGTAAAATTATTTACTGACTCAAAGTATCTTGGGGGTTGGGGGGGGGGTCCGAAGAATCCGAGAATCCGAAGTTAGGAATGCTGCAATCTATTGCCTGCACTAATATTTTGGTCAACAAAATCATATAAATTCTGTCCAACAAGCAAAACTATAGCACCATCCAAACCAACTAAAAGATACCAGTAATGCTATTTTAATGCTAATTTTAAAATAAATACACAGAATTTCCTGCTGTAAGAATACAAACCACATTTCTGTGCGGTAGCTGAGGTTATTTAGACCTTGGGTTGCAGGTGGGACGGCAGATGTCTGACGATGGAGCTAATCAGACTTCCTGCTTGGTCTAATGGCTGAATAATTGTCCCAGGCTTAGCTGTGGTCTGATAACACCCTATCAGCCTGGAGTCGTCTTACAGAGTGAACGGGGATGGAAAGTAATGCAATAGGGAGAGCGGGCAAATTTTATTAGAGATGATAAAGAATGGATTCATAAGTCTGGATGGAAATAGCAAGAAGCATAGAGCTGCAAAGCTCATTGCTCTAAAAAAAAAAGACTCCCATCGTCTGACCTTTCAGATACAGAGAGAAAGAGGATCTCATTGTATGTGAGGAAATGTTCCCTTGTGGGATAAATTATTGTCCCACCCTCAGTCGCATATATAGACTTTTGTATTTTTATGAAAGCCAAGCAGAGGGGTCCTCGGTGAACACATAAGCAGACTGTTCGCATACAGAGAAATGGTAGATTGTGTCTTGTCATACACGGATAGAGAGTTAATGTGATTTCGTTAGCTGTCAGTTTCAAAATAAAACCAAAAGTTTTACATAAAAAGGCTTTAGACTTTAGTACTTGCAAATTCATTTAGTAAAAAAATCTGGATTCATTAGTGACAACAGTTTTGTCTATTTCCTCTACTGACCAGTGCGTACAATTAGGACAACCTCAAGATACATCTGGCTCTTTCATGGCAAGCCGCATAAATTTACTATGTGGAAAGACCACCACGCTCATATAATACCTAAATTATTTCAGAATAGTAGTAGGTACAGTATAGTTGATTAAGATAATAATATGGTGATGATGTGGTTCAGTTTTTAATGCAATTGTTCTGATTGTATGCATTTACATGCAAATACATGCATACTTCATGGCGAGATGTTAAATCACAAGCATTGACACCATCTGCCTTTATGTTAAGCTCCTAACACAAATAAAGATGTTATTTAAAGATGTTATGACTAAAGAAAATAGTCGTGTATTTGACCAATGAGACCAGTTAAATGGTACTACCGTCACCTTACATTAAAGTGTTTTCACCGTTTTCATTCATAAGAACTCACTCAAGTGCATAAATGCCCTTGGCATTTGCCAGCTGAATGTACACGTATGTAAATGCATACACGGTAATCATCAGTAGATAAAAACCTACATTCACATGCACCCAGCCTGCACTTTTTATCCTGCATCTGTTTCATATATTCGTCTTTGTCGTTGTTTCAACCTGTGTAAAAGCCTAAGCAGGGGCAGAGGCCATACATTAGCCTTCACCTCTTTACATTAGATCTGTGCATTACCTATTCCTGTGTAAAAGGACTCTCCCTGTTAAATGAACATACATGACTAAATGGCTAAATGTTTTCCCTGTACTGTAACTGTCACTGTGGCTTAAAATACACATAAACAACCACAACCAACACATCACGCATCAATTCAACTGGACAGATTTTGTAGGTGGTATTTCACGATGCTGAGTAGAACAGAAATGTTCATCCACTTTTCACCAGTGAAGGCAAATTAAAATCCCCTTACATCCTGGCAGCATGCCACTGGCTCCTGCCTTCAACAAGACATTTCAAATCAGCTTAAAAGAATCTTGGTGAAAAGCTTAGTGTTTACTTTTTAGACATTTTGGCACTGAATATTACATCACAATGTCAAGTGTGTTCTTTCAGTTTTGCAACAATAAAAGAGTTTCTTGTTGCCTTGGTGCATTCACTAAAAACTGAAATCGGTCCAATTGCCTGTTCTTTACACTGTTGTGATGACTCCATCCCCCATAGCCATGAGCAATGGTTTGTTTAACAGTAATCAATTTCTCCAATTTCTTCAAGCTCTTCAGTGTCCTCGGTCTCTGATTTCATTTTTTGGATTTTTTCTTTTTTTTTTCAGTGCATTTTGTTTTATTTTTTTTCCAAGGCTGTGTTTGGTGTGTGACTGTAAGCAGATCTGCCACACGGCTGAAAATTCATGCACGGTCTTATCACCAGCTCACATGGTTCTCCCAGATTGGAGACAGAAAGGACAGATGTTGGATCTGTTCCTCCGTCTCTATATGTAAATTTGTTTTAGTAATCTCAGTCGCAGCTAAAAAAGAAACAACATTCTCGCAAGTCTCACAATGTTTTGCTTCATCAAACTCATTCTTTTCATCGCAGTGACATTTAAATCAGCAGACATGTCAAAGAAAATATATGTTTGTTTTTTTTATAGATCTACATTTAAGCTGCAGGCAGACGCTGAAGCTCTGTATGGTTTCATCCAGGCTGAATTACGAAACTACATCTTCTTAGCCAAAAGAAAAAATAAATAAATAACGAGCAGGGAATCGTGCATACATAAAAATGTATTTCGTTTTTTAAGCTTTAGCTCTCACCCAAATTTCGCATCAACTTAGTTTGGTTTGTTGAAATGAATAAAGTAATCCAGCAGGACCGCCTTAAATGCCAAATATAATCAAAGCATCTCAAATGTGGTATTTGTCAAAAGATTATTATGCTCATGCTTTTTTTCCTCTCATCAACAGTTTAAAGTCGCTTTAAACTTTTGTAGCTGGTGGTGAGTCACGCTTCAGCAGAGTTCAGCATTATTGATGTGTTCAGGCTGCCACTGTCCCTCATAGACTTTGACGGCCACAGGGAGAAAGCAATGATGCGGGATCAAAAGAAGACAAACCACCCTGAACTCTCCATTTCAAACATAGTGGCGAGCTCGAGTGCAGTTAAGCAGGTGGATTCTTGCACAGCTAGACATACAAATTGAAATAAGATTCGCCTCCCCTCTTCATCATTATTCATTTCAGGCATTTTATTTCATTACACATCTTCAGACTAACTTATCCTCAGTTAGTTGAATGACATTTGGACCCCGACTCTATCTTAATTCAACTCATCGATGTTGGAAGTTAGCTGTGGTGAGCGTCTGCATCTCAAGCAGCAATTTTCAGCATGATGCGTCTGTTTGTAGTCAAACAGAGATATGGGTCAGCATGCAAGACTTCACTGCGGCCTGGATTGGCAATGTAACAGATCCCAGCACCTTGCCATGCAGGTGGTGCGCCCATATGGCAGCAGCTCTATGCAGCACCTTCGGTTGTGATACAGTCTCCTGCACTCACGCTCATTCAAGCCTCCTTTTTGAATTGGATTTCAGCAGAGAGACCCATTCTCCTTCATAAAAGTGAGATTGGTTGTTATGAAGCTATCAGGGGTGTTAAAATTCCTCTTAGTCTGACCTCACCCTGAGACCAATATGCCTTGGGAGATCATACGGGAGGTGTTGCTCCCTACATCAAGGGCATCTAAACCCCTAAACCACAACAAGGTGGGTCTCAGAGGGTTCCTGCAAAAAGTGCTACCTTGCTTAACTTGCTGCCACAGCTATGCGGTACCAAATAACAATAGCAATAGATGGATGGACTGCAGATTCCTGCATCGTTTAATAGTGTAGGCATCCCTCCTCGACTGATTTAAAGAGCACTTAGGCTAATGAGAATCACCAGTTGGTTGCATCGAGTTAAAGTTTGCACTGATTGGCTGGACTTGGATTATCATATAAAAAATGTATATTTATAAATGTAATACTAATAATAGCACATTTTTTTCAAACAATCTGCTTGGGCTGTCAGTATACTGTTGGAAGTGCAGTAAAGATAAAACTGCAGCACCAAGAGTTATCTAGGATTTACAAGTGGTATAACAGGGTTAATTAATATGCCTTGATGTTCTTTTTTCTCATTATTATTTCTAGTGCAGTATCCATTCAGAACGTGACTGTTTGGAATAGGCCAGTTGTTTGGCCTCTGGTATTGCTGCTTGCAGCTTTCTTAAGAATCTCTCGACCAAACAACTTCAAACTCGACACTGTGCTTCCTTGGGTCAACGGCAATACACCCACCAAGTGTGACGGCAATCAGAATAGTCTAGAAAATCAAAGAACAGACACTTCTTCCATTTTAGTTACATTATTTGTGGATAGAGTAGTAGGAAGAGTATCAAGATGATATTGTGCTTAATTTACATTTTATGCTGCAGAACGGCGGAGTTTCTCCAATTCCCTTTTGGCATAAAAACTGGAGAAAAGAAAATGTTATTAAAGTCCAGCAGCACAGTTTTCATGGAATACGATGATTCTCGTGCTGTATCTCTCTACCTGCCTTTTAGCTCTTCATTCGTGCAGTGATGTTAGTTATAAAAGGCTAATGTCCAAGGCATTATCTTAAAAGCTGCCATATCAAATTGCAGTCTATAGCTGCCTGAGGGGCTAACTGTGGCCAATGGTGTGTGTGCGTGTGTGTGTGTGTGATTCAAGTTTTGTCATCATAAAAACGCATGTGAACCATTGCTGTCCAAGAAAAAATGTGTATTTCTAAATATTTTTAGTGTTTAAGTGTTCTGATTTATTTAAGGGTAAAAAAAAGAACTGAATGAAATGAGTATAATATATGTGGTGATGAAAATGATTTACTGCTGCTTTGCTTTTTTTTCTCAACACTTTAGCAATGTGTTCATAGCACTGATGAGCAGAAAACTGTCAAGTATTGAAAAGCTGTCTGGTCAAATTCATAATTCAGCTTTCATGTTTTATTATTTAAAATTAAATTTCTGCTAATTAAACAAACTACTTTATTTGGGCAAAGCTGCGCAGATGTCTGAGTTAACAGAATATTTAATATTTAAGAACTTGGTTATTACCTTTGACAAAGACTTTCAATTTGACAGACTGAAGCTGGTTAACTATGTATAAAATACAATAAGATATAATTAGAGTTGTTTTGTTTTTTATTCTTTTCAGCTTCAACTTTATTTCAGTTTTCCAGCAAGGCATAGTACATAAAGAACACTGCATGGGGGAGGGCAGGTCATTTCACAGTCAATGATGTGTTTTCAATAAAACACTGTGCAAAAGATAGTCCAAAATAACTGCACTGTGTCATGATATTGGCAATCTTTTAAAAAACTCTTGTAATCCTGTAAACCTGTAATCAAACTGCACTTATAATAAATGCTACCCTGACAGCGGAGAACAACCCCCAATAGCAAGAATACAAATTTCCATTGGTGTACATGCCTTTCCTCTGCTGCACCCCATCAATAATGATGACATCAAGATAATGTAAAAATAAACAGCTCCAGGTGCATACTAGCTAGACCAGACATACAGTTAAAGACAGACAACACAGTGACTAATATGACACTGACTATAATAGCATATTTTTCATATTATATGCTGTATATAAAATATTTAAAAAATGCTTGCCAACATGACACAGGTGCATATGTTGGCATTTGCGATTTTTCTCTTTTTATTATTTTGTACATTGTAGATTAAGACTGGCGACATCAAAAGCAAAAAATGAAATAACACATTTGGAATAATGTAATTAACAGAAAGGGTAAACAAAGCAAAACATGCTTTATATTTTTAATTCTTCAAAGTATAGCCACATTTTGCTTTTTACATTTACATTTTGATGACAGCTTTGCACACTCTTGGCTTTCTCTCAAACAGCTTCATGGAATGCTTTTCAATTAACAGTTGTGCCTTTTCAAATGTTAATTAGTGCAATTTCTTGTCTTCTTAATGTGTTTGAGACCATCACTTGGCATACGGCAATTAGTCTCATTTGACAACTAGCAATCCATATTGTGGCAAGAACTACCCAACTAAATAAAGAGAAACCGTTCCATCATCATCATCACTCAGTCAATCCAGAAAATATCAAGAACTTTGCATGTGTCTTTAGGTGCCGTCACAAAAACAATCATGATGAAACTGGCTTTCAAGAGGACCACCCATGAAAAGGAAGACCAAGACCTACAACTGCTGTAGAGGATAAGTTCATTATAATTACCAGTGCCACAAAACAGCAATTAATGGCACCTCAGATTACAGCCTAAGCAGCAGATGCATGTACACTTGAGCATTTTGAGAGTCCAAATTTGGGAGGTTTGGTTCCAAACAGCGTGTTTTTGTGAGACACAGAGAAGGTGACTGTATGGCATCCGCATGTGTTGTTCCCACTCTGAAGCATGGTGGAGGGCTACGTATGGACTGTTTCAACAAATGGAGTGGAGTGCTGCATGTAAAAGATAATCTAGCCTCCAGTCCTCGCCTGGACGGCAAAGTGAAAGGCAGCCAATTACTCAACGATTACTCATACATGAAACTGATTGAGAAAATGCCAGTGTGTGAAGCTGTCAACAAAGCAAATGATAGCTACTTCAAAGAATATACAATATAAAGCTTGGTTTGTTTACACTTTTTTTTTGTTTACCACTTAATTCCATATGTATATTTTCATAGTTTTTGATGTCTCCAGTGTTAATCTACAAAGTAGAAGGTAACACAAGTAAATAAAAACCATTGAATGAGAAATGCTGCTGTATGTGCAGGCATGTACCATAAAAGTAAGCAAAGACTTACACACACACACACCGAGCAGGATTAACCACACTCTTCAACATTAGTAAACATCCTGTGCATATACTGTACATGCTGATAGTCTTTATCATCCTTGCGCTGCCGCCTGACTCAGTCCGTCTTGTCAAACAGCATACGTGCTATTGTCAGGGCAAAATTTCACAGAATGTGACAGTGTTATAGATAACACACATTGAAGGGACGGGGTGAGGAAATAATGCGGCATGTTCTGCAATGAGAGTGTGTGTGTTTGCTTGTGAGTACACCTGTATTCCTGAAGGCAGAAAGAAATCTCTGACTATACTGGAGTACATTTAATGTCACTATCAGTAGGACATTGGACACTTTCATTATGAAATAGCAGTTCGGTAACTGTAATCTAACAGCTGCGGGAGGAAAAACATTTGTGCACCTCCATGCATAAATATCTACTATGTATACTCCGGAAAGCCAACTGCAGTTATTTGTCAAATAAAAAGTTGTGTTGAATGAAGCTGAGTGTGAAATAAGTGTATAAACATTACATTTAGTTGTTTACTTTCATTGGTACAATCTGCTGTTCAGCTGCTTTGACATATTTCTGCCCCCCCCCCCAATCTTTGAACTAGAGAAAATGGATTCAAACAAGCCAAATCATTGGTTGTGTGTGACATTTGGTAATGCACTGAATCTTTGTTTAAGAACCCATTCTGGCACTGACACAGCAGCACAGAGCACATTCAAAAAAAAAAAAAAAGCTTGAAGATCACAATAAATAATGTAAGTCTGCAACCAGTCAGTCATGAGCTGACTAACTGGTGAGGAGAAACCACTGAACAATGGCACCTCGTATCCAATCCAACAAAAACACCCTTAACTTCAACGTTTTTTCCTCTTATCTCTATCTGTTTGGTATTTTGAATTATAAACAGTTTCCGTATATGAATGCAAAATCTGTTGGCAAGGGACCAAGGTTTTGGTAACAGAAGTGCTCTGGTTTCCATTTGTAGTCCGTCAAATACATTTGAGGGGCTTTGGTTGCATGCAGGTCCGTATGCAGAGCACAAGAGGTAAAATGTATATGTAAATGTATTGATCAAGATGAAATTTCTTAACCGATCGCCCGACAGCAGTTCCGTTTTGTCTTTTTTAGCTTTTATATGTAAATATCTGTTCGTAGACATTAGCTAAAATCTGTCTTTCTCATCATTTGCACATGTCAGGATTCTAATTGGACTGCAGAGAAAGTCTTGGCCCAGATAGTCGCTCTCCCAATATTAATCGTATACACCATAACATTGGCCGCTGCTCCTTCAGATGATAGCCGATGGGTTCCGATGAGTGCCGAGATCACAGCATATGGGGAGTGTCAATTTAAAGTCTAGGTGCATACCGCTCCTCTGATGATCAAAGATTAACACCTTTTGGCACGGTCCCTCACACACTTTCACTTCCTCAGCACACTTGGCTGCACTTCCTGCCCTGCTCACTTGATAAAAAAAAATTGACCATCAGCTACATAGCATACAATGTTTTAATCATATTCATTGTGAGTCTTGTAACTCCAATTTTTAGTCACAATGTGTGCATTGTCCTGTAAATTAGGTGACAACATGGCTCTATGTTATTAGTTAACCCACAGTTAACCCTCTGAAATGATACTGGCCCATCAGGATTCCTCTGATTCATTCAGATTAGCACTCAAGCAAAGAGCTGACCAACAGCATGTGCAGGTTTCAAAGCCACAGATTTGGTAACTGTTCAGGGAACCTGTTTGTGTCATGGAGTTGAACATGTTGTTATATGGACATGGTTGAAATTGGCAAAATGTGTCATTGTTAGTGGAACAATATTATAAGAGTAAATAAAACTATCTCAATAAAGCACAGCGTACACAGGAATATATCACCCAGCCTGTGCCTTGGTATTAAAATATTGGTGTGCCATACAAGCTGCACTATATTCATTTTTATTGGACTACCCTGCGTGTTGTTATAGTCCGGTGTAATGTATTGGGGGTTTGGGTAGACTAATGGAGTGTATGGGCGACTCTGAGTAAACATCCTGCAGATGATAAAGCTCCTGTATCCAGTGGTGATCTATTCCTGGATAGGAACACACTCCATTTCTGCTGGGACAATGCACACACCTTTACAAACACACACACAGACGCACACACACACAACGCGCACACACACACACATAAACTATTCCTGGACACGCAGCCAGACAGAGGGATTGGTCGTGTCTGGCTGGCACTGGCACTACCAGCTGACACTGCAGGTTGTCTATGTGTGCGTGTGTTCTTGTATGTCTATAACTGTGAGGACCAGTTTGAGTTTTAGGCCTTGAGAGTGAAGGCAGTTTGGGAAAATGAATGGGCTTGTTACCAAGGGGAGGGGGGGGGGGCACTACTTCCAGGTGTGCTTTATTTATTTATTTTGTCGTCTGTTTTCTGTCACATTACATCCCATTTCACACACTCCTCACACATTTTCTTGAGTGTTTCTTTCCAGATGGTTGCCTGTAATATTTTGTATAGTGTCCTGTCTTGGATGCAGGCCTATTGATCTGTTGTGGAAGGAAGCTTTGGACTGGATTCAAACAGCCTCTCTAACATGAGCAAAATATAGTCCAAATGCAGCTTTCAACCCAAAAATATTGTGAATCTTGCATAAGGATCATGATGCAACAGCTCGCCTGGGGGAAATCAGATACCCATCCAAGAAGTTTCCTTTAGCCCTCATTTCTTCAAAAGTTTCCTTGAGGCTTGAGACTTGATTTCAGGATTAAGGTTCGAGTTATGTTTTGATCGGATTAGAGGCTAGGAAACGCAATAAGTGAATGAGGGATCTCACAAATATAGCACATACCTGTACTTCTGTGCACACACGTGGGTATCTATTTACGCATTTGAGCTTTTGTTTCCTTGTTATATGGCACCTATAGTAACTCCATGGCCGGGGGGTGCACTGTCCTAGATAGTGAAGGTGTGTGCAGCCTAAGATGCGTAGCTCAGTGAAAAGTGAAAATGGAGCACTGGTTTCTGGGGGGAAATCATTTAAATTTTAATGAAGACAGAAACGTAACACTCTAATGAGCAGTGACTCCATGCACTTGCAAAACACGCTCAGCCTACCTCTTCAATACTCAGCCCAGTCACAGATTTATACAACTGGTTTCCAACATAGGAGGAGTAACAGAGTTTTAATGAACCTGGATGTAAAGAGGAAGGTTTAAGCGCAAGATAAAAGGGAAGCACTAAAGCAAATGAAATCTTTTCCATGCGTCCCAGTTTAGTTTGAGGGAATATTCATTTCTGTTATCTACATTTAAAAAAAAAAAAGAAAAAGAAAAGCCCTCGCATCAGTTAAGTTGCTGTACATGCTTTAAAAATATATATATATATTCTTTGGAAAATATATCTTTGAGCTCAATGATACTACTGTGCATAAAAATGTTTTTTTAAAGAAGGAAAATCAGATACATTATTAGTTGGGGCACATGCAGGCTTATTTTCGGAGCGAAGACATGATTTGGGTGGGAAAGTTCAAATAAACATTCATCTGCATCTATTAGAAAAAGGTGTCTGTGGAGCAGCACCAGGGATTGTCTCATTATTTTTGGAAGAGAAAGTATGAAAAGCAGGCATGAAGGGATGCAAATTAAAGGTTGTTGATATTACAGTGCAGAGGTGTCGTTGTCAATAAACCAGACAATTATGAGACTCCGAATAAACGGGGTGTCCCCCGTGGCTTACATGTTAAAATGCCAACCATGAAATGCAACATCCTCAGTTCGAGTCCGACTGGGGACCTTGTTACATGTTTCTCCCTTTTTTTCATGTCATCTCTCTGCTGGTACTCCTTAATAATGAATAAAAAAGGCAGATTTGTGCATAATAGGGGTTAAAATTCCTACACCGATTGTTTGACGCAAATGCAAACACACTCAAATTAATGGTGAAACTCAAAATCACTATTTTATTTTAAATTCAATGTCCTGAAGAAGAAGAAGAACAACAACAACAACAACAAAAACTACAGAAAATGTTCCTTAGCCTGTTTTTCTTTACTGGAGAAACATTAAGCATGCTTAATGTGGGTCTTTGTAGTAAAGCCAAAGAATGACTATATCTGTGAAAAGTAGTGACAGGCATGGATGACATTAATCTAACAGTACGTTGTAGTAAGCCGATTCGTCCCTTTGGTATTTTGGTGCGGCCGTGGGAGGAGAAACACGACAAACAGATGTTTTGTGTACGTGAACTTCAACTCTGGTGGTGTATGTGTGATGCAACATGTTTGCATGTTGGCACTCTGAAACTCCTCAACAACAGTATTATCTGAATACTGTTACTGCTACCTGCTTTCTGTTTGATGGACCACTTTGGTCATGTGTCACTGTGGTTGGCACAAAGCTATGAGACTAGTAATGTGCTGGGCGACAGCATTATCACTGCAGATAACGATGAAGAGGTAAGGACAGAGGCAAAGAGAGGAGAGGTGAAGGGGTGATGTGAGGTAATGCTGACAGATTGTCAGATAGTCCTCCAGGGCTTCCAGGGACACTCATGTCTTAAGTCCATAATACCCCTTAAGTTCAGTCAAGGTTCACTGGCATTCATGGATAACAGAACCACATGTCTAGGGTCTAGTGTCTGGGTTGTGTTGCATCTAATCTACTCGCTTGCAGGAGTGGAAAAGGAACCAGGACGCTGAAGAAATAGTACTGAAGTTACTGCAGGGTTATATTCTTCACCGGCACGGGTAAAAGGTGCGATAGAAACATTTGAAGATAGCTGAAGGTTGGAGCTGCAGAGTGCCTACAGTGAAAGGTGGCTTCCTGACTGATTATTCTGAAACATTATACCCCGCAAACCAGTGCCACTTCATTCAGCGAGGCCTCTGCATTATGAGACAAAAGATTTTCAAAGCAACTCCTCCTTGTAGTGCCATGAGAGCAGAACCGTCTCTCTGTAATTATTGCCTTTCTAAAAGTAGTTGAGGACCTTCAAACTGATTTCAGATTGTAGTAATAAAAGTACTAATTACAACTATAGATAAAGTACTTGAGATACTCTAGCTCCATGCCAGGACTGCTTTCATGCTCCAAATTATTATAAAAAATGTGGACTGATAGTGAGAAGGAAGTGAAGGAGCGAAGAATTGGAGTGGGAGGAATTCAGAAATGCTGCATTAACGTGTCAAATCATGTGTAAAGAGGAAAGCTATTCATTTTGATTTATCAGTGAATATCACAAAACTTAGTTTCAGATGATGGGTAATATAACAGAAGGCCTTGTAACTCTCTTTAACAAGGAAAATATAATCATAACATTGAAAGAACAGTAAGAGACCTTTTCGAAGTCAACAGGGACACAGTGTGTGTGTGTGTGTGTGTGTGTGTGTGTGTGTGTGTGTGTGTGTGTGAGACAGAGAGACAGAGAGGTGACTGACAGAGCGGAATAAAAGAAAGCAAAAATAAAGAAAGCGAGTCAACATGAGATAATCTGCAATCACTCAAACAAGAGAAGCTCTATCCATATCTCAAGGTAGGTAATTGCATTATCTTTGTAAATGTTTTCTATTTTTCAACTATGATCATTTATTCATGCATAAGGCGACTGGTGTTTCTGTAAACTGTCTGAAATGATCAATGGCCCCGCTGAACACCTTTTGCAGATTGTGTTTTTCCACTTCCCCGTCTCTCCTCAAGTTGTCTTTTCATCTGATTTTGGAAGGATCTCAATTAGACAATCCTGGCATTTTAAACATGAAATCTGAGCCGGAGAGGTGTGCGGATTGTCCTCAGGACAGGATGAGAGGGGATTTTATCAGGACCATTCAAATACCTGGGGAGAATCAGAACGCTAAATAGATTATATGAAAGGATCAAACTAACTATCAATAATTGTCTGATGTGCAACCCCTGCCTGTTTGAAGCCAAAATGAGTACATGGATTTCATTAAATAATTGGATCTAACACTTAGTTGCATACTAATGTCACCGAAAAATACCAGTACAATTGTAGAGACCTACGTACAGTAGGTTCCTACCAGAGCAGGGGCATACTATATAAAATACTAAATATACTAAATACTACATACTAAATAAAATAAAAACATAAATAATACCTCCTTTCCTAACACTACCAAAACTGGACATGCTAAATCTATCCCCCTTTAGAACTGTCAGTACTTTGAGTACTAACATGTCCTTGTCGCACTGTACCTTGTTTGCGTCCCTTTTATGTAAGTCCCTTTGGATAAAAGCATCAGCTAAACGACTAAAATGTAAATGTAATGTTGTTTACTTTGAGCTGTGGTCAGTCCAGACCTTTCTTATGCTTAGATATGTAGAAAATGTGAGCGTCAGAGTGTCATATTAGACAGTCAAAGCCTGAATTAAGGGTGTGAAGCGACACAAACAAAAAGATAACATGCTGTACTGCGTGTGGTTATAACAGTTATAGCAGCACACTGGGCAAAAATCATTCTGAATGTTTTTAAGAAGATAAAGGTCGTTTAGCAGTGCTGGAATCTGCTCTGTCCTTAACACCGTCCAGATGTAAAACTGAAGGATTTTTTGACAGATATTTTTTGATTCCAGTGTCTGAGAACGGTGATGGAGAGTCAGCAGCTACTTTCATGCAGCCTGAACAGAAGATGCAGAGACATCAGCATTGTACATTTTGTCAATCTTTTGACAAATCTTTTTTTCCTAACAATAATAGTTCAAAGCCTCGTGGAACACTTAAACCACTTCAGCTCAAAGCTGTATTGACACGGTCATTATCTACCAATCGATAAGTTGAATTCAGAGAAAGGAAATGAACATTGTGAATGAATGGGTACAGCATAAGTCCAAAATTTCTGCTACACTGCTTAAGCTTTTGGTGCATATTTCCAGAAAGACGTTTTAGTATTAAGCAAAAAAGAGATTAATTTAAGTAAGAAAAATGTGTTATTAGAGGCAGTAATGAATTCTGTAATGCAATCTTAAAAGCAATCCTCAAACTGAATTATTATAGTTAAATTATGACATTCAAATTTAAACTAAATACTGTACATGCATGCAAGAGAGACGCAGTTTGACTTGTGCAAGTGCGCATTCGTGGTTGGATTTATTCAATTAACTAGAACTATAAAACAATAACAGACTAAAAACGTGTCCGCAGAAGGACCTAATGAAATTCCCTCCACGCTCCTTCATGTTTCGTCATATTGAAATGTGTCTTCGGTAAGTGGGCTGCGACAGTGCATCAACACAATACAATGGTAGCGGAGTGTGACTGTTTGGACAGCTATGTCCACTTTCACACACAAAGAGGCACGGATTTTTCAATTTCAGCCTTTCACAATTCCAACCAACCATTTTAACAAGGGCACAGACCGTCACTCACAGATGTTCACACACATGCTACATCTAAACTGCATGTCATTCGCAAGAATTTCCAGACTAATGAGAAGAAAATGTATATTGGAGACACAAAACAGACAAGAAATGTAGCAGAAATCCAAGGCTGCACTGACAACATAAGCAGCAAAAGTGTAGCAATGCAACATAAGCACGAAATATAGTGGTGGCTTAGAGGTTTAAAGACATAATTCTTTAAATCTTTAGGCTACAATATATAATATATATTCTAGGTATATATAATATATAATATATAATATAGGTACAATATTTCTGCCTTTCCTCACCTTCATATGTCTGGAAAAAAGCTAAACAAATGCCACCCTGAAGTTAAACATGTAGATACAGTAGTGGGTTGAAACCACAAAAGCAATTCGCACTCACCTCTTGACCAAGAATAGAAACATGCTGTCAAGCAGCATGGATAAGTACAGTAATGGGGAATTTATTTATTCATCTACTGATTCAAGTTCAGCTGAACTCTAATGTCACGAGGCTTATTTAAAGTTAGCGCAACACAAGATAATAATTAATTCACTACTTACACAATCCTTTCCTTCTAGTTCCCCAAAACAAACATAGAAGACAGCTCATTACAAAATATGATAAAAGAGACTAATAATACACTAGTTAAAGGCTAAGTTTACATAGCACGTTGGCAGTAGAAGTCTGCTGAGACAAGAAATGGAAGCTTTCCGTTTTACTTTTCAGAAAATTTAACTTGAATGATGAGTGGAATAAAACAGAGCATCTGCAAATTCTACAACAGAAAGACATTCATCACAGAAATACTAAATCTGACAACCCACCCCACTGCACCACACAGCCACAAAGTTATTCAGGGTGAAGGAACAAAGAGAGACAAAGGGGAGAAAAAGGGGAGTTCAGGAAAAAAAAGAGAGAGAGAGAGAGAGAGAGCACAAAATATAGAGAGGAAGTGAAGGATTATTTATTTTTCCTCTCCCAGGCTGTTTTGGTCTGGCTGATCCATTCTTCCAGGAAGTGAAATCAAATCAGAAATCATCCGGTTGTTCAATAATGTATTTTACTCTTATCTTGTTTCAGAGCAGAGAAAGAACACATGGCAGAAAAAGACAAAAAGACTGAGAGAGGTTACACACACTCCAAGAACAGGCACACAAAATGACTCAGACTTTTTGTCCTCACATTTTATCTTCGTATTATCACATACAAATCATATTTTTCTGTGTTTTGTCAAGATAGTACAGTAGCACATGTAAATGTGCTTTGTTTGGTTCAAACAAAAGTAAAAGAGAAGAACACCAATCAGTGTTTCCCAAACCAGAGGCGCCTGTGCCCGAAAATCAACCTATTATAAATCCACCCTGGCCGCGTTTGCTAGCATGTTGCACCAAATTAGCTACCTGTGTTTCCATTTAAGAAAGTCTTCAACGCAAAGTGATGATTGCCAGACTAACAGGTTTAGGCTTGTTAGCTAGTCCCACAGTCGGCGCTCTCCAGCTCACAAAGTGAACCTGCAAATGTGTGAAACAGAGGTACAGGGAGTGATGAGCCCTAGGCGAGCCAGAGAGAAATTCTTATTTTCGATAAAACGACAACACGAGCCCCAGAAAAACCAGCAGTCCCATTCATCAACGATGATATCACAGCTGACAAGGGCAACCCCAAACCAGGCGGCAAGCCAAGACCACATCCAGTTTGGCTGGAGGACCAAAAATCTATAAGGAAATGATGATTGATGATGACAAGACAATGTAACATATATATGTAATGTCATATATATATATATATATATATATATATATATATATATATATATATATATATATATATATATGTGTGTGTGTGTGTGTGTGTGTGTGTGTGTGTGTGTGTAAAGCCTGTTATGTTGGTATAGAAATTGCATAAACATCCTAGAAAGTTTCATTTACTCAATCCAGTATGTTTGGGCAGAAAGAAAAGATTTGGTATTGGAGAGCAATTACTGCCCAAAAATAACTCTACTGGGAATGCTTATCGTTGAAGATTGCCAGTCTGTTTGTGTGCTTGAGCTTGTGAGCAATTTTTCATCTGCTTGTTCCTCCGTCCTCAACAGTTTGAAAGTCAAACATTGGCTGCCCTTCCCTCCCTCAGAGTTTGTGCTGTCTGTCTTCCCACCACCTGCTGGGCTGCCTGAGTCTCACTCAGTCTGTCGTCACACTACAGTAATTGTTGGCTGGTTTTGTGCGTACCCTGAGCGTACACGCGCATGCGTGCAGCGTGCATGGTGATACAGAGTGCGAAACCTTCAAACTCATCCAATATTGTCACCGAACAGAATCGCTCAAGGGGGGGGGGGGGGGGGTTCTGAAAGCTTGTCAGGTTTCCCCCCATTCATCTGCTGCTACCCATCGACATTTAGGTTAATACTACAGGACAGCAGTGAAATCCCACAGGAAGGCTGGAAAAAGAATCGTGTTTTTGTCATGAAATTGTTCAGGTTATTAAATCTGACATTAAGAACAAGCTCAGGACAACACTAACAAAAAAGCAAATCATACCGTTTTCAGTGATTACTTTACACTCTACTTACAAACAGAGAGACTGTAATGTCTTCAAGATAAGCTTTTTGACTGTGAAGGCTGGCTTTCATTTCAAAATGTAAGAGAGTCCAGCCCTCTCTACTGTAGATCATATTTATAAAGTGGCGTGTTGACTGATGGAACATATTGTTCTTGAGTTTATGAGTTTAGGTTTTACCTTTCAGATTAATATGATGTGCAGCCGTCTGGAAAGTATCAATCTACAAATGGCCTTGCGAGACTGAATGAGAGCTTGAAAGAGACAGACGAGTATCTCTCTCTCTCTCTTCTCTCAGAATATTTCAAAAGCTGAAAAATGTAAAAACGACACAGGATGCAAAAAATGCCTAACAGGCCAAGGTGCTTAAAAAACAGGTTTTAACAGCTTCTTTAAAGGCCGGTTCAACTAACTGTGTTTTTATAGTATGGGGAATGCAGTTCCAGAGGGTGGGACGCACAACTCCAAAGACCCATAATCTTCGGTATTAAGCCTACATTTCAGAGAAGAGCTTGGTCAGTAGACGTCAGAGAAATTAGTCAGAGTCAGGGGACATGACATAGTGATTTAGAAATATAGAGTGGGGCCAGTACATTTAGTACTATACGGGTAATTACATTTTAAAATGAATTTTATATGTAGATTGGCCAACACCCGTACGATGTGTGACGAACAACATGCATTGGTTAAAAGCCTAGCAGTCACATTTTGGGCCAACTGAAGCCAGGATACAAAAAAAAACCCAGAAAGACGGGCGGAGACGAAACATGACTATTTCCCACCAGAGTTTGGATGAGCCTTCACACCTGCAGAAAAGATGCTATCCGAGGAAACAAACTCTGGTCCATTTAAAACGGACCAAACAACTCTGGTGTGAAAGCACCTAGTATAAACTTTAATAGTTGCCACAACAAAAAGCCCACTCTAAAATAATGCGGTTTTAACTTAAAAATTATTTATTAGGCTCTGACCTATGGCTGCTTCATGTGAAGCTACAGCTACAGATACCAATTTCTTTTTCCCCAGGAGAGAAAAGTCATGACCCGTCCTTCTCTGCCACAGATTGGCTCACCCCGATATTCCAACGAAGGCAAGAAGCACTTGTCAATCAAGGGGTAGAGTCATGCTGTTCAATCAGCATCTTGATTTGCTACACCTGTCAACCATCAGATGGATCATCTCCAAGCCTCACTAAGTCAGATTTTAATGAATTTGTGATCAAAATTTGAGAGGAATTTACCTTTTGCATGCATAGAGAAAAGTAATTTATTGTCAACTCAAGAAAAATAGCGTTGCATTTATATTTCGTTGAGTGCAGTAGCATATTTTCTTGTATTTTCTAATAATTTGACACTGGGGGGGGGGGGTGACCAGCCCATCCTCCTCTGGCCAGTAGTCAATGACAGAGGACAAAGTAAATCATTTGTGACTCCATTTATTTTTGTTGGTGAGCAGTTATGGTTGAAACACGCAGTCACTTTGTGGATCACCCGGGTCATAACTTGAATAGAATAGCAGCATTTGAAGAGAGAGGCACAAAAGAGAACAATATTGAAGTGATTAAGAGCTATTTATTTAAAAGATGCTACCCCCTTCACTTGGCCATTAGTGGAAAAAGGTTCCATTAATGTCTTTCATTGACCAGACACTCTTAGGAAAAACAAACTGATATTGTTCAGTCAAATAACTGTGATCAAGATAATCATAGTGCCTCCTTTTTAATGCTCCACAACAACTCCCATGTCCAAACAGCCCATTACCCATTCAAGATGAAATTATGCCATTATCAGTGAAAGAAAGACAGAAAGGTTTGAGAGGGGTTTTTTTTCTACCATGTTTTGGAAATAATAGCACTGGAGTGACACTGTCTTTAATTCAGCATCTGCTCAAATTAAGACTTGAAAACTGTTTCCGTGTTTTTTTTTTTCCACAGCTGTACTTGCTTTCTCTCACACTGTTTTGCATCATTGAAATGCAGCTCGGTGTTTGAAGCCTAAACACGGGTGAAGTGCGATGAATGGCTAATCAGTTTTTAGACACTTAAGGCAAATGTGTCTCATCTATTGAAAACTCTGTTGAGCTTCCACGTTTCGCGGTCATACCTTAAAGACACAGATTTCTAAATACTAGAGTGGTGATGTGTGTGTGTTGGGGGGATGGGGTGGTCCAAACGGGAATAACTGTGACATGTTTTTAAACACTATCTGTTAGCTTTGGCCTTACTGCAGAGCCCAGCACATCAAGTCAGAAATGCTAAACTAGAGCATTTACATTAGCTTACCATAATCAATATCTAAAACGCAAAAAGCAAAGAAAAATATAGAAAAGAACAGTATAATTGACCAAAGACTAAATGCATCATTTACATCTTGGCACCAAAATAAGAATTATTAAATGATTGAAGGTCTGATGATTGAAATGATGAAGGTCTATTTAGTCGATGTCCCTACTGTGTTGGATGACAGGCGAGAGTTCTTAGTATTTCTCTCCACCAAAGAGCTTTTTCGATTTTGAATTTGTTTTCAGTCCAGAAAAGCCTGAGTGAACCCAGATCATAACTGAACTGCAACGGTGGCACTGGGCTCTAAATATATTTTTATTCAGTACAACAGACCCTCTGCAGTCTACCCAGTGCTTTAATTGAACTGATTTGTCAGTCCATATGTTCAGCTGACCATCTGTGATTCAACTCCAATAGTTCTAACCTTTGACTTCCATCTCTGTTTTGACTGGAGATTAAATTTATGTTTATATCATTCATTTCAATGAATTCTGCAAATCCTTCTTTCAAAATAACACCTGTTTATAAGGGGACTTTCTACACCTAAAAAGCATAAATAGCCCATTCAAAAATATGTAGTATTCCTCTCAGTCATCTAACCTCACCAATTCAAGCTTTGATAGCAGGGGATTCCAAACTTTTGATAGGTAATGTAATGTTTAAAAAAAAAAAACAATCATTATCATCCTCATTAATACAGTACTGCTCTGGCCCTCCACGAAACTACAAAGCACTACCCACACACAACACAAGGACGAATCCTATTTAGAACGGAGAGACACTAGAAAACTGTAGGAAACACTCTCTATGGAAATTTAGATAGTATAAATAACATCACAGACAACCTAGTTACAGAAATAAATAAAAAGTTTTCACAAGCCGCATATAATGTAGGCTGTAACTAGGCCATTTAATCATTTTCAAAAGAAAATTTGAGGGAACAACCTAAACCCCAGCTGCATCAGTGTTCAAGTCAACAATTTGTCACAGATCGCTCTCAGTTCAGTGTTGACTTGAAAGGTGGATGCTGTCCAGAGTTAATCCTGAGTGCTATCCAGAGTTGCGTGCGCGTGAGCTCACTGTAGGTGTCGATGACAGCATAGTGCCGAGTGAGAAGGTGTTGATTGCGGTTGCTCACGTCAGTAATGCGATTAGCAAAATCTAATGAAAGTGAACAACATTAACTTGAAAGAGGAAGAAAAACAAGGAGGAGAACATTTTGCACAACACAGAAAGCACAGAAGCACACAACACAGACGCGCACAATGGGCGGCACACATTCTCCTAAACAGCTGTCCAAGCAAACAACGTCAGGATTGGAAAAAAAAAAATAAAAAATCTAAATGACGTTCTGCTCTGTTTGCCTCCAAGATTGTGCTGACAGTGCAACACTGCAGACGGGTAATCATATTCCAGAGCACCAAAGGGCACATAGCAGCACGCTAACTCGCTAATACTTCTCAGTAATATAGACTGTCAACTAAGTGATTATAGTAGATGATGACTTTGACAATACCTCCACAGTTTAAGTGCACAGTTTAATAGATATTGTCAACATGAGGCGGTAATTTGCATCTTTTTTTTTTTTATCTTTGACGTATTTGGTGCCAAATGCTCACTGCTGGGGTTGGTGTGCACTGCAGCTTTATGTATTAACAATACGTCCAGTACTGTGACATCTTTATATCTAACTCTCTTAAAAAAGGGGCATCCCTTCTATTTTGTACATGAAGCTCAGTTCAGTCATCGCGCATCGCGAGTACAACTCAAGGCTGGGAGAGCACTTTTATAACGTCTTCCGAGAAGCTTTTCAATGTTTGAAAAAAGCATTAATATCAATATTTCAGTTTGTGCTCAAAACTTACATTAGAAATTGGAGGTGTGGGCTTACTGTACAAGTAGGCAGACAAAGTCTAATGAAAGCGCCTGTGCAGTTACATAATGGGGACTTCGTGGAGTGGTTAGAGTATCATTTTAAAGGATAAGGCTTTTGTTTTTCCTTGTGATTCTTTGTTTTCCCCCATTGTACACCAATCCCAGACATCCACTAAAACCAACAATGTGTCTTACCATCCAGCTCTCCTCCTTTGTCTGTGACACTGAGCCCCAGGCCCATTTGTTCATACTGAAGATGTACATTGTCAAACTGTTTTAAAACGGCTAATATTTTTTCTCCTGGAATAACTGACCACTGAAAGTTTATGCAAATGTTGCCCGAAGTCAAAATACAATGCAGCTGTTAGGCCGCATTCAGAACGGACCCCGGCGTTGTGTCAAATACGCAGTTTTTCACATTCTTTTGAGTGGTGCTAGTGCTTTTTGGCTGCAAAGCAAACACTCAGACCGGTCCACAAAGTACACCTCCAGCCTGTATCTTTACTTGTTAGTAGGGCTTTTCATTGGATCTGTTGACCGCCATGATGGTTTTCACTGCTTGTGCTAACTGTGCACTTCCTATTTTCCAAACAGTTATTCTCGTCGTCGTTGTTGTTGTTGCTGCTGCTGGAAATCTAAAATGCTTCCTGTCCACTAAAGCATTTTTCTCAGAAAAGATTTTTAAGACCATCAAATCTAAAAGGCTTTCATGAACTGGCTATAGCCTGAGGTCATATTGCAGTACATAAACTGCCAACGGGAATGTTTAAGATCCTTTTATCCCATATGCTCTGCATTACATAAGTAAATAATTGGCAGGACAATGAGATGGATTAAAACATGAGACGTGGTAGACATACAAGAACTGGACTTATTTTTTGAGGCAAGGAAGTCCATAACCTATACAATATTCATGGAGTGACAGCAGTAAGAGAGAATGACACTGGTTTTAGCTGCAGCCTTGGCAGACACACCACAGAGGTGATCATTAATCATTCAGACTTCCCCACCACCACACTGTGCATTAGAGACTTAGTATACAGGAAGTGCACATGACATTACACTGTGTGTGTGTGTGTGTGTGTGTGTGTGTGTTTTCTGATGAGTGCGCCAAAAAACACCCACAACTATGTGATGAACACGAAAAGCATACACATAAAAAGTTACAAGTGAGATGACAGTGAGCGATTTTTCACGCACACACACACACACACACGACAACATCAGATTTATGTACAAAACTGCTGACATTTGGACAAACAAGCACGAGGGTTCATCACTACACTGCGAGCTGTGTTTTTTTGAAAGACGCGAAAGGTGGCTGACTGGGATCGGTAAAGAGGGAAACATGAAAGAGATGTAACTGATCAAGGTAAGAAATGACAACAAATGCCACAGAAGAAGTCAGAGACGCGAGAAGGGTAAAGATAGAAAATCACAGAAAAAAAGGTGGAGAGGGGAGGAGAGAGAAGGAGGTGAGAGCCAAGCAGACGGAAACAGAAAGTGACATCTGACATTTAAAACATCTTTAATGAGTTACTGAAGATTTGAAGGAGCTGGAAGTAAAAATAACCAAAAACACTGACATAGTAAGCTAAAACATACCACACATTTACATCGTGTGGGCCTGCACAGCAGATAACAATATCCACGTACCGGATATATTCAAGAGTCAAACAGAAAAAAGGCAAAGGAGAAATCCAAAGGGCAAAGAAGAGAAACAACGCAGGCTGATGTGACCATCTAGATCCTGGCTGGCAAAAACAGATGCCCAGAAATAGCGGCAGCCTCCGCCTCTAGCGTGCCCAGCCCTGCCTGCTGTGACATTACCTGCCTACCACCACATAATCATGATGAATCACTCTAGGGCTTGCCACCGACCGCTCACACCGCCAAACAATGAGTGGAAATGGCAAACATCGCCACACCGTGCAGCCTCTCTCCCTTAATCTTCCCTTTTTTGTCATTTTTTCCCCCCATTCTTTTCCTTATCTTTGCCTCCCTCTTCCTCTCTACGTATCGCTTCTCTTCTGTCCTTGGCTTCCGTAACCTCTCCACACTTTTCCAGCCGTTTTTTTTTTGCATTTTCTACTGCACCTCTGTCCGCAATATCAACAAGAAAGCTGAAGCTTCAATATCCAGAAGGGCACTGGAGGTGACTGGCGCCTGTATTTGCACAGACAGTATGATAATAGTTAACTTAATGATATTGAAGAAACTGAAGGAGTTGACAGCGCATGTGGATAGACAAGTGCATGATGCATGATGTCAGTCTGCTGCAACGTGAAAGCCATGTCAACATATGTCAAAGCGTCCTTATTCTGCTCTGTGTATCCGGTAATAAGACACAACTCGGTGCTTCAGATTTCAGCGGTTTGCCGAATGAACTGTAATTCAGGGAAGACATTTATGTGAGAATTCATAGCGCTGCCAATATTTTCTCCATGGCATTTGTTTTCTATGTCGTCTCTCGGCAAAAGAAATATGGGTGGTGAGGTCGCTACGGGGGGAAGTGTGATATATTTGAAGTCTTTTACTCCCATTGCGCCATAAGAAGACTGTGGAGGGCATTTTCTGAATTTAATAATAAGCCAAGCCACATTACTCTCAGCAGTTTGTTTTAATCTACCACGAGCATCAGGATGGGAAAGAAAACACTGTTTATCATCACTTTTCTCCCAAAATCAATATCTTGACAACAGGGATGAATTACATATTCTGCAATAACAAAGAGGGTAGCACCACTGCCTCGTATTTTTTTTCACATCGCACCATGACTACAAAATCGTCCTCATTTCTCAAAGGCAGTCGAAATAACACGCAACTAAGAGAAGAGAGTCTTCTGATTATAATGATACTAGTCAGCAGAATGCCTGTAAGAGCCGGTAAAATCTAAAATGGTGAATTTCTGTCATGACTCCCAAAGCAATTACCAGTGTTTCCCTTCACTTTGCCTCTCCGGGCTACTGTCTAAATAAAGAAATGATGCTTGAGAGGCAAACAGCACCTTGAGAGGTAAACAGAGTAGCTCTTTAATATTGTATGACGTGTCAGCCTTGCTTCTACCGGTGTGCGCATTCTCACAGCATCGGTCATCCAAGGGGGCAAGGAAGAAGAGCGACAAAGGTCGCGGGGTTAACAAGAGGAGTAAGCTGGCCATCTTCTCCCTGATTTGTCTCATCCGCATGCATCTGTCTGATCCTTTGTGGAGCTGCCATCTTGGACCACTCCACTCACAGCTGATCCCTATTACTGGAGAGGACAGGAGCCTTATTACAGAGGCTGAAGAGTTGCTAAGTGTGTGTGTGTGTGCGTGTGTGTGTGTGTGTATGTGTGTGTGTGTGTGTGTGCGTGTGTGTGTGTGCGTGTGTGTGTGTGTCTAATTGTGCATGAGGGAAGGAGGGAGGATGTCAGAGCAGGGGCCTTTGGGGAAAAGGGAAGCTCTGGGAGAGAAAGTACGAAGGAGGTAGGCAGAAAAACAACACGGTTATGGCCAATGCGAACAGTCATTATATCTGTAAGTTGCACGGAGCTACCACAGCTGCTAAAAGGAGTACTTTCTTTTCTCATGACAAGTCAGGACCATTTTTCGGCCAATTACCTTTAAAAATGGGTGAGTGGTCAGACAGACAGAAAGGAGAGGAGAGGAGAGGAGGCGGGAGGACTGATGTGCTTTAATGCTAATACGTCCCAAACCAATACATCAAGCGGCGTGATCAGTCCATTCGCTTACATTCTGGTTATTTCATCTGTGACCCTCGCCAACCCTCTACTCCTCCTCTCTCCGCACAGAAACGCCTCTGGGGCACTGGATTTCTTTCACAAAAACACTCTCTCACTAAATATCTATCGCCCGTGACTCGTCATGAAGTGTAATCCCAGGTTCAAAACACCAATCCAGGCTTTAAAAAGGTGAGCGATAACACGGTGTAACCGGCTTGTTAATGACACATTTATCATGTGCAATGCGCTCCACTTCGACCTATCGCTTTATAAATGTACAATATATTTCTGTGACATAGTCAGTGCTGCCGGTGGATCGCATAAATGGTAAAATGAAAGCTGTAAAACTTTTATTGCCTGTAAGGTTGAATTTACTCATCCAATAATCTGGAAGAGAAAAGCATATTTCTGACAACAGTGTTCTGGTGAAAATATTTAGTCTCTAGAGGATATTAAGTGCATGTTGCCATAGCGAAGAGGCTGACTGTTTCGAGTATTTCCTCGC
Source organism: Nibea coibor (assembly GCA_023373845.1). Classification (NCBI taxonomy): domain Eukaryota; kingdom Metazoa; phylum Chordata; class Actinopteri; family Sciaenidae; genus Nibea; species Nibea coibor. The sequence continues at coordinate 14,882,432 of CM041725.1, read as the reverse complement.
TTTGAACTTCAAAAGTCATTTTTGCACTCCACTCTGATGTGCCAGTATGGTGGCACTGTCTTTTCAACCCAATACAATAAAGTTATTGTCTGCTTGTGAGGAAAATTGACTATAATTACAGAGGAAAAGTGCCACAGAGATATGGGGGTGAGCAATCCACATACAAAGCCTTGGCATTTTAATAGAAACTTAACAGTTCAGCTGTGGGTTAACCATGACAGGTAGTCTGAAGAGGACGTTCTTACTTCTTCTTGCGAGGCTCTTTGTTTGGAAGACCGTCATTTCTTCTGACGCCTTTGTCTCGCGAAAAACAATGCATTAAAGTTTATTTAAAACAGAGGAGTCATTCTATTGTCTCGCAAAAAAAAATTAAAAAAAACATAATACAAATATGTTTTGTCTGCTGTATCTGTCTAATCAGTCAGCACAGGCCGAGATAAAGGAGGGAGGATTTGTTTTTGAATTTATTTATTGTTGTTGGTGTTTTTTTTAAGTTTTCCTTCAACAAAACTATCAAGAAATGTATGGAATAAATCATAGTAGGTATCTATCGATGTTATTAAAGAAATATACTTGATATTTTTGAGACATAATATTCTGTACAGCTAAAATAAAGCGTTTGATCGACTAAAAAACCAACCTTACCCTTTTTCAATCCATCCAAGAGTCATTGTAACTGCTGACAGTTGTGTAAAACTGTATAAAATTATATAGATTAAACATTATATAGAGGCATTGTACTGCCAGTGTCTAGAGAGTGAGGATACCCTGATCACGTTCCACAATCGTGTTTTGTTTTGCACAATTATTATAACAATATTGGAGCGGTCACTGTCTGCTCCATCGCCATATCAGCTGGAAAATAAATAGAATGCGAGTCGTCCATCGCTCCGATCATATTTTTACTGAGTATTGTCCGATGACGCCACAGTTCTGTGTAGTTTTTAGCTGTGTGACAACTAACAGGCAGGAAAAAAGAAGTAGACCAGCTCTGCCAAAATAGTCCCATGTTTTTTACCTGTAACATTCCTCCGAATGAGAGACGAACATCACAGGACAGGACTGTCAGCGTAGACCATCTATCTTCTCACAACAACGAAGTCAGTGATGAATGACAAATGGTTTCAGGCCAAATCAAATCAATTACAACACACTGACACAACACATGAAAAGCTCAGACAAAGATATCATTGCCAGATATGAGTGTAAGCTGGTGTGAGTTTTTGTACATAAGAGTGCCTGAAGGCCCGGCCAAGCTCTCGCTGATAAAGGGGATGTTTCATTTTGCATCTGTGATTACGAATGTCAATCGATTAACCATAATGAGTTCGAAAAAACCTGGGTAAGCACTGCTATCAGACTGTGCAAAAACAATGCTGAAATTGCAGAAAGATTAATAGGATTTTTTGCTGACATAGAACAGAGTTGTAATAGCAAAAGCTATGGACCGTGGATAAAATAAACAGGAAATGTCATCACAACGGAGTAAGTAAAAATTAAAACTCATCTGTTGTGACATGGACTTGATGGGAAATGTTGCTATACTGACACGAGAGTGGTGGGTGGTGAAATACTGCTTGCTCCTTAGGGGAAGGCAGAGAGGTAGAGAGAGAGAGAGAGAGGTGGAAAGCATGGAGCATGTGTGAATCAACAACAGGATGAACTCAGCAGTCTGGTTGAAAGGTCAGGTGATCATATAGGAAGTGTGCCCGGAAGAGGAGGACCAAATGACTCAGAGGGTAGCGACAGACTATACATCAAAAACACTGCAAATGGAAAAACCAAAGGCAAAGACGGAGAGTAAATTACGAATCGGAAATTGAGGCTGTGTTCTGACACGTCCAAATTTATGGATCAGGGAAACATGCAGTAGGTGACACACAATCACACTTCTTGTTTCATGGGAATATTGTGTAAATGGCCTCATAAGCCCTAAGCACACAGTTTATCTTTCACGTGGACACACACACACACACACACACACACACACACAACAAAAAAAGTCTGACCACAAATAAGGTCATTAACTCCATGGAGAACACTTCCTGTTACAGACCAGCAGTGACTCATAAAAGTCAATACTTGAGCAGGTACTAAACCACTGCAGCTAATATATGAGGAAGACGTGCCAATTGCTGTATTCAGATTACTTGTATTTCGTCTTCTTTTAGACTTCTGCAACAGCAAAACAAAATAAACATATTTTACGAAAGTAGAAAGTGTCTTTTTATGTCTCTTTTATATTTAATATATTTATTTCCTGCCAAAAACAAATAATAACTCCTGCAACCGAGTATGGGCAAGGTGAGCAGAAAAAGAGATAACGCACAAGAAAAAAAAGAAGAAAAAGTGGGCTTTGTCCTTAAAAATACTTTTTTTTTTAAAATAAACCTAGAGAGAAGAGAAAATGAAGGAGTTTCTTATTCCCACTGGTCTCTGAGCATAATTTTTAATTAAACAACAAACATCTCCACATAAGAATATTTCAAAAGAAATGAACTGCCCATTTACAGCATATGAATATTTATTTTAGAACTTCAAAACTTTGCCAACTTCAGTGTGGATTAATTAAGGAAAGTAAGACTTGAATCGGTGACTTTTTTCCCCCCATCAATCATTTGTCAGGAGAAAACGTAATTAGGAAAACAGAATGAAATACTAAGTTGTATGACGAGATGATACACAGAAGTATACGTTCTGTTCTCAGTCAAGCAAAACAATCTTTTTTCAAACTGCCTGTAATACAAATTTTCATTCCTTTCCCTGCAACATAACATCACATTATAAAAGTAATCTAAACCAGAGGGGCATGAAGCATCTAATTAGCAGGTGTCTCAGGTAGCCATATTGGTACATCATAAGTCCCTATGATGGATTTTGCACAATCCATTACCCACACGAGAGACAGGATATACGAATGTGTTACGCTCACACAAAAACAGATTTGGACACAGCAATGTCGCCTGAGGTTCATAACAACGTTGTCTAAATGATTTATAAAAGCAATACCAGAAGAGACTGAATAACGAAGAGGAGTCCAGACGAGGAAGAGTACAGAAAAAAAAGGAGAGGTGAAGGGCAATGGCAGAGGTGAGGACACACTCTACGTTGTGAGGTGGGGCTCGAGACTGGCAGCCGTACAAAGGGAGGAGAAGATGAAAATATAAAAAGTGATCTGAGAGGAGAAGCGGGAATATTGGCACTGACGCACAAAAATCAGGTGGGGAGAGAGGCAACGACAGAGACAGACAGAGAGAGGGAGGAAAAAAACAAGAAGACAGACAGAGAGAAACAGATAACACATCTGACTGATGACTCATGAAAATTAAAACCTTTCTTCTTGAGGACATGCTTTCATTTTCCCTCCCTGCTGTGATTCCTTTCTTCCCGAGCAGCGACTGTAGCTTCAGGTACGCCAGGTGCACGAGTGTGTGCACGCATGCAGACGTGACTGAGGGCGTGAGCAAAACCGCACAAACCCTCTGTTTTCTGAATGTTTTCACACACATACACACACACGCGCAGAGTAATGTTCGGTGTCCTCTCAAAATATTCCTTTGTTCTTTAAAAAAAAAAAAAAAGATTTGTTTTTCAGTCACACACTGAGTTGCCTTGTAGGTAAAGTATTAGAAGACTTAAAAGAATTCCCGTTGGCATGACTTGCAGTAGCACCTGTGATGTTACACTATGTGGTTTCACTTTGTGGCCTACTTCTGCAACGCTCACGAAAACCTGTGGTTGTAAAAACATCTCTAGAATCATATTTCATGATGGAAAATACATGGCTCTTTCATGATTACTACAGAGGGAAATCAAAAGCAATAAAAAAAAAAAAAAAATCAAACGTAAAGCCATTTCAAAGCGTAAAATGAGGGTTTGGGCCGACCATACGAGGCACCCACACACACACACGACAACTTGAAAGGGAGATGAAGAAGATGACTCAATCGATGTGTGAGTGGGTGCGCTTGTGTGTGTTTCTGTGCGCGTTTCGTATATTTGGTTGGACATGAACACACACTACAGTGTTAACACATTTTATTGGGTATACAAACACAGAGCGGGCTAATAAGTTTGTATTGGGATTATAATTAAAATAGCGTGCAGTGGTGCATGTCTTCATAACTTCAGGCTTTATCATGAGCCACAACAGACCACGGCCTATTGTTTAATAAAGGATTGCTACGCTTGTGTACATAGAGACAATAGAAAACATTTCAATGACACGCGCTCATGGGACACAGCAGAAGCACTGTGCAGTCTGTAAGTTGCTGCTCAATATTGCTCTATTCACCCACACTCTGAGGACCAGCCTTTTCCCACAGCTGGGAGTTTTGCATGCTTAGCTTACACAAAACAAAAAAAAAATATCTCACCATATAGGACCAATGTGTAGGATGGTATAGTTGCTGATTGCAAACTCACCTTCCTCCTCTAGAAACTATGTTGCAATGTACGAAACACATGAGAGGCTCTATATAGACTCAGTGTTTAGTTTGTCCGTTCTGGGTTACTGTAGAAACATGGCAGTTCAACATGGCACACTCCATAGAAGAGGACCTGTGACATCTGTACATATAAAAGAAACATAATTCTTATTTTCAGTTATATTCACCCATATTTGAAGTGAATATGTTCAAAATTTCATTTGACGGGCTGTGCTGATCATGTGATTGCAGCGATTGCAGTGTGTTGAGAAGCCTCCCAGCATACACTGGGGCAATACAGTCATGTACATGTACATACTTCTCATATACTTCCCTGCATTTGTGTTACTGGTGTTATTTTGTGCTCCACATCGTTTCCACCATTTGCACACTTCAGTAATTATATAATTTATGATAAGTAAATGATCAGGAGCGATAATTTACATGTAGCTAGAGTCTTTAGAGTTTAATTTCTTTTTAAAGGTACTAAACCCTAAAACGCCTCAGTCAAGTGTTAACATAGACTTTTGCAAGTTTAAGGACTTGCTCACTCAACAGATACAGATCATTTTGATCCAGCTTTGAAGAATTTAAAAACTGCAAAAATCACGTCTGCGTTAAGGAGAAATAACCATACAGACCTGCCTTCAAACACAATCCAGCCAAATAATTTGTGTCAAATAACTACTTCTCACAGTTTTCATTCTGGTCCTCTGCACCAGCATCCCTCAGCTCTGTGAGAGTCTCACTCATGGCTCACACACAGCTCCATTGTCGAGGAAGCAGCTAGCATCTCTGAAGCACGAAAATTCACTTGGAAATGTGTAGAGATGTCTATACTTAGTGTCAATTAGCATGAACTTTAAATAATTAACTATATAGTTAATTTGTTATGGACTTATTAAGTAACGTCTAAAGTGAGTAAAAGGGAAAGCACAATCAAAGTTTCTGTGACCACTTCGATCACAAATAAGCTTCAAATGTGCTCAGTACTACAACACATGGCTTCTGAAGAAAGCACTGCTTCAAGACGCTTGTGAAACCGTATTTTAATTGCAATAGAGACACGATTGAGCTGCAGGGCAAACACACTGTGACGCAACTGCATCCAGCTGATATGACGGTTTCTTTCTTGAGCCCTTACATTACACCGAATTAATTCATGCTTCCCACTGACACCCTAATATATTCTTAAGTGGGACTGACTAAAGCTTGGGGGCAAAATTGAAGATGAGTTGGAGTAAGTGAAAGAATACACTAGACAACACACTGAACAACTGGTAGACAATCCCACAGAGGTTTCAATCTACATCAGCTTGATCAACTGATCAATCATCCTAAATCAGTTTCATAAACAGGTCTAATGTGTCCCCATCTCATGTCTTGATTTCATTGGGCACGGTACGGTGATCTTGCAGCCTCGATGCTGGTTTGGTCCATTCTCCACACAGCTTCAAACCCCACCAGGAGCGTTTCAGAAGTAAATAAAGCCTGCATGACTTGGTTAACTGGCTCAGATTTGGTTATTTTTCCTTGGTTCATGAGTAAGTAGGCTACAACTTTATATTGTTTCCCATGTCTGGTGTTTTATTTTGAAAATTTACCAGCTTGTCTGGCCAGCTCAATCTGTCCTATGCTGCTTGATGTGGCTGTCACAGCTTCCATCAAAAATTGACCAGGCGCTTCTGAGATGGTTCTGAAACACGTGCAATTACAAGCATCGTCTAAAATGGACGCTATCGCCTCTGGCATTGCAACCATTCCTGGTGGGATCAAGCAGCTAACCCCTGTACCCCCCTGTCTTTTCATGTGGTAGGGTCATAGCTGGTATCTCTCCAATGCCTCCTACATTCGTGTTCCCAAAGTACACAGAGGAAGGTTATTAAATAATAAAGGTTAAGGTTATGATGAAATAATTAGAATCACCATGCACATTATATAAGGTTTAAATCAATAAATACATGATAAAAAATGCTTCCTCTCCCACTACTGTGTCCTCCTGACTCCTTGTCTCCTCTACAGTGCCACACTCTACAGTCATTCACTGACAATCAGCCACCTGGTGAAGCTCCAAGGGGAAAATAGGTGCGTCTTTATTAAGGAATAAAAAAAAAGTCTTTGCTCAGATAGTTTCAAAGTTCGGCAGTGTGTGTCCATGCATTAGTGACAGAATGGGGGAACAGTGTGTGAGGGTGTCTCTCAGAAGTCAGCACTGCATGCAATGTTTATCCAACACATATTGAGCAGTGCTGACCAGAGAGCCCCACCGGGGCCATTGGACCAGCTGGTGTAATACTGCCATATACACACAGCCCTGTACACAAACACCTCTATCTGTCTCTCTCTCCCCACACACACACACACACGCACACACACCACACATACATCATCCAATGGCAGACCTTCCATTTTGCTCCTCTCCTCCACCTTACGCCTCATCAGACATATTATAGTTAGCCGTGCTGAGTAATTAACATCCAAATTAGGACATTCATTTACATATCTGCCTTAATTTGAATATACTTCCAGCAGCAGCACAGACCTGACAATCCTCCACACACTTATAAATGCCAGTACAAAGCACAAGGGTACTCAGTCACAGCTGCCTGTCGTGCACGCACCTTTTTATGCATAGCAAACTTTTTTTTCCCTCCTTTGCGAGTAATTAGGAATCCAAACAAAATCATAACGGTAGACAGTAAAGGGTTTGAGTTGGAGGGAGGCTGAGAGAAGGTACAAACGGAGTAAAACACAGAGAAAATCTGGATAGGCTAGGAAAGGGAGAGCATACAAATGGGACGGAGGAGGGGGGCGGTAATAGAGGTACCTGGGATAGAGTGAGAATGTGACACTCTCCAGATGAGAGAAGGCAAAGTAAGACAGAAAGAAGGCTGCCTCGCCGTTTATACATCTCACTTAAGCCCATGAAACTTTGAAATTGAATCCATGGCTGTAGAGAGAGAGGGGGAGAAAGAGAGAAAGAGAGAGAGAAGCAGCTTTGGAAATCAGCACGAAGACGGCTGGGGCTTGGAGAAAAGAAGCGAGGAGAGGAGAATGACGAAACACTTCTCTCTCTCTGTGACATTTGCCCTCTGAATGGCATCAGCTCAACGGAGCGGAGCAACCAAACAGTGATGCGGAGTCAAAAGGGGAGAGCGAGGGAAGAAGGAAAATACAAAAGGGCATGAATGACAGTAAAGAGGAGAAGAGCGTCAGGACGGGCAGAGCAGTTTCCACCAGGCATTGTTTCACCAGTCATTGCACAGAAGAGGAAAACCTGAGTTATGCTCCTGCGCTCCACGTCGCTTTCACGATTTATGTTCGGCCGAGGATAATGCGGCTCGACGGCTCTGTTGAAAAGACACTCATAAATCTGATCTTGTTTTCGATTTCTTTTTTCCTCCCTCCATTCCTTCCTTCCTTCCTTTCTTTCTCTTTCAGCACCCATCTAATCCTCTCTGTCTGCGTTCTTTGGCATTCATCCGCTGTGGTCTATTTCCTGACGTGTCAAGGTATTTCAGCAGCATTGTCTCATGTATGTACTATATTCTGCTGAGCTTGTAGACGCCAAACCCACACACACACACACACACACACACACTTGAAAACTCACTCTGTGTGTCCCTCTCACACATCATGCAGAGAGGACTGAGTCAAAGCAAATTCAGCCATTTCATGACATGTTTGGTCACATTACGATGTTTGTCCTCCAATGCATTACACGATCAACGCCAACTGTGAATACTGTCATATGACTCACTGGAGACTCTAAACTGAAACCTGGTTAGCTTCCCCCACGGCTCTCGGCCACATGGAGTTCTTTTATAAACAGGGAAAATAATGATAATGTTTGGTTGAGTGCAGACAGCCAGTCAGCCCAGCAGCCTCACTCCAGAGACCCAATTAATACCACTGTAAACCGACGCTGCCCTTCACAAGCAACACCAGTCGACGCTCTGTGTGTGTGTGTGTGTGTGTGTGTGTGTATGAGTGAGAGAGAGAGAGAGAGAGAGAGAGATGGAGAGTATCACAGGCTGAGGATGTGATTGAACACAACGCCCTGGCCGTGGCAGCCCTCCCCGAGCAATAATCGATTACCGTGGACAGAAATCATCTCCAGATCACTGGACAGCCAGCCAGTCATGACCAACAACGTACCCGCCGATTTCCTCGATAAATGTTGCGTTTACGGTCTTAATCATTTCAAAAGCAACCGGGGGCACGCAGGGGACGCCTCGAGACACAACACCATGTGGGAAAAAAAGAGTTTCCCAGTAACCTTTAAGGGTGACACAGATGCTCGTGCGCCAATATGTGAAGTGGAACAGCGATCGCGGCGGAGACAGTTAGTCAATTAATGTCAAGTGATTAGCGGATGTCTGATGATGAACTAATCATTTCAGTCATTTTTCAAGATAAGCCGTTTCTTGTTTGTGAGGAGCTTCTGCTTTTTGTTGTCTTATGTCATATACTTTTTTTTTAGAATGTTGCATTTTAAATGGGTTTTTTTCTACTCTTTATCTGTAATTTTATATCTCCAAATAAAAACTTAATCGATAATGTACCCTTAATGTATAATTGCGGATATCGTTTCTCACTTATCCCACCAACATCACCGACAACGTCTCACAGCAAGACTATCAAACAACAAAGCTGTAATTCCCCACCACTGTGAACACGTCCTGCTAATTGCCTTGTCTGACATTAAGTGTACTTTAAATTAAAAGTCAATAAATCCTCAGGAAGGGGGAAAAAGCGCACATTAAGCTAATTAACTTAACGACACACAGCCAAAAAAAGATGCCCAAATGGCGAGGAAGTTGCTGGACGGACGGTCGTCGCCCTCCTTGCCAACTTGTGCAACTCAAACGCGAAAGAAAACAGTAAAGCCAGCCAAACATTTCCTCCTCCTCCTTCTTCTTCTTCTTGTTTTTATCTTCTGCCTTTTCTTTTTCGTGTTCCTACCTTTTCCGCCGACAGCGCAGGAGTGGCCCCACATGAGCCAAAACAGCAAAAAAGGGACCCCGAGTATCTGCATGGTGTGTCCGGGTGTGTGGGTGATGTCTCCTCGTCCTCTCCTCTTCTCAAATCCTGGATCACCTCCCGAGCGCGAGGATGTTTTCGGCTGGTGTGGCACGCGGGCGGAGTGGGGGGGGGGGGGGGGGGGGGGGGGCAGTCGGTGGGTAGAGAGACAGTCACTGTGTGCTGCGAGCGAAGAGAGAGAGAGAGAGAGAGACTGACGTTTGGATAGCGTCAATAAAACAACGTTTCCGGTTAATAGTTTTCAAAATAAGACATAATCGACTCTTTAATGTTTAATTATGTCAAATAAAGGTTCCTCAAACAGGGCTGCGTCTGTACGAGGTGAACAGTGAATCGTTTTGAAAACGTATTTCACACTCCATTGATTGTGGGTGCTCCAAAATGACGGACGTGACACATTGTCCACTTTTATGTTGAAGAATAATAGACTCATTTGGGGGCAAACTCTTGCTTCATCTGGCAAGTTTGATAAAGCTGTTCATAAAAAGGGAAGGAGCAACGGATGGGGAGGAGGAGATGAAGGAGGGAAGGAGTTGAGTGTGTTGGTGTAGTGAAAAGATTGATTTTGACACTGCGGGAAAGGGCTGCTGTAATAGTAAGTTAACCGACAGCGATTGCATTCCTCTACAGGAGTACAGGTACAGTCATTCAATCAATTCAATAAACCCCAAGCTATGGCAAGGTAGAAGCTTTCTACCACATCCCTGAAAAATGGAGCAACGACCAGTTTAATATGGGAGCTAGAGGATCACAACATGATGAAACATCTAAATCAGTGCTTGCCAGCAAAGTAGCGTCTAGGTACTAATTGTTCAACCAAAAAGTTTGTTTTTGTTTGACATTTTAGAGGCCTGGAAAGGTGAAATTACCCATGAATCCCTACCCAAAAAAAAACAGATTAAGGATGATTATAGGAAAGTCTGAATAAATAACCTGGATAACTGTTCTAAATTGTCTTCAGATTAACATTTGGTTTACATTAGCATACAAGATCAGATTTAATCTTAGATGAGGGGCCAGACATCGCTGATGCCCACCTGCTGGATGTTTTGGTTTGCAGATTACTTGGTAAACCCAAGTGCATCCTCAAGCCAGCATATTAGCCGTTACCCTCCATGCATTGCCTGTGTATGTTACGTTTGGGAAATGTAAAACAAAATATATCACTTGAATTAAGAAGTAGCATGAACTGTGGATTTTCTTTTTGTTTTTTTTGTTTTTTTTTACAGCAGTACTCCTTTCATAATCAAATGAAGCAGCTGCTATATGTGATGTTTTTCCAGCCGTATCCTCCTAACAAGAGCCCAAACAGCACAGCTATACTCCCCCTCACAGATTTGAGTCTTTCAGTTTTCACCCTGTGGCAGATTCACTGGTTTTCACTAACGGCCGTATGTTCTTCAATTATTCCCCCATGTTTGGTCTTCTGTTGGGTGTGGGTGTGTGTTCTGGGGGATTAGAGAGAGAGAGAGAGGGCAAACCTCAAGTGAGTTAAGAGGATAACAAAGATAGAACAGACACACACACGCACACACACACATACTGAGGACCACATTTACATGCACACAGTCACTTACACACACACACACACATGCTCCCAATTGGCTGTTTCCATGGGTAGTGGCAGCTAAGTTACAGCAGAGCAGTGACGTGGGAAAGATGGTGCAATGAACAGATTGCCCTTCTACTTGTGGTCACACCATCAGCTCAGAAATCACTCAAGATTGGGGACAGGAGGAGCAATTTATGACTGAAAGTATTGCTGGAAGGCTGATTGTTTTTTTTTTTTTACTATCAACTTTTTCCAGCATCTCTTGCAAGCCCAAACAGTTTATGACTAATATATAATTCAACAGTTTATGACTGCTAAATTATTAATATCATTAATAAAGAGATTCATTCATTAAGGTACTGAATCCTCACTGTGATAAAAGCTTTACTTTTATTAAGAATTTGCCTTCCTGAAGCACAAATGTTAACTCTATGATCAGTATATGTGAACCATCAGGACACTATCTAGTCCTGGTTGCCAACTCAAGACTATTATCTAATTTATCTTCATGTTACAATAGTATTACCGCCAAAACAATCAGACCAAAATATGTTCCTCCACACACAAAATAACCCTGGGAGCTCCTTTTCTGTGTATCTGCGCTAACCCTCGTTGATTATTGGATAAAACAAACTCCTCTCTGCTGGTGTGCAGGCACTTTAATGAATACACACTAAGCGGTGGCAAAAAAGAGGCCACTAATGAACCTAGACTGGAAACACAAAAGGCCTGTGTAACCCACGGTTCATGAAATTAGCTACATGTTTGTTCATGCACGTACAGTATGCAAGCATGTTCAATTCCTGGAGGCATAATTGTCCTCATTTGGGATTTTTTTGTGACATTTTTTGTATATGCCAGTGGTCTGTGAAATGCCACTGCACTTATATGAACCTTCACATTATTTTTAAGTTATTCTTGTCCCTGTGCGACAAAGCACAGTTATTGGAAAAGCCATTTGCTGTAGAGCCATTTTGTAATCAGTTGCAGGTTGCACTACAGACATTCAATTAGTGTCCGACAAAGCTTCTCCTTTTTATCTGACAAGCAGTTAACAACAATGAAAGGTTACCAGGAGCAGGCAGATATTTGATGGTGTGCTGCTGTAAAGGTCAGCTGATTATTATAGCAGGTTTTATTTCTGGGAAAGTGTTGTCTTCAGCAACGTAGGATCCAGAACGCGTTAAACTGAAAGTCAGTGTAACACTGGTCTCACACAAGGAGCTATTATAACACTGTTGACCATCTTAACTGTGTGTAATTACAAAAAACTTACCAACCGCTTGGCAGGTGTATTTCAGTACCACGGAGAGCTCCGGCACTGCTTCTTCCAGCAGGGGTCGCTGTTGAGCGTGTTTTTCCTGTGCGGAACCATCGAGCGAAGGGCTGCTCGGAATGGGGGGGGTGTAAAGAGTGTGACACAGTCACTGCATAGCAACAATGTGAGAAGAAGGTAAACAGATAATTATTTTTACTCTTGTATGCTGTGAATTTTATAACAGCGTAAATGCACTACTGCACAGTGTCACTTGTACATCCCGTCTAATGCGTGTTCGTCGCTTTGCGTGTAGTTTCGTCCGTCAGTCGTCCGTCAGCTAATCATTGTTAGCCGCTTGTTCAAAGTCAAAGCTGCGTTGACTGAACGTTCTTGCAAAATATGTGCTCTCCTCCTGAATGAAATCATACTGTCACTGTGCTGTAGCTCATAGTTTCTGTGTCTAATAATCATATTAGGTTTTAGCTGAAGTGAGAAAGTCGACAGTGTCTGGTCTGTTGAACCTGTCTCAAGTGGGAACAGTGCTGGATCAAATATTTCCGTCAGGAAGTTGTGGTCGTTTTATAGTCGTGAACGTCGTTTGTTTATTTCCTGATTTTTTTTTCTGAGTTGCATAGAGTAAGAAAAACAAACAAACAAACAAAACAATGCCCCTAATGTAAAATGCATGGAGCAGTAAGTGAGAAGTAAAATGCAACTGAAATAATAACAATGAAATGTTTTACTTGTACAATCCAGTGTGATCTAATACTATACTCTGCAATAAATTCTGTTTTTACAATATTTCAGTTTTTGTTGACACTGTTGTGGTTTCTTTACACAGGTTTAAGTCCAGATTTATCTTACAGGTTATCTATGTTTACTGTGTTTTAGGTTCATTTTAATTGATGTCTTCTTTCTTTCGTAGTGGGTGCTGTTGTTCTATAGGAGTCCATTATATTGAGAGGTGTTTTTAATATGTTGCTAAAATGTTATATATTGACACTGACTGCAGTGATACATCAAATATATATATGTTGTATTGGATCTCATTGGAGCTATATGTGTGTGTTTATTAAGAGCGAGGCAGAGAAAACACATTCTGCTGGCAGCTTTATTATGTGAACAAATAACAAGCGGTCAAACAGGAACCCAACACTTTAAAATATTGTCTTAAAGGCATGATTCTAGTATTACACAGTGTACATTAAGTAAGAAAAGTCCCTTTTAAAGAGAAATAAGCTGAAATAATGTTGGATTCCTGCCAGAGAGGGTGCTTGAAAGAAACCATCGTTCCAAATAATGTACAGAGGCTGCTGTTAATTTCCCTCTAGGCACTCTACACACGCATGTACACATTAAAACAAAATGCCACTGCAGTTGTTCACCCCCTCCTCCGGTGTCTGACTCCAGCAAAATGCCGCCACATCTATTCTTGCCGGTGTTTCTAACTGCTTTGGGTGTCCCAGTGATAAATGGACAGAGACTTTCTATTTCTACAGGATACTTCTCAGTGGGGCCACCTATACTAACACTGTACTCATACATTGCAAGTACAAACTCCCAATAAATAATAAATAGTTTGTTAAGGTTAATGCAATGAACCGCTGCATAATGTCAGAACATAACAGCTGCTGACTTTCGGACATATACAATCTTAATCTTTCTGCACAGCATCCTGTAGAGCTCTAGAAGAGGATTCTCACTCTTCTGACACCCGTCATGTGAATCCCACAGTGTTAATAACTCCTCTGCTTTCCTCCGAGGTTCGCTTGACAGCGGCGTGAGCGGTTAAACCGAGATGGCTACCCGCCGTGTCCCACTAGTTTTGCTCGCTTGCGGGTCCTTTAATCCCATCACCAACCAGCACATGAGGCTGTTTGAGCTGGCCAGAGACCACATGCACAGCACAGGTCAGAACCTCATCACAGACACTGTGTCTGCTAATCGTTTGTGTGTTTTATTTGACTCTCTGGATTACCCTTAGGGTCAAAGCAGTTGCTGTAAAATCTCCTGGATAATAGCCACCAATTAATATTCTTTTTTTTTTTTTATGAACGACGAATCAACTGACTGTGTATATTGAGAGAGAGGTTGCCCACAGCGATTAACCTATAGAGAATTATGACCCAGCTCTGTGGCGCTTTTTAAACTTTAGGTCACTGTTTTTCTTTTATGGTCCACAGAATTTACTTCCACCGCTCTCTCATCAGCCTCATTCCACTAGCAGCAGCAGGCAGCTGTTTCCAGCAGACAAACCCTGATAAACGTACTATTTCTTATCTGTCCAGCACCAAACAGCAGACACACAAAGTTTTGCAACTAGCAAGCTAAACGTGCAGATATTTGTCTCGGGAGTTGGTTGAATTCAGGAGTTCAAAGGAGAATGCATATTGGACTCAGATATCAGGTTGCTATAAACACAACTCCGAGTGAATGCTAATGCTGCTCCTTCTGTCATCCTGATGTGAAAACTGGCTCTTTGCTCATATGTTATCTGTAGAAACTTTATACGACAACAACGGGGCTTTGTTTCCAGCTTGTTGTAGAGTCCTAGCTCCCCATGTGGCCCAAATATCGATTAATGCTGCTGAAAGCATCCCCGCATTCTTGTGTGTTTGTTGAACTAGAGACAACAGGAAGAATCAACAAAGAGGAACAGTTACATCAGTAAGTATTTCTGAGGCTGCAGAGACCTAATGTTGCACTCCTCGTCGCTCTCTTCATGTGTGCATGAAAACCTCAGGTTGTGTGTCTTAACATGTGCTGCCACACAGCCCTGTGAACATCTCCTTATGTAAACCCAGGCCCGTTTACCCCTAAAGCTGCTCTTAATAAGAATATCGGCCTGGTCACACGGTCATAACGACATCATTATACCTAATGTTATACTGGTCCTGAGTCAGCGCTCTCTAAGATGCTTTATGTGCAGCATGTAAGTGGGCAGGGACCTAAATAATGCTCTTATAGTTCCCCTTTGACCCCTTACCTAAACGACATCAGGTGACTAATTTGAGGGTAACTAGAAAATGACTTAAAGCAGCACACACGAGCTGTTTTTGCTGAATGTTTGTGCAAGTACATGTTTTTTAAAAATAGAATTTGCTATCAGAGTGAGTGTAAGGCAGATCTAAACCCTTCAAATTGATTGCTCATCATAAATTATGGTGCAGCTCGATACTTAATGTCATGATCAAACGTCGTCTTCACCCCGTTTTAAAAAAGACCAGTCGAAGCGTTTGTTCTCAACTGTGCCATCTGACAAAGCAGTAATAATATTAGCGTCAGTATCTCGCAGAGATTACTACTCATTTATATTCCATTTCTGTATCGGCTGTCATGACCCAGAAAAACTGTATTAATCTTGTCTCCCTCCAGGCCAGTACCAGGTGGTGGGTGGCATCGTGTCTCCAGTGAGTGACGGCTATGGAAAGCAAGGCCTCGTACTGGCAAAGCACCGCATTGCTATGGCTAAGCTGGCGCTCCAGAGCTCTGACTGGGTCACGGTTGATGAATGGGAGAGCCAGCAGCCAGACTGGACAGAGACTGTGGTCACCATGAGGTATAAAGCACCTTCACAGCAGCAGCAGAGTTTAAAGGAGAGACGGTCCAGGCAGGAGAAAGTGTAGGATAATGTCCCCCTGTGCTGCCTGTCCCCTGTTGTCAAAGTACATCACTGATTACATCCATGGTGACATGGGTAGATATTTATAGTACAGTAAGTAATTCCCTGCCCATCCATCGTCGCTCCAGTGGTTTATCAGAGAGGAGATTTGTCATTTGTGCAGAGCACAGAGAAAAGGTGACGGCCTTGTGTGACCAGACACTGTAAAAGTACATTTTTGTGCTAGTCAAAGAAGTGGAATGTTAATATCAACATTTCTTCGGTTTTATATCTGTTTTAGAGCACTTGAAACTTTAATTATTACATCCTGAACTCTCCCTTTTGAATGAGATTTTAAAAATATCCTTTTTTAAGTGTGCTCTCTGTTTCCATTAGCTTTTACTGTCTCCTGTTACATCCTCCTTCATCCTTGATGGGATATAAGAGAAATAGTTTCTCTTTTCTGACACGTCCCAGTTTTACTGCAGCAGTTTACAGGGACGTAGCCTCCCCTGCTACTCCTCCGGCCGCCGCGCCGCATGCCAGCTTCGACTGCTTATGTAACAAAGTGTTGCCAGGTTCCCTGAGCCTAAATTACAGGTTGTGGTCTCTTGAGAGCTGCCAGACTAGGTTGGACTCATGTCAGTTCTGGGTTTTTCATGAGGTGAAATAAGGGGCATGGGCTGTTAAATTCACTGGTTGAGAGGAAACTCTGTAGTTCCAAAAGCCTGTCTGGGACATGAATATGTGTGAAGAGAGGCGGGCAGAGGTGATGTGAATAAAGGATGTGTAATGGGCCACAGAAGTTTACTGTGCCCGAAATATAAAATTTATTTCTGCTGTTTGGCCGAAGGGAATTCATAATCTAATGAAAAAAAAATGTACCTCACAGTGAATTAGTGCACACACCTACTATATGTCATGTATGGCATTTAGGCTGATTATAAAAATGTCTTTCACGCTTGCTTCATTGGACTTCCTCCGGTTTTTATTCACCCTCCATCTCCGGCACTCTGCATTTCTCACAAATCCCCTCGTGAGTTAACACCACCCTCGGGCCCCCCCTCCCACCCAGAGCTGGACGTCTCTAAGCAGCGTTTGCGCAACACGGCTGCTGATCAAGGAATGAAGTGGCCTGTTGTCCGGAGCAGGCCACGTCACGCATCACATCACTCCAACACACACACACGCAAATGTACTAGTCTTTAAGAGGCTTTACTTGCAAACAGTGAAGTTTTACAAGTTCCTCCGTGACTCGTAGACGTTTGTCTTTTTTCTAACACAGTTCAGTTTGATAATTGGCCTTAGATGGAGAAACATGTTGCGTAAGCACGTGCATAAAAAAAAAGTAAGAGTAAACGATGAACGCATGCATATCAAAGTATTGAAACACGTTCTATGTATCATGACTTTGGTTGTTGGGCAGGTATCATTATGGCCGTATTCTGGAGGAGTTTGAGCAGAGAACGGGAGAGCATGTGGACTCCACTACACCCCTCTCAAGTAAGAACCTCTTATTGTTGTGATCAGCTGTTTCCATCCATTTTGTAATTGGTTATAATTCTCTGCGTTGGCAGTGAATTCTTATTATTAATTATTAATTCTTATTTTGAGACAGAAATGTTGGGTAAGCTAAATGACATTCCTATATTTATTGAAAATGAGCTAATTTGGTTGGTGCACGAGGTAAATATACCTGCTCAACCTCAACAGTGTGATTGTGACCATGTTGGCATGCTAAGATTAGCATTACTCTTCCTAAGCACACACTCACATACTCTTTTTGGGATTAGAGCCTACATAAGTATTCTGTATTCTCCTTGAACAAAACATGCAGCGCTTGATAAAATATTTCTTCAGCCAATTACTTTATCTCGTTATCTTTAACAAGCCCTCTAACAGAGCCGGGGGGGACCAAGGATTTGGATCAGTCCCACATAATGTGCCTGTGCTTAACATGTGTAAAGTAGAAGCCTAATGGTGCTCCGTGCTTCGGACTAGCAGTGGTTAAAGAGTATTAGGGATAATTTTAATGGGATTTTGTCTGAGTGTGCGTGTGTGTGTTGCGTGGAGAAACTAAATCACAAATACGCAGCTATAACATGTGAACATCATGGTTGTTGTACAACTAGAAGCTAGCCAATCAGTGCATTTTTCTGGACTCTACTGATTTTTTTTCACAGCACTCCATAAAGATTACAGTTTTGTTCAGATTACATGTTCATCAGAGATGAGGGGAATAAGTTACATATTTTCTTCCCATATTTTTGGGGGGAAAAGTCTTACACTTGTTTGCTCTGTTTGCTTCCCCTTTTTTACTTGAACTTTATTTAATCTTCTCAAAACCGCTCACAAATTCAGTTTGAGTTGTTGGTGTTGTTTTGATTTACTTAAGCCTCCAGCCCTGTAATATAAGTTAGTTGTGTGATTTATAGAAGCGGTAAGTCACTTTTGGTCATGTTCAGATTTTTTGTTCGTTTGATTTGATAATGTTACTCACTTACTTATCCTTGGATATTCTAATCATCAGTGCCTCCTGTTTTTGCTTCTTGCTCCTCAACAGTAAGGGCACTCTGTGGCGCTTAGCCAGTTTTTAAGCTTGATTGTGGACTAGCCAGCTGGCAAACACCCACTGGACTGTTTCCATGTATGCAAAACCAGCAACACTTAAGGATTATGTTACTCTATCTCCATCAGACTTGTTCAGAAAACAACACTGAGCCGAAATATTACTGATAGAGCGAAGAGACGAATCGCTGAATATCTATTTCTAAAATCGTTTGAAGGAATCCACTGATGCCAGAGTCAAGACAGGAGAAAATCAAAATTGGACCGGTGACTGATGGGTGAATATATTTCGAAGATTAAACGGTTTCAGAGGTCTGGGTTGAGGCAAGCTCATTTTATGAGGCACTTTTCACATAAAAAAGCATCATAAACTGTCTCAAATCAGAATTATTAATCATGGATATTTTTTAGACTCAAAGTGAATCACATCTGCCTCCTCACTCATATCGACTCCTCTCATCTTTAGGAAGCTTCAAAATGACAGACATCACAACCTGTTTATATGTAGCCAATGTGAATGTCATATTTGCCATACCACATTTTATTGTTTTAGCGTTTTTATGGTAAATATTCAGAGACAGTTTGGTTAGTAAAGAAGTACATTTTCTCCCCTCAGGTCCCAGTCCCCAGCTGAAGCTCCTGTGTGGAGCTGATTTCCTCGACACCTTCAAGATCCCTGGCCTGTGGCGGGACGAGCACGTGGAGGAAGTGGCCGGGCGTTTTGGCTTCGTCTGCGTCAGCCGAGGGGGGCTTGAGCCCGAGCGAGCCGTGCACGAGTCGGACACGCTCTCCCGCCACAGTCAAAACATTTTCCTGGTGAGGGAATGGGTAAAGAATGAGACGAGCGCCACCGAGGTCCGCCGGGCTCTGAGACGGGGACTGAGCGTGAAATACCTGATCCCAGACTCTGTGATAGAATATATTCACCAGCACAACCTCTACACGGAGGACAGCGAGAGGAGAAATGAGGGCACGGTTCTGAGGCCGCTTGCCAAACAGGCACAACAGCCTGTGAAGAGCCTGGACGACTGATAGATGGAAGGCGGCAACACTGAGCTGAACATGGGAGCCCTTGAAGTGTGAATTCACTCACAGATCAGTGCTTCTCTCCTGGGACTGGAAGCTCTGTTAGCTTTCACTGGACTGCAGTGAGACAGAGGATTGCACAACCTGCAGATGTCTGCAAAGAAACACCACTTGGCCAAAATGTTTCCACTTATTTTCAGTCAGAAGCATGTGCACAGTGCTGCAGTTTTGAATCATACACATGAACTGTTGCAAATACTGAGCCTCATCTTTGTGCCATAATGTGAATGTACATTTGTTTGTTTTCATCCTATGTAGTTTTGCAGAGTTGGATAAATTGAAATAAACTTTATGTTTAAAGTATTTTTTATCTGCCTGGTATTTTTTCCATCTAGTCATATAAACCAACAAGACCCCCCAGCAAATTTGTTCAATAGGCTACATCAATATACTTTAATTTATTGACATTCCAATGTATTTATAAAAATACGACATATCAGACTTTGTCAGGGATACAATTATATAAGACTGTTATTGCATTATCCTCCTCCTTTCATAGTCTACCCATCAGGCATTCAATGTCTGCCATGAAAATACATTTTAAAAATGAGACTGAAAATGTAATCATATTAAATTGATACAATCTTTGCAGAAAGTAGACAGGACACCCAAACAAAATCATGTCATTAAAGACAGCGGTGAAAAGGTTTAAGGTGCAAATCACCATGAAAATGTTTTTTTTGTTTGTTTTTTTTAAACATTAACCTGCTCAGTTACTTCCTGTACATTTTATTTATGAAATGATGTTTCAAAGTCTTAGAATATCAAATCATTTATTAATGTATGTATATATTGCTTATATTAGATAATGTGCAACTTAACCTCTATAGGCTACCAGCATCGCCCCGTGTGTATGTTTTTAATATAAGCCGGATCCTGTTTTTAATTTCTTCTCAGACTATTTTGGTGTTTCTACTCAGCAGCAGCGTCCCAACTGCAATTTATTGTGGATCTATTCAGTTTCCTATTTATCATCCGCACTCAGTGTCTGGGAGGCTTGTATTTTTTTTTTTTCCACCAAAGGATTTAAAGTAATCCTGACAGTTGCTCAGCTACAGGAGGTATTTTCTCACTGAGGCCAATGGCTGAAAGCGCCACTGTGAATGATACTAACTGGCATCCTTTGAAAGATGATGTGTGTGTGTGTGTGTGTGTGTGTGTCTTTGTCTGTGTTCCAGTCAGTAAAGGATTTAGACAGCGGGTTAGCTGCAGCCGAAAAAGAAAAGATTATCAAATTAATTGAGTTATTAAAGCGAGACAAAAGATGTGACAGTCCTATTGTGCTGCGTTTAATTGTTCCATTTGGATCATTTGAAGCTCAGGTGATTCCACTTTTGTACTGTGAATATTATCCACACTGCGCGCTCCATTCAGCCGCATTCACAGACTGATCAATGTTTTAATAGATTTTTGTGTGATTTTACTCCATTAAGCTGATTGTTGATGGCCCTGCACTGTGATTAGAGCTCTGATGATTATAGCAGCCTCGCCTTATACAACACATCCAGGCCAAATCTGCTACACGTGGAATGCCATAGTGAGCCGATTAATAAGTGTCGATTAATAAAGGAAGTGTATTTATCCTAATCCCACCTAGGCGGAGTAAGCACTCCGGCATAAAGCACACAAGTGTTTCCTACATTATGTATGCATGCCGCACTTTCACAGCATGCAACATGTAAGGAAAGTGTGGTGGGGATTGGGGGGGAGGGAAGTGGGAGGTGCGTACGTTTTCCAGAAAAAAAAAAGAAAGAAGCCACGCAGATAATCGGATTAAAGCGCGTTTGCTTCAAATTGAGGCTTTTTGACAGCAGGTTCTGCACTCTGTCACAAGTAGGCGTCCACGGCAGACCTCCTCGTTCACTGGAAGTAAGGAAACCAGCAGAGAAAGAGCCAACATGCCAGTTGATTTGAATGGATATTGGAAAATGATTTCCAATGACAACTTCGAGGAGTACCTGAAGGCCCTTGGTGAGTTGAGAGTAGCAGGGTATAACGGCCTGGTAAAGGCACAGGAGCAAACACATCATCATTAGATCACAAATATCGAGCTTTGATATTAAAGTTGACATTATTAGCCGTAAATAAACCTAATGTTTTAACCTTAATAAAGTGAGATTGCAGCCATCTAGCATTTTGATTCAGATCTCGCACTGCATCAGTACAATAATAACATATATGTATGTGTCTGAAACTGTATAAATCTGCTTAAATTCCCTGCTTCTCATGGTCCTTCTCTCCTGTTTACTTGCACCTTCCTCTGCGACCTGTTGCAGACGTGAATGTTGCCATCAGGAAAATCGCCACCTTGTTGAAGCCTGACAAGGACATCACCCACGACGGGGACCACATAATCATCAAAACCCTCAGCACCTTCAAAAACTACAACATGGACTTCTATGTAGGCAAAGAGTTCGAGGAGGACCTGTCTGGTGTGGATGATAGGAAATGCATGGCGAGTATTTGGAGATTTAATACATTTTGCATTAAACATTTGAGAAGCCGCTGCTAAAACACTTTTTTTAGAGGCTGTAGTTAAAGTACATTGCTGCAGGTAGAGGGAAGCTGTGGTGTTAACTCATCTCCCATTGGTGCAAAACCTGTGAAATGCATAAACTGACTTTTCTTGGTGGCACCCCTCCAGATTCTAACGAGCATATGAAGTAGTGAGGCTTGTTCATCTTACACAAAACTTTCCACGTACTTCCAAAACTTTCCTCAAACTTTTCACTCTTGCCACTGCGTTGATGTAATGAAGAGTGATATCAGATACTGCGGAAAAAGACTGGGAGAGGCAGCAGTCAAGACTCACATTTATATAATCAGATTGCGTCCGTGAATGCTAAATAGGATCAAAGATTATCTGTGGTCCCCCTTGAAAACCCTTTTTTGTCTGTTGATTATAGATAAGCTATAAGCTGTTTGAAAGGTGGCTCAGAGAAAGTGCCGCGTGCGCCTCTACGCGCAGATTTGATCAGAATAATTGCTTTTAAGACGTGGTGGGCCTCTTACTCGGCATTTATGTGTTTAAAGTTCTATTGATTTACGAGCATATTTTTTCCCCCTGACCTGTGACCTCACGCAGACCACTATCAGCTGGGAGGGAGACAAGCTGGTGTGTGTGCAGAAGGGAGAGATTGAAGGAAGAGGCTGGACCCACTGGGTGAACGGAGATGAGCTTCATCTGGTGAGAAAACATCAGCTCCTGCTATGAATATTAATATATGCAATTTGGACACTTTCATCCAAACCCCAAATGCCTCTCAGCGCTGTATGCGTGGTGCATATATTTTTATGTGTAACTCATGAATTGGTCCACTACCTCCAACGGTAAGTTGCATTTACATGTATGCTGTGTGGGGTGCATACACACTGGGAAAACAGCTTATCGTTTTTTTACGGTTATTACATGCGTGGGGCTTTGGCCAAACAAAATCAAAGTATTTCTGCATATGGAAGCAAAGTTACTGTTTTAAGGGGAAAGGCATATATATTTTGATTCTCAAGTGTTCCCTGCAGATCAAACAAAAAATTTCAACTTTGTATGTATTTTGAAATTAAAAGCCAAACAGATTCTCATTTATCTCATCTCCTGGTGATCGAGCACATATCAGCACCAGCTCTCTGCCTTTTATTTCCAATCTAACGTCTGTTTGAAGGACTTCATTAACCACTTTTTTTTTTTTTTTTTAACATCCCCTCTGTGAAATTCACGGTGTGGCCCACTGTGGCCTGTAATGAAAGCATTAGCATCTGAAAAGGCTTTAAAGTAATGACTAGCACATTACCATTTTCATTAGCTCAGCATTATCAGATTTCCCTCTCTATGATTACGGCTATCAAAGCTAAGCAAAAATAATCTGCCAAATTATTTGGTTTAAGTGATGCCAACAGATGTTTTCAATCAGCAGCCATGAAATTAGTTATTAGATGGAAGTTCCAGAGAGCTGCGAGCGGGGTTTAAACGTAAAGCAACAGTGGCCTCTGGTGGCAGAGAATAGTTTTCAAAGTGGACATTACAAGAACATGCTGCTGCTGAATCACAGCTTTTTTTTCTGTGGTTGTACAATTTGGGGAAGAGAGTAGGGTTTATGATCATGCTATCCTCCTCTTCACATTTACATTCTTAGTCTGTTTAGATCAGTCTGATCTGAGGCTTTAAATTGTCTTTTGTTGTCTGCAGGAGCTGAGAGCTGGAGGAGTTGTCTGCCAGCAGGTTTTCAAGAAGACCTAAGACGGCTCTGATTGAACGGGATGGTGCCTCCAGCTGACACTGGCTCACAGAGACACACCAGACACATCCGATGCTTCTGACATGCCTTCCAACTTCCCCTTGGTCCGTGCATTCGCATCTACCAATCTTTGATGAATTTTTCTATTGCAAATACTATTTTTGCCTACCATCACATTTTGGCACTTGCTGAAGCAAATTCAAGTGATATATATAATAAGTCTGTACAGTGAGGCGCAGGTCAGTGGGTGTACCATGTAACATCACACAATGTAATACTGTAAATCTGTCTCAGTGTGGGTACCCTTTTGATTAACAGGTTTAGATGTGATGGACACATGCATACTGCTAATGTAGGTGTAGCTGCTCTGATGGGTGAGACAGTGGACGCAGTGAAGAGAAGAGAAACAGTAATACAAGAAATTGAAATGTTTCATCTCATTTTAGTTCTCTGAGTTATTGCTGTGGATGGAAAACGATGAAAATCTGAGAGTGTTTGAGGGCTGTGAACTACTGATGTTTAGTCTCCATAATGGATATAAGTTATGATGTCTGTATTTATCCCTCCCAGTTCTTTTGGGACTGAGCCATCGATAGTGAAATGAATGAATCAATAAAGTAAACAGTGCTCGATAATGATACTTGTCTCTTTCTGAGTGACCGACCTGTTGTTTTTGTCTTTTTTCTTCTTGATTGGACTTGGGCTCAGTGAGAAACTTTGAATTGATTGTTCTTTACTGAAGCTTCACGGGCCAATGGCTCAGGTGCTGGAAGCTTCTTTTATCTGAAAGCGCTGGGATGTGAAAGCCTCTACCTGAGAATTTCAGTGAGTGAAGTGACGCTTGCAGAGCTTCAGCTAGACAACTCGGGGCACGCGGTGCTCCGAATCAGCTCATCTGTCAGCTCACTTTGTGCAGCGCCGTTACCAATTGGGCAGTCTATATAAGCTGCTGTCGCGGCTCGCCCTGCTGCTCTGTCTCTTGCTGCTTGTTGTGCATTCACACCCCACCATCACCCCTGCGTCTACCTGCAGGTACTCTTTATTTATGGTTCCCCAGGGGGGTGGTTATTGATCTTTCCCTGCTCTTGCTTTGGCTGGTTAAAAAAATATATGCTCCCACGGATGGGGTCGAAACAGAGTCTGGCGCCAGGGTAAATTCTGAATTTGCATTTATTCTCAATAAAAACGATTCTACTAAATGCATGAGTTGTCTGACTGAGAGTCTGTTACTCAACTCCCATTTGATCAACAGACGACAGCTCAGTACAAGGTAGGATTCTCAGACATGGCTTCATTTTAAAGCCTCCCCTCCCCACCCTGCTGTTATTGTTACTTACCTCAGGTGTTTGACCTTAACTGTGCAGAATGATGCATGTGCAGAGTTTGGAGAGTGTTTTTACTCTCATCTGCTGAAGGCGGAAAGTTTCTCTCTGCTCACCTTACATGTAAGACGTATATGTAAGAGCATGGCTTTGTCATGACATCACAACTAATTTGCAAGCCAATCAGGGTTCAAAACACAATAGACCTTTGAGTAAAAAGTAGGTGATTTCTTGTGTCTGATAGTTATTAGTAGTAGCATCTAGTATCTATAAGAATTTAGTCTGGGTTGATTTTGGTAAACTGGTTGGAAATGCTAAGAATATTTCTATAATGCAAGTCCCAGACTTCCATTAAAAATGACCGGTTTATTGATCGCTGGGAGCACTGTGAAGCCTATTTCATCTGAATGTGGCGGACTCTGCCACTGACACTGCAAACTACCATGTAGAACTGTAATGCACTGAATGTAAATACATTTATTGGCTATAACAGAACAAGTGCCAGCCACAAATAGCATCAAAAAAATGGATCTGATATGATGAAAAGCACGAGCAGAAGACAGAGAACAGACAGAAATTACTTACACTTCAGAAATTTGAAATTAGTCACAAATGCTGATTTATTTTTCTTTTTTTTTTACTGCTAGACCAGTTGAACTTTATTAACCCTCGTGCTCAAAGTTCAGGTATTCTGTTTTAGTATTTGAACTTGCCACAGCAAGAGATAAAGAGCACATACTGTTCGCAGATGTTACAAAATACTTTTTCCTGTCTGTACATTGTACACTGAACTGAATGTATGTAAAAGTGCATATAGGAAAGCTTGGTTGTATGTATGTATGTTTATGTGTCTGTGTGTGTGTCTGTGTGTGTCTGTGTGTGTGTGTGTGTACCCTAACATATGTTCCTCACAACCTCCCCCAACGTTTAAAGGCTGAAAGAAAAGGGTGAATCTTCCCCCCTCCCCGTCCTAAACAACTGCCCCTGCCAATCACCTTAAAGCTATAAACTCACTTATCAATAGTTTTCTGCCCTCATGGCCCCTGACTTAAATAAAAGCAGGAGGTTGCGAGCTCCCTGCACCTTCCCCCTCCTTCCACTGTCTAAAGTCTACACACAACAGAATCACCAGCTGCCACCATGCCTGCAGACTTCAATGGGAAATGGATACTGGAAACCAGTGAGAAATTTGAAGATTATTTGAAAGTGCTGAGTAAGAAACTTTTCATTTTGGTGGGTTTACCTTTTTTGTCTGAGATGTCTTGTTTTGTGTGTTCAAGTCATGTTATGGGCTGATGTGACAGGTTGTAAAGTAACAAAATCATCCAATTTCATGCTCTCTCAATCTTTCTGGGTGTTTCTGTCCTTTTGCTACCATTCACTATAAGATAAAGGTAATGCAATGCACCACAGATTTAACTAGGATGCCAAATAAGTTATTCTTATTTAAAGATCAAGTACTTTTTTGGTGGGGGTAATAGATAGAGAGCAAGACCTGATATTTGACAGAAAAAAGTAGACTTTAAGACCTCACATAGAACTGACTTAAGCATAACCTCATCTATTTCTGTTAACATGTAATTAATGTAGTTTGGTTGCTGTATGTGTGTATAATCATCTCTTTATTCTGGCCCTAGATATTGATTTTGCTACAAGGAAAATTGCCATCTCCCTGTCTCAAACCAAAGTGGTAACCCAAGATGGAGACGAGTTCAACTTCAAAACATTGAGCACGTTGAGGAATTATGAGCACTCCTTCACTGTGGGGGTTGAGTTTGATGAGTACACCAAGGGACTAGACAACAGAAATATCAAGGTGGGTTGACCTATAAATGGATTGATGTGACACGAGACGATATTTCCCATTTTCCTCATTGCTTTTATGATGATGAGGTTGGCGTTGTCTAAGTGAGTCCAGGGCAAAGATTGGTCTGTGGTTTAGAGAGAGAGAGAGAGAAGAAGTGATGCACTGTCAGTGGAAGGAAGAGTCAAAAAAGGGATACAGATGCAAAAAATAAAAATAACAACAATAATGAGTAAAATAAGTCTGTTTCAGCCTTTCATAGTATCACTAATTTCCCGTTTTTGCTGCACAAAATGACCAGTCATAGGGAAAACAGGAAATAGGAGATGTCATGAGAGTAAATTAGATTCATTTCCTAAATGAATTTATGATATTACTTGAGGGGAGGAAAAAATGAAAGTATTGCTTTTTTAAAAGTTTTTTTTGCAGTTTTAGTGAGAGGCATGTCAGTACAGGAAACTCCTTAACACAATGTGATTAGTTTCATGAACACACTGATTGTTGTATTGTAGTGTCTGGTGATCTGGGAGGGAGACAAGCTGGTGTGCACTCAGAAAGGAGAGAAGGCCAACCGTGGCTGGAAACACTGGATAGAAGGAGATAAACTGTACCTGGTAGGTTGGCAGTATCTGTCATGATAATTAGATTTTTGTGGACGTGATGTGCTGATGTGATTGTAAAGTATGGTAAGGACAATTTTAACACGATTATTGCCCTTAATTTCTTCATAATTGTCCCTCTGCTGAACGATGCTAACAGATTTAATTTTCTCTCACAGGAGCTGACGTGTGAAGATGTAGTTTGTCTTCAGGTGTTCAAGAAAAAAGAATAAATGCCAAAATATCTGTTTTTGTTTTCATTTCATTTGTTTCTTCTCAGTGACATGTTTTTCCTCAAACTTATGAACAAAATGAATAAAGGTGCTTTGTAACATACTGCATTGTGAGACAAACCTGTTAATATTATGAATAAGCTGTAAGTTTGGATGTTTACAGAGACGAAAAAGTTTGTTTTTTTTTAATTTTCCATATTGTTTTATCCGGCACACATAAACATCGCCATCTGCTGGGAAAATATGGTAGCACGTTGGAGATAATAATATCATAATAACATTAATGGCATTAAACTTCACTCAGCATAACAAGATATAAGAGAAGAAGGACAAAAGACAATTTAAAGTCTTGGATTAGATCTATTTAAACAGACTCAGAGTGTAACTTTGCCTCATAAGATAACATAAGATAAGATAAGATTAGATAAGATAGACTTTAATGATCCCAGATTCACTTGTTACAGCAGCTCACATACAACTGTGCAAACACTATACACACCTTTCAAGTATACAGATATGCACATTGAATCATTTGTATTACACACACACACGCACAGTGGGGTAGCAGTCTGTTGCTGAAGGAGCTATGCGGGGGGTGAGGGGAGTTGTTCCTGATGGATGTCCTCATCTCCCCCACTTCCTCTGTGGAATCTAGGGGGCAGTCCAGGACAGGGTTGGACCTCTAGACCAGTTTAAGTCTCTCTCTTTTTCTGGTCTTCCCCCTCCCCAGCAGATGACTGCATATAGAATATAGCCACCAGTGTCATAAAAAAAAATATTAAAATAGATTCAGTTAACTATAATGACCAAATGGTGAACAGTCATCTTATGGTGGGTTGCAAACGTCCAACTTTACTCACTGCTCGGTACATCCCAGAGAAATATATCAAGTTAGTGAATATCTGGGTTTAGTGATATCTCAACTTGTCTTCTAACCACACAGACTGAGCAGGTTGTCTCTTCCTGTCACCGTGGCAGACTCACTGCTGGCCTACCTTCATGTCACGTCATCACTCCCCGGGCGCAATTCTCGCGAGATTGTGTTTCAGGAACTTCCACGTCAGTAAGCAGTGCTCCGTTCACTGAAGTCGCAGCATTAGCATCCGGATTGCGACTGTCCACAACACATTTATCCGTTTTTTATTGCGACAACACGGGGATTAGACATGGTAAGAGGCGTTTGAAATAGTTCACGGTGTGTTTTGTTTCCGTACATGTCGGGCGATTCATCATTTTACTGGACAGTTAAGCAGTGTCAATAATGCATCATCCTTATGAATAGCTTAGCGGCGAGCTAGCTTGAGTTAGCATGAGAGCTAGCGGCTTTAAACATTTCTAACCGTGGCTGCTCGCGGTTTTTTTATGTCCTTACAGCTGTTTTTGAGTAAGTTATCGTATGATTTATTACAGGAAGAATAAGTGTGCGATTATGGAAACCACTGAACTGTGTTAGGCTCAATGTTAGCATGCTACCTGTCTTACTATTCCGGGTTTTTACAATGACGCTACGGTGTTTTAACAAGCCGTTAAATGCCCATGTAAAGTAACTGTTGATGAGGGTTTGAACAGCGCAGGAAAAGACACTGATGTCCTCTGTCTTTTCAGCCTCTGAGGCTGGACATTAAGCGGAGGCTGACAGCCAGGTCCGACCGTGTGAAGAGTGTGGACCTTCACCCGACTGAGCCATGGATGCTGGCCAGTCTGTACAACGGCAGCGTCTGTGTGTGGAACCACGAAACACAGGTATGATCCCAAATAAAGTTACACTACACAACATAGTGAGAGAGGTAAGCGTCAGTGCTTACAGTGTTCCTTCATAACCAAGTAATGTATGGATAAACACATGTAAGCCGTAACGATGCAGTGAACCACAACCAAGTCAACAATGGTCTTTTTTTTTTGTTCCAGACTCTCGTCAAGACCTTTGAAGTGTGCGACCTCCCCGTCAGAGCATCTAAGTTTGTGGCAAGGAAGAACTGGGTCATCACAGGAGCGGTACGTCACATCCTGTTTGTGTTGGGATCGTGACTCTGACAGTTGTCTGTCATCCACAGCACTACCAGCTTTGCAAACTCGCAGAGTAGAGTTTAACGGTGTTTAATTTGGTGGGGTTTTACTTGTTATGTAAGTATGTGTGTTTATTCACCTGTTGAGCATTCAGCTAATCATTTTCTCCCTTCCTTCCTCCCTGCGCAGGACGACATGCAGATCCGTGTGTTCAACTACAACACCTTGGAGCGGGTCCACATGTTTGAGGCCCACTCCGACTACATCCGTTGCATTGCAGTCCACCCGACCCAGCCCTACATCCTCACCAGCAGTGGTACGCTAGTAAACCCATGATGTTTTGATTGGTAGCATACTATTTATTTATTCGTCACCAACTTCTAACATGTCCCCAAATGCGCATGTATTTTTGCATTCACGCGTGCGTTTCTGTTTCTGCGCAGATGACATGTTGATCAAACTGTGGGACTGGGAGAAGAAGTGGTCGTGCAGCCAGGTGTTTGAGGGTCACACTCACTATGTCATGCAGATTGTCATCAACCCCAAGGACAACAACCAGTTTGCCAGTGCCTCCCTGGACAGAACGATTAAGGTAGAGGCAGCTTGCTGTTGCTGTTGTCACTGCTGCTAATTTTATCTTGTCATCATCGGCTATATTCACTGAAGTGCATTCAGTGAATCTCTGTTATGTCCTCTGGGGTGTTTTTAGGTTTGGCAGCTTGGCTCTTCGTCTCCCAATTTCACTTTGGAGGGTCACGAGAAAGGAGTCAATTGCATTGACTACTACAGTGGAGGAGACAAGCCCTACCTCATCTCAGGGGCTGATGATCGCCAAGTCAAGATCTGGGACTACCAGGTTAGAAAACCTTTCATTCACTTCGTCAGCTTTGTAGGAAGGTGAAAATAAGCTGCAGGACATTTATCATGGAACTAACAAACACTAAAGCAGGCGAATCACCTGTCAAAAGATAGTTCTTTTGTTATATTTTATGTGAGCATCTGTACATCAGCATCAGCATTGTGTAGAGAAATGTTTCAGTTGTCTTTGCCTTGCATGTTGTAGAACAAGACCTGCGTTCAGACCCTGGAGGGCCACGCCCAGAACGTCTCTTGTGTCAGTTTCCACCCAGAGCTGCCAATTATCATCACTGGATCAGAGGATGGTGAGCAGGAATCCCACTCATCCTTGCCTTTACAAACAAACGCTTCATCTCATGGCCTCATCCATCATTGCATAATGCGACATTACCTCCTCTCTCTGTAGGTACGGTTCGCATCTGGCACTCAAGCACTTACCGCCTGGAGAGCACTCTGAACTACGGCATGGAGAGAGTGTGGTGTGTGTGCGGCCTCAGGGGCTCCAACAATGTGGCACTCGGATACGATGAAGGCAGCATCATTATCAAGGTGAGCGGAAGAAGGAAAATGACATTGAGTTGTAGTAAAGGAAGTGCTGTTATGACGTCTGTAACTTTGTAAAACAAAAGAAGCTGAAATATTTGAAATATCCAAAGCAAAATCTCTCCATCTCATCTTTGTGCTCTTTCTCCCTCTGCTGTGCAGGTGGGCCGAGAGGAGCCGGCCATGTCTATGGACACTAACGGAAAAATCATCTGGGCCAAACACAGTGAAATACAGCAAGCCAACCTGAAGGCCATGGGCGATGCTGAGATCAAGGACGGAGAGAGGCTGCCACTGGCTGTCAAAGACATGGGCAGCTGTGAGATTTATCCCCAAACCATCCAGCATAACCCCAACGGAAGGTATGCTTCGTCCTCTCATCCCAGACACTTTGGTTCTGATTTTGTCAGAAAATGGCAGACATGAGCGCCACGAATGTTTTGTCTTCAGCAGAAAAATTATAGGTGATTTCACAGTAAGATCTCTGTCACTCATTTGTGTCCACCAGATTTGTTGTGGTGTGTGGAGACGGAGAGTATATCATCTACACCGCGATGGCTTTGAGGAACAAGAGCTTCGGCTCAGCGCAGGAGTTTGTCTGGGCACACGACTCATCCGAGTAAGTCTGATGTTTGAACAGAGGATTGATTATGGGTGAGATACTTCCCTGCTCCTTGCATCAGAGATTTAACTGTTGCTCTCCTTTTTTAAACAGATATGCCATCAGAGAAAGCAACAGTATAGTCAAAATCTTCAAAAACTTCAAAGAAAAGAAATCTTTCAAGCCTGACTTTGGAGCTGAAGGTACTGTGAACATTGTTGTATAGTAGACCTGTGGTTTTGGAAGTGGATAGTTCCCACTGTTTCCCTCACTGTGTGTGTACCTGGTCCTTCCAACAGGGATCTATGGAGGTTTCTTGCTTGGGGTGAGGTCCGTGAATGGCTTGGCATTTTATGACTGGGAGAACACAGAGCTGATCCGCCGCATCGAGATCCAGCCCAAACACGTGAGACTGACTTACTTTTTATTTTAGGTCCTGTTTTCCAAACGATAGAAATGTAGTTGTGCATCTATATCTTGATCTTAAATAAATACATTTATTATAAGCTTATCAGAGGCCAATCATTTTACTGACTCTTTGTTTTTTATCTCATTCTCTCCGTCACCCTCTGTTCCTCTTATTCACAATTTGTCCAGATCTTCTGGTCAGACTCTGGTGAACTGGTCTGCATTGCTACAGAGGAGTCCTTCTTCATTCTGCGTTATATGGCAGATAAAGTAGCCGCCTCTCAGGAGAATAATGAAGGAGTGACCGAGGATGGTATTGAAGATGCCTTCGAGGTGGGTGTGGGAATGTGGACACATTATTAGGACTGCCTACTTATCTTACATCAACCTTTACATTCATCTTTATGTTGTTTTTTATGTCCAGGTCCAGGGAGAGATCCAGGAGATTGTGAAGACTGGACTTTGGGTTGGAGACTGCTTTATCTACACCAGCTCTGTGAACAGACTCAACTACTATGTAGGAGGAGAGATCGTCACTATCGCTCACCTGGACAGGTACAAATCCAGATTAAAGTGGATACATGGTATATTTAAAGACTGAACACTGCATGTCTCTCAAGTAGCTTCTAAACTTGATGCTTAAACAGTAACACTGTAAACTCTACAGTTTCATTCAAAGTTAGAAAAACGGCAGCTAAGCTCTGAAAGTTTATCTGAATCCTGCCTTCTCTCTCTGTAGAACCATGTACCTGCTGGGTTACATACCAAAAGATGACCGTCTGTACCTGGGGGACAAGGAGCTCAACATTGTCAGCTACTCCCTGCTGGTCTCCGTACTGGAGTACCAGACTGCCGTAATGAGGAGGGACTTTGGAATGGCTGACAAGGTCCTACCGACAATTCCTAAAGAGCAGCGAACCAGAGTGGCACATTTCTTGGAGAAACAGGTGAGGCGATACCGCGGGATTTCCTTTTTATTTCATTGAAACCTGTCAATTCATTTAAACTTCAACTTCGTGCTAATGGGTTTTGTTTCTTTGTCTCTGCAGGGTTTCAAACAGCAGGCTCTGGCCGTGTCCACAGACCCGGAGCACAGGTTTGAGCTGGCGTTGCAGCTGGGAGAGTTGAAGATAGCATACCAGCTGGCTGTGGAGGCAGAGGTGAGAGCATACTAGTTTGCTTTTGAGACAAACTCTATATCATATCACATATCATTTCCCCTTCTTATAACACTGCCAGAGTATTCACAGAGCCTCACAGTGTATCTCTATATTTTTGTCTGCAGTCGGAGCAGAAGTGGAAGCAGCTAGCAGAACTGGCTATCAGTAAGTGCCAATTCGGCCTGGCCCAGGAGTGCCTGCACCACGCGCAGGATTACGGTGGCCTGCTCCTCCTTGCCACAGCCTCTGGTAACGCCACTATGGTGGGCAAGCTGGCTGAGGGGGCTGAAAGGGACGGCAAGAACAACGTGGCCTTCATGACCTACTTCCTGCAGGGGAAGTGAGTACCGACCGTGATGACCAAAATAAAGAATAGACGTGTATTGATCTGTCGTGTAACTGTTCTATATATGGACTTTCCTCCACAGGCTTGATCAGTGTTTGGAGCTCCTGATCAGGACAAACAGACTACCTGAAGCTGCCTTCCTGGCTCGCACCTACCTGCCCAGTCAGGTGTCCCGTGTGGTCAAGTTGTGGAGGGAGAACTTGGCTAAGGTCAACCAGAAGGTCAGGGAATTTCTGTAAAAGCTAAGATTGAGGACAAAAAACACCATCAATGTAGCCGGGGAAATAAGTTGCCTCTTTAAAAAAAAGTTTGAAAATCTGGATATATCTTCTATGACACGTTGCACTCAATCTTCATTACAGGCGGCTGAGTCCCTAGCAGACCCTACAGAATACGAGAATCTGTTCCCAGGGCTGAAAGAAGCCTTTGCAGCCGAGCATTACCTGCGAGAGTCTTGCTTGGGCACCACTAGGCCTGCCACAGACTATCCTCTTGTCACGGTGAGTTTTTTTTAGTTGTGTTGTCTGTAGACAATATTTGTATTTTATCTCTGTATTTCTCTCAGTTGTATTTTAACAAACTCCAACATCTTCCAGCTCAACGAAGACAGGAATATTCTTGAGGAGGCTCAGGGTTACGAGCCCAAAGGGACCTTCATTCCCACTGTCGCCAAGGTTCGTCTGCAGTATCTAACATTTTCTGTCGAGCCAACTTTGATCTAATATTAACCCGCTTTATGTAACATTTGCAGCTAGTCGTGTCTCACTGTGCATGCTTTGATCACCAGCGGTACCTTCAGTAATCTGTATTAGCTAATATAATCTTCATTTCACTTACTTTTTCCGGCAGACACAAGATAGCGAGGAGTCGGTGGCTGCAGCTCCTGTCGCTGCTGAACCTGCTGCCGCTCCAGCAGTGGAGGACGAAGAGGAGGAAATCCCTGCATTCTCAGAGAAAGACAAGGTGGGACTTGTCACCATGAAGAAATATACAGTGAGATATGAAATAATTGGATGATTTAGGAAAACAATACTTGTAAAAACTAATTCTCCTCTTGTATGCAGACTCTGGACGAGCTGGAAGTAGACCTGGACAACATGGAGCTGGATGACATCGACACCACGGACGTTAACCTCGATGATGACTTTCTAGATGATTGAAGACGTGCCTGACCACTCTGCTCCACAGCACTCATCAGAGCTTATTTAAAAAAAAAAAAAAAAAAAGAGACAAAGAAAGAGACCAAACCCCCTTTTCCTTGTTTTTTGTATTTGTACGTAAAAATATTATATTGTCACGTCTGCCTACTGGAGTGACAGGATTTAAGTAGATGATGATGACGATAATGATGATATCGGTAATGTTTTATTCTCTGAATAAAAGTAGACACTTCATGTCTATTTCAGACTCTCCATTTTGTACACAATTGATTGTCTGAGAAACTTTCACTAACTGTCCATTGAGCAATATGTTATATTTACTCTGTGTGTCTGTAATGGGAAATCACCCTTAATTCAGTTCAATAAACTGCAGTTGCTGTACATATTCACATTTGACTTCAGAGTATTTCATACCAAACACTGAACACATGAAGTGCAAGTGCAGTTACATTTGATTACGTTTGATACTTGCTCATTGACTGTAAACCTCCAAATGGTGATTGGGGGTGATTCATTCATTAGTTAGTATTGCCGAACTGTCAAAATAAGCTACGGTATGCTGATACTGAGAGCGTTGACTTGCGCAAAGAAAAAAAAAAAAGTTTGATGACAAAAATCACCAACACAGCTGTTTTGACTTTGTCTGATTAGACCTGTCGAGGCTGGGTGTGGTCTCGGATTCCTCCATGTTAGATTAAAGTGTTCTACAACGGGCCAATGTGCAAGAATACGTGATAACATGCTCTTCCAGCGCAGAAAATGTAATGCAGTGGCAAATAGGCTACCCTACGTGCTAGAAAATTAGTCTTCTCTACGTTGCTGGTTTAAATAGTTAATAGTCAAGTAAATTTTCCTTACATAGCCCGATATCACAGATCTACCTCGGGGGGCTTTACAGTCCATACGTACAACACCCTCCATTCAGATGAGGTAAAGCTCCCTCACAGAAAAGTGTTGTATGGATGGACAAACATGGGGTAGATGTATGTACGGAATAGATCAATGAAAAAATATGTGTATACAAAGTAACCACTTCATGGTGGGGCTGGAGCCTCTCCCAGCTGACTTTGGGTGAGAGGCAGGGTACACCCTGGACAAGTCGCCAGCTCATCACAGGGCACATTCACACCTACGGGCAATTCAGTCACAAATGAACCCATAAAATGTGTGTTTTCGGGACTGGAACTCCACAGTGGAAGGCCCAAGCTGAGGTTCGAACCTCATGAACTGAGGCGACAGCAAAAGAAAATCCCACATGGTATAAACTTGTTGATTTGTTTTTCGTTTTATTACGGCATATTGAAATCAGCTGTAGTCCTCCTGGTTCACAGAAGAAGGGATGATTTAAGTTACTCAGGGACTTTTCCCCCAAAGTTTCTATTTTCAAATTAGCAAATCTCATTAATCCCACATCATGTGACCGGGTGGCCCCGCTGGCTGCTGGGGCTCGAGTGTGTGACCGCCTCTGTTGACTCCTGCGTGCACTGCAGCAGGGAGGCTGTCAGTCTCCTCCTCTCCTGTGGGTGGCGCCCCTCCGAGACAGGCCTGGACGATTTTGTGCAGTTTCGTGTGCAACAAAGTACCGAGCTTGGCAGCCAGCGAGAAGGGAAAACCGACCCTTCTGAGATTGTTTATCTTTCCTGCCTTTTCAAACTGTTTTCCAGATATTTCCACGCTTGCTGCGACACACTGGAAGTTGAATAGAAACGGGAACTAACGCGGTTTGATCTTCGGCCGGTGTTAGGACGCTTCGTGGAGGAGCAAGGTGCTTTTTTTTAATAGAAAGGCAGGCGTCACATTAGCGAGCTGGCGTAGAAAAGAGAGTACCAGGACTACGCAGCGTGTCGGTCAGCCAGGGAGAGCCGGGAGGACCACGGCACAGCCGCCGCCAGCGCCACGGGGAGTCGGGGCCCGAGAGGGAGCCTGCCAGGCCCTCGGCTTGATGCACCCTGCCTGCCTCGCCTTAGCCGCAGTCCGAGATGGGGGAGACCAAAATTATCTACCACCTCGACGACCAGGAGACACCATATCTGGTGAAACTGTCGGTGCCGGCGGACAAAGTCACTCTGGCAGACTTCAAAAATGTCCTCAAGAAACCAAATTACAAATTCTTCTTCAAATCTATGGACGATGACTTCGGGTAACTCTCACGGGGTTTATTGTGTTTAACACTGAATTGGCGTTACACTCGTGGGGGGATGCGGCCGCATTAAGGTTAACTTAGTTGTTACCTCCTCCAGCTGGCTTGTCATCAGTTTTGTCGTTACCTGGCTGTCGATCATTAGCTAGCCACTTCCATTGCGGTTCCTTTGTTAGCTGCTAGCGGCGTTAGCAGGTCTGTTCAGCGTCCCGACCCCGTTTGTTTACATTGCTCGTGTGGCTAGCTTACGCGTCTTGTGCCTTGACTTCGTCTGACCAAGTTTGGTATTTGTCAGTTTGGCCAACACCAGCCAGAGCCCCGAATGACTATTTAACTCATTTTAGGTGAAGTGTGAACCGGGGCAGCTGACAACAGCCTGATAATAAGCAGTTACAGACGTTACCGCTGTCAGTTTGTGTGTGGGCAATGTATGGTATGTTTCTGCTAACATGCTAATGTCAGACTGTAAGCAGCCAGCTTCAGGGCCCTGCTCCTGCTGCTGTTGTTGTCTATTAGTCCGAGGAATGCAGGGTTGGACACAGGAATGCCCTGTTCATCACTCTGGCAGCTTTATGAGCCTGTCCTTTTGTGTTAAACATGGCTAGAGAAATAGACGTTTTAATGTTTCTCAAGGCGGTGCCCTCCACGGAGAAGTGAGAGAGAGGGAATGAAGTATTATATATTTAAAAAAAGAAAAACATTTCAGCCAAGGTTTCCAAAGTTGTTTTTGGCTAAACTCAAACAAGGGTGCGGCAACAACTTCTTAACATTTGCAAGTGGGAGAGACGTGTTTTGAAAGGACCCACAGCTATTCATGTTGGGGAGAGTGAAGGTATATCCTGTAAATAAACCATTGAAACCCTTTTTACTCCAAGATTGAGCAACCTGTCAGACTGGAATAGTGACACCGGTGCCAAATATTTACCGGGACTCTTTGAAAGAGAAGTCTCTCTGACCATCACGGCTAATCTCGTCATCACCAGCAGTCCCGAGGTCGATCTGCAGCCTATCGAGGGTTGAGAGAGGGGGTTTGAATTTGTTAAAAAACAAAACAATCGAGCGAAACTGTGTCTGCGCAGGAAGCCTTCCCGTGCCTGTTGTTTCAGGGCTGTCCTTTTCTGCAGCCTTTTGATGGATAGGCATACATAGGATTTCTTGTCTTTGATGCCTGAACAAGTTTATCTCAATCGTGCGCTCTTTTGACAGGTTTTCCATATATGTGCCTGTAGCTGCTGACATGCAGTGATGATCGCTGCCGCCCTGCTATTTTAGGATTTTGTTCGCCAGAGTTTAACTGTAAAATCCCAGTTGACACGTCTTGCATGCCGAGCCGAATTTCATGCTCTTAAACTTTCTGGGGCTCCTTAAACACGTCGGCGAAAGCACCCAAGGAGCAGTTTAGCAGACAAGTGTAGAGGACCCAACATCAACATTTATTATTGGGAATTTTGAACTGGCAGCGGGTAAAAAAAATAGTGTATTAAACGCGCCATTAAATCGGCGTCGGTTGTCCCAGTTGTCAGCGTTCGTCCTTGCTGATGGAAGCATTGCCCACTTTCATTGCCTCTAAATGCAGCCTCGTGTTTTATTGCCCTGAGAGTGCTTTTGTGTCGGTAAAGGTTTACTGAAACAGAGCTTTGTTCTCTTCCCAGGGTGGTAAAGGAGGAAATATCTGATGACAACGCCAAGCTGCCCTGTTTTAACGGCCGTGTGGTGTCATGGGTAAGTTCGAAAACGCACCCTGGAGTAATTTACTGATTTGCTTAATTTTATTTTTTGTTGTCGTGCCTTTGTTTTTTTTGTTGTCGTGTGTGTGTTCACTGTATTTGTGCTGTCAAGTGTCTGTGTTGCAACAGCGTGCGTGCATGTATAACAATGATTCCCATCTGTTGAGTAGTGACCACAAACATACTCCGTCTCTAGGGAGAGGCCCTCTGCATCTGCGTGATAATGTCATTATCACATAATGATCCTCGGCGCAAAACACGCATGCGGACTCCCTGCTTTTGTGTGTTTTTTAAGGGCCGTTTTAAGAAAAAAGAGCTGCAGTGGTTTGGAGTCATTTAACATAAGCCCTCACACATGCTAGTCAACTCACGCAACACATACATACATGTACTTGCATGTAGTATCTCATTTAGAGGCTCTGAGCTATAACTCTCCTGTCTCCACAACACAAGAGACATCTGGTGCCAGTGCACGGCCTCCCTTCCTCTCTTCTAGACACTGAAATTAAATTAAGAGCAAGTGAAATCACAGGATAGGAGGAAAATACCTGATAACAAAGAGCCTCACTGCATGTCATCTAACAAGAAGATTGAATCTCGCAGGGTGGGGAGAATAAAGTGTAGAGAGAGAGAGAGGGGAGTGTTGTGTGCGTCTGGATTGGGAAGGCTGATGCGTTCGGTTAATTTTGCACAGTGTGGTTATAATTATAGGTTTTATTTAATCAAAACAGTGTTATCTCTAGATGCGTGCATAATCCAGTGCGCTCGTCCCGATGTGTCCCTCTGTTGTGGTCACTTTCATTAGACTATCTGGAGGGTTCGGTTGGCCGTGGTTCAAAGCCAGCTCCTCTCCCTGCGTGCGTGAATCTGTTTGTTATCTCTCGGGGGGGTTTGCTGAAACGTTCCATGTACAATGAAATGTTATCTCTGTTACAGTGCGTCCATTTGTTTGTCTCCACCGTTCATCTGTTGTTTCAATCATCTGATTGATTGTCCTCTTGGGGACTGAGGGCCTGGCTTGCTATCATCACAACAGGGCCAGCACTCAGCCAGGCCTGTTGCACTTAATTGTCGCCTGACAAACAGATTTTGTCTGTCACATTATTATTATTTTTTTTTACGACTTACCTTAGTACACCTAAACCACCCCCTTTTTTTTCTTCATCAAAGTCGCCTCGCTGAAAACTAAATAATGAAAACAGCACAAACACAGAACATTGGATAAGTAGATCAAAAGGTAAACAAAATGATTAGTGGTTCATTATTCTTTTGAATGTCTACCTCTCATTTGTTTGTACGAGTGTTTTTTTCCACAGCACAAGAAGTGTCTATTTAATGTCCCAGATTTTCTCCTTGATGTACAACCTAGTAAACTTTACAACTTTGTGTTTTGGACTTTTAGTTGTATGGGAAAAAAAAGAAGGCATCTTTTTCCCACATTGATCTGACTTTTTATTTTCCAAATGATCAGTCACTAATGAAGCGTATGGTACAGTCAAACGCCAGAACAATATGCGATTAAGTTGATGGATGTGTGATGCTGGCATGAAATGTGACTCGAGAAATGAAAGCCTGTGCCTGCTGTGTGTGAAACCGAACCAGATTCTGTGGACTGGCCTCAAACAGCTGTCTCATTACGCAACAGATACAGGATAGTCGTTGAAAAGGTGATGAATTATACTCATAAATAGCCCGGCTATGACGAAAAAGCTAGCAGTTAGCGTTAGCTTCTTAACTAGCGGCAGGCTACACAATTAGAGACCGTTTTTCCACTGATCTCATGTTAACTTTTAAACTTGTTTTTGCATGAAAATCATGCGAGTACATGCTTCATATCTAATGTGGACAACATCCAAGATGCCACAGATCCATCAAGATCCGTGGCAGAAAAAAATCCAACCATGGAAAGAAAAGATCTTGAGTGAGCAGGACTAACATTCACTGGAATGTGGTCAAAGTGAAAGGGGGGGGGGGGGACAGATGGAAATAAAAACAGCCCAGTATATTCTGTTATAATGTACCAGTCATATAATTTGAAAATACAGTCACGGCTCACTGGACGCTACTTTTTCCCACACTTTCTGAACTTAGGCAACACTGTCAGGTAGAAGGCTCACAAGTGTTGACACATGCCCCATGTTTCACAACTCTTTGAATCCCCAGCTGCCTTCGTGAAGCTTTGCTCTCTCAAGAGGAAAACAGTAGAAGAGAAATTCATTTTTACATTTGTGAGACATTGACATAGTCCTTTAATGCCGGGCCATTAAATAGGGACATACCACCCAGCCCTCGAT
Source organism: Nibea coibor (assembly GCA_023373845.1). Taxonomy (NCBI): domain Eukaryota; kingdom Metazoa; phylum Chordata; class Actinopteri; family Sciaenidae; genus Nibea; species Nibea coibor. The sequence goes on along the minus strand of CM041725.1, from coordinate 14,841,463 downwards.
CACGGCGTAGCGTAAACACAGTAGTGCTCTGACGTGGGTCTGCTGCGCACTTGCCCCGTGCCTTTCAGTGTATTCCTCTGTCTTTAATGTTTGTCTCACCTCTCTGACTGTCCTGATTCTCTGTCTGTTGACAGTTGGTGTCTGGAGACGGCGCCCACACAGATGCAGGCTCAGTGGCAGATAGTTTAGAGGCGGCACCCCCCTTGGAGAGGACCGGAGGCATCGGAGACTCGAGACCACCTTCTTATCAGTCAGTATACTCGGAAAAGACACTGTAACATGTTTCTTTGAGTATGGAACAGAAACTTTTTTGGTGTGTGTGTGAGACAGAAAGAGAGCGATGCCATGTGTACTTTGTGTTTGGCTCTTGAATGAGTCCTTCTGTGTTTCCTAATAAGCACAGTAACAGAGGAAACAGCAAATTGAATGGAAAAAGTATGACACCTTGTGACTGCCCAGGAGGAAAACAAAATCTCCATTTTTCCCCTCTACCCCGGCATCATTAGGTTACCTTCATTCTGCAAAATTAATCAGACATTTGAGTTGTAATGGAGAGCACTGATTTCTCTGACTCATACCTGCTGATGCCAGCCTTTTACTACTTTAACATAGTTGTTTTGGTATGTACGGTCATTGCAGCATTTCACATATGAAAGTGCAGTCTGTTTCATCTGCATGCAAAGCAGCGCGCAAAGTTTATAGAAGTAAAAGAAAAAGAAACACTTAAAGAAGTCAACCAAGAGAACAACTGCGGCCCCTGCCAAAATATTCATCTTCGAGTGCAACCTCAACTCCACCGAGCCAGAGAGGGTTTTATAGTCAACACAGTTTCTAATGGGATTATAACAAGAAATATTTAATATAAGCATTTATTTTAGTGGCTGTGAAATGAACTTAACTGCCGTCATAACGCCGCTATGTAATTCTATCTCTTTTTTAACACTAACTCTGGCTTCTGTCCACCGTCTCCGTTTGAAGTGGGAAAGCAGCGAGCGGTCGGGACAGTTTGGACAACGACACAGAGACCGGCTCCATGGTGTCGCAAAGGAGAGAGAGGGACAGGCCGCGAAGGAAACACGCTAATGACCACGGTCAGAAAGATTTGTTTTTCTCATTTTACCGCATGCATCAGATTTTATTTGCTTTCTTTTTTTTTGTCAACTCACCAATGTCTCTAGCTTCTTTAGCTCTAAATCTCTGATGTGTGTGAGTCACGTGTCACCCTGATTGTGATGCCGTCCCGCTGCAGGAGGAAGGCAGAACGGCTACTCATCGCGGGGAATGGGACGCGGGGGCGCCGAGTACGACAGCTGCTCGTCCTTCATGAGCAGCGAGCTGGAGTCTACTTCCTGCTTTGATTCGGAGGACGATGATGCAACCAGCAGGTCAGATGTCCTGTGTGGCTCTTCAGCTTCTCGTTCATAAGTGCAGTTCCCAGTGATAACAGGCATTATGGTCCGCGGAATGCATCTGGTTTTCCAGTTGATAGGTCTTGGCAGGGATTTGCACAATCTAACAGTCTGCTGGTTCTTGTGGTTACCTCCTGGGTTCTCCTCCAGGAGTCGTAGAAATATCTGCAACCCACTTTAGAAGCCCTGCTGATCTCAACCTTCAGGCATCTCTCAGGATGTTTTTTTCCTGTCGATCCAGTTCCTAATAGATCTGGACAAAAGCTTCATCAGGATGAGTCTCTTTCCACCACACAAAGACAGATCTTTGCTTCGACAAAAGTTCTGGATCTTGGTGCCAACTAATGATTTGTCAGTCAGTCAGGTCATGAATTGTAAATGAAGTCAGCTGGAGGTTTTACAAACAGTTGAAGCTTGTCCTGAATCCTGGCATGCACCACATTTATCACGGAAACAGTGTTTAAGGGGCCTCTTATTATGTAGTTAGTAGAAAGGCTTTAATTTGATGTTTAGACAGCTTACATGTGGAAAAGTTTCTGTCCAGGTCTTTTTATTCACTTCATGGTCTGTTGTGGTTTTTAAGCTTAATTCAGGTGAATATTTTATCTGATACCTTTTTTATATTCTTTAGTTTGCAGTTGTTTAGCAATAAATCTGGGGTTAGTTAGTGGCATAGATAGTTTCTAAAAATGGGTTTTTCTTCTTGTATTCAGATTTAGCAGCTCCACCGAGCAGAGCTCCTCTCGTCTTATGAGACGACACCGCCGTCGCCGACGGAAACCTAAGGCCTCCAATATGGACAGGGTGAGAACACACACACACAGATACACTTTAGATGTACAGGACTGCAAACTGCAGGATCAGTATTAAAGCTGGAGCGGTATCTGGAGAAGATATTGGTATCCCATGAAACTAAAAGTTTCCCCAACACTCAAAACAAAGTTAGCCTTAAGTTCTTTTAATGTGAAAACCGTCATGTGGCGAACCATTTTCAAAAGGCTCTCTTGTCCTCTCACCTCCAGATGAATGAAAAGTTTATCACTTTATCAGAATCTCATGCAGTGTTGGGGAAAAACTATGAAATTTGGAATTGCATAATTTGGGTATCTCCAGGATATACACAGCCTCATGAAATTGAACAACCACAAACTAGAGGGCATGAAGATGCACGGCCTTCTTAAGTGGTTTCAACTTTGGAGGAATTTTTGACCATTTTTATCCATTTACACATTTTATGACTAGAGAAACTCTGCACACAGCTCTGAGCTGCAAGTTATTGTTCAGGTTCCCACATGAATGTATTCTACTTTTATGTGATATATATATATATATATATATATATATATATATATATATATATATATATATATATATATATATATATATATATATATGTATATATATATGTATATGTGTGTGTGTGTGTGTGTGTGTGTGTGTGTGTGTGTATATATATATATATATATATATATATATACACACACACACACACACACACACACACACACACATATACATATATATATATATATATATATATATATATATATATATATATATATATACACACACACACACATATACACACACACACACACACACACACTGTTGACCTGCTATTCCTACTAAAGTGCTTCTGCCCTGCCAAATGAATATGTTTATTATAGGCAAAGGTGGAGTGTAGGAGGTTGAATGGAATTCTAGTTTGTGGCTCTTGATTCTTCTTCTCACGTTTCCTTTCTTCCCTCCAGTCTTCGTCATTCAGCAGCATCACAGACTCCACCATGTCTCTGAACATCATCACTGTCACACTCAACATGGGTAAGTGCCGTGTGGATGCTGCGCGCAGAATGCAATTAGATTTAGTGCGATAAATAAGAGTCTGCTTCTTTCTGAATAAAGTCTCCTTATACCGCTGCACACTGAGCCCAAGTTTCAAAAATTCCATTCACAAGAGGGAAAAATATGCGTGTAAGTGGAACCAATTTGTTCCATCTTGATGCAGGTCGTGATCTTTTCTGTCTTTAGTTACTTCACGGCTGCGTCAGTTCACTTGTGCATTGTCTGTTCCTCTCCTCTTCACAGAGAAGTACAACTTCTTGGGCATCAGTATTGTGGGCCAGAGTAATGAGAGGGGAGATGGAGGGATCTACATCGGCTCTATCATGAAGGGAGGAGCTGTGGCTGCAGATGGACGCATAGAGCCTGGGGACATGCTGCTGCAGGTGTGTGTGTGTTTGTGTGTGTGTGTGTGCGCAAGACAAAAGGAGGGAAAGAGACACGCACACAAAGGATGAAAAAAATGCGTCCGTGCATACCTTGGACTTGGACCAGGAAAGTGTGTGTATGTGTGTAGGTGTTGTGTTTGGGTTTAGTGCCAGCACATGCAGTGAAGTGAAAGGATTCAGTCATGTGAGGCCAATCAAAAGTTTTTCATTCCGATGGCCAGTACGAAGGATTTAAAAAAAAAAAAAAACCTCTCTGAACTGTGATCAGTGCAATAAATGCACGTGGCAGTGAGAGTAATTAAGATTAGAGAGTATTGTTTTGCAATGTGTTCCTCTCTTCTCCTTATTCTTATCCCCTCTGCACATTATAATGTAATGTATAAGTCTCACGTTGTATCGTGTCTGTGTCTTTGTCTGAGTTTTGTCTGACTTTTCTTTCTTTCGTTTTTACCCCTGTAGGTGAACGACATAAACTTTGAGAACATGAGCAATGACGATGCAGTCCGAGTGCTGAGGGACATAGTGCACAAGCCCGGGTAAGCATCGAACAGGCACATTAATACATGCATGCATTTTAATAACATTAAATCAAACTATTCTTGCATAAAAGACGTTAAGGACCTAGCTGAATTATAGTAAAGTTGAATCTTTCTTTGTGTGTTCCAGCCCCATCACTCTGACTGTGGCCAAGTGCTGGGACCCAAACCCTCGGAGCTGCTTCGCTCTGCCCAGGAGTGAGTGTTTCTGTGTCTCTCCTGTTCTTGTTTTATTTAATTTATTTTGATAACGTAGTAGAATAGAACTCTTAATGGCTTACCCTACTTTCATTCAAACAGGCGAGCCAATCCGGCCCATTGACCCAGCTGCGTGGGTGTCCCACACGGCGGCTATGACAGGGGTGTACCCTGCATATGGCATGAGCCCTTCCATGAGCACGGTCACCTCCACCAGCTCCTCGATCAGCAGCTCTATCCCAGAGACTGAGCGTGAGTCACATCCCTGAAGCTGCCCGTGATGACACTTTATACTAAGCTACTTAGGACGAACCTTAGCTCTTAGTTACAGTTTTCTTTTTGTCTCTATGCACAACTCTTGCTCAGATTTCCCCATTTTCTTCTTTCACTGTCCTTCCTGTTTTTGTGCTTGTTTTGATAACCAGCTTCTTAAAGCACGTAGATAAACTAGACTGTGATATGAGGCGTAAAGTCCTCAAGGACTGTTGTTCCAGTATTTCACTTTTGGAACATTCAACTCACTTCAATTTTGGAACACCCCGCCCTCCACCCTCCACCCTTCGACCTCCAAAAATGCAGTAATATCGGTATCTTCTCAGTGTTAAGTGTGGCCCTGCCCTCTCCCTGCATTCCTACGACTTCCCTCTGTTCCAGCTTTTTTACTGTGTTCAGCCTCACCGCTTCCATCTGCTCAATAACTCTTGTCAAAACTAAGCCATAACTCACAGCTCTCATCTTCCCTGTAATCTTTGGAAGGACAGCAGCGTTTTTTTTCTCCCCCTCTCGTTCTGGAGAAAAATCTGTCCTCGCCCGACACACTTTTGTAACCAAATTGGTATGATTTACATTTCCCTTTCAGATGGAACATAAAATTCACACGATCACGTGTTTTTAAAGGCCTGGAAAGAAAATTCAAAATCTTTTCAACATTGTTTAAAAAAACAAAAAAAACAATACGCTTGCACCTTGCAAGTCCGGCTACAATTTCATTTAATGCCGCATTTTTATATACTTTGGATTACCGGCCAACTGTACTGTTGCCAGAAGGCATATCAAGTTTAACAACAGTGAAGTTTCAAAGGAGGAAAAATACCTACAATCTAAAATATCAGAGCAGTGGCTTCTCAGCACCAGTGATTAACAATCACACAGACAGAAATCTGCCGTGGACAAGATGGGCTCATCAGTCTTTCCACTGATAATGACCTCAGCGGCACATAATGCAAAAAGGTTGAGTTTTGCATAGAGGGTGTGACTGTTTTTCAACGTGCACAGCTGCAACCATTTAAACCAGCAGACCAAAAAAGGATTTATCAAATACTAATTAAGTTTTCATTTCTCTCTCCTCTTTTCGAAGTCACCTCGCCGACGATTTATTTCCAACCTTTTTACCTAAGTTATTGAAAACTGAAAAAATAATATTAAACTGTCATGCGCACTCCTCCCAAGAGAAGGCGGTCACACCCTTTTTATCTAGCATGGTCACAGGGCGTCCTCACGATTAAAGGAAATCGCTGATGGAAGCTGAGGTACATTTAACAGGTTGAAAGAAGTTTGAACACCGGGGGGTAAATTACAAACACTTTATCAACATATTTCATCTCGGAATGCCGTGAACCTCAGATGACATGTAACGATATGATAGATTTCGAGGGAGGACATTTAATTCATCATGACCGAGCTTTTGTTGGGGTTTTGTCAAGACCAGTTCACTTGTAGTCCAATTCAAACAAAGATCCAGCCTAATCCAGTCTGAGTCATCATCAAGAGAGAACAGGGGTCAAGTTTCAGTCCAGACCACAGGAAACCAAGTATTTTTTTGAGGCAGCAGCACTCAGCTGTTTCATGAAATCTTTTGGAAACAAAATGTGCTTCAACATTTTTGATATTTGTGGCGGATTCATTTCTTTGCCTGTTAAAACTGGTTCGGCGGTGCCAAACACAAATATCTCAGACAGGTTTTACACTAATCCGACCCAAACTACTCCAGCTCCTGAACAGAGCGCGTAGTTCTGTTCTTGTGGTAACTTGTACGCGTGCCCTCTGATCTTTTCCCAGGATTCGATGACTTCCACCTCTCCATCCACAGCGACATGGCAACGGTTGCTAAGGCCATGGCCTGCCCGGAGTCGGGTCTGGAGGTGCGGGACAGGATGTGGCTCAAGATAACCATCGCTAACGCCTTTATCGGTATGTCCGTGAGCGCAGAGGGCATGATACAGCATTCATTATTTTCTTCATCAGCGTGCACGCCATCTCTACTCTGTTTGCTCAGTTTGTAGACTACTGTGGAGTGTGTTTCAGTGATGTGGCTGAAGTGAAGCCTTAAAATGCTTTTGAATCATTTGGTTTAATAAAAAAAACATTTTATGTATTCTCACAAATCTATCTTAGCTATTATTATATATCATTCAGTAGTCATAGAACATGATGAGCTAAATTCACAATATGTCCAGTACCTAAAATGTGTGTGTTTGTGTTCCCAGGTTCGGATGTGGTGGACTGGCTCTTCCATCATGTAGAAGGATTCTCAGATCGCAGAGAAGCCCGTAAATACGCCAGCAACCTGCTGAAGGCTGGCTACATCCGACACACTGTCAACAAGATCACCTTCTCTGAACAGTGTTACTATATCTTTGGAGACCTCTGCGGCAGTAAGTGGACTCTTAAGTTAGGGAAGAGCTGCTTTGAGCTTTAGCAGTAAAAGCAAACTTTACATGAGGTCTTAGGAGGTGAAGTCTCATTCAAGTTTTTTCTACTCCCTCAGACATGACCCACCTGTCTCTCCATGACCATGATGGTTCCAGTGGCGGTGCCTCAGATCAGGACACTCTCCCTCCTCTGCCCCATCCCGGGGCAGCCCCGTGGCCCATGGCCCTGCCCTACCAGTTCCCCATCCCACACCCGTACGACCTGTCGCAGCCCTTCCATGGTGGACCTGGTGCTGGCAGTGCAGGAAGTCAGCACAGTGGTGAGCGCAGTTAGAACACCATCGACAACAGTAGTAGTTAGTGGAAATGATGCATTAATCTAGTGTTTTGGTTATCGAACACGCACTCCTTCACGGAGTAACGTTTAGAGTTAGCTCGCTCACAAAGAACAACAGCAGCAGCAGCAGCAGTGAGGTTGATTTCATGTTTCAAATAACAGCTTCTGATGATCATGTGTTTTCACAGTTAATGGGACAAAATATCTGTAGAGACCTCTGCAACAGCTGCAGATTCCTTTTCCCTGTTATCCATCTGTATGCTGCAGACACTGTTCTGCACAGTGTGCTGCGAGCAATCATAGTTTTTCCAAACCATATCTAAAATACGACACTTCAGGCACAGCTCCAGAGATACGGGAGGGCACAGAATGAGTAAAAAGTTTTCAGACGTGGAATTCACGCCAACTACAGCCACATCTTTATGAGAGAGAAAACTACAAACTTTGCATAGACAGGCATAAAAGAAATGAATATATATTAATTTCCTTTATGTCTGTGTAGTATCTCTACACTTTCTGCAAAGTTACAGGACCACTGCTTGTTTAAATAAGCTTACTTCAAAGCCTTGAAGGAAACAGTCTTGCTCTGTCAAAGGTGAAAAATATTCCTTCCAGCAGCTCCAGACCTGCAGTATTTACATGTTTTATTTTGTGTACTTAACGTGTAGGAATAGAAAACCAGACATTGTGGTTTTAGGAGCCGTTTGCTTACGCAATGGAGATGTTTACTGACCAACAACAGCTGGGCCCACTGACTGCACAAAACATCTCAGATGTCCTGTCCTCATTTTGTGGTCGCTCACTACTATTGAATGTATCGTACATACAGAAAGGCTTTTGGGGTTGCTATAAGGTGTGTGTTATTTGTTTTATAGTTGGTCTCAGGCCTGCCTGTCTGAAAGATGCACAGAGGTGAAATATGTCTTTTCATCTCTCTGTGTGTCTGACAGTAACTAGCATGCTTTGCTTAATTTCATAATGTTCCTCTAAGCGCAGAAACGTTTATGGTTTTCAATTCATCAGTCTGAAGAATTTGCCTCAGAAGGAAGCAGGCTGTTTGTGGTAATAAAATGAAAACATGTAATTGCCTTCAGTAATGGCTAGGCTGTTTTGCCTGTGAAAGGCAGTGAATGCTCAGTGACCATGTCTGCATTAGTCATGCAGCCCTCCTGAGAGTCTCCCACAAACTGGGTCAGTACTGCCTGCGTCACTTCACTGACACGCAGATGGGAGCGAGCGGCTCACGTAGATGATTTAATATAACAGTAATGCGATTTCGCGTTACACTTTGATAATAACTACAGCTTCTTCTAATCCGTTTACAGGAAGCAGCGGTTCCAACTGCAGCAAGAACGAGGGTCGGAAGTCCGGCGGCAGCGGCAGCGAAACTGAGATCAGGAGCCACCGAGCTCCAAGCGAGCGCTCAGTGGCTCCCCCTAGCGAGCGAAGCGTCCGTAGCTCTGTCAGCCACCGCAGTGCCAACTCTCACTCAATAGCCTATGGGCCCGGCCTTGTCTATGGCCCACCCGGCCTGCCTCCACAACCGCCGCATCTGTCCACAGCTGCGCCTGGAGCCCCTCCAGGCAGAGAGCTCGCCTCTGTACCCCCCGAGCTCACCGCCTCGCGCCAGTCTCTGCGCCTGGCGGTGGGCAATGCCGGAGAATTCTTTGTTGACGTGATGTAAACGCAGGTTTGGAGGCCGATAACGAAGTAGCAGAGTGGGCTTTCTCGTCTCGTTGTAAGGCTGAGAATGACAGCGTGACAGGACAAGAGGGAGGGAAGATTGCAAAAGCCGTTACCCAAGATCTCGATTCCACACTTCCACAAGCAGACGTGGAACCAATCCTGTTGTGTATGCTGAGAGAAAATGCTCCTCCTCACTTGTGCTTTTCCTCCTAGTAGTAGTGGCCATACTTTCTTCAGTGAAGAAACTCCCCTCACTCAAGATGGAACCAAAGCGCCTCTCTCAGTTCCCGCCTCGCAGTGGGGAAGAGTTTGCGTGAGGACAAAGAAAGAGCAAAAGAGGGAGGGAGGCAGTGGAAACGGACAGCTGGGGAAGATGACTCAGCGCTTTTCTCCACGGATGTTTTTCATTTGTTCTTCTCTTCACTCTTCCCTCCTCTCTCTTGCCTTCCTTATCTAACACTCTCTGTCCTCCCCCACCCGCAGTTCTCATCAAAAGCGAGAGAAAGAAGCCTCTTCCCTCCTTCTGTTCTTTCTTCAATTCCCCGTGACCTCCAACAAGAAAAAGAAAAAAGAGAAAAAACCCCAAAAGAAAGCTGAAATGAACACTAACTGTTAACCTTATTCAGACCTTTTAAATGTTTGCTTGACTTAAGAGAGAAAGAAATGGAAAAATTTGTATGTAGTGCAAGAGAATCGCAGTCCTTCTTTACTGTAAGAATGCATTTGTTTTATTATATATGTAGTTGGTCTCAACTAGTTACATTTTTCAATGCTAAACATGAGCGTCCAGCTTCGAGAGTCATTTTTACACTACACAACTGCATTTTCATCTGTTAACCAGAGCATTTTTCAGACTCTGTTGTGATAATGTATAGTGGAAAAAAAAGTTTCTTACCATGTCTTTCACACTACTCTTTTATCAAGGAAAAAAAATGTCTTTTTATTTATAAATATAGTTTTATGACTTAACGCTGCTTTGTGTTGTGTTTTTATTTGAGTGGTTGTGTTTCTGAAGTGGAAACTTGCAGCCTGGTTGGTGTTTGTGTTTTTTTTTTTTTCTTCAGTACCTGAGGTCATATTTGCATTTAAAGGCAGTGGATTCCAGACTGTCCAGGATCAGGAATGTGAAGGTTAGGCAATCTGGTGCACAGATGTGTGTGTGAGGGCTGTGGGGTGTGTGTGTGTGCAAAAGATCAGCCTGTGTACATTTGGATTCGCCTCAGAACTGAATGACCCTCTGCAAAATGTTCCCTGTGGTTAAGGGAGAGAGGGGGGGGGCTCCTGTAGAGAGGCGATTTGATTAAAGTTGGACACACACAAAAAAAAGTTGAATCAGCTGGACTCTGCAGGACAAAATAAAATAAGACCACCCACCCACAAGCATTCATTTAAAGGGCAAACATATTTCCTGCTTTCCACCACAGGGAAACTTTTTCTTGCTCTCGGTCCTTGAATGTGAGAGTTTTTTAAAAGCAGCTCTCCGCCTCTTGAGCTCGAGAGGAATACACTGTGTTACACAAGAACCTTTAATAAAGCAGGTTGGACGGACGCCATGATGGTCTCAAGTCCATTTTAAAAAGACTCCACACCGCCTTCTCCGTTATAGTATCACAAACATAACCATTAATGAACCACTACTATGAAGCGCATAATAATTGACCAGTAGCCAGCGTACCTTATCATAACACAGGCCTGGGTGCGGTTTACACATCGCTCCAGCCGCGCCTTTTCCTGTCACAGCGGAACGGTTGTGCGTAAGGACGGCGGGTCAGCTGACAGCTTTCAGAGGACCGGGGGGGGAAGAAGCGGAATTAGCGGGTGTGTGAACTGGGAACCCACTGGATCCTGACACAGGCTATATCCAGGGCGAACGGGGAGCGAAAGTCGGGTGGCGTTCGTTGGAGAACTAGGGTAAGTTCCCCAGAGTCGATGTGGTTACATGTTTGTCGTCAGTTTTGTCATTTGTAGCCCGGTAACCGTTTCGCGCAAACCGGTGACTGTTTCATTCGGTGGCGATGCTAACGTTAGCCACGTTAGCTGCCGCTCTGTTAGCTAACGTCAAGTTAGCAGCGGCGGTTGCTGTGATAGCGGAAACGGGGGTGTTTTCTCCTTCAAAATAAAAGCACAGTCGTATGCAATTTCTGCCATGTATTAACGACGTTAGGTATTCCAGGGGAGTCGGTGGTTATATTTTAAATTGCTATTCATAAGTTGGTGATAGGTAATAATCTTGCATGCTAACTGGTCGTCGAAAAGTCTTGATTTTTCTTTTCACCGGAAGTCCATGTTTAAAATTCCGCACGGCTTGACGCCGCTTCACTGAACACCGCCGAGCTAGCCCGCTATCGCAAGCTAAATTAGCTAGCTACCTCTTACTCGGTCTATTCTCCATCACTTCGATCTTAGCTGAAGGTCAAGCCTCCATCGATGCCGTAGCCACTTAGAAATGTTTGAAACAAAGCGTATCAAGCAAACCTGTCGCTCGGGGGTCGAGAAACAAATAAGAAAATATGAAAAATGTATGGACGTTAGGGAAATGGCCCGAGTGAGCAGACATCTTGACTTCGCATATAAAAGGGCGATTAAACCCGCTCAGGTCTTACGCACGGTTTATTCGGTCACGACTTGGCAATGTCCGCATAGGACAGTTATTTTACTAATCTTGGGCATACATTCGTGTTGTATACTCCCTCTTAGGGTCGTGTGTTTAAGTTGTCTGGCCTCTGTCTTCGAGGAATTTCAAGCATGTCCTTCATCCAATGGTTTCCAGAAGCTTCATTCTTGAATGAGGAAAAAACTCCACTATGATTTTGTTGGTCCGAGCCATTCACACTTCAGATTAACTGTCCAGCAGCTGCACTGCCTCTACATGAAATTTGCCGTCTATAGGATTTGATCTTATGTTTGTCTTAATGTTTAGTCTAATCAGATCCAGGCTGCATCTGGTAGTAAAATGCAACCCAGTAAGAGCAACAGATTTGTGGCTGGCTACCTGGAGACATCCTGATTCACACTGGTCGGCGGCTAATCTGTTAATCTTTCTTTGGAAGAAAACAACAGGAATCGACTGCGGTGAGGATGGTGGTAGATGTGATGCACGCGTGTCTATGCACATGCACGAATCAAAAAATGAGTCACCACACTAGGGCAGCTGCAGGGTATATTCAATTGGCAACGGAGAGAGAGAGACACACATAGACGCACACACAGAGGGAGAGACAGAAAGAGGATGTGAGGGACAAGCGCCTCCCTGTACTGTTGGTCACTCCCTCACTTTTCTCTGCTTTCACTTCTCCATCACCCCTTTTTCCCCCCACTTCCTTCCTGCTCCATTTCTATCTCTTCTCAGGCGGGGTTTGGACTCACCATGGCCAGTTGGGACTGAGAAGCAGCCACAATGATTGGAGGATTGTTCATCTACAACCACAAGGGGGAGGTCCTTATCTCCCGGGTCTACCGAGATGACATCGGGTACGTTTCACAGGGAGTAAAGCTGCTGCAACGTTGCAAAATTTTGGGGGACTTCGTGTCAGGACAGGTGGACAGGTTGGGACTGACTCTGAAGGGATGGGAGAGGATTATATCCCTCCTCCACAGCTAAGACGTTTACATGTGTCTGTTTTGTAATCTCCTCTCCACTGTGTTTGGAAAAATAAGCCAGGATTACATTACACTACAACTCCTACACACTTCCGTATCGTGAGAATAAAATCACCATAAAATGCATTTATTTTGTAGTGAAATGCGACGATTTTCACAACTGTCTCTAATTAAAAAATAAAAGTACAATTATGCACTGACAAGGAAAAAAAGAAAATCATGTCCTCGTTCGGTTTCCCATGTCTCAATGAATGACTTGGTACTGGTGTTTATATAAACCACACCTATTATTTAACAGATTAGCAGCCGCTGTGTGAAAAGCTGCAACACAATGACCTCAGTGTTCACACAAACACAAGTTATTAGGCATCGCAGTATGGAAATGAGATGGTGACAGCCAGCATATTTTTTTTCCCTCTCCATACTCAGACTGCATATCAGGATGTGTATCACGGTGAAACACTTCTCTGCAGCTGAAAGTGTCGACTTTTTTTACAATCATGAAAGTTATGTCGAAGTAGGTTACTTTGTTAGTGGTTTAATAATTGTCTGGTTGAAAGAAAGAAACTTAAGATGGATTTTTTAAAAAAAGACCAGTTAGCAGGTGGTAATGGTTCACTTTAAACTAAGTGAACAGACTCTGTGTAAAGCTGCTGAAGATCAAGCATTGGTGAAAAAAAAAAATCCAAGATGGATGAGTGAAAACCTGGCTGAGTCATATCCAGCGTTCACTGACTAACCGATGCCTCTCCACATTGTAAAAAAAAGAAAAAAAATGGGCCAAGGTTTAGTACGTCGCATGTGTGTGTCAGGTTAAAGGTTACATCCACACAGATATGGACAGAAACTAAGCTGCGCAGCCTGAAGAGTATGTTGTTATACCCTGTGAAGAGCTGACTTCTCCTTCTTTCATTTCTCCTTGTTTGTTTGTGATACACTGTTGAGGTGATTCATTTGTACCGTAGATGCCACGTCTCCACGATCACTTTCTGTGTCGTGTAAACCTAGCTGTCATTCAGCGAGTTGAGGGCAGGCATCTCTCCAGAACACACACACACACAGCGCCTTGTAGATTTATACAGTGAGGGCTGGCAGGGTGCAAAGAGGACACGGGGGGGGGGGGGGGTAGAAATGGATTTCCTAGTGTCAAAGCAGCAGTGCTGGGGTGAGGTTGTTTTTTATTATTTTGTGCAGACTTTTGTTAACATTTTATCCTGTGGACAGTTTCTGTTGACGCTGTAGGGCTAGAATTGCAGACAAGGCAACAGAAGAGTGCAGAAATATAATAGTCCATGCTTCTTTCCAGGGCTGTGCAGTGAAACATGTTGCATTAGCAGGCTGAGCTATTGAAACAGCAGTAAATAGTCTGTTTGAATTAGATGAAGGTTTGTTTAAATGACTTGCAGACTTGTGCGTACCAAGATCCCTTCCATCTTTTGCCCAGTGTCTAGGCAGCAGTCAGTAATGTAATTGTGGTCGTTTTATATTTTTAACCATTGTTCCTTCCTCGTGTAGCAGCAGCACAAATCCAGTACAGCTGTTCACCTCCGCCTCCTAAGACACAGCGCGTACTGGATGTATTAAAGAGACAGAGATTGAATTCAGGCCCTCATGATTTTTGGTCATCAGTTTGATTTCAAAAAGACACTTTCACTAACAGCCGCACAGTTTTCACCTTCTGCTCAGTAGAAACCCATAAAATCCATAAGATTTGTTCACACATTTCCACTGTGGTCCTGACGTCAGTTACGTTTGGTGGTCCTCCCTGTTGCTGCAACAGCGCGGAGTAAACTAAACGCATCACGTTGCTCTCACGCCTGCAGTGTAAGTCGTGCTGACCCCCTGTGGTCACGCGTGTTAAAAAACAACAAATTCACTTGAAATAAGTCAGCTGTTATGGGAGAGCTCCGCTTAAAGAGCCATATAATGCCGCTGACGTTGGCTTTGAGCAGTGGCGTCATAAGCAACACCATGTTACTCACCGTGTCTGTGTACATGATGCACGAAAATGTCTCTTGTGCATTTTTGTCTCTCTCCTCCTTTTATACTTCATCCTTGTTTCCTCTCTATCCTCTGTATCACCATTTTCCTCCATCTGTCCATCTTGGCCCCTGTAGGAATAGGTAAGAGATGCTCGAGCCTATCAAGCATGACCCCCCTCCGCCCCTCCCCCCCCCCATCCCCTCTCATGGCCACCAAATCAATGCCCACCCTGAAACCCTTAACTGCATGCCCATTGATTCCACAGTCAACCTCCCGAAACTTCCTCCGAGCATGAGTCACCTGTCATGACATTACGGTGGGAAATGAACCACCAGATCCTGAGATCCAACAGCCGATCGATCGAAGCCGACAAATTCAGCCACTGCCGGATTATTGGCGCTCACGAACAGCTCTACCCGTGCCTAAGCATGTAGTCTGAGCATGAGGTTAATTGACGGTTGATTTAGCTCTCTCATCCTTTGATTCTGCCCGGATTTTTCACAAAGAAACTGAGAGGTGGGGTACGTCACTTCGTGTTCATTTTACAGGGTCTGACTTATAAAGTTGGGCCTTTTTGAATTATAATTCTATAAACTGAAATCCTGGTTTTAAAATGTTGTAATGGGAGTTTTATTTTAATTTAAAGCTTAACTATTTTTTGTTTGATAAAGTAAATATATTAGATGTATATAGAAGCTTGGATGAGGCAGACATTATGACCTATGGCACCTTTGGCCCTAATCGGCACGTCGAGTTCCTGAACTTGAAAACGATGTTGATATTTTGATGTCATTGTAGAAATGATATCTTAAGTGTATTTTCTTGTATGTCTGCTACATTTGCTCTCCATTGTAAAGTCAGAATTGGGAGTAATCAGTAAGAGACTCCTGTTCTTCTAACATTAATATGGTATGAATAAAAAATAATTTACAAATATATAATGAATTGGATTTTTAAAAACATTCAGCTATGTCAGATATTATGTATTTTAAAATAATGTGGATAATAGTATTCAGGAATATCAGTAAGGTCAACAGCTTGTGCCTCCTAGATGTTCTCTGGCATTTCTCCGTAGGATTGGCTATTCTTGTCAGAACGTGCTGCAGCCTCGGCACTAAGCCCTGTTATTTATAAATCCACATTAATCAGGCCTGCGTCTCCCCCAGAGTATCACAGCACCGCGGTATACTTTGAGGTAAACCTGAAAATAAACAAAGAGTCCAAGTTGAGATCAGATTTGGGCCATACATGGCCTTTTTTTTTTTCCCTGGGTGTCGACCTACACTCCCACAGCCTTCCCCCTCCCTCCTGGTAATTATCACCATTTACACAAAACAACACTTCTTTTCTCCGTCTAAATGCACCAACCCGAGGTGTCCTCGTCCAGGAAAATGTTTTGATAATTGCTCATTCCTTGAAATGGGTGGATATGTTGTCGCGGTCTGAAGGGGTTTTTAGTATTTTGAGTCCAGTGCAGGACTGTCTATCTGCATATGCTATTTTTAACGTTTCCACAGGATGTCACAGGGTGGGATAGTGTTAACAACAGTCTAAAACAATTCTCTCGACTCCAAACATAAACGTCTCTGTCTGTCTCTTTCTCTCTCTTTTTTTTTTTTTTCCTCCGCCTCCGTCCCATCGCAGGCGCAACGCTGTGGACGCCTTCCGCGTGAACGTGATTCACGCTCGGCAGCAGGTTCGATCCCCGGTGACCAACATCGCCCGCACCAGCTTCTTCCATGTCAAGCGCTCCAACATCTGGTTGGCGGCCGTCACCAAGCAGAATGTCAACGCCGCCATGGTGTTCGAGTTCCTCTACAAGATGTGTGACGTCATGACGGCCTACTTTGGCAAGATCAGCGAGGAGAACATCAAGAACAACTTTGTGCTCATCTACGAACTGCTGGATGGTAATAATTCATAACTTGTTTGTGTGTGTGTACACATCATGATGCTGCGTCAAACACAAAGGTGTATTTATATAATTTCTCGTTATGTCCACTGCTACCTGTCCTGATTTTTCCTCTCACCCATCTATCTCAACACTTATCTGTCCGTGTTTGCTCATACAGAGATCCTGGACTTTGGCTACCCCCAGAACTCAGAGACCGGAGCTCTGAAGACCTTCATCACCCAGCAGGGCATTAAGGGACAGGTCAGTACGACCGTTTGTCTTTTCAGGGATTACATTCTGCTGTGTCGAGATAAAGTATATACACTCATTTTCCAGTTTATTGGATACACTCAGCTTCCTCATGACTTAGTATTATAAAGACTGTAATGTTCAGTTAATGTGTTGGCACTGTGAGAGAGGCGTTAATTCAGCTTCATGGTCATTTTAGAGGCCATTTTGTTTTTATAGCTTTAGATTCGTATTCCTCTTTTACTTCAGAGAGGGCACACTAAATATTGTAACTCCCAACAAATTATAAGATGCGTAACAAACACATTGTTTTATGGATCTATGGATGTCGTGAGTCAGTTTGCTCGATTTCTAATAAAGTCAAGTCTGATCTACATCCAGTCCTTTTGTTTATTATAATCCATGCGACTGATGAGTAGCAGCTGTCAGATGTCAAGAGACACTGACACTGGTGTCTTTGTGGAATTTATACTTGTAAGTGTGCGACCAGAACATTAAAGGGAAGCGTCAGAGGGGAGCTGTGACGCAGACATTTCTGTTTTAACTTTCATGTCCTCCCCTTTGTATCGTACAGAACTGAAATTACAGAGGAGCCAAAACGTGATTGACAGCTTCCTGGTTAATGTATGAAATGTATGTTTGTGTGATTGAACTAAAAGTGCTCTAACATTATTTCTTATTTCTTATTTCTTTCTCTCTCTCTGTTTCCCCACCGTGTGGTCTCGGACACTTCACACTTCAGCACCAGGTAATAAACAAGACGGTTTCCAGCTCAGTAAAAAAAAATTTATTTGTGTGTGTCACATTTGTTTCCATCCCCTCCTAATCCCTCTTTGTCGCAGTCCTGCTTTTGTCAGTCTTGTCAGCCTTGTTGTTTTGTCAGTAGTGATACGGTTTCTCTCTCCCTCTCTCGCAGACAAAAGAGGAGCAGTCTCAGATCACCAGCCAGGTGACGGGGCAGATCGGTTGGCGTCGCGAGGGCATCAAGTATCGCCGCAATGAGCTTTTCCTGGACGTACTGGAGAGTGTCAACCTGCTCATGTCACCACAAGGTCCGTCTGTGTGGCCTCTCCCACAAACTGTGTGGGGACTGCTGACATGAATGATTTATTGAAATTGCAGCATTCAGTGTAACCAGTGACAGTAGTTCACCTCTTCTGGGTTTTGTATTTTGTGTGTCTCCTTGTTATTGGTTACATATTTTATCGGTTGTTTCTCGTTGGAGATGGAGTCTGTGCATCCGATCTCCACACTCAGGTCAAACACTCCCACACTGGTAGCAGCAATTTAAGTTTTAATAGCTAGTTAGTGGAGCATACACCTCACCTTTCTCTTCCTCAGAAGATGTAGTTGGGGGGAGTTTACAGTCTAAGCTACAGGTGGAGAAAACAATGTGCTTCAGTTAATAAAAATTTGAAATGCAGGACAGTTTTTTTTCTTTTCTTTTTTGAAGGATTTGTCCTTTTTAAAAACTCAAGTGTTTTTACCACTTTTATGTGAAGATGTTGCTCATTTTGAAAATGACAAATTCCAATCATAACCACTGTTTTGATCTTTGATTCTAACTTAAAGAAAGTAGCCTTATTGGATAGAAACAGCTGAAGAGTGACAGGAAAGTGGGCAGCGACGGGAGAGGAAGAGGAATGAGGAGCAGCAAAGGGCCGCAGGTCGGCTGCTTTGGCAAGGGCTCAGCCTTTGTACATGGGGCGCGCGCACCGAATTAGCCCCCTCAAAACAGCAAAGTGAAGAAAAATATGAGTCGTAGCCACTTCAGACTCTCACACTTCTTTCTCCTGTCCAGGCCAGGTTCTGAGCGCCCACGTGTCGGGCCGAGTAGTGATGAAGAGCTACCTGAGCGGAATGCCCGAGTGCAAATTCGGCATGAACGACAAGATTGTCATCGACAAGCAGGGCAAGGGAGGAGCGTCTGATGAAGCAGGGAAGAGGTGAGTGACGCCGCGAGGAGGGTCCGAAATGAAGCAGATTTTAACCACAGGGCTGAATATTCCTTTAGATCATTTGCAATTCAGTTTCTTTGTCGAGAGCGGTGCTTTCATATTATTTCCAGCCTGAAAACCCTGACAAGGAAATTTATTGTTGAACCAATTTTTAAGAGACCACCTTGTCTGTTAGCCCCGTGTCTGTGTTATGAGTGTTGTCTTGCTGTTTACAACAAGACAGGCTTTACGATTTATTTTTAATTTTTCTTTCCTTTGGATGCATCTCTCCTTTCTTTCCCTCTCTTTCTTTTCTATGTGCTGTACCTCAGTGATTTAGGGGGAGGAAGGTACTGTACTGACAAGTGTCCTCACCCTCTGCCACCCCAACACGCACACACACCCCTACACACACACCTGTCTTGTCTAAGCCCTTTAGCACATCGAGAATCTGTACATCTCATGCACTGTTGCTCCGCACACACTCAAAACAAATCACACACGCCTTGTGAACACCTCAGTGTACTGCCCGGTAGTTGTTTGCCTATTTTTGTGGAATGGTTGGTTTGTTTTATTCCCCCACACCTACCTGCTTGAGTTTGAGCTCTTTACCCAAACACCTAACAGGGATTGTGATTTGTGTTCCTTGCACAATAGTGTCATTTTTCTGTTTTCAGTTTTGTCTTGATACTTGCAGTCGTGTCCCTACGTGTACTCATATCTGAATGTTTCCTTTTTAACTGTGGACATTAGTCGAGGGAGAGTAGCAGTTGTAACTTTTGAATGATTGGCATAATTATTAGTAATGATTTAACAGTAAACTAATAATCTTCTGTCTGCGTGTGTGTGTGTGTCTGATGTGTTTCTCTCTCCCGCCAGTGGGAAGCAGTCCATAGCCATCGATGACTGCACTTTCCACCAGTGTGTGCGCCTCAGTAAGTTTGACTCAGAGCGAAGCATCAGCTTCATCCCCCCTGATGGAGAGTATGAGCTCATGAGGTCAGTAGATGTTTTTTTTAAAAATCTTTTTAAGGCTTTTATTTATTATTAATCTGTCGAGACAAGAGCAGAACACAGGGCATGAGTCAGCACACAATGTAGCGCATGTGCATTTTGTCGTTTTTAAATATTTTGTTCTGAGAAATGAATGAGAGGCAGAGACGAACACTGAACCAAATAAATGATTTGTATTTTATCGATTTGATTATTTAGATTTTGTCTTTGGACACCCCCCCCCCCCCCCCTCCCCCTTTTTGCAGGTATCGCACCACTAAAGACATCATCCTGCCGTTCCGAGTCATTCCTCTGGTGAGGGAGGTCGGCCGCACTAAACTGGAGGTAAAGGTGGTCATCAAGTCCAACTTCAAACCTTCACTGCTGGCCCAAAAGATCGAGGTGAGCTCCTGCCAGAGTCAAGATGGCGATAAACGCAACAACAGCACGCACACATGCTAATGTACAAAAAAAAACACCCATTGCTCCTCCTCAGGTGCGCATCCCAACGCCCCTCAACACCAGCGGCGTGCAGGTGATTTGTATGAAGGGAAAAGCCAAGTACAAGGCCAGTGAGAACGCCATTGTTTGGAAGTGAGTAGCAGCTCCACTACGTTTTCACGTGCAGCCAAACTCTGTCAAGTTAATGCTTAACGTCCTCCCTTTGGTGTCTCTGTTTGCTTAACCGCAGACACACAGACCTCGTCTCCCTTTGTGAACCTTTTAATGAACTTAAAATGAGGCTCTATGTTACGGTAAACTTGTCTGTGTGTGTGTGTGTAGGATCAAACGCATGGCTGGGATGAAGGAGTCTCAGATTAGCGCTGAGATCGAGCTGCTGCCGACCAACGATAAGAAGAAATGGGCCAGACCTCCCATCTCTATGAACTTTGAGGTCAGTTTACAGTCTGCCTTCTGGTCTATCACACACGCTTCCCGCTCAGAGCACACTTGACTTTGACGCCCAGTGTGGCAAACTGTGTGGCCTACAGCTCCCAGCATGCTCCTGCACATACTCAACCTGCCTCCTCTCGTCTCCGCAGGTTCCTTTCGCTCCTTCCGGTCTCAAGGTGCGCTACTTGAAGGTGTTTGAGTCCAAGCTCAACTACAGTGACCACGACGTCATCAAATGGGTGCGGTACATCGGCCGCTCCGGCATCTACGAAACGCGCTGCTAAAGTTCAACCCCCACCGGGCAGCGAACTGACCACTTTTCCTCCCCTCGATCTATCTTGTTAAGATTTTTTTCTTCTGCCCTTTCCTTCTTTGTCTCTCCTTATAGCTCCTCATCTACCTTCCCCTCCCCTACTGTCCTCCTCCACCACCCTCAACCCTTCCTAACTAGGTGTTGGAGATTGAATTTACATCGTTTAAAAAAAAAAAAGAAAAAAAGTAAATGATATAATGCACAGATATATGCAAAATGTGAACCATTGTATCGTATATATCTCGTAGTGATGAGTAAACCTGTAAAACAACTGGTGTCCGGAGGAGGAGAGAAAAAAAAAAAAAAGGACAGGTGATGCAGGTGGGGACCAGGGGGAGAGGACTGGAGGCACCTTTAGGTGTCTTTTAGAGGGTGTCCTGTTGTGTTTATTCAGTGTTATTGTTCCACTATCTTCTCTCCAGTTACTTTAGAAGCCCCACAAGTCCTAGAGTTAATTACCGGTAAGATGACCTGTAGCTGTCGTGGTTTAAAATCCTGATATAGTTCCCGTGTATGAACCCGCCCTTCCAAACTGAGATGATTCTGTATCGTGGACTGATTTTTTTTGATCTGTGTTTTTTTGGGAATGGTCATTTAGATCAAACGTGTCATTTCAACGTCTCTTACAGGTAGTTCGGAAAGAGAAGGAATTGATAGTGACAAGCTGTATTTTTTTCTTTCCTGCTCTCTGGATTTCTCTCCCTTGCTATTGCTCCACTATTAGTTTAACCGACATTTTAGTGAGCGAGGTCAAAGTAAAGTTAAGACGTAAGGGGAAACATTCCAGACAGGTTTGAGGTCTGACCATCGCCCCCGTTAAGCTAGTACGTGACTCAAATTTCCTGTTTCTTAAGCGCCAAGATTAATCAACATCGTCACACTGATTCTTAGGACGCTCTGGGGAAACGTAGCACTGGGAGTGTGTTTGCAGTGAGGTGAGGTCTCCCCCTGGTGTCCGCCTAGTCGCTGTCTGCTTCTTCATGTTTGTAGCCCTGGTGACCGTTCTGTCCAATAAAATCCAACTATGTAACCAACCCTATTTACCCTCTGTGTGCGTGTGTGTGTTTTCATTTAACTGATTATTTTAGGTTGAGTTAACTCTATTGTGTGACCGTTTCCTCTTGACATTGTCTGACTTGAGGGAGGGGTTGGTGTAGGAACAATGGATTCTGGGTGATATTGGATGCAAAACCTTGTTGAATTGTGCCCAAACTTGACCTACAAACTTTGCAGGTTTAAATCGGTCGTGAAAGAAAAAACGCCCTGATCCTAATCGTGAAAAAGCTAATCACAGAACCCCCTCAGCAGTTATATTAAACCACAGGAGACTGAATAAATATCCAGAGTCCAGAAATGCTTTGGCCAACATTTTTAATACATTTTTCCTGTCTTGCTCTTCCTCTACATCCAGGACAATGAACAAAAACAACCCCAAACAGTAAAATAACACATGATTAAAACACTTGATGTTAAAAACATTTACATTTGTATCTAGTAGGAGTGGCTGTTATTGGCCTGCCACTTTGAGTCTTTGCCACCGTGAACTCATAACGTGGACATGCTCTTACTGAGAAGTTCACACTGATTTTAAAAAGAGAGATTCTACAAGAATCGAGGCGAGGCTTCCCAAAAGTAGCTTAGCACCAAAAATCTAGGCTAGATATCTAATTACTATTACTTGTTTTGTACTTTTAACACTAAAACTTGGATTTTATAACTCTGGGAATCTTTGTTTTTGTGTGTTTTTTTTTTTTAAAGTAATTTCCCAGCCTTTAAAATCTGATTGACATCTACAAGAGACCCAAGGCTGTGTTTGTCTCTGCAGCAAAGATTGATTTGAAACCATAAGTGCTTTTGGGAAACCAAGCCTTGAACAGATCAATCCGACATCTGTCAACATTTATATTAGAGTCTAACAGTATTGCATTACATCTTCAGATCACCTGCGATGTTTCATTTTTCGGTTATATAGGAGACACGAGACATGCTTTTATCACTTGAGATGCATGACACACACACACACCGAGGCCGGAAAATCTCAAATATTTGACCCGAGTCGCATCGTTTCAGTGCTGCAACAATGGCTCTGTTCAGAAAAAGAAACAACAATGCTCGTACTTTGTGCTCGTCTTAGGAAACAGAATCAGTTGAGGGAAGAAGGAGGTAGCTACATAAAGTTTGATCTGGAGTTTCACGGATGCATAAATCTGGATCCCTCACGCCGCTATGTGACGCGGCGCAGTCCAGTCTAGCGAAAATACACATTTATACTGAGTCGCGCTGTGCGCACGGTTCACCTGTAGGCTGGTGCGGACCCCCAAAGCCTGTTTTGTGCTTGTGACTCCAGCTAACCAAAAAAGGGTGTAGGGTATTTAAACAGATCTCAGGTTCCTTCCTTGATATACGAAAAAAAAACTTCATATTGTCACTACATGTGATGTGTGTCAGATGAAAGTGATCACTCCCCTGCAGGCCCAGGTGATGCAGTTACAAAACCAAAATATGCAACTGCAACGGCTGAGCCTGTGTAAGCACTTCTAAACAGGGACGATTTAAAATCGTTATCCGTACAGAGGACACCGAAAGGAAAAGAGGAAATCTACAAAAATAAGTATTTCTACATCATTTCAACGGATCATCCCCCGCGTGACTTTCTTTTTTTACGCCACGAGAAGGGCGTCCTGTTTGAAACTAGTCTTCCAAAGACCGAATCTCGTCAGCGGACAAAAAGCAAATTTATTACTATATGCAGTAAAGGCATAGCTGAACCCAGACCTGCCAACGAGGTGGGGAATGTTGACAGAAGACATTTCAAACATGCCGACACAAGAGTTTGCACGCACAAACATCACATGCACATACACACACAGACACGCAGAGCCCCCGAGAGCAGGCAGGCAGACGAACGTGAGAGAAAAACGTTGCTCTCCAGTCGACGTTTAACACTCGACTCTCAGATCTGATGTAATCTGGAGTTTCGCCGTTACTGGAACACACACACACACAAAAAAAAGAGACAGGTTTGTTTTCTTTTTAGTCTGAGCAAAATATAAACTGCCCCACGCGAGCAGATCATTTAAATGTCCAGTTTTCTGAGCTGCTCTGAACCCCCCCACCCCCCTCCGAGATATTCAACAGTGTCTCCGTGAGGTCTCAGCTCTCCCACACCGAACTAGATGTGCTGCTCCAACAGGTGACCCAAAACCCGCTCCCTCCACCCGCTAGAAGCCATGACGGAAAACACACTACCTCACTACAATGCCATCCTTAAGAATACCATCATAAATGGGAGAGTGCGCTGAGTGTAAGCCCTGCAAATATTCCTAAGTGACAGTGAGTGACTATAATAAACTCAACATCAAAAGTGACAGAGATAAACAAGATTAATTTTTCATGGAACTCAGGTGACTAGTGGTGACTTTTACTGGCTGTTTGCACAAGAACGAAAATGACATGAGTGACTTGTTGTGGTGGAGAAACTGGCTGTTCAGGTTAACGTGACACTGAAGAGCTAACTGTGAAAATAAAATCATAAACAAACATAAGGAAAAAAAAAAACAGAAATGGAAGCAGGAGCTCGATGAAAAACACATTACTCGACAGCGCAGTTGACCGGTAGCACTGACTGCTGCCTCGCCCCCCCTCCCCGCCCCGACAAAAGCGAACGTTTCGAACGCGCTCTAGTTTTCGTCGTCTTCGTCGTCGTCGTCGTCACTGATGAGGTACCCGCGGGCCCCGCTGTGGTGGGGTGGCGGCGAGGGAGGCGGGGAGGTCTTGGTGAAGAAGGGGAGACGGAAGGTGGGAGACGGGGAGCGCTCCTCGCGGGTGGGACTGCTGTTGGGGCTCTGTCTGGGGCTGATGGCCTGCAGCATGCGGCCCTTGCCCTCCTTCAGCATGTGCTTCTGTAAACGTAAAGGTGAAGACATCGCGTGTTATATTGACGGACGATACAATCAGTTTCATGAAACAAACTCTGCTTCAAACAGTCTGAAGGTAAATGTTTTATTCTCCTCTCCAGAGAGTGAGACGAGGTCGGTACCAGTCTCATGTCTGCATGGTAAAAATAAAGCTAATGCCAACAGCTGATAAGCTTAGCTCAGCAAGAAGACTGGAAACAGCTGTCCTGCTTCCAGCAGTAACTTCCTGGAGTCTAAGCTGCTTTCCTGGCATCATCCAGGAAGAAGTCCGGCAAAGAAACAGTCCAGCAGATAACCCCCAGGAAAATCACAGGCTGTCATTTTTACCCTTCAGTTTTTACAAAGCTTACACAAAACATACATAACATGATAATTAGTGAGATTTTGTTATCTTTGGAGAGAGCTCGCTGGCTGTTCCCATCTGCTGCCTGCAGCTTTATACTTAAAGATGAGAGTAAAAAAAAATCTCTCATCCAAGCTTAATTCCCAAAATGTCAAATTATGCCTTTACGTTTTGTTTTAAACTGTTAACATCGGATCCAAATAAATCTTCTCAAATGTTGGATCACTCGTAGGAAATCTTCGATCAACTAGATGCGCCTACAGTTGCACGGTGCTTTGCATACCCTGTGGGCATCCGTATGAAAGTCACTGAATGTTTTTCATACATTCCAGGAAGTGAGTGGTTCGTTCAGGTCAGCAGAGCGGTGGCAGTGTCATTGTTTTGCAAGTCATGACTAAGTCTCAAGTCTTGGCTCAACTCTCAAGTCCAACTTTGTCTTTCAAGCCCTACACAGCTCATTCCAGGCACCTCAGTAAATACTACTATTACTATTTTTTAAGGGAATGGCAAATTTATTGAGATTAATACTTTGCACATTTATATTTGGTACTATTATATAAACCCTACAGCACAATGATCAGCGGTGCCTCGATATGTTATTACATATGTGTGACTAAGCCGAATGTTGTGTGTTTCATAGATTATAAAGCCTTCCTTCCCTTTGAAACACGTCTCGCAGGCCATCCTCAGTGTAAATAGGGATGTGTTCTTAAGTAACACTGCTTGATTACACAGGGATGAAAGATGAGAACAAAACCAACATCCTCACCAGAGCTCCCTCGGGGCCAAACATCTGCAGGAAGTTGCCGATGAACTCCCTGGATTTCTCCTCCCATTTCTGGATCAGGTCGATGCTCTTCTCCTCCACTTTCTGGACAAACTCTTTGCTCTTCTCCTCCACGTCACGCACCTTCCTCTTCACCTTGTCCACGCGCTCCTGCAGGTGGTACTTCTTCTCCTGAAAAGAGAGTGGGCAGACGGCAGAGGTTACAAACCTAACGCGAGGTCTGAGAAATGCTCTTAAACATTGAAACAGTCCAACCAAAGCTTAGTTTCGTACGTTAATGAAGCTGACGTTGAGTTCCTTCGCTGTGTATCCCCTCTGCAGGTTGCGTCTGACGTACACGTCGTAGTCGCGGACTATGCGTGTGATGATGTCAGAGGTGGAGATGCCCTCTGTCCTCTGGGTGGGAGCAAACATACCTGTAGAGGGCATAAAAAAAATGTAAGAGTAGATAGACTCTGTCCTTCAGTCTGAGGTGACAAACAAACTTTGAAATTCATAAATAGACCTTTTTGTGAAAGAGTCGCATCACCAGACACAGTCGTTTTTACCACCTTTGTTCAGGCTCGACAGAAACAAATGAAAATTCAACAAAACCTTGGTTTGTCTTTCCACTATTTCAACAACCACCAGCTCCGGTTTGGTCAAAATAAACCTTTGATTCTCTGAGTTAGATGTGAAAATATCACAAGATGTCAGGATCGTTAGTCACTTCCACAGAAAAATGTAAGAAAATAGGGACTCGGCTGAGATAATAAAAGTTAACGACGCATAAGAAAAATGATTTGAATTCTGCTTCATGGTGAGGTCTTCTTGGTAATCAGCCATGTAACATTCATTCCTGTTATTGTACGTCAAATCCTGATGATTTCTTTGCAGCTCAAGATTGCTTCTTCTTGAAGCAATCTGTTAGATTTTATTCATGCATTTATTTATGTCCTGAAAAACTTTCCTGCACAACATTTGTGCAAACTATTACACGTAAACTACATCATATACTGTACTGTGTTCGACTGACCCAGGTTCTGTTTTAAGTTGCAGAACAATAAAAAGTGGGTGAAAATATATACTTTTAAATAAAGTACTCTACAGTACCGTATGTGCAATGACAGCAGTAGTAAATAACTGAGCTGTATCCCTTTAATTAGCTGTGTACCACGCGACCACTCTTGGTTAGTTTGGCACATACCGGCTTCTTTGATGTGCTTGTACACGTCGTCGCTGCCCGCTGAGGAGTATGGGATGTCGTCATGGGCCACAAAGTCAATCTGGAGAGGTCATTACAACATACATCAACACAGAAGATTCAGATCTACAAATTGTACAAAAACAACAACAACAACAAAAAAACAGCAGGGAAAAGGTTACAGCGGTTCCGGGATGATGATTCATTAAATTACAGAAGGTGTCTCTCATGTGAAGATAATAAACAGAACGAGTTGTCTCTGATGATGTTTTTTTTTTGTGTGTGTGTGTGCTTTTCATCCACTCACGCGATGTCTTGCGAGAAACTCTGGCGTTAACGTCCAGGGAGCGTTTCGCACCACTTCGTCCACGTAGCGGCAGTGTCTGATGGCATCGTAGCGCTCGTCCTCGTTCATCACTGTGAAGCCCTTGTATTTGTGGGTCAGGTCATCGCTGCACACTTTGAATAGTTAGAAAAAAAAAGCAGAAATTATTGTTTGAAAAAGAAAAAGAAAGATTTGTAGTGATAAAGACACTGATAACACTGTGATGTTACTTCAGCTTTTTCTCCCTGTATTGTAATGGGAAAAAAAATGCACTATTTATCTTTTCCGTGTATAAAACAGACCTAAGAATACCCAGCAATGACTCACAGTATCCCACAAGTAACTCTGCTTGTCTCGCACAATTATCTGTTATCTAACTTTTCCCAGATGTCTCAACTCTCGACAGAATTCTCAATAGTCTGCGTGTATTTTCCTGAATAAGCCGTCTGCTGCCGCAGACGCCCGTACGGACACAGACTCGGACTCGCACTTACCTCCAACAATGAGGTGCGTATTTGGGAAGAGGCATTTAGCCTGCATGAGTGCTCTGGCGTGACCTGAATGGAAAACGTCAAAGATGCCATCTGCGTACACCCGAACAGGTCTGTCAGCTGGACGAACAGAGACGAGACGAGACATGCAGGGATTAAAGACTGGATCTGAAATTTGACTTGTTTGTTTGCGTGTGACTGTGAGAGGGAATCTACTGAATTTGTAAAATAAATAAATGAGAGTGTGAATGAGAAACACGCGGAGAAAGTCAAACATGAAAGGTCTCATAACAGAGAGATTAACAGGCTCAGACTCACGTGGTGTTCCCCTCTTGGCCTCCTCCATGTTGACTCTCTCATAAGGTGTAGCAGCCGGCTCCAGCTCATCAGCGAAAGGTGCAGGGTGCTTCAATCCCTGGAAGGCACGCGGCAACAGAAGAGGAAAATTTCAGGAATCAAGGAAGTTTCACACAAGAATCAGTGCTGTGCAAGTAAAATTTGGACACTGTAATTATATAATATTCCCTCCCGGCACAACCTGATGTGGAAATCAAGTGCGCTTCTGTTGTGGTTAAACAGCTGATGCTACACATCATGATGCACGGGGAAGATAAAAACTACATGGACTGCATGCCTTCCACGTGTGCAGAGCGTATAGAAACTGCTCAATGATGGCCGAGCACACAGCTGACTCACCACAGTACATCTGGGGATTTTCCCAAGCCTCTCTCCCTCCTCGGTCTCCCCATTGGAGCCCTCTCTTCTCCTCTTTCTGGACAGCAGCAGCCCGCTGGTGCTTTGAGCCTCCATCTGTGTCAAAGGCCAAAATAAAAGCAATTAAAACACAGCGTACTTCACGCACACTGCTTTGCAATATTCTAGACTGATTACAAAAACAGACGCACAGAAGACTTCTAGACATGAACTCTAAGCTGCATAATTATTATAGCATACAGCGCGGGCAGACTGTAAATCTAGACGGCAGCGAGGTTACAGCAGATGAAATATCCTCAGTTAACTTTGACCCAGTAACGGAGGGAGAATTAGAGAAGTCTGTGCCTCAATGTAGCCCAATGAACTGAAAAACCGGCCCACATGTAAAAGGTCAGCTGAAAATGAAGCAAACACCACCTGTTTCAACATCAAACATCTTATTCCTGAACACGCAGAAAATGAACCATGTTGAGATTTCACTTCAGGATCCTCATCTGGCCCACTGTCGTTTCCGAAGATCAAGTTAACGCCACATTTTGGCATCAGGAGATTCAGCCCTGTTTCTCCAGGCTTCAGCCCGCTTTGTTTTGTACATAACAGCCAGCTGATGACTTTCTTGTGACCAGACACACCAGTATGATTAGTCTGACCTTAATGAATACAAAACTCTATTACAAGTATATCAAAAACAAAAGTTAAAAATGATTTGGAGGGTGTATGTGTTTACACCAAGCTCAACATCCTAGATATCTGTAGTAGATACCATGAAGTGGGGCCAAAAATACACTGATTAATCTGCTGATTGTTTTCTAAATATATCTGTAAATAGGTTGCTCTATAAAATGTCATCATTTTCCCATAGCCCCAAGGTGATGTCTTCAAATATCTGGTTTTGTTCAACCAGCACTTCAAATCATATAAAATAGAGAAAAGCAGTGCCAGTAGAAACTGGAACCAACAAATTAACAATGACTTACATAATTAATGAATGTATTACTCTATTTATCTTTTAAAGGTCCATTTAGTGGCATCTAGCAGTGAAGTTACAGATCGCAACTAAATGAATGTTCTCCTGCATCATGTAGGAAAAACTCTGGCTGTGAAATTCACATTAAAAGCAAAAAGGCCACATCTAGCTCCGTGTTTGGTTTGTCTGTTCTAGGCTACTGTAGGAAAATGGCGGTTCAACATGGCAGACTCCATGGAAGAGGACCTGCTCTCACTGTGGATATAAAAGGCTTATTTTAAGACAACAAATACACAACGATTTTTATACTCAGGTTATTATACACTAATGAAAACATACTAATGAATATTCTATTCTATTCCTGCAAAAAAAATACTTAAATCTTACACACTGGACCTTTAAAATCGATCGATAATTGTTCAATCTACTCTGCAGAACCAAACAAACCCGGCAGAGTCAAGTTCAATGCTCAGAATAACTGTATCCTGGTAGGACAGGACTAAAATAAGTCTATCAACACTTTACATTCGCTGAACAAAAACAAACCTTCAAAGCTGATGTAACATCAGTTTAGTGTAACAACCGAAACTACTGCTAATATTGTGTTACAAGGTGTTACGGGCTGAGGCCCACATTCCATCACACCTTCAAAAATTACACCACAGCTCATTAAAGCGATTACATTGAAATTGCCTCGTCACTTCCTGAACTTGCATTTTAGCTGGTAACGACACTTGGCCGGACTTCTGCAGCTGTGTTACTTATTAAGTGTGACTCGGTACAATGCGTGACGGACGTGGCACAGTACGCTATCCCCCCCGGTGGTGACAGCTACCTGATCCAACGCCGGGCACTTACACAAGCGACCCCCCCCCTCCCCTGCCTCTTTTCTCTTGGCAACAGCTGAGCACAGAAAGTGAGAAACCCTGTAGGGCTCTGACACACTGACAGAGAAGATTTACACGAAGAGCACATGTCATCAGATCTGAAAACAGGCGCTGCTATAATAAGAAAGCAACAAAGGGACAGTGCCAAGTCTTGTTGAACCAGATGCTTCATGATGGACATATTCAAGCTTATCTAGTGAGACAATACCTTATAATACATCTGAGAGACTTTCAGATTTACATTTAAGTCTCCAGTTAACAAATATTTACATTACTGATTAATATGTTAACCATTTCCTCCAACAAACCATGCAGAGATATTCTGTTTGCCAGCATGTTAAACAAAGACAGCAGCAAATCTGCATGTTTGAGATGCTAGAACAAGACAATTGGATATTTTGCATGATAAATGATGATCGAAATAGTTCCCAGTTAACTTTATATTAACTAATCAACAAATGAATTGTCCCAACTCCTAATTTAAAGTGTAGTTTTGGATATAAGCGTAGCCGTGGAGATCTTTCATCGCTGTTACTGTTCGAGCAAAAAAAGTTAAAACGCTGAAGGCAAGTGTCCATTTTGTTGGAGGGCCACCGTAGTCCATACCTGGCCTCCTTTTGGTTCCCGGACCACACTTTAAGAAACACAATGTCTGCTTTCTCCTCCTTTATAGGTCACCTACTTATCTTTAACGTCACGGAAACGGACACAAATACGACAAAAGTTGTCAAAAGTACTGACAGAAGTAAGCTGTGAGCAGACCAGCTGACAGAGGAGTGGTGACACTGGTTCTGGTTGTGCAGCTCAGCTGTCAAACTCAGGCTGACTGGACGCCTCTGGCCAAAAAAGATAATTAAATACCTGATAATCAACATGCAACACAACCCGGACAGGGAGGCTAGCTGATGTTAGACAGCTGTTTTTGCTCACTCACCGTTCACTCTTTTGTCCGGAATGCTGCTCTGCAGGAGTGGGCGGCTTCCGAGCCTCGTACCTCCGTGCAGCAGGGTAGCCGAGCTAACTGCTAACGCTGCTAGCTACCGTCGAGTGCTAGCTAACGAGCTAGCTGTCCAGCTAACCTTAGCCGTTAGCTCGCCGGTTAGCTGACACCAGCAACAATGGTGAGTGCGAATAATCCCTTGTGTCCGACGACCCGGCGCCTGCTGTGCCGCTGGCTAAAAACCGCAACAACCGGGAGGACAAACAAATTATGAGCAGTGACAGCTTGTACTACAACGCTGACAGGTCAACTACACAGGAACTACAAAACTTCGACAACCTTAAAGGAACTGACACAACAACTCAGACATTTCCGGTGCTGCGCGCTGCTGCCACCCAGTGGACGCATGTGGCAGAAGGACACGTCAGTAAGATGTCCTACATTTAAGTACATGCTGTACAAGTGTCATGGCTAGTCAAGACTGTGACCAACATGTACAACACAGAGCTGACTTCAGCTGTAATTTTATTTTATTATTTTATTATGTACACCTGTGACATGATACGGTCTGCAGTATCATTTTTATATTCATATTTTGCAGAACTTCAACGCTGATTCTAGCCTGTTTAAAGTCAAATGATCATATTCAAATAATGTATAGAATATCTTTATTGTCATTATGCAATGCATAACGAAATGTAAGCGCCGTCTTTAGTGCAGGAGTACAAAAAAACATGATATGAAACATAAATAAAACATAGATAAGAGGGATAAAACCATGGAAAAATTAAAAACAGCACATACATACATACATTATTTCATATATTATATGAATTATATGCAGTATACACTCACCGGCCACTTCATTAGGTACACTTATACAATCCAGTGCGATCAAATCATACAACAGCTCTGCCATAAATTCTACTATTTTGAAGCTTAAAAGGTTTTGTTTTTTGTTGATACTGTTGGGGAGGTATTAATTTAAACTGTTGTGTTCACTGTTGAGGTTGTAGTTTGCAGGAGTGATACACTGGACTGTATTAATATTGTATGTAATATTCTGGCAACCCTATTTAACTAGATATATATTGACTATGTCAATATATATCAATTGTTTGAGAGAAGGCTACATCATGATGCTCTGACAACCAGATCTTGACCACCCACAGACCGTCATTCTTATGTGGGCTGAGTTAAAGTGGACTGCGTAGGCCGGCACTAGGTTTGCTTTGTGCGTTCTTTTCAGTCCATTTGACCCAAAGAGCTGCACATTTCCTTATGCAGCAAGCAAGAGAGAAGCTACATACATTTCAGATATTTGCAAACTTAGATGATCAATAGGAAACTATTAACTTGGGTAGTGGTCTGGATGATATTTTTTGCATTACGATCAGAGTCAGGTTGCCGTGTTGAAGCAGAGGAAATACAGCACAGAGGCACCATAGTTATAGCACTGTAGTTATAGAGCTGCAAACATAACTTTTTTCTCTCTACTGATCCTCTTGTGTCCTGCAGAGAGCTCCAGGACAAGGTGTAATTTCACTTGAAGATCAGAGGGGCACAAGTTATGATAATTGATACCCTGGAGGTGGTCGTAAGTTGTGCAACAAATGTTGCTGTACATTACAGTAATGCAGCCATTCCATGGTTTTCTTCATTACTGCTTTGACTTGAAATAAAGAACAGAGAGCAAAGGGTTGGTCACTGCTATTAAAACATATTTAATACCACCACATAGAATGACTCCAGCTCACAGATAATCAGCGTTTTTTATTTTAAGATAGTGTAATTAACAACCCAGATGAAAGATAATTGTGATGCTATTCATTTGTACAACACAAAAAAATGATATGATTTAGACACTCATTCAGCACTGTAAATCCTCTGGAAGATTTATTGTTTTGTCAGAGGAAGAAGAAGAAGAAGAAGAAGAAGAAGAAGAAGAAGAAGAAGTATCAGATTCCTGAGGGCATTACATTTTTGCCCTACTTACATCTTCTGTAAAACAAGAAGGTGACATTAATGTATATCATTTAAGAGTAACAGGTACCCTTACCCTTCCATTTTTCTCATGTGCACAGAGCAATTACAGTATGATGTTTACCATTAGCCACCTGGTACGAGCGTTATAGACTCCCTGGCTCCTTCTTGCACTCTTTGATCGCAGCCTTACCTGCTGGTTTGAAGGATAGAATTTGCTTCACTGATGAAACACTAAGCAGGTGGGCAACGAAGACTGTCACAAAAAATGTGTCCAAGCGGAGATCTGTTTACCTCACTGAAGTGAGCTCGGTCGGATTAGGTTTCGACAGAACATTTCCATTGCATGTTCCAGTCAGTGAGGCAGCTGAAACAAGCACAAACGTTACATTCATGGCTATTCCACAGATGCCTGAAGGATTCCAGCGATGCCGTCATCCTATGACAAAAAACTCTGTGGTTGTCATGCTGTCATCATTTGCTGTCATCGCTAATTCAAATTCAAATATTAGTTCAATGCATGTTATGTGTTTTATTGTGAAGTTTCCAGGTTTGAGACAGGGAGGATGCATATAAAACAACGGAGAAGTGGTTCTGGTGGGAAATAACCAAACAGTTCTAAACATTTATCCAAATAGTAACTTTATAACTCAGTACTATGTGCATTTACATGTATTTTGTCTATATATGTATCATATAGAAACTAATAAAAGTGGTGTTTTGAAGTCTTTAATAAAGAATTCCCAGGCTGTGTTACATCAACTTGGTGTTTAGACAAGCTAGCCCATAATTCCTGCATATTTCTTGGGGACTTAAACAGCAGTTGACTCGGCTCCCCCTCTATTTTTTGACTGGCCAAGACCAAAGTTAAAAGGACATATCCAGCTGTTTTGGGACAGAGGGTTAATTTTTACCTGGCAGGCATGTTTTGTCAAGAATTACTCGACAGTGGCATGGTGCATGTCACCATATATTTGCATGTTTGGTGCATAAAACAAATAGAGAAACCCATGTATGGCTTCTCGGAGAACATCATCTTTTTGAATGTTTAAAGGTATGAATATTCCAATGACACCCTCATTGAGAATTATGACCCCTACAGACAAGTCCCCTGGCCCGTCTGGGCACCCAGTAGGTGCCCCGCTGTTACAAAGCTATTTCTTGTGGCTTTACAAGGAGTCACATTTTGTTTGAAGTTGGTCTTTTACTGCTGGTTCATGCCCAGCGTGCTAATGAGCTCTTCCACGTCTGAACAGAAAATGCATGAGGGGTGGGGTTAGGCCTACTTACAGTTCAGTAGCCAATGGCAAGACCCCGGTATTAACAGCAGTATTTATGAACAGTTATGTTGTGCGGCAGATTAGACAAGGACTGGAGAGATGCAGCAGCAGGTGAGCAGGTGTTCTTTTGCTCTTTAGTAGCCATGAAGAGTTTAACTGCTCAGATATGGAAATCTTTGCTTTGAATTGTTTGTATTATAGACCAGTTTGCCTGTCTGCAAATAGACTGAGATTGGTAAAACTATTAGTATAAATGAAGGTAAAGTAGAAGAAAATGACAATTTTCTTACTGGTAAATGAATCTTATTGGCAGTTGGTGTTTCATTCATAGAGGTAGTTTTGTTTGTTTTGTGCTTTCAGCATGCATTATGAAAATGTGCTCGTGAATAACAGCAATGATCAGGGTTTTACGTGATGTTTCATTTGCAGATGTCGAGGATGATATCCCAGGTATCCTTGTTTAGGGCGTTATGCTACCTGCTGCTGATGTCAGGTTTGTAAAACCTTTGTTTACTAGTTCAGATCTTGACAATAAAAGGTGGAGTGATGATTGAATGGAAGATTTCAGCTGTTAATATGTTCACATGAGCTGAATATCTCCTTGAGTTGCTCTGTTATGCTCTGGAGAGAAAAATGCATCACACTGTCTGGGATGAATGTCTAATATATTCTCTGCCTCCTTCCAGGTTTGCTAGAAGCAACATCTCTGGCAAAAGTAAAGAATCCTGGAGGTATGTGTCACCTCCTTGCAGAATATAATCTACAAGTCTTTCTTAATGTAAAGTGGCAGAAAAAGACTAATAAAAACAGAGTAGTGTTAGTGTTAGGGCTGAATAGTATCTTTAATAAAGTTAAAGTGTAAGTGAATATATTCAAAGACACATAAGTAGTAAGTTAAAATGTAACCATTTCTGGAAAGACAAATGTTATTATTATAATTGCCACTAAGTTTTATATATATATCAATAGTAGTTACTCTATAGACTGTTTTAAAAAGTACAGATGTTTGTATTTGTGTTTGATTATATTATTACCATCACAGTATTTTTTTGTTGTGAATATTATACAGTTATATTTCTACATGCCACTGTTAATCTTAAAGATTTAAAAAACGTAGAAAATACTTTTCCAATTAATTTTAAAGTTGATTTAAACAAAACACTTTCCCATTTCTAATTCCTGCTTCACGTTCTCCTACAGGGAGTAAGGTTAGCATTGACTCTTCTCAGGCAAATGATTTCTTGACTAATTCTCGACCCAAGAGGAACATTGACCCAAAGTGGTACAGAGGCAATCCTGATTTTCAGTCCTACTACCGCTTCTACAACAGTATTGGACACATTGAAGGGGTGAGTTGTGGTTGTATTGGAGATTTGTACATATGCAGTTCAACCTGGATGTCACTATTCAACTAAACTCTGTTTTCTCTCTCTGATACGTTTGTCTCAGCTCTATGAGATCGACAGGATCAGGATGTTGTATCACCAGATGCGTCACTTGGAGCTGACCTATGGCCCAGATGCTTCCAGTTACCAGAGTGTCTTGGGTGTACTGACTACCACGGCAGCACCAGCTACTACCACTCAGCCGCCGCCACCTCCCACCACCCCTGCTCCTACACCAGATCCTCTGGAGAATGCTCAGAGGATCTATCTGTGTCACCCCAAAGATCCACTGTGCAAACCTCAGATTGTCTACCTGCCAACGGGGGCTGTGCCAGTGCTGTGCGACCCACGAGGCAACCCCGCCTGCAGGCCCAAAACAGAGGAGGAGATAAAAGCTGCTGCTCCTCCCCAACCACCCCCAGCTCCTCCTGCTCCCAAAAAGTCCGCCCCAGCTCCTCCTGCTCCCAAAAAGTCCGCCCCACCTCCTCCCCCTCCTGCTCACACTCCTAAAGGTATGGAGTATGACTGTGACCCATACTGGGACCCCGACTGCCTCATTGATCACCCTCCCCGCCCTATCCAGGAAACGACCGCACCAGAGGCACCGGCTGAAGAGAAAGTGGTGAAAGAGGAAGTACCGGAAGTCAAGGAAAGTGTCCCTGCAGCACCAGCCGCTGAGAAACCCCCCAACCCTTACTTTGACCCTTACAATTCCATGAGTGACCTTTATGATCCCTCTCGCTATGCCAATACAGCTCCCGAAGAGTAAAAACAAAGCACGTTAGACGTGGTAGTCTCCTGTGCAGCATGAGACTACAAGATGAAATCACAAGAACAAACCAAAGCAGGACCGTGAGGGAAGAGAAGGAGGAAAAATCAAATCATGCGCATCATCAGATGTTTTACATGATAGACATTAAAAACTATTCTCTTCTGCTCATAGTTTTCCCACATGACAAACGACACTATGACTTTTCTGTATGTTTGTTTGGTCATAACCAATGCACAATCAAGTTTTATGGATGGAATATGGAATAAAAAACAACAAAGAATAAAAATGACTATGATAAATAGTAATAAATATGTGTCATTTTATATTTCTTTTTAGTATGTATTCTTTGCAGAGCAAAAATAATAATAAAAAGGTGGTGGGGCACCAGTGTTCAGAAAGTCATTGAGTTTAAAATTGTTTTATCAGCAGCAGAGGACTCCATCTCTTAATAAAACCACACAGGGAACTATTAACTGTTTAATAATTTAGAGGTACATAGAGTCTAATCGATTTTCTAGTACATAAGGCAGCCTATATGGGCCTTTATGTACTACAGAGGCACAGGAGGGCACTTTCGCAGTGTTTTTTCAAACATTGGGATACCAGTGTTACATAGGCTTGACAACAAAACAGGAAATGTGCCTCATTCATCGTTCATAGCGTGATTTACATATGATTTTGTTCTCAAGAATATGGCGAAAATAGGGCATAACTGCTGGTGTTATGTACCTGTAGATGTGACACAAAATGTTACTTGATCGATCAAGTAATATGATCTTGTGAAAGCCAAGAGCAAGAGTGATATGTTTAAAACTTAAATGTTAACAGACTTTGCATTACTCACAATAAGTCATACTTAAAAGGAACACGAGGTTAACATTTGTATCAAATTCACGGAAGTGTAACGTATTCCATACAATTTATTCTTTGTTATCTGACTTAAGGTCTGATTAGCTTAGATTTGGTTACATTGCCATTTTTTAAAAAATGTGACAACGAAAATAAAATTGTTACAGAACAGTGCATTTGTATGTAACATTTATTGTTCATTTTTTCAGTTTTAAATTTTTTTTTTTTTTTTAATTGGCCCCAGGACATCTTGTTGTCATGTTGTCAAATCTATCCCTTATAAAAAAGTCTGCACACCCCTGGTGTAATCCACATGTGTGTACTCCAGGGGGCGCTGACACTCCGCTGTAACGATTGTGCGGCCGGACCCGAGGAAGAAGGACGCAGCGAAGTGAAGTGTCTCTTCCAGCATCATCAGTCTCCACCACCATCACTTCTATTCAGACATAACGCACACGACACTGGACCCTATTGTCATCCGTCCACTTAAGTCTATCGTCTGTCACCAGGTATTTTACCGTGCCTTCGCAGCTGTCTTGTCTGTAAACGTGTCGGTCGAGCGGGACGG
This sequence comes from Nibea coibor, assembly GCA_023373845.1. Lineage (NCBI taxonomy): Eukaryota > Metazoa > Chordata > Actinopteri > Sciaenidae > Nibea > Nibea coibor. The sequence goes on along the minus strand of CM041725.1, from coordinate 14,803,164 downwards.
TTGAGGCAGAGAGGCTCGGGCGTTGGTTACCGTTAGTCGCTCTTTACAACGGCAGGCCCGCCGGCTGCCATGGAGATTAGCATGCTAACACAGCTAAGCTATCTGACAGTGTAGCCGTTAATGGGATTAAATGAATGTTTGACATATCTTCTACCCGCTATGAAGCCTTAATAACGTGAAGGCTTCACTAAATTACCGACTTATACCGAAGAAGCTCACGGTTAAATAGATACAACATGTAGTTTTTATTTTTAACTGCAGGTATTATGACAGCGGGTGGACGGGTGATGGAGCATCCCGGCTGTCCATCTGTTACAGGCTCTCACGACTCATATTTAATAGGATTAGGACCTCAATATGAACAGTTTGTAGCTTCTGTGTGGAGATATATGCTGATATGACTGACTACACCATTATTTAAAACAATGCTAGCTCTGAATAGATATATATGTAGCAGTGAGGCAGGTTAATAAACATATAATACTTGTTTTTACTTAGCTGAAAGAGTCATAACTGCATGGCCTGTTGGCTTATATTTCGTCTGTAATCAAGCACCCTCTCAGTCAATCGTGGTTAGCCGTGATATTATGGAGTAAACAGATAAAGAGGACATTGTTGTGAACAGCTGATTGGTGTTCACATGTTACCAGGATGACAGGCCCAGGGCCACCGTGTAATACTGCTGCACAGATACTGCTCCAAACATCACAAGCTGGATTGTGCAGCACTGATAGGAGGATTTGCATACAGGAAAAATCACAAGACAAAGCAAAATAACGTCCTAAAAAAAATGAATGAATGAAAAGAAATGAAGAATGACCTTGCGGTTGTTGAACAGATCGTTCTCTACCACTTTTTTATAGTGTTTTTGACAAGCTTGACCTCATTCTGGATAAAGAAAGCCAGAAAAAGCGTTGCTCTACTTACATGATTAAAAAGCCAAAGCAATTAAAGTGTTTACATGTCGAAGAGACAATATAACAGAGACGGGCTGCGACCAATTATTCATTTCTTTATCCATTAATCGTCTCATTCTCTTTTTTTTATTCCATTGATCCATTTTGTCTTTTGTCTTTATCCAGCCAACACTCTAGAAGAGATGTAGTTTACCACCATGTATGACAAAGAACAGCAAGAGGAAACGTGTGGTATTTTTGCTGGAGAAATGATCAAATAATCAGTTATCAAAACACTACGGTTTAATTTCTGTCAGTTGACTTAGTTAGTTAGTTGATTCATCAACTAATTATCAGCTAATTATTTCAGCGCTTAAATAGAAGTCACAGTGTAGTTTTAGACCACTTCTGCCCAAACAATCTTCTCGCCCGCAGCTGATTCATAAATTAATGTTGGATAGTCCTCAATGCTCACACGGACTCACAGGGCAATTAGAGTGACAACATTATCATAATCTGATTACCATAATGTCGTTAAATTATCTTTAAAATCCAAAGAGGAAAAAAAAGCATAATGATAAGTCTGATAAGTCTCCTCGTTGTGCTGTAACATCGTCCTCCTACAGGATGTCCGACAAGAGTGAGCTGAAGGCTGAGCTGGAGAGGAAGAAACAACGGATCGCCCAAATTCGTGAGGAGAAGAAGAGAAAAGAAGAGGAGAAGAAAAAGAAGGATGTAAGTTCCTCTCCTATTTCACGCGCCACTGACGATCACGGGCTGCTGTTTTGTTTTAAGCTCGTCCTGTACTCTGCAGGGAGACTCGAAGCGCGGAGCCGAAGCGGGTGGCTCTTCTGGCGGCCATGAAGACTCGGACCTGGAGAGGAAGAGGCGGGAGGCAGAAGCTCTGCTGCAGAGTGTTGGCATCACCCCTGACTTATCCCACGGTAAACACACACGCACACACACAAAACGCCAGCACGCTTCTGTCGTTACACCCTCTCTTATCTCCCATCGCTTACTGCTCATTTGCTTGATGGATTTTCCGTGTTTATAAATGTCATCTCTAACTTTGCTGCCTGCCCTGGTTGCTGTCACTGCCACCCGCCCCCCTCTACCATCAAACATAATATCTGAACATTTTATATAACTGTTGTGCATGACTCCTAAAAACCTGCCTGCCATTTATTTTCATTCTCTCTTCTCTCCCCTTTGTCTGTCCTTTTATGTTTCGTCCCCCTTACTGCATGCAAACTCATTCACTCACTCAATCATTGACACACTGTCATTCCTCACTTCCTCCCTCACGTTCGCACTGACTCTCTCCCTCACTCACTCACCCTTTCATCGACCGACACACTCACAAACAAACACACACACACACATGCACCCACAGCTCAGCCCCTGAGGATAGTAACAGAAGATACATGTCTGTTTCACTACCTAGTCCCTGCCCCCATGTCTCCCTCCAACAAATCAGTGGGCAGCGATGCAGGAAGCCAAGATTCTGGCGACGGAAACGCGGGACCAAGGTCTGTGTGTGTGTGTGTGTGTGTGTGCTTGAAAGAGAATGAGTGAGATTGGTTTAAGGTCACTTATGGAATATTGGGTTGTACCTGCATGCCAAATACGTGTGTGTGCGTCTTAACATTGTAAATATACTTGATGAATTCTGACATGTCTCCTCTTTGCCTTTTCGCCGGCACGCTGACGATTCTCAATTAACACGCACTCCGTTCTTCTTCTCTCTCTGTCTTTCTTCCTCTCTGTTTGCTGCCTTTCCCATCTTTAACGTCTCTTTATATGGCTCACCTTTTGTCCGTCCTCTGCGTTCGGTTTCATCCTCTCGATTTCCCTCCTTCTCTTTCTGTCTGTCTGTGCTGTCTCTTCTCTTACTAACACCGTCTGGTGGTTTGGCTGTATAAGGACATTGCATTGGGATCCTGACCCCTCTACTCTGCAACTCCACTCCGACTCTGAGCTCATGGGGTACTGCTCCTCCTCTCTCCTTTAGCTTGTCTTCCAGCTTTATTCAGTTTCAGTGGTTTCATCTTAGATTTGTCTAGATGTGTTAATATTATGTCTGTACATCACTATTTATGTCTCCACGTGGGAAAATTACATTCAGTTCAACTTTGTAATGCGTGTGCTTATTTCCGTAATGGTGTACGTGTTTGTGTAGACGTGGAACTGTGAGGCTGGGCATGTCCAAAGTGACTCAGGTGGACATTGTGCCGAAGGAAATGGTGTCCTACTCCAAAGAAACACAGACACCCACCGAGACACTGACACACGCCGATCAAAAAACAGGTAAAACAATGCAAAAACTATATGTTTGCCCAACCGTTTACCTTGGCTGAGTCACAACTAAATTAAAAACTAAATCAAATCTGTGTGCTCAAGATGAGGAAGAGGATGAGGAGATAACTGCTCCCCCACCAGCAGAGGAAACCCAGGAGGAGAAAGATGAACAGGGTGAAGAGCAGGAGCCGGGTAAGGATAATGGTTTGTCACTTGTGTGCGACGGCTGTTAATGGCCTAGCTGTTCACCTGTGGTTAACAATAACTGTGGCAGGCAGTCCACTATGAGAGGACAAGACTGACTAGTAAACAAGATCTTTCATATTTTCTCTTCATCTCTGCGTATAGACACTCCCAAAGAGCTGACAGAAGAGCAGAAGCTGCAGATCATGCACACCGAGGAGTTCTTATCGTTTTTCGAGCGAGGCAGCAAATTCGTGGAGAGAGCTCTGGCTGAGCATGTGGACGTCTGCTTTGACTACAGCGGCAGGGATCTTGAGGATAAGGAGGGGTGAGGCTCATGAAAAAAAAAACGTTAACGTTGTAAATGTCGAGGATGGATAGGCACGGTTGATTGATATTCCATTTTTCTCCGCACTGTCTCAGTGACTTGCAGGCTGGTGCGAAGCTGGTTCTGAACAGACAGTTTGCAGAGGAGCGCTGGACTAAAAACAGAGTGGTCACCTGTCTCGACTGGTCTCCTCAGGTGGGTCAGAACACTGCTACAGGGGCTTAAACCTTTCCTGTCAAAGCTTTAGGCCATATTCACCCCTGTACATTTACTCTAAGTGAAATAAGTGATTCTAAAGAGACAGAGAGAGTCAGAGTTGAGCTAACTGAAAATCAACTGTGAATACTATGTTGGTTCATCAAGTGATTCTGCCTTCTTGTTGCATCTGAAAATGGCTGCACATCTTCCTTTCAGTATCCAGAGCTGCTGGTGGCTTCGTATAACAACAACGAGGATGCTCCCCATGAGCCTGATGGAGTGGCACTGGTCTGGAACATGAAGTACAAGAAGAGCACACCTGAGTACATCTTCCACTGCCAGGTAAGGGAAGAATTGACATGCACTACTGGCATAAACACATTTTTATTTAAGGAATTAATACAGCAAAATAAATAGATTTAAGCTTACTACAAGTAAATATTCAGACATAGGCAGATATATTTACATTGTATTATTTTCGTCCTCCAGTCAGAGGTGATGTCAGCCGGCTTTGCAAAGTTTCACCCCAACCTGGTGGTGGGTGGGACATACTCTGGACAGATTGTCTTGTGGGACAACAGGAGCAACAAGCGCACCCCTGTTCAGAGAACTCCCCTGTCTGCAGCTGCACACACAGTAAGGCACTGGGAGCTCACACACCTTTATGTCTAACACGGCGTTCAGTGTCTTTACATCGTTCCTCGGTTTCCTTGGCAACTGTATGTTGTCTAACTCCTCTGACTGTGCTGTCTCACTGTGCTCAGCACCCAGTCTACTGCGTGAACGTGGTGGGGACCCAAAATGCTAACAACCTGATCAGCATTTCCACTGACGGCAAAATGTGCTCCTGGAGCCTCGACATGCTCTCCCAGCCTCAGGTACATTGAATTTGTTGATGATGTGCAGATATGCTGTCAAACATACGAGCTGGCTTGTCAGAGAGAGTCTGAGGCTGCGTGTGTTTTCCCTGCAGGACAGTTTGGAGCTGGTATATGGCAAACAGAACAAAGCGGTGGCAGTCACCTCCATGGCCTTCCCTCTGGGTGACGTGAACAACTTTGTGGTGGGGAGCGAGGACGGCTCCGTCTACACAGCCTGTCGCCACGGAAGGTGAGCGATCTTTGACCTCTGATCTCATTAGTGCCAAATGATTTCCTAAGGACAGATTGTTGTCTGCTTCACATTCAGGATGTCAAAGCAAATGCTGGAAAAATCCTTTGGGAGAAAGACTGTAGCATTAGCAGAAGTCTCACGGTCATTTTCATGTGTGTGTGTGTTACAGTAAGGCGGGTATAACTGAGGTGTTCGAGGGCCATCACGGCCCGGTGACTGGGCTGAGCTGTCACAGCGCTGGAGGACCCGTTGACTTCTCTCATCTCTTCATCTCCGCCTCTTTTGACTGGACCGTCAAACTCTGGAGCACCAAGGTGAGACATCCACAGCCACAATTATAATAACGCTGTTAGTCATGGTTCTTAAATGAATCCAATTCTCCATCTGTTCTCCTGCGCAGAGTACCCGCCCGTTGTACTCATTCGAGGACAGCTGTGACTACGTCTACGATGCAATGTGGTCTCCAACACACCCCGCTCTGTTTGCTTGTGTGGACTTGGCCGGACGCCTGGACCTGTGGAACCTCAACAATGATACAGAAGTATGAACACACACAATGCGCTAAAGAAGAGAACTCAGCTTTTAAAGGAATGCTTTTATATCTTGGGATATGCTCTTATACACTTACTGAGACTTAGATGAGAGGGTCGATACCACTCTCATGTCTGTCGGTAAATAATTGTTGAAGCCAGCAGCTGGATAGCTTAGCATAAAGACTCGAAAAAGTAATGCATATTTTATTGGTTTAATCTGTAAAAATACATATTTAATGGAACCAAATGACAGTGGTATCAATCTTCTGAACACTTCGAGGTAAGAAAGCGAAAAAGTGCCCCTCAAAATGTCCTTCAACTACAGATAAGTCACAGCATCATGAGCTAAATTTCCTAATATCATTCCATGAGCTGCATAAACACGTGACTGTCTTGAATGTGAACACCATCCTATTAACCTGGTCTTTGTTTTTTGAGGTTCCCACTGCCAGTGTGAGTGTGGAGGGGGCTCCAGCACTGAACCGTGTGAGATGGGCTCACTCTGGCAAAGAGATTGCTACCGGAGACTCGGAGGGACAGGTGCAGGTCTACGACGTAGGCGAGGTGAGATGTCGTACCACATGTTACTTCGATGCTTGGGTTATTTCTGTGTGGGGGTTTTCGCCACCATTCTCTACAACTCCTGCATTAAGTGCTGTTGGATGTGTCGTCCTTTGTCTCTCCGCAGCAAATCTGCGTGCCCAAGGCTGACGAGTGGACACGCTTCGTCAGGACGCTGGCCGAGATCAACGAGAATCGAGACGAAGCCGAGGAACTGGCCAACGTCTGATGTTACAAAGCCCACACTGACAAACGCTCATAAATTTCTCTCCAGCACACCTATGGCACACTACACAACACTGGCTTCCAGCTTTTCCACCTACTACAACATGAATTTGGCCTGAGGAGATGTGCAGAGCTAGAAGGGATAGACGGACAGTTCTAGACAAGTTTTAGATGTGTTTTTTAAAAAGTGTCTTGAAGAGTTTTAGAGTACATGTGTAGGAACAATGAATGTCAGGTGTAGCAGCAGTAGTCCAGAAGCCACAGTTAAGTGTTTGAAAGTTGTCAGAGGAGCACAGGGATGTGATTGTCAGAATAGACATGGCTGTCCAACTCTAAACTTCTAGCTTTGATAACATCCTCAGGGCTCCAAGAAACTGCTCTTCTCCTGAGGCCTCAACCTACTCAGTTCTTTTTTAAATATGCAAACCTTTGTACTTGCACCTTTTTATTACCATTTGAGTGTTTTTACATGTTTCAATATTTTCCCGGCACGCTTGTGCACATGGCTGGCAAAGCACGTGTCAGCAGAGTGAAAAAAAAGAGAGACAAGCTGACATATCAGTATCGGATCCTCTTTATCCTCGGCAACGCTCGATCACTAAAAACAGCTAATGTGCTTACACATGCGCACTCTGGCCTGTGCAGAAGTGTGTCCTTCTTTACATTTTAACCACTACAATATTTAATATTTATTCTGGTGGTTGCACTTATTTAAATATTTTGTGTATCGTTTTAAAAGAAATGCTGCTTGTACTAAGAGCTTGAGTAGTACATTCCTAAAATCAGCACTACAAGCTTTTTAACCAGGCAAAATCTGTTACTATACTTGCCTTGAATTTATCGACACTAGTACAGTTAAAAAGCGTTTTTTTTCTGTACCAAAGGTTGTTTTTTACTCTGAAACTGTAACGAGTAGTAAAAAAATAAAAACAGTTTCCTGACTCCGTCCTCTTTAAGAGGATGGATTTAATTAAACTACATGAAGTTTTAAACGGAGATGTAAAGCTGAGGTTGAAAACTAGTTTTCCCCATTCGTTTCCATTTCCATCCACTAGTCCATTCTCTCCAGGATGCAGCAGTCCAACCTACAAGCTTCAAACGCTTTCTCTCTTTAAATGTTTAAAAAGAGCTAAACATGCACTGTAGCAACCACGTTTGATATGAACAAGATCAGTATTCTGCATAGGTTAATTGTACTGTATTCTTTCCTGTTGCCGTTCTTACAGTTGATGGTTGCACTTTGTTTTTCCATTGGAATAAAAGTCGAGACATATTGTTAAAATTAAAACCATATGGATGATTTATTTCAATAAAATACAATGACTGAATTCGGATACATTTAATTTATTAATACCTAATTCTCATGATTCTTCTTGTTTCATCAAGAAAACACTTAATTGAAAAGTTCTGTACATCAGTAAGAGAGATTCTCAGAGACCAGGACCAAAGGCCCTACGTTGCCATGACATTACAGTTGCTGTATGACAATGGCTGAATGTTACGGAGCTTTGTCTTGTAACATTTTCTTCACTGCTTCCTGTCAATGTGCTGTCTCGGTACAGTTTTACAATATGTACAGTATGTAGCGCCCTCTGTGAGGACCAATCGAAAGTGAAGCCCCACACACCGTGCTGTCCGATCTAATATTTTCTATGCCCGCCATCCAATAAGAGAAGTCCTACTCATACTGAGTATCAGACAGAAAACAAAATAAAAATCATATCGGCTACTCATGAGAAAGAGAGAGAGGAGTGCCCCACGCTCCGTTTTCATACAAATGCTGGAGAGAAGAACACAAAAGATGGAGATGACAGGAGCGTACAGCCACTGAAGATACAACACAGTCAGCGCTCTGGTCCCACCGCTGTCTGCTCGGTTACATCCGCAGTTGCAGCCAGCTCTACACCTCCACCACTGGCTGGGGGACCAGTGAAGCACACCATCACCCTGGGAAGTGTAATGGGCTGCTGTTTGTTCCTAACTTAACGGCCCCTATTTGTGGAGTGTGTTTAAACTGTGCGTGTTTCGTTTGTGTATCTATCTAAGTGTCTGGCTCCTGGTAGGAGGAGGAGGAGAGGGATGGCAAAGTGATATGGAGATTCAGATCTCTATGGGGCCTGAGCCGGCGTGGCAGTGACTGGCTCTGGGTGATGTATGGAAACCACGCCGGAGGACTTGAATTTGGGGAGGTGGAGGCCAAATTTGTTCTCCACTCCGGCAAAGGTGGCCGCAGCCAGGCGGTAGCCTCCAACGTGGTCCGCGTTAATGGGAGGAAGCTCCGAGATGCGGGACTTGGGGGTGGGCTCGGATCCTGACGGACGACTGCAGAGAGGAGAGAGGACAGGAGACATAGTGACATTTTTGATACATGAAGTCACAAGTTAAAGACGCTGCCACATCATTTAATCATGTACCATTTCAAGTGGAGTGTGATTAATGTCATGTCATGTCAGCAAAAATATTTTTTTTTAGTTCACATTCATGTACGTACACAGCTGTGACCGGAATAATTATTGGTTTGTTTTTTTTTTACATCGCTTCCCCAATGTCTCTTCCTGTCTACTGGAGAAAAGATGAACTTACTGTCCGCCAAAGTCAATGTAGAACCACCGCTGTAAGAGCTCATAAGTCACCAGAGTGACACCAAACTGAGGAGAAGACCGGCACATACGAGCTGGAGAGAAGAGAGACACAGTTTATTACAGTTTCTGTGCAAAAACCATCTGAGACACTGAGACAGTGTCTATGCTGCTGAGTCCACAAAAGCACGCACCTCCAGCCCCCTTCCACAGAGCTCTGAACCCTTCCTCTCTCATAATCTTCCTGAAGCAATCGATGACTCCTGTGTAAGTGGTCTGCCCTGCCCTTGCTGCAACCTGCAGACGCGTCTTGATGACGTCAGCAGGGGTTACAAGGGAGGCTGCAGGGATGCCTGTGAAGCAGAGTTACAAACAAGTCAGATGATGGTTATTATGGGGACTTAAATAATGATTAATAGCAACCAATAGTCTGTTCGGATTAAATGCTAAGCAGTTCTCGTGCAGTATTTCATAGGAACACAGTACTTGGTGCACTGAGTGAATGTTTCTGGTCATAATCTGAGGTCACCTGCAATCGCTCCAGCAGTGAGAAGCTGCAGAGCTCCCAGCCTGCCTTGTTCATCAGCCATCTGGGATTTGAGGTGCGCGTATGCAGGGAAATAGATGGCTGAGAAGGGGATGTCTCTAAGGAAACATGCTTTAGCACCCTAGACGGACAAAGAACGAGACCACGAAGGGGTGAGGTAAAGACAAAAGAGTGCATTAATACTATCCAACCATCTCTGGGCAGCATGAGAGAACACTGTGGTGCATTCAGGTTACCTTGTAGAGGCCGAAGAAGCCCAGGTCACGGACCACGCTGAGTGCACTGACTCGAGGTCCGGTGGTAATCTCGCCTGCCACCTGCAGACGAATCTTCACAATCTCCAGAGGGTTAGTAAAGATCACCTGAGAGCCTCCAGCCTGGATAAATGAGGAGAAGAGAAGCTTAACTGCACATTCATATGAAGAAAAATAAAAAAAGGAAACAAAACACTGCTCCTGCATCTCACATATACGCAGCTCAGGGATGGGAGCAAAGTCTTGATACGAATCAAAAAGTAAAAGTAAAAATTAAATCCTGATCAGTCATTTACTTTGCCATTTCCTCGGACGGTAAGGTGTGCTGGGCCAATGTGTGTAAGGATGAACAACGCTATCAAAAACAAAAACAGAAAAACAACATGTTGCATTGGACAATGACAATTTAACTCTGCATGCAATTTAGCATTGCAGTCCGCTGTTAGTAAGGTCATCGTTAACTCTGCGAGCGGGTTAATAAAAAATAAACGGGCTGCATGCAAGAGTTACTCTTTAATGGCCTTTACAACTAAAGGAGGGATACAGTGGTGGGTAACTGACTGCCTCTGCTGCTTTTCTTATGAAGTCTGTATTTAAGCATTCGGAGCGGGATGCAGAAGTGTTTGGGACCTCGTACTTACGCAGCCACCGGCGACAATCTCGGCAAATAAAGGAATTGTGTCGTCTTTAGTGGTGAACTTGTCCCTTACAAAGTCGTTCACCTGCAGGGCACAAACACAACGCACACATGAGACCAGCGACATTACACAGGAACCTCTTCTGTTTGAATTCATTTCATTCCCAGGTGTCGTGTGTATGATTTTATCAACATGCTGCAGTAAAACGATCGTTATCACCAAGTGTGTCTGCACAGATTGGTGGAGGATCGTGCGTTGTGTATGCGAGGGGTGGTACTCACTGTCAGTTTGATAGCCTTCTCGGGTGCCACACCTATAAGCTGAGGAACCAGACCTGTGGGGCATCATGGGGGATTGAGTGACAGTGGAATCTCATTGCATTAGTATTACTGGGCAAACAGGAGCAAGAGAGGAGGAATCGAAAGGAAGTGAGAAGATGGAAAATAAGGCACGAGGTCAAAGTACATGAAACCAGCAGAAACAAACAGAGCTTTGAAGAAATCCTACAAAAGATGACGAAGCTTGAGAGAAGAGAGGAAGAACATCTGTGTTCATCGTGACTGGGATGCCAGCAATACGAATACTGCTGTTACGAGACAAAGAGGGACGCGGCATCACTTTAACAAGAAAAATTTAAATTGTTTTAGCAAAACTTGTTGAGATCACTATGGAATGCTCTGTGAATATTTGATTTGACTCATATTTAAAGTCCATAGCAAGACATGTAAGATAAAATGCTTCAACAAATGTATATTTCACATTTAAAGCAGCCCCCAAGCTACCTTCAAATTTATTATGGACGTGTTCAAGAAATGAATGTGAGAAAGTGAAGAAAGAAAATACACAGATACGATGAGTGAACCAATCACTGGGGTTGCGACTTTCAGACCTACCTCTGTAGAAGCCGAAGAAGCCCTCGTAACGAAGCACCTTCTTGGCACAGTCAAAGCTGTTCTTGTACATCAGCTCTCCAACAAACGAGCCAGTGGACCTCTGGTTCTGCATGCGAGTCTTCACCAAGTCGATGGGATACACGGCCGTCGCTCCGGTGGCTACGTGAAGGCAAAACGTACACACAGACTCAGATTAAATACTATCCACCTGATGTTGCTGCCCGCCGTTGGTCACGGGATAACTCACCTCCAGCAATGGAGCCCAGCGTGAACCTGTAGGCTGACTCAGCAACTTGGAGCCACACAGGCCTGGAACTGTCTCCATGGGCCTGATGGAAAAATCACATATGAAGACAATTGTTTATGATGATGTAATTCACTGTAAATTGTTCTGATTTCCCATGTAAGACAAAATCCTACTTTCATACTGTGAACACAGAATGCCTGAAACTGTACATTTGCTTCATCATCATCGTCGTCGTCCTACCTGTTTTTGGCTTTCAACCAGGTGGTGGGGCATACATCCTTCCTCTAATGGAGCTATCCTCTCAATGTCAGTGAGATTCAGGCGCCTGATACACAGATGTTTATTTCCCGGTTATTTACATCACTGTCACACATATTATAATATTTCTCAGCCAAGATAACTTAGCAGCAGCGTGAGGGTTTACCCAGAGGGGGAGTGCAGGCCTGACAGCTGGTACAGGATGTCAATTTCCATGGGAGTGATCTGACCAAACTTGTTAGCAGCATGAACAAACTCTTCTGCAGAGAGAGACGCAAGAGGAAAATTAGATTTTTTTTTACACAATAACACCTGTGCAACATCTCAGCTCAAAGGCAAAGACACAACGTTGCGGTAATGTAACAACCGGCGCACCTTTGGTCACGAGCGTGTCCTTCCGCGTGCCGGCCAGTGTGCTGTAGATCTTGCGTATCAGCTCCATGTTGTTCAGGAGGGAGTTGAAGGCGTTGAAGTACGAGAAGCTGACCATGTGAGAGGTGCTGCCACCAGCAGCCTGGTGGAAGAAAGGCGGAGGACGTCAAGTAGGAGTACAGAAGTTTTTACAGAGAGACATACAGTTGCAAATATGACTCAGTATGACACAGTAACTTTACACCTTAGCTTTAACTGTCATACCATACTGTCATATTTTTATTACAGTGTAGTCTTGTGACTTAATAATTCAGCTCTCGACAGGTCTAAAATGTCAGCTGAACAACAAAACTTAGTCCTACAATGCAAACAGGAGGAGGATGATAACAGGATATCTGTTAGTGATAGGAATGTCAGTAAATTGGGACAACACCCTATTAATAAGCACCTCGTATGGCTTATCAAGACGTGCTGGAGATTACAGTGGGTATGTGCGGAAAGGCCTATCACAAGAAAGTACGAAGGTGCGTGAGCAAAGCTTAAAGGATTATTAAAATTACAAACACACCAGGCCTGAGTTGAAAATGACTGGTATTGTCCATTATGGCCAATAACCCCAGATGAGGATTTACCTCTGCTGAGTGTGTGGAGTGTGTACCTCATAGATCTGAGTGGATTATATCACCACTAGCCAGAACACATAAGAACTGTTTTTCATATTTTGAAGCAGATAAAAAAACTTTTTTTGTCTCAGTTAGACTTCAAATATTAGCAGCTTGCTACTGCAAAAAGTGAGAGATGCCGCAGCCTAATAAGAACCAAAATGAGTGAGCTTCCAGCTATGAAGTTTAATTTAGAACATTCAGAAATGTGGTTCGCTGAAAATAACACTCATCATCTTGTCAATCAGAACTGAATATTCTCTGTGGCCACGGCGACAAATTATAGAAATCAGTGTCACTAAGTGCTCTATGAGCACCCACAAACACTCACTGAGACAAGGTTCTCCTCCACAAAAGGTGTGAGCATGTGGTGTCTGATGGTGGCCATAATGTCACTGAAGTCCATGGCGGAGATGACGCCGTTCTTCCCTTTGTCCTTCTGGGCGAACGCCTGGCGTGCATGCTCCAACTGCAGCTCCTAAAAACATGACACCACAGAAGGGCTGAGTGTAAATATAGTCAAGGAAAGGTCAAAGTGAACACCTCGGATCAGCGCGTGTGTGTGGTCCTACCTGCAGGAACTGGGTGAATTCGAGGTAGCTGAGGTGTTTCTTGTTGTCGTGCCCAAAGTGCAGACGGATGAACTCACAGTCCCAGTTGAAGGGAATGTGGTGGTGCACTGTGGTCTGGCTGAAGATGTCCCGCACATTCTCTGCGGCGCAAATACACATTCAAGAAAAAACAAAGCAATCAATCTTGCTGAGGAAGCAGTAATAGGAAGGAGCGGTACATGAGAGCGATTATGTAAGACCATCCATGTGTAATAACATAGTCGTGGAGTAATCTGGTTAACAATTTCACATTAGCCGCAGTGAACTGCAGGGCAGCGTATAAATTGCTTTTATGGACTTCCTTCCTACAGTAGAAACAGTTTGCAGTGCTACATTTGTTTCCTTTTTCTGCATTCATTGAAAACATCTGAACTGAATTCAAAGCGCATGCAAAAATAGAAAAGAAAAAAAAAAACACATACCGAAGGAAATGGCTCCAGTTCCAGTCTTGTCAAACAGCTGGAAGGCGACTATGAAGAGAGCGTCGGGTGCACACAGCACAGATTCAAATGCAAGAAACTCCTGGAACGAAATCAGCCTGTTGTGCGTGGACAAGAGGGGGAAAAGAAGATATGTTGTTAAACACATCGAAGACTTTGGGAAGAAGCCAAGGTCACGTCATAGAGTATTAATTAAAAATGACCTCAAATGACATTGACATTACTCACAGCTGTCAGATAAACAGTCTTTTGTTTTTGGGTAAAAAAAAAAAAAAAAAAGCATCTGTCACCAAGATTTTCCGAACAGAGCTAACCACAAGGTCACATGCTCAGTCGAGCGTATGTGTATGACCACATGCACAAACAGTTTGGCAGATGGGAGTCATTCAGAGTTTTATCTTATCTGCGAGTGGCTATAATGGCAACTACTGATCAGACATGACTCAATAAACTGTCAATTAGTAATGATAAGATGTGTGCAAGTATAGTATAGTAGTATAGTACACGTGTGTGCGCGTGTGAGCACGTACCCGTCCTTTGTGGTGTCGGCCACAGCAGCGATGAGCTGTACAGTTTTGGGGTTGTGGTGGATCTGCGTCTGTAGTCCTAGATACCTCTGGACAAAGTCTCCTGGGGTCATGAACCTCTCTCCATCCTTGTCCACTACACTGGCATACTGAAGCGGGGGGGGGGCAAAAAAAAAAAAGGTAACATCAGCAACAACAACAACAGCTTTGTTAGCCCTCCCTGTGCCGTAGCTAACAGCCCATTTGGTGTTTTGTGAGTGGTCAGAGGAACGAGTGCGGAGCATGACAAGTACAGGTCAGCAGGACTGCGCTGTTTACTGTAGGCTCTTTGTTACTAGTTCAAATCTAGTGTTGCTAGCGAGTGTATAAAAGGGGAATGCTTTACACTGCTACACTACCCTGACTTATTCCAGCCCCGTTTAAACTTACAAAGGAACTCTCTAATCAGTCTTTGAGCTGACCCTTCCTGGTGATTCATGCTGTGCAGCTGCACCCGAACAAGGTCACTGGTCGTGCAGTCGTGTTACGACAAGTCAGAAATGACACCAGCATGCACGAGCATGCACTGAGCTTTTTGGCTGGAGCCGTGTCAAACTATTTGACCTATGCCTATCAGCGTGCCGATCACCGCCGGCCCACACGGCAGTCACACACTTGGTCACACACTCACCGCGCACGCAGCAGAACACAAATCCACTCTTACTGTAGTCATTCGAGCAGATCTCACGGTCATACACAGACCAGTGTGTATCCTGTATGTGCATGTGTGTAGGTTTTTCCTCTGATTCACAGGTTGTTTTAATGCATAGCATGAAGCGGCAGCGCTCTCTGATCCATCGAGCACAATGACAAGCAAGTCCTTGCTTGTGCTGTTACTGGAGACAGCGAAACACAAACTGCCTAAACAGGAACTTGGCTTGACAGTCAGATTAGACGTCTAACGCCCCAACTGACTGAGCCACCACGGGTTTACAGATGACAACATCCTCAAACATTTTGTGAATAGTGCAACACGACGCCTGGACGGGGCACGGTGATCAAAGCAAAGACGGACCAGGATATTAGACATTTCTACAGCAGAGCCAAAAAAGAAGCAGCTTCTCCTCTCATAACCACCGCTGCTGACTTGACAAATATAAACCACAGTCATGTTTCAGCTTCTGTCGAAAAAAAAAAATATATATGTATGTCTGGCGATAGTCTGTCTGTCATGTTATGCTACCTGATGGACATGATCACAGGCAAGCTTACCAGGACGGGTCACAACATAAGTCTGTGCTGGGCTTTTTACTGTGACTAATGCTGTAATTTAAACCCCATGACAAACCTACAGGCTCATTCACAAACAAGCTGCGCACACAGCTGGGTGAGCCGCTTTCCCCCTGATGTTTAACTGATGTTTATGTACAAGATGAGCACAAATACTACTGCTGCTACTCTGCGTAACGTGACACTAACCTATAAAACATTTGCATGTGCAGACTTTTACCTTCTGGAAGATTGCTTTCAGCTCGGTTGGGTCCCCACGTTTGGTAGATTGCACCTAAAAAAGCACAGGGTAAAACAACATTATGACATTATTACAGCACCGTGCTGTTTTTACAGGCAGTGTAGTTCACATGGGGCAAAACAAGCTACTGTGGGCTTGTGTCTCCTTGAAACGTCCACTGCTGTGAAGGAGAGACACAAGCCGTTGCGAAAGACATGACACACACACACACACGAAGCTAAAAAAAATAAAACACACACACGACAACCTGGCGCAGCATCCCGTTTAGCAAGTTTGGCGGCTAGAGGACTAATCGACTAGCAATCATGCCAATCCTCTATGATAAGCTCAGACTAACATTACAGCTGGGTAGCCGGCTAGCAGAGCACAGACTACACATTCAGGAAGAGGACACAAACCGTTGCAATGACATGTAAAGGTTTAAACCAGAAAGAAAAGGGAAAAACCACAGCGAGCAAATCGACAAAGACGCTGTGAAAAAGATGCTACTTGAGCCAGGGTTAGCGGCGTTAGCAAGCCCCCGGTAGCTGTTTAGCATTATCTCGCTAACTTCGAGGTTGTGGATGTCTCATCAAGGCCAGCCGGGCGGCGGCTAGCCGAGTGATGCTACAGCCTCTCAGCGCACCGCATCCCGGGACACCCTACCCGGACAGGAACGGAGGGACTAGCTTTGGTACTTCCTACACATAAAAACGAGCAGAAGGCATGCAAACAGGATGAAATAGAGGTTTGAAAATCGCCAAGAGAGCGATGCCGAAGTCACCTTGACCGCCATGCTGGTTTGACGTCAGTACAGTGAGCGAGCAGCGAGCAGCGCGCGGCGCACGCCATCCGACGTGTCGTGTAGAAGTCGGAGCGTGAAAACGAAACTGCGCAGCCGACCGACGGACAAACGAGTCGGCCAGCGGATGCAGCCATCACTTATTAAATGAACTCGTTTAATTCACCGAGTTACTCCAGAGTGACAATAATGAAGGTTTTGTTGGGATTAACGAACTGTATCATATACCGCATACGTAAACGTGCGCGTACACACACTCTCTCTCTCTCACACGCACACGCCCGCTACTACAGTACAGCACCGCTTCAGCTGCTGCCACTTCATGCATCTGCATACACAAACACAAGCAAGCACACAGGACATGTTTACTTTCGCAAGATTCCTTCCGAGCAGTGTGGGTTCAATCAATCATTCAATCTGGACTGTGCAGTAACGCTGCTATAAGTCCTGCTCTGTGTGACAGACATGATATGTCCCATGAAGGATGTGTGAAAGAAAAAAAAGACCCACATGCTCCTGGTTGTCTTGCACAAGTATATCATGGTGGGGAAGATGCAGTCACAGAAAGTCATAAAACTCCATGATCTGATTTATTTGAATGGTTTTAAATCCATGTTGGATTTATGGTTTATACTGCACTTCCACAACTGTATAGTTAGAATCGATAATAATGCGAATGAAACATATTTTGACATGGTAAGAAAAGCACAGAACAATAACAAAATGGCTGAATTTAATTTGCTGTTTTATTGTTCATGGCTGCTCAGTGTCACTCAAAATGCCTGCAGTGGAAAATACTGTGCCAGCTGACTCTTCTTCTTTTCTTTTTTGCTTTTTCTCTTCTTCTTTTACATCGACTTCCCTCTGTCCCTCAGTTCACACTGTCTTTGCTCCAGCATCCAGCAGATGTAGCAATTGTTTTTGTGCTGCAAAATGTTTACACTTGTAATCTATTTTTATAGCAGCCGACCTTGGTGAGGTGTCTACATGAGATCAACTGTGTTTGTTGTCACTGATAAGGCAGTTCAACCCAGTAACCTGTTACTATATCTCCACTCTATCTGCACTACAGCAGTGGCATACCTTTTCTTACTATGCCCTATAAGGTGTTCAAGGTTGTGTTTGGTTATAGAGGGGGAGGGTTAAGTTATGCACTTATGCATTTCTTCATACTCTACATTTACAGTGTGAAGAACAGCCACCAGTCACTTTGTGTGGCAGCTCAGGTTTTAAAGCCTTATGTTGTTGCATCTCAACTTATCCACAGATACATCATCGATTCAGTATAATTTGCAGAGGACGCATTGTTTAGATGAAGCCCTCTCCAGCCCAAGCCCACTTTTGTGCCAGCTCCACACAGCTATTTGAACCAAACTATATAATATGCTTCTTAAACAAATAAAACAAAACTTAACAAGATGGGACGTCCTGCCACTTTGTTCATTTGGTAAAACAGAAACAGTGAAAATCATGTCGATGTCGATTTTTACTCTGTGAGATAAACTAATGTTCACATTTCTATGAAAATATTATGTAGATTAAGTTAAAATGCTTAAAGGAAAGGGGAGGTCCAGGTCGTCCGAGTCTAAAATATAACTACTGGAAATCCCAGAGCTGTGGTAGAATGGATTAACAACAACCAAGAGATGGGAAAGGTCCAGATAAAACACTTTGCAGGAATGGACACTGGTGAGAGAGAGACTGTGAAGAACAATCTCTCCGTCTTTGTCAAGAAGCATGCCATTTGTTGGCAATACAGATTTACTTTCATTCTTGTGGGGTAATGGATGTGCATAGGTCTTACAGTTTTGCAGCCTTCCCTGGGTCAATGCTTCCCTTCATTCAAAATACAACAATGCTGTGTTGTGGCAGCTAAAGCTTTAAAAGTATTCAGTACTAATGTAATTCAAAATTATATAATGTATGTATTTTATAATTTATAATCGTAAGATATCACATTTCCTAGAAAATACTGGAGTCATGCAGTCTGATGTATTCATAGTGCTTACTGCCCTCCAGTGGCCACTGATTGCTTCACTTTGGTCACTGTACATCAAAAGTATTCAATCTAAGTTGTAGTATTTGGTAATGTATTAGGTTGCACTACTTTTTTGGATGCAGGGATTCATATTTTTAATAATAAAGGGTAATATTGTTTTTGTTTGTTTATTTGTTGTTGTTGTTTTGCTATTTATGTTTTTAATTTCCTGCTGATGGGTTTCCTCTTATGTGCAATTGTTATGACATTAACATTATATATATATATAAATGCTACAAACCATTATTAACACAATATAACCATAAAAAACTATATAATTAAAAAAAATCAATTCAATTGTATTTATTTACAGTTATTATTGTCATATCACGACACTTTCCATATAGAGCACAGTCTAGAACAGTCTAGACCAGGGGTGGCCAACCAGCCAGGGACTTAGAGCCAAAATTTTTACTGTGGTACTGCAAAGAGCCACATTATGTACGCGCACACAGACACACACACAGAATGAAATATTAACAATTTAGCATGTCACAAATGTGCTAAAGAAGTGTCACATAACCGACAGAAAGGCTTGCCTTTTCGTTCAATAAAAAAGTAAGCGTCCGCCCAGCTCATCTTCATATTTGCGTTTAGCTTTGCACTTCTTGAATGAATCACAGCTTGCCGTTGGAAAACATCAGAAAACTTGTGCGCGCAAAGGAGTGTGCGGTGCCGGCTGTCCCCCCTCCCTCCACTCCCCACCCCAAGATAATTGGTTCCGTGGCATGTTTGTGACACACAAAAACATATTAACGTTTATTATTATGATTATTATTATTTAAGTTGGAGAGCCGCATTCTTATTGGCCAAGAGCCGCATGCGGCTCGCGAGCCGCGGGTTGGCCACCCCTGGTCTAGACTGTGCTCTTTTACTCTTAATAATATCATCCTACGGAGACCCAACAATTCTTCCTTTGACAGGCAGAAACCTCGAGCAGAACCGAGCCGACATGTTGTAGAGAGGGGGCGGGGCGAATGTAGGGGCGGGGCATATGGCGAGTGGGCGGGGCATACAGGCACATTCCACGTCACGTGATGTGACGTCATCACACCAAAGGCATATTATAGCACTTTGATGTTAACTGCCAGTGTAAGAGATGGTCAATTCGCTTTTGCAATATTCACTCATATCTGACTTCACAGTGATATTTTAAGATATTTTCACTTCACATTTAGACAGATTTTGACATAGCAATGTTCACAGTAGGTTTTCTTGTGGGTGCTTTTGTTACTGTAAATGTAAAGCGGATTGTCAACTCATATTTTGGGCATGTAGAGGGGGAAGATGATGGAAATAGTGAAACCACTCCAGAACCTGCTGGTCTCAGTGAACAGTGTGAGTTGTCTCGAGAGGTTAATTTAAGAAAGAACACCTCCACATCAGAGAAAAACCCAGAACCTGTTGTTCGAAATGAAGAGTTTCAGAGGTCTCAAGAGGATAAATTGACAATTAATACCTCCACTTCAGAGAGCCACCCAGAACCTGTTGTTCAAAATGAACAGTTTCAGGGGTCTCGAGAGGTTAAATTAACAATTAATACCTCAGCATCTGAAAACCCAGAACCTGTTGTTCTAAATGATGAATTTCAGAGGTGTGAAGAGGTTAAATCAACAATTAATATGGATCAACTTGAATCCGTTGGACAAAATGAACCAGGTCAGTTATCTTGTGATGTTGATTTAACAAAGAACACCTCTGCATCAGAGGACAACTCATCAGGCTCTGTTTATTTCTCTGATGATTCTGGGTGTTCTTGTGAGAATGATTCAACCAATGGGACCCCAGCACCAGAGGTTAAGCCAGAACCTATTGTTCTCAATGAACAGTGTCAGGGGTCTTGTGAGGTTGATTTAACAAAGAACACCTCTGCATCGGACAACAACTTAGACACTGTTGCTCTACATGACCCGTTTCAGAGGTCTCCAGGTCTGCAGGTGAATTTAACAACTAATGCTCCTTGCACCTCATCATCAGAGGACAACCCTTCACCCTCTGCTCCTGTTATAGAAAGCGCAGGTTCTTTAACAGGAACAGAAGAAACTAGCGCAGTCCCTGATTATTTCATCAATCCCTGCCAGAACATTTGCAAATTTCCAAATGTATTTAATAACTGCTGGCTGAATGGGACTTCACACGCTGTGCTAAACCTGGATGTTTTGCAGGACAGTTTGAGGTTCCAACACTCACAGTTCTTGGAAAGGACGTCAGGTACACCATTATTTGCAGAAATGTTTTTAACGGCCCTAAAAAATCCAGGAAAGATATTCACGCGATATGAAATGGTAATGGTGATGAGAGAGTTGAGTAAACTACCATCATTGCGTCTCTTCCAGACAAATGATGCATTGGATTTACTGGATCCTTTACTGCAATGGTTAGGAGATTGTGGCGTGAGAACATCTATAGAGGTAACAGAAGAAATGTGTGATGTATGCTACAGTACACCTAGGACTTTGGACCTTGGTAGGATTCTTTTTTTAACACCATCTACCAAATATGACACAATTTACTCTTTACTTCAGACTACCTTCGGTGAAAGTCGAGACTCAGAAAAATGTACATGTGGTGTCATAAAGAGAAAAAACATTTATAACCCCCCTGACATTTTTAGCATATGTTTGTCCCGACCAGTTGTGTCTGGAGTAGTCCTTAGAGAGGCTGTGATTCCATCTGAATTTGTACAAATCCCTGTGGGTGAAAACAGAAAACTGCCCTACAGACTATCTTCTGTCATCTGCCACACGGGTTCCCCTGAAATGGGGCATATTTTGGCATACTTATTTCGTCATAATGTCATCATCAAAGCAGATGGTACTCAAATATCATCATTAGCATGCAAGCCAGATGACATATATGACAAAGCACAAAGCTACATTTATGAAAAGATGTGGATGTAGGCAACAGAAGTCTAATCTTTTAGTTTTAATGACAGCTCTGCCACATTGAGCAAAACACGGGACGGGGACGTTATCCAGCGACTACATCACATCAGGACACTCTGATCTGTATGCTTATATTTCTGTGGGTTTTCTCCGGGTTGCTCCGGTTTCCCCACATGAAAACTAAAGTTAAAAAAAAAAAAACATCTAGGACCTCAGCATCAGAGGATGAAGCAGAACCTGTTGCTATCTATTGTTTAGCTTTAATGACAGCTCTGCCACATTGGGCAAACCCGCAACACGGTAGCCAGTGTTTGACGGGGACGTTATCCAGTGACTATATCACAATAGGACATATATTCTATTATATTTATATTTCATATATTTCTGTGGGTTTTCTCCGGGTTGCTCCGGTTCCCCCACATAAAAACTAAAGTAAAAAAAAAAAAAAAGAATTTCACATGACTGAAGTTACTGTTGTATCTCATCTAATTATTTTCTTTTTTCTTCACTGGTCTGGTTTGCATTTCCATATCAGCCTTTTATTTATTTGTTATTTAATCTTTATTTATATATTTAATATTAATATATTGATATAGATTGTTGTCTACATTAACCCATGTCTAAAACTGAATGTATATAACAGAATGGAACTATTCAGAATGTGTATATTACTATCAATGCCTTTGAGTAGTATTGCATAATCCCATCAGTGCAAGATCCACATAGAAACGTCTTAAAAATCATATTTAAATTAGGTCTAATATCTACCATGTCAATTTTGGCACAGGAAGCCAAGACAATAATATAGACAATAATGCAGAATCTACCAGATGGCCCATTTTTACTCTAGCTGTGGGGACGTATATCCCAAAGTCATTTGAAATTAGTCAAATTACCAAACCAATGGATACGAAATAAACATCACGGCAGATGTTGGTGTCATAAAGAGAAAAAACATTTATAACCCCCCTGACATTTTCAGCATATGTTTGTCCCGACCAGTCGTGTCTGGAGTAGTCCTTAGAGAGGCTGTGATTCCATCTGAATTTGTAGAAATCCCTGTGGGTGAAAACAGAAAACTGCCGTACAGACTATCCTCTGTCATCTGCCACACGGGTTCCCCTGAAATGGGGCATATTTTGGCATTATTATTTCGCCATAATGTAATCATCAAAGCAGATGGTACTCAAATATCAACATTAGCATGCAAGCCGGATGACCTATATGACAAAGCACAAAGCTACATTTATTTACATTTAGCTTTAATGACAGCTCTGCCACATTGGGCAAAACACGCAACACGGTAGCTAGTGTTTGACGGGGACGTTATCCAGTGACTACATCACATCAGGACATATATTCTATTATATTTATATTTCATATATTTCTGTGGGTTTTCTCCGGGTTCCCCCCACATAAAAACTAAAGTAAAAAAAAAAAAAAAAAGAATTTCACATGACTGAAATTACTGTTGTATCTCATCTAATTATTTTCTTTTTTCTTCACACGGCAGCAAAGCAAAGTTTTTATCAACAATTTTGACATTTTATACAATTAGCATAATAAATACAATTGGTTAATTAAATAACCAGTAACAAATACATAACTACGTGCATTAAACAGGTTTAGCAGTTCATCTCGAATATCCACGCGGCGGTAAAACGCCTCTTGTAGTATTAATGCATCATGTGACCCCCGAACCACGTGACCGTTAGGGGAAAAAAATGGCAGCGCACTGTGCACGACTCACAGCGACAACATCAGGTACCCAGACTCTGTAGACAGCCGGCATCACCCGTCTTAACGTAACAACACACTATGTATTTAAAGCACATGAGAACACGACAGCAGCTCTGATAGTTTGTAAGTAAAGAACCGGTGTTTGCTAACTGCTGTTAGCTTTTTAGCTGCGGCTAAGTTATTGTACGGACTTCACACGCGACAATGGCGAGTTTGTGGCTTTATTACATGAGAGTGGACAAGGTGCTGATGCACGGACAGAAATACGAGGAGTAGCACATTTCAGTCCACTCCCATAACACACACACACTTCACTTGATAATGACAGCTTAGTACATTACAAAACGTCTTCTATAGCTACCAAAAGACAATACAGATACACTCAGGTTTTTACAGCCTAACTAAATTGTACGCAGTCCTTTATCCCCATTTGTAGTTCTTTCTCATATTTCTATATCACATTTTTATTTCTACAATCACTTTCTACTTTTATATAGTTTTTGTATAAATGTTTAGCACATGTTATCTTCTTAACGCAATGTTTGTTTTTCCACATTTATCTTCTATGCAAATTCCCCTGCACATGTTACAAATTTTAGTTTACTTCCTCTGAAAATGTTTCATTTCTCTGTACATATTTAAAATTTGATTTATCTCAGGTTCATTTTAACATACGGTTATGGTTGTCATAAGTTAATCTGTCTATCTATCCTGCCTTCATTGGATAGTGAAAGAAGTGCACTGGTGGTAACATTGTGAAAACATGATCAGTGTATTAAACCTGTAAGTCCAGCAGGACACCCCATGGAGTCATATTTGATCAAGTGTACACAGCTGTGGTCTAACTATTCATCCTCCACATGAAGCCAAATACTTAGTGGCGATTTGGGCATGACTGTACTCATCAGTGGTCTTCGCTGTGGCTCGCACAAGACTCACGCACGCTTTGTCGTCAGTCGTTGTTGCACAGCCGACTCAGAAGAGAGCGCTGTACTGAATTCATTGTTTGTTGAAAAGCGTTGTCAGCGTGCTCTCTTCTTCATCGTGCTGCTTTCTTTTTCTCCAGGACTAGTTGGTTTCTTGCGGCGAGTTTGTTGTCCTCGAAGCTGTGGTCCCGCTACAGCACTGCTGTGTCAGCAACATCGACGCTTCTTCTGGAGAAAGTGGAAAAGTTCTCATAATGTAGTTCGTCCAGCTACTGTTAAGCCTGCCTATGCAGTACCCAAGGTGCAATAACTCAAGGTCACACAATACTGCAGTTTTTTATTGATTCATTGAAGTTATTCCTAGAACTGAACCCTAATGTGATAGAAAGGGCCTCTGTTTCTTAAGGCTAATATCATTTATAATTACTAGTACTTTCAAAGGTGAAAATGACTAATATCTAACATGATTCTGTGTTGTAGTTTGGTCTCCATCTCTAATTTTTATGTGAAACTGTGTTTCCTTCCCCCCCTGACTGTAGCACATTGTGCAGCCTGACTATGTCAGCACTAACCTGATCCCAGAATGGCCAGACTACATAGAGATCAAAGGCCAAGAGCAGATCGAAGGTCTTGCCAGAGCATGTGAGCTAGCCAGACATGTACTCCTACTGGCCGGACGCAGTCTGAAGGTAAGAGTCTATTCACTGCAATTAATGTGTGTGTGTGTGTTTCTGTGTAATGACAAACAACAAAACAGATCAACAGTTATGCCCTGTGGCTTCCAGGTTGGTATGACAACGGATGAAATTGACTTCATCGTGCATCAGGAGACAATCAAGCACAATGCATATCCATCGCCTCTCAGATACGGGGGATTCCCCAAATCAGTCTGTACATCTGTGAACAACGTGGTGTGCCATGGCATACCTGACAGGTAAATGGGCAGGACATTCACTCACGGCACAGTCAGATTTAGAGACTATCACCCCAAAAGCAGGGCGAAAAGATCTATACATATAGCAACATCTATATGTCCACAACAGGAACTGCATTTTAATATCTAATTTCAAAATAACTAACCAGCCAAATGAATTAAGGTGTCTTAATGATGCCTCACATTTAGATACATAAAGCAGTTGTGTTTAATATAATCTAAATAATTTCCATCCAGAATTAGATGCTACCAATTAAATAATTACGTCAGCCAATGGGAAAAAAACATTTTTGCTTCAAAAGTAAAAGACATTTAACCACATATAAATAAAATTTACAAGGTTGAATCTATAAACAATTGGACAATTTGTCTTCTTCTTAGACAATATATAAATACGGTATATACTGTGTATTTACAAGGTGAGGTGCTATGTGGATAGAAGCACTCATTTAATGTGCCTCCTCCTGTCCCCTTCAGTCGGCAACTTCAAGATGGAGACATTATCAACATTGATGTCACCGTGAGTTGATAAACGCACACACAAACTCAAAGATAGTATCGCAAACACGATCGATCGGATTGAACATTCTTAACTTCTGCCTCAAGGTTTATTTGGATGGTTACCATGGTGACACCTCAGAAACCTTCCTGATTGGCGAGGTGGATGAGGTTGGGCGGCGTTTGGTGGAAACCGCCAGGCGTTGCCGAGATGAGGCCATCGCCGCCTGCAGGCCGGGTGAACAACTCTGCGTTATAGGAAACACTATCAGGTACACGCGTACAACATATACACATAGTGAATGTCTATGCATCGTAGAGTCACATTATTTTTTGTTCTTATATGCCTACTAATATTTTTTTATACTGCTGGCAGTGAAATAGCTCATGCCAATGGCTTCCAGGTGTGTCCTTATTTTATTGGACATGGAATAGGCTCCCACTTTCATTGCTATCCTGAAATCTGGCACCATGGTGAGTTTGGATCTGTGGTCGGATGATGTTTGAAACTCCTTGTCTTTTCCTCGACCGTGTTGCCAAATGTCTTTCTGATTGAGAGAGCATCTTCCTTTTCCTCTTTGTCTTCAGCGAATGACAATGACATGACGATGGATGAAGGGATGGCTTTCACTATAGGCGAGTTACCTTTAAGCGTTTTTGCACGCACATGAAGATGCCACTGTGTTTGACTGTGAGGCTGATACTGTTTAATTTGTAGAGCCCATATTGATGGAGGGGTCTGTAGAGTTTAAAATACTGAAGGACAAGTGGACCGCAGTGTCTGCAGATGACAAAAGGTAGGTGGTAGACAACTAAAAGTATCTTGGCTGTTTGTAGCCTTTATGTTAGCAAAACAATTCTTCCAGCTGACATCATTATGGCATTAAATATATACATATAAGCCCATGCTTTTCATATAACTGTTTGTGTGTGTAAGTGAGCTATAGATGCACTAGCAGGCCTATTTTAAACTTTGGAGAACTAGGCTAGCTGTTTCCCCCTGCTGCCAGTCTTTATGCTAAGCTAAGCTAATCACCGCCTACCTTCGACTTCATACTTACACACAGACCAAAGAACAGTATCCGTTTTCTTATCCCACTCTCACAGCTGCGTGCACTGTGTTGTTTTTGATTGACATTCATGCAGGTCGGCTCAGTTTGAACACACGGTTGTCGTTACATCCGACGGAGTGGATGTTCTCACCAAACTGCCAGAGGAGAGCGATCTGTGACTTGGAAGACATCAAACTGCTGACCTGCACATCCACAGTTCTAAATCATGATTAACATCACAAAGGATCTAAAATATCTTTTGCGATAATAAAACACT
Organism: Nibea coibor; assembly: GCA_023373845.1. NCBI lineage: Eukaryota > Metazoa > Chordata > Actinopteri > Sciaenidae > Nibea > Nibea coibor. The sequence goes on along the minus strand of CM041725.1, from coordinate 14,776,160 downwards.
GTTAAAAGACTTGAATGGTAATTCACCTAGATTTATTTAAGCCTGCTGTTTCGACCTGTATAAGTGTATGAGAAGAAATAAAGAGCATTTTACTTTATTCTGCTTTTAGTTATTAAACCCACATTACCACTGTCATAAATAGGGACAGTTGTATGGGTGTATTTGTTATGATTATATTACTCATGCCAAAGCCAAACATTGAGAAACCACAAAACATTTTCTCCATAAAATAAAATCCAGTTTCAGCAAAATTATTATAATAGTTGGTGGTGTGTAACATAAAGCATTATGTAGTTCTCACTGATGATTACGCCTGAAGCACAGTCACATAGAGCAAGGCAAAGTGTTGTAGAAACAACAAAATATTTTGATTTTTCCAAATCAAATTCTCGTTAATACAGAGGACATAACCTCATGCATAACCAGTGTCTCTTTGTAAGTGACATACTGTCTCACCAAGTATAGCCAGTAGATGGCAGCCCACACTGTAATAAACTGTACTTGGAGCACGCTGGCATCATATCTTCCCTCTGTTCACTTTAATTTGTTTGTGGCAGGGGAAAGCACAAAATCTCAGTATGTTTAAGCATGTCTTAAGGTCAGAACTGTTAGATTAGTCTAAATCAGGTGTAAATAATCAACCACTGTTTAAAATCTATTTCCAAACTAACTTGTTTATGAACTGTCTGACATAACAAAGGTTTTTTTTTTCAGTATCAACAGACTTCAGTGTTTCAATGAAAGATTGATTGAACGTGCTGAAGGAAAAAATCTGGGCAAAAATGCAGCTTGAGGGGTTTTGGGAATTCCAGGCATAGCAACATCCTTTTGTGATATTTTTCCAGTTCCTACTATTTCTATCTTTTGTGCACAGGTGGGTTTAATAAAGAAAAGAACTGGGATCAAATATCTCACAAGGCCTGTTCTGTCTTTACCTCATCTATTTAAGGTTTTTATGGAAGCACTCTTCCAAGACATCTCTGACATTTCTCACTCTGCACAAAGCACAAATTACAGGTTTGTTAGTTCACATAGACATTAGATTGTAGTGTGAAGCATGTGAGTGACGATTAAAAGTGTGACCATAACAGCTTCTCAAAGAGTGTGTCCTTAATGCTGTCTGGATAATATATATATATATATGTTTTTGTATGCTTTTATTATGCCAATTCTTGATATGGCTGTAACTGAGGCGAAATGAAGATGCTTCAGACCAAAACATAGAAGGAGAAATTGGATTCCAGCCCACTGGGTGTGTTTACACTTCCTGCCAATGTACTCTTCACTGTGTGTGTGTGTGTGTGCACGCGTGTGTGTGTGCGCGCGTGTGTGTGTGCGTTTCTGCACTCATGCCAGTGCCAGTTTGTGGGTGGGGCAGGAAGGATTAGACAAATAAAGGTGGATCAGAAGTCTGGTCATGTACAGCCAGGAAATGATTCATATATATCATTTTATTTGACGCATGATATTTGATGATAAGGATACAATGTACATTCATTTAGCTTTTATTGAATATATTACTTATATTATTGCTTATACTTATTAAAATGTCTTAAACTTGAAATCAGAATTTCAACTCAGAAAGAAAGACCTCCTTGTAGTGAAGTGCACTTTCATTATTGTGGCCCAGGTTATTTGGTGAAGCAATACGCTCAAATATTTGATTTTATTGTGGCGCGCGTGTGTGTGTGTGGCTGAAGGAGTGTAAACTTCCTGTGAATCAGGATAGGAGTCATACAAACAATTCTTCATGTCCTCCCACCAGCATATGATTCATTAAATATAAAACATCTGAAAAGATATGAAGAGGTCTAGCAGTAAGAATGGGAGAAAGTGAAGGCAAAGAGCAAACGGTGAGATTTAGGGAGGAGCAGGGAGTGGCAGGGTGAGGTGTTGGATTGTGAACATGAATTCTCTCTCCTGCCTTTCATTCTTCTCCTGCATGTTGGGACTCATTCCTGTGCTCTCCTCCTGCTCTGCAAATCTCCTGTGAATCCTCGCCTGTTGTTATGTTAAGGATATTTTTTTTAACACAGATTTAATCTGTGTTATGATTTCTTCATATTAGACTTCTTGTTTCTTATCTCCAAAACTGTTCCAGTAAAGTCTTGTGAAAGGTTAGGCAATGGGCCATGGAAAAAAAACATTACCAAAAAGTTTTTTTTTCAACATTTCTATTTCAAAACTATTTTTCACCATTTATTCTTATATTGATGCAACCTTAACCAGATTTGGTTTAGATGAGCCCAAACAAGTATCCCCTTTTTAATATAATGTGCTGTCTTCTTATGATTTGTATGCATGATTAATATGACATGTTGTAGGTCTAAAAATCTGAAGACTGAAGTAAAATCATTAAGTCTGACTCAAAATAACTCTTCAAAAGCCAGCGACTGGATTTCAAAAGTTTTCTATGAAAAACCTGTTGTACTTAATATATCAAAACAATTGTGTATCACAACATACTTTCATAGTTATTGTCTTATTATGGTGAATTCAAATGGATAAAACGGACGGTCCTCAAGTTCCTCTACAGCTTTGACAGAGGTGTATGCTCTTGGAGTGTTCTTTCTCATGTTTCATTCTTTCATTCATGCTGCTCAGCCATCAATCCGATATCTGCTATCATTCATTCCACCATGTGCGAGGACACCTCTCTATCTCTGGTATCATATTTACAGTCCGCTGTGTTAAACTGTTCTGTAACCCCTGGATGAGCAGATTAATGAGGTGTGTTTCTCCCACGTTTTCACATTCCAGGTGTGCATACCTCCATCGCCGTATGCCTGTGAGACTCAGGCTGTGATATATCACACTTACCTGGGATCTCACTGAGGAGCGCCACAGGAATTCCTGGTTTCCTTGGTTACCTGTATGACTGTGGCATTGACGGAGTGACTTTTCATTGTCTGACTTGTGGAAGCAGATCTTGCTGACACATCCGCGGATGGCATGTGCTGAATGTGACTGAGTAACCATCTCTGTGGAGACTTAGTCAAAACACCTGGAGGCCAAACAAAAACAGCTGAGTGTGTTACTCAGTCCTGTGCCCTGGCACTTGTTCTGTGCCAGGGCATGTAGGTACTGGATGATGATGTTGAGTGAATAAACACCTTTGGTGTCGCTACAGTGACGGGATTTCTTCATCATTACACTGTAGGAAAGTGGATATGAGCGAAACAACCCAAAAGTTACTAAAGTTTAATACACTCTTCACTTTAATCAGACAGGATCTGAACCCAGCATGGAGGTGGTAAATTCATAGAGCCACACACCCTCTCTTTGTGAGCATGAAAGCGAGTGTTGCTTACTCTCTACTTATGCATTCAGGCTGTTATTCGACATCTTAATTGTCTGCTTTTAGTTTCATTGCCTTTATTTGTTCTGATGTATGTGCCATAATTTCACCTTTTTATGATGGGTGTTGTTTCATCCTTTTCCCTCTTTTTATTTGCCAAACTGTGAGTGTAACAAGACTGGAAACATGCAAGCAGTCCTCAGAGGTAGTACGCAGGATCAGAAGTACCTTAAGCTAAATGCTAATATCAGCACGCAAACATGTTAGCATGTTAGCATATTTCAGTGTGGACTAAAGTGAAGGACTAGACTGCACAGTGTCGCCTGTCCATTTACAGACTTATCTATTCTTTCAAATAAGCAAGAATTACCTAAAATTAATTACCTAGATGACAAAACTGGAACTAATTCCTTAATCTACGAGTTTACTATCTTAGTCTCTGAGGCTAAGCACATTTATATGAGGAATGTCTTGGTTCTTAATTTAGGCCACATCACATATATGTGTGTCACAAGTTACAGTTAATCTGCAGGAATGCATTTGTGTGTGTGTGTGTGTGTGTGTGTGTGTGTGTGTGTGTGTCTGTCTGTCTGTCTGTCTGTGACAGAAGTTGGAAACTCAAGTCACCACACTGGCGTGGAGAGCGTTCCCTCTAGATTGACACTTACAAGCTGGAAAACCTTCTCTTTTGACCTCTTGACTCTTTCATTGCAAGGAATGCTTTTTGTCTTTTTAACACAGTGGAAATATTTTTGGGGGGAGTGATCGTGAGCTCCCGCACCACAGATAAGGAAACCGAGCTATCCCAGTGTGTAGCCTTGATTCCTGGGTGTTTGTTTGGCTTCTGTGTACCTCTTTGTTCCCTTTACTCTCTTCCTGTGTCTAAACAACCAAAGCAGACAAAATAAGAACAGGGGTGCAATTTTGCGTGTGTGTGTGTAGATGGTATGCATCGCCTTAGGCAGCTCTGAGAGGTCGCTGATAAATGGTAACTGTCTGCTGTCTCACACATACATATGCACATAAACACACACTGGAGCTCACTGCCCTGCACAATGGCCTCTCTTACTGTGTTTGGACCAGAGAAAAACCGGTTATGCAGCTCCAAGCAATACCCTTTTAGCTGTGTGTGTGAGTATGGGCTTCCCTGGGAGGTGTGGAGACTTTGGGGTAGTATCAGATACGCTTGAAAGGAGAACAAGTGTTTTATTTCTTAATTTCCTGGAAAAATTTCCTTTGGGTTTCTTTGATCTGTTTCACCAAGACAGACTCACCCTGACAGAGACAGAGCCCACAATAATATTGACATCTGTGTCAATGATAGACTGTTGTTATACAATGCTATCATATGATATAAGCGATAATTATATCAGTGTCCTGCCTTGATGAGAGGACGGAGAAGCAGATGAGCGACAGACATCTAATTTAGCTTTCCTGCTTTGACTCCAGTCCTTCCTACAGTCTGTAGACACTTTTAACAATAGAAACGGAGCTGTATGTGTGTGTGTGTGCATGTGAACGTACAGCATAGTGCAGTGGACAAAAACAGAGGGAAGGAAGTTCTCTCTTTAGTGCCAAAAGGAATAGTGGAATTTGTGAAACAATTCTAACAAGTTCAAAGGTCCCCGTCAGAATCGTCAAAGAGCCATTAAAACAGCTCAGTATTTATGTGTTTGTGCGCACAACACATGTTTGTGTGTCTGAATTAACAATTAGTTCTCCCCAACAATGTATCGCTCTCTAGCTTCCAGAGCAAGCCATTCATTCTTTTTTTGTGCTGACAGCTTTGAGTTATGGACAGTTTGTGTGCACTGGCATGTGTGTGTGTGTGTGTGTGTGTATGTGTGAAAGATTTTACTGCAGGGGACTTTTTGCCCCACTTATCATAGACATCATGTTCGTTTTGCTATATTCTATATAATATTTTGCATTAGATTGGATGAATTAACAGTATTTAATTATGAATTTTACTAAGCATCATACTAAATACACACACACACACACATATATATGGTATATATATATATATATATATATATATATATATATATATATATATATATATATATATATATATATATATATATATATATATATATATATATATATATATATATATATAGGCTGAGGAGAATGTCATTAGTTTTGGAGGTACTTGTTAATAAACCATAAGTTAAAATTTTTTGACCTGGTGGTGCTAGATGGATCCTTGCAGTCATTATATTTCATCCCGAGGGAGTCATGAATATCAAATTTCTATCTATCCAATAGTTTTTGGACAAAAGTCCAAGCAGGGTTTATCCTCTGGAGACCATAACTGTACAAAATTCAATGGAAATCCATTCAATAGTTGTTGAGACTTTTCAATCTGGATTAAATGGTGAAGTTCAGGTTGTTTCACCAACTCCTTCCTCCTTTTATTTTCCTGGTAATACCCCCACAGTACAGTCTGTCTTTTACTGTTTTTCTCTGAGCCACTTTAATGGAGCAGCTTGGACCTAACTGTCTGAAAGAGTGGGGAGAGTGTTATTTACAACCCTGTCCATGTTTTCCCGGCCTGTCAAGGGATTATACTTTAGTTTTTATTGCCTGGTCAACATTGAACATTTTATATACTTTATAATTTCACTATTGTGACAGAAAAATAACAAGTATGTGTGGTTGTAATCTACCACCAACCTGAATCTGTCAGGAGAAAACTTTTCTATTTTTGCACTCCCTCAGGTTAGCTAATATTTTTGAAGCACACCTGCACGCACCAGCACTGGGACCCCTCCCAAATCTACTGCTATCTCATATTACATCCTCTGGCCAGGGCTGAGACACACACACACACATAGACACACACACACCCACTACTCACTCAGGATGTAAATGTACAAAGGGGGGTTGCGATTGTCCTGCCCTGCTGGACAAGAGAGGACATCAATTGCTTCTTATTGACTGTAATCAATACGCTCATCAACGAGGATAAAGGATCTGTTACCGCCTGCACTGTGTGTGTGTCTTTGTGTGTGTGTGTCTTTATGTTTTAACCATGAGTATACGTTATACGAAGAAATAGGATCAATACTGTGAATAAGAGATACCACATAGGGGAATGTAAATTAGACGTTTGTCCCCACAATGTCACTTGATTGTTAACTGATAGCTTTCGTCTCTTTCTGTTCGGCACTACATTATACACACAGCGTCCTGACCACACTTGTATGTTATCAGTGTCAGCAACATCCTATGAGCTGAGAACCTTGTATCTCACAAAGGACAGCTCCTCTGGAGTAGAAGCATTAAAATCATGATTTCTATGGGCGTTAGTCTTTCACGTGATGTTAAGAATGCATTGAAATGCATTAGTCCAGGACATTTATTTGTTTTATTAGTATTATTTCAACACAATTTGGTCATGTACTTGTCATGGTCACTTTGGCTACTAAAACTATGAAAAGTACATTTTTTCTTTCAGCTCTTAGTGACCTCTTACCTTCCTCTTGAAGGAATAGTTTGACATTTTTGGAATCTCGTTCCCTTTCTTGACGAGAGCAAAACCATTAAATTGATGCCACGCTGATATCTGTACATATGTCAGTAAATATGGAGTTAGCTTAGCAATATAGCTTAGCATAAAACCAAGAAGAAACAGCTAGTCCGGCTTTGTCTAATCTGCCTACCTTGTTGTAACATTTGTTTGATCCATAACAAACCTAAACTGTAAAAATATTCTGGTAGTTGGAGCCATGTTAGCTGTTTACAGCCTTAAGCTAAGCTAACCGCCTGCTAGCTGTAGCTTCATATTACATAGAGACATGAGAGTGGTATAATCCTTGGCAAGAAAGGAAATGTGCGTATTTCTCTAACTATTCCTTTAAGGCACGTTACTATACACCGTGTACATTCAAACCCAAGCAGCTGACTGTTATCTGAACCATGTCGGCTCTCTTTAATCTTCTGTCTGTCCCCTGTTTTTGTTGTGACTGTGAATTTTCACAAATATTTCACACATTTCTCTGATCTGAATGAGAATAAACAGCCATAAATGAATTTCTGAGATGATCTGCTGTCAACACATTAACAGGCTCACATAATCAACAGTGGTCAAAAAGAGTGCATCAATGTGTTCTGAAACATCTGGGATTGTGTGTGAATTCAACATGATTGTGAAAGTGATTGTGCATGACTGTGTCTTTATCAGTATCCCAAGGCTACGTGTTTCTACAGTGTCATAAAGACACACACACACCCTTCCACTCAACCACTGTGCCACACCCTCAGATGAGTGTGTGTGTGTGTTTGTGTGCGCTTGTTCTCCTTTAGTGTACCTGGAGCTTCAGCAAATACAGGGCTGTGGCCCGGGCGAGTCGAGGCGTTGAATCTTTAACGTGTGTGTATGTGTGTGTGTGTCTGTGTGTGTCAGAGAACATTGCTTTTACTGTCATTCCTCTACTTTAGCACCCAAGGCGAGTTTTTTCCTCCTCTGCTGTCGCAATACTGAACGTGCTTTTCACTGTGCCCATACACATGACTCAGCTTTTAGCTCTGCGTACAGATAATTGCAGTGTGTACGCGCATATAACAAGATTTTTAACTTTAAGTTTCCTGTTCAAGATTTACTAAAATAATTAAAATGGTTGACTCTTTAAAAAACAAGTAGCTAATGATTATAGATTTGAGCCATTTCGTCTCTGACACAGAGCTAATCAGCAATGATTCATTAATAAAGTGATCAGGAAGCCAATTCAGAGATATGTATCTTATCAATGATGGTGATTCATTTAACAGTCTGCTCTCAAGTATGTTATCAATATTTATTATTTCTCTGTTTATTCAGAGCTGGGAACTGGTTGATTACTTTTTCATTATTCACAGTTGCCTTTATCCTTACGTGTCACTCTTAAATCATCACTAGATGTCAATAAATCTAGCTGCGGTGCACCTTTCAGCCTGTTTATGTGTTGACAAGAAGTGTGACCTTTATTTCCCAGGAGTGTATTAGAGGAGCAGAGGGAAAGGAGAGGGGGATAATGTTGTCAATAGCCTGTGGTATGTGAGTATAGCCATGAGAGGGATGAATGAGAGCTGGTGAGGCTCAAAAAGGTGAAGAAAGAGGAAGTGTCACATATCTGTTAATTAATTGTCCTCCTGTTGTCACTGTACACTGGAAGTTTATTGTGAAAGAACTCCAGGAGCCAAGGGCAACTGAACTGAACTCACCTCACTTTACACGCTGCTTATCAGCGATAAGGCCAATTCCTGTTGCTGACCTACTGCAAGACAACTCCACAAATCACTGGTGACTGTCCAGCTGGCTGATACTCTTACCTGGAATGGGAACAACATGGTCACATGATTTTTGAAGGGATTCCTTGACTTTCAAAAAGGGAGATTTTTATAAGATAGTCTAATATTATCAAGACATCTGCCAAACATGTGACCGAGCGGGACAACAAGAAGGTTTTGAAACTCTAATTCAATAACTGCTCTGCTATGCAAAATCTGTACACATCAAATGCACTTTATTTTGTCATCTGTTCATTAAAAAAAAATCTAATATATAAATATCAAGAGTAATCGTGTCCAAGTCTTAAGTAGATAAGAGACCTGTTTAGAAGCCACATTCTTCCCTTGCCCTTTTCCCTTTCTCCACTCCCCTCTTCCACCATTATTTGTGCCTTTTATACTGTATGTGGGCAGTTTCTTTCTCCCTCTCCCTCTCTGTCTGCCTTCTTTCTTAATGTGCAGACAATGCCTGCGTTGTCTGCTGAAATGCTGCGTTGCGAGGACAGGCTTTGGGTCAGCGTCTCATGGAATGCCTTGAAAACCTTGTGCTGAAGGAGTGGGTTAATGTCTGGTCTCTGGGCTCCTTCTGTGACTCATCTAATGAGTCAGTACAGAAGACACAGGCCCTGTAGTGATAACATGTAATGATCTGAGGGCATTGTAACTCTGTATTCTGACTAATTTCAAGCTGTTCTGGGCTGTGGTTTGCAGAGGCCTGCTACTGTATTGCAAACACACCAGTTGCTGAATAGCTCTTTATGTTCTATTGTTTTGCTTCAAAATCATGTCTTATCTCGGTCTCAGTATTTGTTTCTCTGTCTCCGTCTGCCTCTCTCAGTCTTTGTATTGCTATTGTTGAGTGAACTGATCACCCCACACCAAAACGTAATATTTCTGGCAAAATAACTGTATTGACAACTGTGCCATGAGGATACTTTCTCTTCTGTCTCCCAGCCTACTATCTTCTCCTTGTTAACTGGAAGGATGTCAGTAAACACAATTTTTTTGCACTCTTGTGTCACTGTGTTTTTTATGCCAATATTTTCTCTCTTAGGAACTTAGGATATGTTTTGTTTATGCCTGTTTCCAAGGCAGTTTAGCTGAAGCCTTTATTATAGTGTTTTACTTAGAGATCTACTGTCAGAAGCTGCCAGTGTAGCCCAAAGCACCATCTTATTGCTGCAAATGTATTTCAACAAAGCCTCGGGCGTCACTAATCTGCTTGGATTAAGGAATTGATCTGCTGCACACCAACAAAAAGTCCAACAGGGCATTGATCTGTTCCAGTTGCAATATGAGTTAGATTTTCAGGCAATTTGAGGTGTGCCAGGAGAGGCCATGTGGGAGGGGCAGCTCCAAGTAAAGTGGACAACCGTCAACACACACCCCCCCAGCAGTTAGTTGCACTCTGCACCTCCTCCAGTGAGGACTCACCTTTCACCAGTTCAAGGGAGTTTTTGTATCATTATTATTATTATTATCCCATGGAGGGCAGGATCACCTGTGGACTGTGGCCCGTGGTCGTCTTTCTCTTGGGATGTGGACGACTGTCGGCTTTCAATCTGGACACCGAGAATGCTCTGCGGAAGAACGGGGATCCAGACAGCCTGTTCGGCTTCTCTCTCGCCATGCACCGGCAGCTCGAACCGGTGGATAAAAGAATGTAAGAGCCACACTCTTCTTTTCCTTTTTTTAACGTTTGGAGACTTTCTGCCTCGCCATTAAAATAACTTCTGTAACCATGCAATTAAAATGTCACAGCAATGCAGACGACTGTAAGTTTAATTTGGACTGTAGGAGCTGCTGCAGGTCCTCCGTGAAGCTGCTTTTAGACCCGCAGACACCATGTAAGTTAACGCAGAAATGCCACTATAGTGCTTAAAGCTACGCAGTCATTTGAGCTCAGGTACGTCGCATGTAGTTTCACACCAGCAGGCTCCGAGCTTCTCCCTAAATCTCAGCAAAACTCAGACCCGTCCTGCGCCTTATCCACCTGTTGTAAGTTAAACCACAGGCCCGCCGCTTGTTAATCTTTGCTCAGTCTTTCCTTCCAGGTTACTTATTTGTGAGTTTTTATTGGATCTCCACGCTAGATTTCTCCTCACGTGCACTCAAAGCCGCGTGCCCACATTTTTTGGCTGACTATTTCCCAAAGTTTTTTTTTTTTTTTTTTTTTTTTTGAGAAGTGAGACCAAGCCATGGCTGCAAGGAGCAAAACATCTCATTGAATCATTGTTGGCATTTTTATGGGCACTGATTCAGAGGGATTTGTCACTGTGCATAAAGGCTAACTGCCATCAAGTGGTCACTGGTTTGAATAGCCTGAATATTAACTGAGCTGAGACCAGAGCAGTCAAATTCTTTAATCTGGGGATCTGTTTTAGAATGGCTCAACCAGAAATGTTAATGTTTGAATACAAAGAAAAAATGGTTTTGTTGGTTGATGTTCAGTGGTGCAGGGAGTATTGACATAAAGGGTTAAAGGTGTGTGACAGGCTCTGTCTACAATATAGCATAAATGTAGTATACAGTAATATTCATAAATATGTTATTATTAGCGTATCATCACCTTAAAATAATAATCATTATGTTTTTTTCTTATGTTAGACTTAGTCTTTTATACCCACGGAGGGAGCGGGTCCTCTTCCACAGAGTACGCCATGTTGAACTGCCGTGTTTCTACAGTAGCCCAAAATGGACAAACTAAACACTGACTCTAGCAGTCATCTCCATCATGCTAGGACAGACAGGGTGAATCAAGGAGGTTGCAATCAGCAACTACACCTCTAGAAGTCACTAAATTTGACACTGTGGTCCAATCAAACTAAAGTTAAAGACCCTCAAAGTTATTGTCTGTTATATATATTGAATTACTGTCACTAATGCAGTAATAATAAAAAATCTTAATTCAATTACACAAAGTAAGGTAGGAGTAAAGAGCATATCCCCTATTTTAACTGTAGTGGAGTATTAATATATATGATATGAAGTAAAGTAGCATGTAATAGAAATATTATGTTAAAGTGGAAATACTACAGTGATTGGTTATAATCCACCACTATCCCACATGATGTCATTTTGTAGATTATGTCATTTAAAGTATGTTTTAGTTACAGTGGCAGCATCAGTGCCTCTAGTCGGGATCAAACTACTTGTGCTGCCATTATCTGGCTTTTTACACAGAACTGGTCAATACAAAGGCATTTATCTCAGCAGGTAGTGGGAAACTGTACTTCAGGTAGTGGTTTGTATTTGTATAGCACAGGGGTCACCACAGTGTGTTTACCCACTGCACCATATCCTGAACTATTACAGCTCAGAGCTATTAGCATCCACAAGTCTTTAACCTTATCTGCAGAGGTTAAACACTGTTCTTTAACTTATTTACACACTTCTACTACTGCTGCAAATTCACACACACACACACACATGCACAGTGGCGGTTGGTGTCCTAGTTTGAGGCTGTGTCTAAATGAAAGACACATGGTGATCACACACGGGACCAGAGCCACTACAAAGTCCCCCTGCTTCAGGTTGTAAAGTTAAAGGAAACAGGACACAGTTGGATTGTGTGGGCTGGAAAACAACAGACACCAGTGTAGATAATGTGAACTGAGCTGTTAGAGGAGGCGCCAGCTACTGAATAGCGTTGCTGCGCTAATCGAAAACTGCTATTCATACTGTGGTACAAAAATTGACAGTTATCATATGGTACATTTGTTTGTGTACATTTGCTTATCTGTGGAATTGAAGACGACACGAAAACACAAAAAGTTAAGTAAAAATATAGGACATAATACTTCTTCTTATTACTTATGAATAGTCAATAATGAAGTATTTGACCCCCCCTCCCCTTTTTTAAGGATTATTATAATAATACCGCAAATGTGTAATATCGTATACCATTATCCACAAGTTAACATTGTGATTACAATCCTTTGTCTGAAACAGTTAGGCTTCTAATTGTGAGTAGGTTAAAATAATCTACAATTTTCATCATCCATTAGTTAATAATCTGATTATTTCTTAAGCAAACACAAGCTAAACATTTGCTTATTCCCGCCTTTTAAATGTGAATGCCTCTGAACTGTTTTGACTGCAGTTAATGTGTCAATTGTGGCTCTGGGACAGTTTTCATGATCGTCTGACATTTTATTGACCAAACCATTAAATGATTGATGGATAGAGAGTCAGATTAATCAATATTGGGAAAAAATGATTTTAGTCTATTAGTCTTTACTCACAATGTCTTGTTCTTAATCTGTATAGAAGGAGATGGGCTTGAACCATCATCACCTTTTTTCGTGTCACATTACAGCACAAGTCTGAATGTGTGTGTGCATGTTCGTGCAGGAAGCCATGTTTGTTTTGCAAGTGACTGACTCCTCTTGCTGTTACAGAGGTGGAATGTTCTCTCACTGTGGACTTTGCGTTTTTGTGTACGCACATGCATCCGCGTGCTGCCTGTGGATGCATGTGTGTGCCTAGTTGGTGCGTTTTAATGGTACCGATGCATGCTGTGGCTGAGCACTTAGGCGTTGCCTCGTTGTCAGTCACTTGGACGGGCGTCAGAGTGCTCAGTGTGCTGCTTGATACATTCCTAACCTGAGGCAAAAAAAAGAAGAGATAGATGTTTTTTTTTTTAATGCTGACAGTGATTTTCTTTTCCTGTAAGTGTTCACTAGCGTACATTGCATTACAACATTATGGCGTGCGTGTGCTTGTGCCCATCCCCATGTGCGTCTCCTTACTGCTGGGTGTGCACGGTGAATCACAGCCCATTCATGTATGCCAACTTTTATCTAGTCTTCCATGCCCTATAGGGATGAGTTTTACATGTACCTGCAGGAGAGGGCAGGAGCTGATGGGATCATGTATATTCATGTGTGTCAGTGTGAGTGCATGAGTGTGTGTGTGTGTGTGTGTAGCATTCCATGGTTGCTCATAATTGCCAGATGGAGCTGTCTGTATAATAAAATCAAGAGGGAAAGCACAAAATACACGAAGAGAAGAGCGAGGAGGAGACCGAGTGAGAGTTAAAGAAAGTTTAAGAGCTTGCATCAAGTGTGTGAGAAAAAAAATGCGTGTGTGTGTGTGTGTTAGAAATGAACTGGCTCAGGAGAAATGGATAGCTGTAGCAAGAATATAGAGACATGCTGTGAGAAAGAGGAAAACAAGACATGCCGGCATGCTAAATAGTAATGTCAATGTCATGCTGCGTCTAGATTCCAGAAATGAGACAGGAGGACTGTGGAGTTTAGCATTTAAATTTGTGCGTGAGTGTACATTTTATGTGTATGAGAGTCAGATTTCCCTCCTCTCTTCCCTTCAGGTTACTTGAGGTTATCCAACATCAAAGAGAGAGAAAGAGGTGATAGCTGAAAGAATGCGGAGGGGAACATAAATCAGTTTTACATCTGGGCACCAAATATGAGCTGTTATTCAACTAGACAGAGTCAGCGGGCTCGATCTTGGCAGACAAGATGGGGGAAGAAGTTGGGTAACACATGACATCAACCTCTGGATCTGCAACCTATTTGGAGGTGAACGCTTCTAGTTGATAGGGTGCTGCTTGCTGCCACTAAGCAACGGGCCGTGCCTTAGCTGGGCAGCCAGATTTGCTACTGCAAGACAACAACATAACTCTCTCGACTTCTAATGGTCACTCCGAGCTGGACGCTCTGTTGTCCTGCGCAGGGAGAGTGGAGAGTGTCACTATTCTAACCCACTGTGTGTGTCTCTGTTTTGCGCATGCACTATCTGTTTGTCTTTGTCCTTCCTGTAGGCTAAGCCTACATGTTGGGGCTTCCTCTGCTGGTGGTGAACGATTAGATAAACAGCTGGGTCGCTGTCAACAGGGCAGTGGGTCAGCCTTATCACACTTTTACTCCCTGACACATCATGTCAGCACTTTACTCTTCAGTGACAAAAAATACCATTGATGTGTAGCAATAAAGATTACATGTGTCTGTAGTCTCCCAACTGTTCAGTAATCAGTGACAAGATTTTGACACCAAAGGAAACAGCTTAACGAGACTCTGAATGAACTGCGGTATCCATTCTCCATTAATGCAGCGGAGACCCCAGACCTGGTGACCCCATTTCCCAGAGACCCAGTGTGTCTTGGCAGAGCGCTTTCCGTCCATTCTCCTGACTTCCTGTGTCTCTGAGGATAATGAAAGTAGAGATGTGCCCACCTGGGATTCACGCGAAGCCTCTCTTTGATGACTCATTTAAATCAGACTCATCTTTGATCGATGAGCACGCAGACTATCGAGTTTCGCTCGGCACGAAAGTGTGTTTTCTGTTGGGTAGGTTAGTGTGCGGGGTGTGGACTTCAGACTGCGTGGAATCAAATGTCAAGTGTCACACAGTTTAAAAAAGGCTGGCTTGGACACTTGATGGGTGGGATAACTGCACAAATTATAACGTTCTGGGTTTTGAAACAAGGCCAAACCAAGCCAGTGGTTAAAAACGGATAAACAGTGTACACTTCTTCATCACTGCAGACAGAGTGTGTTTGTGTTGTGCTGACTTGTCTTAATGGATTATATTTTAGAGGAATATATTAATCTATATTTTTTTTTACAATATTCCCTGTAAAAAAACATTTAAATCCATCTCACAACAGCAGTGTTATAAGACTTTTTAAGAAGCCATAATTTTCCTGTGTCATATAAATAGATTTATTGTCCTTGCTAATCCCCATCACGCCCGCTGAAATACTCGCGATGATTTACGCTGTCTGAAAAAGTTAGCTGTATAGTTTGAAATCTTCTCCCACGTGCAGTTAGCGTTGACTAGTGAGGTCTACACTGCAGACATGCTGATCGCATTAGGCCTCGGCTCTTCACTCTAACTATATATCTCTGTAAATCCCCTCCCAGATGTTGTGTGTGTGTATCTGAGAATGCTTTGTGCTCCAGCTAAAAATGGCTTTGCTTAATCTCATCTGGTGAACCCAGTGTGCTGTGCAACATTAACTCTGGAGGTCGTCGGGCAGACAAAGCAAGCCAGAAGGAGGTCCTGGAACAAACAGAGATCGGTGTGTTGACAGTGTCTATGTGCCCTGCGCTCTGCTTGCTGAACCTCCACAAAGCATCTGGTCAGGGGATGACATCCTTGACTTGTTTGATTTACTCTGTAGGAAATCTTGCAAACGAGATGCCAATCACCAAGACCTGGGTGTGGCATTTGCCCTTGTCCTTGCTCCACAAAGGCGGCCCTTGTGTGTGTGTGGAGAGATATAGAAAGCCTGGATCAACCACAGCAGGCGTTTCAAAGGGGTCTTTGACGCAGTTGGACCGTGAGGACATGGAACATCAGTTTGGCGGCGGATGTGTGTGTGTGCGTGTGTGTTTGTGTGTGTGAATATGCCTGCTGTGTGACACAGTAGACTGGAATGTGTGATAATATAATGTGCAAGACTGGAAGAGATGCCAGAATATTAGATTGAAGATGAGTGTTCATATTAGATGTTCATATTAGAGCCTGTATTCACGAAGTGCATCTGACTGAGCTGCATATGTCTTATGTCTGTTACAGGCTGCTGGTTGGTGCCCCGAGAGCAAAAGCCTTGAGGGGTCAAAAGTCTAAAGTGACAGGAGGATTGTACAACTGTGACATGAGCACCACCTCGAATGCTTGCTCCAGAGTTGTATTTGATGACACCGGTGAGATATCTACAGACACACGTGCATTTCTCTCGTATATTTTTGTTTTTCCAGTATTTGAGTATCCCCTTTGTGTCTATTTGCGTCTCTGTCTAGAGGATACAACGAGAGAAAGCAAAGAGAACCAATGGATGGGAGTGACAGTCAACAGTCAGGGCCCAGGAGGCATGGTTGTGGTAAGACTGTGTGCCCTACTATCTTAACACAGCCTTCAATTTGATATTACAAAGTAAGAGCATTTGCAGTTGTTTGATTGGTTAACTCATCAGCAGAAATGTAATCAGCGTCTGTATAATAATAATCGATTCATCATTTCAGTCATTTTTCAAGCATTAAATAAAACAAAACATGTGAAGGTCACCATGGACACAAGGGAAGCTGTACCATCTTATATTTTATAGACTAAACTATGAACCAATTAATGGATTGATAATGATAATCATCAGCAGTTTTAGCCCTGCGTAGTTGCTTAAAATGTCATCCATTTTAATTCAGTTGGCTATGCTAACAAAATGTATCATCACTTATCTCATCTTATCTGAGCTGAAACTACTAACTTTTTCTTTTTTGCTTGCTAAATGGCTCAAAAACTGGCAACAACGAGTTTGCCTCAGCAGCAGCAGAGGATATACATGAACATGTAAAATACATAATAGTAATTGGCTTGTCCAGTTTTGATGCTGCTCAAGGTGAAATCTGTGAAAAGGCGAATTTTCGTTTTTTTGTTTTATCTCATCAGCTTTGATCTTAACAAACATCACGTCAACTCAGTTATGTGTTTGTGTCCCTGCTAGACCTGTGCCCATCGCTACCAGCGGCGTGCCAACGTGAACAGGCCCACCCTCGAATCTCGTGACATTATTGGCCGCTGCTATGTGCTGAGTCAGGACTTGAGTAGCAGCAGCTACGGCGGCACCTGGCATTTCTGCGATAGCCGGCCCAGAGGTCATGAGATGTTTGGCTCCTGCCAGCAGGGCCTCTCTGCCACATTTGACAAGGATTATCACTACCTCATCTTTGGGGCTCCTGGGGCATACAACTGGAAAGGTAGTCTAGTGTGTGTGTGTGTGTGTTCATCTGTGAACATAGATTATATAGATGTATAGTTAGCTATGGAAAAGAAAAAGAACTTCACTGCACATGTTCTTCATTATCAATTTACTCTATATGATTTGTGATGCTTCTGACATTTCATCACAGAAGAATTGGCAAGTGATGCTTTTTTCAGTCATGTGTCTTCAACATTTTTGCCAATTATGAATATTGTGTTATAGGTTTCGCATCATTTTATTGTAAGCTGGATGCTAGATCTCTCCTATTTGAACTCCTCTCTCCTCCCCTCCAGGTATAGTACGCTTGGAACAGAAGAACGAAACGTTCATAGACATGGGAATCTTTGACGACGGTCCTTTTGAGGTGGGAGATGAAAGTGAAAAGAACCCTGACCTCGTCCCCGTTCCTGCCAACAGTTATCTGGGTAAATAACAGCCCTCTTCATCCCTTCATTACCAATCTTGCACAGTCTTTTCAGTTGCTCCACTGTCACGACGCATTCAAGTACCTGATCGCCTCGGACTATGTAAGAACCTTACTTTGTCTCGTCTCCCAGGTTTCTCTCTGGACTCAGGGATGGGTGTGACTCATATGAACCAACTGACGGTAGTGGCAGGAGCTCCCAGAGCAAACCATAGTGGAGCGGTGGTGCTACTGAAGAAAGGCGATGACACAAGCCACATCTTGCTACAAGAGTACACCCTGGAAGGGGAAGGACTGGCCTCTTCTTTTGGCTACGATCTGGCCTTGTTGGATCTCAATCAGGACGGGTGAGTGATATACACGACCTATATATTGACAAATGCTATCACTATTACTTTATACTCACAAACAAGTTGTGCTGGTGTTTTTTTCTTAGTTGGCTGGACATAGTGGTAGGAGCACCCCAGTACTTCGAGAAGGAGGGAGAAATTGGAGGAGCTGTCTACGTCTACATGAACAAAGAAGGAAAGTGGGATGAAGTCAAGCCCATCAGAATAGATGGACCTCAGGACTCCATGTTTGGCCTGGCTGTGGAAAACCTGGGAGACATAAATCAGGATGGTTACCATGGTGAGTCGGTGATGTTTGTGCTTGCGCATGTGTATAGCACTGTCAGCTGTCTTCTTGATGCCCCTCCTTGGATGAAATGCACATCACTCACTCTTGTCTTTCTTGCTGTCAGATTTTGCAGTGGGAGCTCCTTATGAGGATGGGGGTGCGGGAGCTGTTTACATTTACCACGGATCAGGGAAGGATCTCAGCTTTAACAAAGCTGCACAGGTATGTAATAAAGTGGTGAAAAAACTAAGTTTCAACTGTCTGCTGCAGCTGCAGATATGGCAAATCCAGCAAACAACAGTGTTATTTTTGTAGGAAAATCAGTTTGACCACCCTAAAAGCTTTGCAACCTATTAAAAGTAAGTAAAATAAAATTCTTTCTTTAGGTTCTGTCCGGAAAGGCTTTAGGAGTCAAGAATTTTGGATACTCTTTGGCGGGCAACATGGACCTGGATAAGAACTCCTACCCTGACCTGGCTGTCGGATCCCTCTCTGACTCTGTCTTTGTCTACAGGTAAGTGAGAACTGTTTGTTTTTTTCTCACTACACGATTACTCTGATGGTTATAGAGTTGCTCACTGAGTTCTGTCCCCCCAGAGCCCGTCCAGTTATTAACATCAAGAAGGAAATCAAGATCACACCAAAGGAAATCGACCTCACAAATAAGAACTGTGGCAACACCTTCTGGTACGTCTGTCATCATAAATTTATTAATTTCATTAGATGCTTCTACAAATTTCTGGACATTTGTCAAACTATCAAACACTGCGTGTGTCTGCCTTGTGTCCCTAGCTTGCAAGTTGAGGCCTGCTTCACCTACACTGCAAAGCCCACAAGCTACACTCCCAGTCTGAGTAAGCCGAGCTTTCTTTTTCTTTATTAAAGCAAAATGTGTTTATCATGTTTGTATCTTTATCTTGTTAGGACGCAGTGATAGGCTGGTTAAATTCTTCTCTCTTTAATGTCCTCATCTCCCTCCCATCTAGCGGTGGCGTACTCCCTGGAGGCCGATGCTGAACGCAAGAAGAACCATCTCAACCCCAGGGCGACTTTCTCTGATGCCACTGAGCAAAGCTATGAAGCTAAAGGGACAATCACCTTGAACAGCAAAGGAAAGGAACAGTGCATTCAGCGTAAACTCAAAATACAGGTAGCGACTCTCTCTTGAAATCTTTTCTCTTGAATCAAAGTACGTTGTGGTTGGCGTGTAATGTCGTGCGATGCCGTCATTCTACAGGAAAATATCAAAGACAAGCTGCGGGGGATCCCCATTGATGTGTCTGTGAAAATTGACAACGCCAAACGCAAACGCAGACAGAGCTCGGCTTCTCAGCTGTCGCCTGTCCTGGATGCCAATGAGGAAACGACAACTCGATCAGAGGTGCGTACGCGAGCAAGTTAACATAGGGACACGGTGAGATGACATGCAGTCGATGTGCTTGAGTGTTTCCACCGTACACATGTCATCTTGTTCCGTTGTAGGTGCATTTCCGGAAGGAGAATTGTGGCAACGGCAATATTTGTCAGAGCAGCTTGCAGGTGAAATATCGCTACATGACAACTAAAAACAACGGAAGAGACCCGGACGCTCCTATGCCTCTGTAAGTGTGTGATATGAGTATCATTTTTAATATGGCTTCTCTTCCATATGCTGCCACACAGGCTCATAATTTCTTCTGTCTGTCTGAAGGGAGAAAGGCGTGCCACTGTTCATGTTCAGCAACCAGAAGACCATCGCCTTGGAGGTCACTGTGACCAATCACGATGGAGATGATGCATATGAAGCCGCTCTGATAGCCTCCTTCCCCCCCTCCCTTACCTACTCTTCTGTTCACCTCCCGCCTAGTGCGACTAAGGTGAGTCTCCATTCTCTCTCTCTCACACACACATACTGCACACGCGCATACCGATTTGCGGCCCTGATTGGAACTTATTATATGATTTCAACAGGTAAACTGTGTAGCTAATAAAAACGGTTCCATGGCTGACTGCGAGATTGGAAACCCCTTCAAACGCGACGCAGAGGTGAGAGAAAATCCTGTTTTTGCACCATCTACCTCCTCCGCACGGTTCACTGTTCATGCTTATTTGATCTCTCCATGTTTGTGCACATAGACGACGTTCTACATTATTCTGAGTACAACAGGCATCTTTCGCAGCACTAATGAAATGGAGATTGATCTTAAGTTAGAAACGTGAGTATATCCAATCACTAATAACACTGATTTCCACTTTTTAAATAGTTAGATGATTGATTTTTACATGAGGTTTGATGATTTGGTCTTGATCGTTTGAGGTTGACGCTTCTCATTTCTTCTTGAGTCACACAAATAAAAAAACTGCAGATACGCTGCTGGACCATAATATGCTCGTCTTCATTATGTATTCACATTTGTAGTTCACTAGCTTCTGTGTAACTTCTGCTCCAACAGGACAAGCGAGCAGACGAAAACAGCCTCTGTTAAAGCCAAGGCAAAGGTGGCCATCAAATTGCAGCTGTTTGTATCAGGGTAAGAAACACACACACACACACACATACAGTTAGTGGCCCAAGAAACACACAGAATAAGAAGAATACAGAAGAATACACAGGTCCATGCCACTAACTGTGCTTCTCTGTCTTTCCAGACAAGCCCAGCCATCTCAGGTCTACTTTTCAGGAGCAGTCAAAGGTGAAACGGCCATCAAGTCTGAAAGTGAAATCGGCAGTGCCATCACACACCAGTTCCGAGTGAGTACAAAAAAAGCCCAGAAGTCATTTCCTTTCTCTTCAACATTCTTGAAATGCGTCTGATCATATATGTACATATCATATATTTTACTTTTACTTTTACCCTGTCTTGGTTTACAGATCATCAATTTGGGAAGGAGCTTGACAAACTTTGCCAACGCCACCCTCAACATCGAGTGGCCAAAGGAAGTGGAACAGGGGAAGCTGCTGCTTTACCTGACGAAGATCAGCTCCACTGGAGTGGACCGCCTACAGTGCACACCTGCAGATGAGATCAACCGTTTTAAAAAGGTCAGTGAAAACATCACATTAAGGCGCGGCCACTCTGCCTGCATGTATACTTTTTCAAATAGCTGTTGTTTAGGTATGTTTTGGAAAAAATGTACAATTTTTTCATTGATAGATGAATATTTATATAGACAAAGACATTTAGGTGCATTTAACAGATGATTTACTTCTTGTTCTCTGCCTGAAGAACCTGGAAGCAGTTAACACCAGGACGAGACGAGCCGCAGATAACATACAGGAAGCTAACGAGGGAACAGTTTCACGTTTTTCGGACAAGAAGAATTACAAAACTCTGGTAACACCACACTACCACTAGTATTATTATTCATATTATTATTATGTTCTTTTGCTACAAGTAACAGGTGAATGCAGTAGTAACTTTGTGCTCCCTTCTTTGTTGACAGTCCTGTGGCCAGGGGGCAAATTGTGTGACGATAAAGTGCCCCCTGCGGGGCATGGACAGTAATGCACTTATCACTTTCCACTCTCGTCTCTGGAATAGCACCTTCATAGAGGTAACACGTTCCGACTGCTCCGATATTACATGTTTTCTCTCAACTATTTGATCAGGAAAAACTATATGATGTGAAACAGCTTCACTGTCCCAAGAAGGAAAAGTAAAGGCAATTTACAAATTTTACAGGCTGAAAAAAATATAATAAATAAATATACACAAATTTCATGTGTGTGTATTTTAGTATTTACTGTTAGTCTTTAGTTATAACTAAAGACTAACAGTAAATACTAAAATACTACTAATTATTATTAGCTTATAACTTGTATGTCAATTAAAAAGTATGAAGTTTTAACCAGATGTCTTATTTCCATAAATGATCAACCGGTTCAAAGAATTTGTTTTATTTTTGGGGCAGTGGCATCTAAACTTGATCGCCTCCTTTTATCTTTATACAGGATCATTCCAAGTCACATCATGTGGAAGTGATCGTGAAGGCCTCTCTACATGTTGACAGCTCAACAAAGAACACTGTGCTGGAAAAGTCTGAGACAGAGGTAATGTGACAATACTCCATACCTGATGATTGTTTATTACATTACATGTTTATTTCAAAATTTTGATGTCATTGTAGTGTGTGAAAATCAAACAGCTTGGGAACGACATAAAGAGAATAAAAGACGTTTAAAATGTAGTTTGACACTTTGTTTCGGGGATCTTAGTGCTGATGCTCAGCCACTGTGTGTTGTCCAGGTGAAACTGACAGTATTCCCAGAGAGACGTGAAGCCCGTTATGGAGGAGTGCCGTGGTGGATCATCCTGTTGTCTATCCTGTTCGGGCTGCTGTTGTTGGCCCTGTTGGCTTTCCTTCTCTGGAAGGTAGGACAAGGGACTGCTGGAAGACACCCTGCCTCAATAAAAACACATGCAGCACATCTACGTTTTAATGGATTTATCTTTCTGTCTGTAAAGAGTGTCTTACAGAACAACTGTAAGGTATATGTAACAGCAGTTACACACGTTTTCTAACAATTTGCCTTTCCTTAGTGTGGAGTCTTTGGAAAAAAGAACAAAGAAGATCCGACAGAAAAAGAGAGACTGACGTCAAATGCATAAAAAAAGAGAATGGGTAAAATTACCCGGCGTGTCATGAATGGTTGAAACGTTTTCTCTTGCTACTTTTGGCTAAAAACAACAACAAAAAAAAAAAACGCTGCTTTCTGGTATTAGACGGGCAGAGGGCAATTCTCATACTGTGACATGAATGCTACTACAAAAGCTAACTGATTATTTCTGCAAAACGTTTATGCCTAAAAGATTTCCACACATGATCATGTGTGTATGATTCCAGTTTACCTGCATGGCTAGGGGAGGTGATGGCTGATATGACAGTGACTGTGTTATTTAATTCTCTAAGGACCATGGGGGCTGTTCTGCATCTCTTTGATTACTTTTTTCTCCCGTTTCTTTTGTTGCTGTTGCACATGCGCTCACTCGGTCTGCAGGTTTCGCTCTGTGTACATTTCAAAACAGGGGCATTACGGCATGTTTCCTGTCTTTAAGAGGCGTGCAGGTGGCTTGTCTGCACCTCTTAATGGATTCACTGTATCTTGGTTCTTCCTTTTCTTAAGCAGGCTGATGACATTAAATGTCTCATCATCCTCCTTCACTTTCTCTGAATATCTTTAAATGGCCTTTTCACCGAGCAGAACACTGATTTTGTTTTCCCTTTCTTCACTGCAGTGTGGCTTTTTTAAGCGAGCAAAATATGAAGACAGGGTTCCCAGTTACAACGCTGTTCGGATCAAACGGGGGGAGAGAGCAATAACTCCTGGGAATGGTAACTGGGAAAACCTGGAAAAGAAGCCCTGGATGACAACCTGGCATGACAAAGAACATTATTCTTAACAGCCAATGAGCTCCGACTCAACACAGATTCCTGTCGCTTACTGAAAAACTCCCAATTTCACTTTTTTTCTTGTCTTGTCTGTACACGGTGTGGACTGTAAATATCAAGAAACAAAATAATGTGCTGAAAGGAAAAAGAAATCTTTTGTAAGACTAAATACTTGATCAGATATTCTTCAGAGCTGATCTTCCGTGTGAAAGTCTGTTTGAATCACTGGAGGAGGAGAGTTGCAGTGCGGGAGATGATCCTGCACGACTACTGTCTGACAGAGCATGTTTTGTACATTTGCTACATTCACAGTGTTGACTGGGGTAGGGAGGAAGTGTTTCTAGGTATTTTGTACATTCTTTTTTAAAATGTTTTGCAGAGTTGTTTGTATTTATTCTTCGTGAGGAGTACTTTATGTAATGTGCCCTATATGCCAAAGAGTCATGCAATGCAACCACAGATGACTTTTTTAAAAAACTAAAATGTGTTAATTTCCCCCATTTTTGAGCATTTCTACTGTGCATCTTTGTTGATTAATCAGCATTTTTCACACTCAAGGTGCCTCAGGTTGTATGTTAAGAGAGGAACTGCCACTTATTCAGTTGTCCGGCACTTGCTTTGTAAATATACAGCCAAACCTCTGCAGAATCCACCTTCTTTTCCCCATTGGCTGTAAAATAGAAAAGAGAGTGAGAGCGAACAAAGATTTTCTTGAATAAAAGTGTTTGAATGTTGTCATATTCAAGTGTTCTGGCGTCTGATTGTTCAAGGATGAATAAGTGAGTTTAAAAAAGGTTTTGAAGCATTATTTATTAATACATAAAAAAAAGCATTTACAAGCAATTACCCACGTGCTTAATCAGCACATTGTTAAATATTAAAATCATTCTAAGGATAATTTAAGATTCATGATTTAAAAAAAAAAAAAGCTGTAAAACAATAGCAAATTATCATTTCAACACCTGACGAGATGCTCATCTGCAGTGAGTGTTTACTTTGGTGCTGGAGTCAACCTCTGCGCAGGTCCAAAGATCTTTTTATCAGTTAAAACAAACAGTGTTCTGTATCTTAAATGGTAACTATTAAGATGTGAGCAACAGAGGTTATGGGCAGTAGATCTAACGGTTTCTATTAACTAAACGGAGTCTGATTCAAGTGTATTTGTTTGTATTTGCTGGTGGTGCATCTCAGACGTCGTTGTTACAAGAGCGACTCGGTTCTTACAGTTTTGCCACTGCGTCTGCTGTCTTTTACAGGCTTCTCCCCAATCACCATCATCATCATCCTCGCCTTCTCCTTTTCTTCGCTCTCCTTTTCCAAAACCGCATTCTTCTCTTTCTCCTTTTCCTCTTTCAGCCTCTTCTCTCCTTTCCTTTGTCCCTTTTCCTCGCCTTTCTTCATCTCCTTCAGCTTCTTCTTGAGCACAGAGCGGTCGCTATGGCTGCACACTCCCAGAGCCTCAAAGAGAAATGAAAGAAGATGCATGTGAACGTAAACAGAAGAAGCATGGATTATGTAGACCTCAGGTTAATAATAACCGATGTTTGAATAGTTTAAAATGTGTTTGTATTAGAACACAGTATTCCAGATTCCAGTTTTTTTTTTCTTTTTCGCAAAAGTACAGAATATACCACTCACTTTGAGTTTCTCACTGTCCATGTTGAGCAGCTGTGTCCCATCCACACCTTTGGCAGCGAACTCAGACGCGTACTGGTCCATGTTCATGGCGACTAACCACAGACACACCTGCTGGTTATTCCACTCCAACACGGGTCGACTTTGCCACTGGTTGTTGTTATTGGTGGGAACTGGGTCATCGTCCAACGTCTGACGGGACACCAGAGACAAAATGCAAGACAGACAGAGAGTGAGTGACGTAAAGGAGGAAGACAGAACTGAGAGCGAAACTGTAACTAAAGAAGAGAGTAGACTTGGGAAAAGAAAAGATTGGACAAAAGAGTGCGCCGTGGGGGTGGAGTAGTAAGAGAAAAAAAAAGGACAGACAAAAGGAAGGGAAGGACAGACTCACCTCAGTGGAGGAAAAGGTGAAAGTGTGAGAGTGTCCAGAGAGGGAGAGATCAGAGACATGACCCACCATGCTGGAGCTGCGCACTGGTGAGCCAATACTCTGGAAATAAGAAAAAAAGGCTGCCTACATACAGTAGTCTACATACTGATTTCTGTTGTCTGTTATCTACGTCAGAAAACTTACACAGGGGAGAAGGACGGCATGCAAAGAAGACTGTGAGCACAATTCACATTCTTGTGCCTTGTGCATCTTTTCTCCATGAGTCCATTTTTTCCTTACCTGGTCTCTTCTGCCTGTGGTGGTCAGGTACGGTAAGCTGCTGCTGGACACAGATCGAAGTCTCTCCCTGCCTCGCTCACCCTCCTCTTCTTTTTCTCTCCCTCGCTCTCCGAACCAGGGGAAAGGCAGGCAAGAAGGCATGGAGGTGACCGAGCCTGACGGAGAAACTCCAGCGGGCTCGTCCACTAGGTCACCACACGAGGCTCTGGTACAAAACACATTTCAGTAAAACGTGGGACACTCACACTCAAGCTTTTTTCACCCCTTTTTCCAATATCTGGCGCAAAAACAAGTCGTGTGTGAATACCATCAGCCTATCAAGTCACATTATTTTTAATTTAATACCATTAATAATATTAATCGCTCCCTTTTGTATTTTTTGTGATATCACACCTGTTTATGGATCTTTTGCGTTGTTTATCACTTCTCCTTTTGCTGAGAGACTTGCGAAGGCCACTGAAAAGAAACAGTCAATAATAAAAAATAAAGCATCAGGAAAAGTATATCACCACCAAAATGGCTGGTCTTCAGCAAATAACCAGGACTTGCTATCCTTGAAAGGTAATCTATAAACTACTATGGCTTTTAAACCATGGTATTTTGATCTAAGACAAAAGAAAGAGACAGAGCCCCTGCACCTGAAGTCAGGAAATTTCCTTTTGGACTTCCTCGATGCGGAGGATTTGCAAGGTGAAGGTGTGACACTGTCATTTATGTAGATGGGCGGGGTGAAGACAGAGCCAGCGTTAGCTTGAGGACTGAGGGCTGAGTAAGACGACGTGCTGGACAGGTCACTTCTGCAGCTCCTCTGTATTGCCGTGGGAGCAGTCTGCACTTGGCTCTCCTGCTGTTTGTGAGATTCATCTTCCTAAAAGCAACATGAAGACATGTGTGTATGTGTGTGTGTCAGCCTCACAGTCAGAAACAGCAAATTTTTCAGTTTTACAGCACTATCTCCCACCTGTTTTCTAAAGCTCTCTCTAAGTTTGTCTCGAGAGGGCGGGTGGCGCTTTGATTTCTGGGCGAGCTGAGCTCTGGCTATGTGAGCACTGCAGTCTAGACGTCCTGTATCGGGGACTGGAATATACCAATCTGGGCCTGAGACACAAACAGTCAGAAAGAAGTTTAAATTTGAATCATTAAGTGGTTTTGAACATTCCAGCAGTGTCTCAAAGTCAAAAAGACACACGGTGACAGAAATCCTACTTGTGACTGAAGAGTCCACAGAGTGGTTCTTTCTGTCAGTCTCTTTCCTCTCCAGCTGTGTCATCTGTGATAAACAGTGTGAAACAATGACTGCAGGAAAACAGCGGGCTCCACAAAGTAAATCCATACAGGATTGAAGGGCCTCCTCTCACCTGGTTCAAAAGTCTTTCAACTGCCTCTCTGTGCAGCTTATCCCTCTCCTCCATTTCTCTCCTCAACTCAGCTTCTCTTTTCTCCCTCTCCTCCTCTCTGAAATTTGAAAAGTTCTTTAATTCCAAATCTATGATGGGAGGAGGTTCACATAATTTACCATTTACCAGTAATTTAAAAATAATGTTCCATATTGCCAGAGAAATAACTGGACTGGATGAATTAGATAAATACCTGCTCTGGTATTCTCTGACCAGCCTCTTAGCCTTGCTGTATTTGATCTCCAAGCTTTCTGATTGGCTCTGGGCATCAGCCAGTCGCTGGCTCACAACCCTGCACAGTGTCTGGGCCTCTTGCCAATACCTGATAAAAGAGTGAGGGCCGTTAAAACCCTCCAAAACTCATCATTATCTTCATAATGTTTCTTTCTTAACAAGATTATCCTCTCACAGGCTTTAGGCTCCCACTCCGTCTGTAAGCTAGATCTGCATATACTTACAGATCTCTCATGGCAAAATGCACTTCTAAGATATATGCAGTATGCGGTCTATAAGCATCATACTTCTCTAGTTTGTCAGCTTTCTCCTCTCCATCCTCCACTCTTTGCTCCAACTCCTCCTTCTGGCTTTCCCAACAGGCCTGCTGCTCCTCCAATGCCTTTAACTTGGCACACATACAGTAAAAGATTACATTATGTATGGTTATTAATGCATGTCTGTGATAACCATATACACAAGGCAAAAGAAAAAAAAAGGGCCATTTTGTCATCACGTCATGTGTCAAACTATTCTTAAGAGTTAGGGACATTTCTGCGAGAGTTTTGATAAAACAAATGACGTGTTCACTGATCTCATGCAGTCGGACAGAAGAAAGCCAGATTTTCTTTCGCCAACCCAGTTATGTCACAGTGGTGATTACTTCAAGGCAAAGGCAGAAAAGCAGGGCTGACGTGGACAAGTGTTGGAATGCAGCCCATGTCCTAGTAACTCCACACCCAGCCATCTCATACACAGTTAAATGGGTCAGACTGTTCCAAATGTGGATGCAAAGGTAGTGTATTAAAGTGAGTACAGTTATTAGTGAGAGAGAGAGTGTGTGTGTGTGTGTGTGTGAGAAATAGAGAGAGAGGGAGAGATCTCACTCTCAGCTGAGTGACCTACCTTTTCTCTAGCATGGTGAAGTTGGGCTGTTCTGCTTCGTAGTTTTGACTGAAGCTATGAAGACAGACAGATTTTATATTCCATGCAAAGGGTAGTACTGACAACTACATTATATTTATTTACTACACTTATAATAATATAATGATAAAACTAAAGTGAAATGGGTTTAGGGTTACCTCGCCAGTATGTTTGGTGCATACTGTATATTTTACTTTGTTTATGGGTGTCAGTAAGTTAACGTTGAATGTGAAGTACCTGCTGGTATTTGAGGCAGAGCTGGTAGTTGTCCACGCTGGAAAGAGCAGACACATCATCCTCTTCGTCATCATCTTCCTCCTCTTCCTCGGCCACTGAGCCCCTCTCTGACATGCTACTATCATTATATTCATCTCCACCCGTGCTTCCTCTCTTCATATTTTTAAAAAGACACACACACGCAGAAAGAAATACAATCAAATCACCGAAAGAAATCAAACACGAGCGACACTCCACTTCTCTTTTGGAAAACTCACCTTTCTGGATGTTTTTTCCATTTCCAGGCTTTCATTGATCAGTCGTGCCACCTCGCTCTCCACGCCTTCCTTCTCTCGGCCAATCAAAAACCTGCAGCCAAACAGAGAAATCCGTCAAAGCTGGGAGCAAAATGGCCACAGCTTGTTTCAGACCAGACAGACGTGGTCGCACAGGTGCCACCAATTGCATTAACGATTCATGTAGTAGCAGCATGTTGTCATGCAGTTGCAAGTATAGTTGACGCATTTTCAGACACTTACATTAGGTATCTAGAAATCTGGAGGTGTTGCTGAAAACAAATATTGAATTAATAAGTTTTGTTGTTGGAAAAACTACATCATAAAAATTCTTTTTCAGGGGACAAAAAATGTCATGAAGAGGAAATTAATGTAATCTTGTAATGTAGCTTTAAAAGCAGAGAAGCTGTTTAACACCCAAACCTACAAACCTCTTATGTTTACACTCTGAATGACTGGCAGGAAAATGGTTGGCAGAAAGTATATAATATTATATCCTATAATAATAGTATATATATTTATCTTGTTACCACTGCTCCATCTTTAAATAACACCACTAACATAGCAAACACTTCGAAGTCTGGAGTCACCGATGGGATGGACAGCCCTGAAACTGACATCAGCCCAAAAATACCCTGTGATGTGTAGCCTGTGAGTCACTAATAGGAAAGACTTTACACTCCACTACTCTCCCAAAGACGCAGCAAGGCATACAAATGGTGCAGCACACCCACACTGCACTGAAACACGACAACTTACTTGACGAGGCCTGACGTGTTCTTGAGCACCGTGGCTGCAAACAACTGGGAGACTCCAACCAAGCTCACCCCGTCCACATCCACTATCTGGTCATTCACCCGAATCCTAACGACCACAAACACACACACACACACACACATATGTATATACAGACATATACAGACAAAAGGATCAATCAATAAACAAGACAGAGATGTAGAAACGTACCTTCCATCCTTTTGTGTTGCTCCTCCTTCAGTGACTGTCTTGACGAAGATTCCAAGTTTTTCCAGCCCCTGGTCTGCTCCTACTCCCATTCCTATGATACTGATGCCGAGACCATCGTCTCCTACAAGGAAAACACATTAAGAATTTGTCCTCAAATTACCAACATTAGCCGGGGTAAGACTGCTGCACCATGAAGAAGCAAAAGGCGTGTAATGAAGGGGGAAAACTTGGTATTTGAAATAAGAGTGAAAGAAGAGAATATCCTGATTTCCCCCTTTGACATAGAGCTGAATAGTTTAACTAACTCAACAGAATTCCTATGAATAAAAGTCTCAGAACTATACCACCGGATATGGCCATTTGCATGATTTCTTTTCCTTCTGGGTTCTGCTGGGAACACACACCCTTTTCTATCTCCACTGGAAAGACATCCATCCTGTCCACTCTCTTCTCAAGCTCATACTCAGCCGAGGCGGACACCGGGTCAATATCCTCGTTGTGTCTGTCGTACTCTGCGTTGGAATAAGTGCAGTACACCTGAAAGACAGCATTCTTTCAATATTGCACAGTCTATGTCACTGGAGCGTAAGTCAACACAGATGTCAAATGTAGGCCCATTGACTTAGCTATTGACACAACACAAGAAAACACTGATTATTCTGGTACATCTGTCAGTGTGAGAGCGAACTGTACAGACATAATTAGAGGATTGCGAAAAAATCTCAGTGTACACACAATTTCCATGTGTCAATTACTGATAATACACTGACCAATACAATAGTTTGTTATGTAACTGAGCCGGATTAATGCCATACACATACGCAGGAATGTTTTCTGTGTTTTTATATGAATGCAACTCTGAGCTGACAGAAGGAAGCATGTGGGGTCTTGCCTTTCCTCCTCCTCGTCTAATGGATTAGAAACGTAGCTTTGGGCAAACACTGCTCTAATATGGATTCAAACACCAGCTTTTAACTGACAGTCATGCAAATCTAGAATAAAGAGCTTCTGTAAATGCGTAAAGTGACCCTGCAGCTGCCAATAAAGCGGATGATGCCGAAAGCCTGAATTTGTATTCTATCATTATTAAATTTAAAGGTTTCTTTACCTTGATTGGTGCGGAGGAGAACCTGACCTTTCTCTTCGCAACTTCCGCTGCATCCTCGTCCTCCTGATCGGACACCTCAGGCACACCGGGAATTTCATCATATTCCAATAAAAGCTCTGCAGAGTTTTCACATTCCTGTCTTGGTGACGTTGAATGAGACTGAGATTCCTGCTCGTACACAAAAGCCTCGTTCTCAATCCCACAGATTACTGCGGGACCTGTCTGGTCGTCTTGGCCTCCTCCTGCATTATCTTTCCCAACGCTGGCCTCTTGGCACTGCTCATGCTTGACCTCCTCGCTGACGTGCTCCTCTTTCTCTATTTTCTCTTCTTTGTCAGTTCTTTCCATCTGTTGAGTCTGTTTGCATTCTACTTCTTCACTTTCCCTCTTCCCCACACCGTAGGACTCAACCTCCTCGTCAGTACCCTCCTCTTGCATCACGCCTCTCTCTTCCCTTTCAGAAATTTCTTCATCTCCTGCATCTGTCTTTTTCTCCATGCAGAACCCCTTTTCTGTCAACGCCTCAGCCTGTGCAATGAAATGCCTGCTCTGCCCCTCCCATTGTTCATTCACCTGCCGATACTTGTCTCCTTCACCTTCCCTGTCCTCCGTAGTCTGCCTTTCACCTGACACGCTGGCTGAGAACTCCTTCTGCTGTTCTTCTGAGGGAACGACTGGCCCATCGTCTCCTGCTCTTAGGTCCACTCCGTTTTCAAGTGCATGTGGTGTTTTTTCCATGCTGGGCTCCTCAAAAACATCATCCACTAAGTTCTGCACACTTTCTCCTGCAGCACTGTTCACATACTTTTCTCTCTCATCCTTAACCCTGTTGCTGGCCTCTCTCCGCTCCTTTTCTTCTTCATTTTCATCACTTTCTGATGACTCGTTTTTTATGTCAACTAATTCTGCCCTCACTGGCTCCTCTGGGGTCAAACAGAGGTCAAGACTTGCAGTTTCTTCCCCTTCTCGCTCTGTTTGTAATCCTGTGTCGTGACCATGTTTGTCAAGACAGGGAGGAGATGTGTTCGATGCTTCACTAGGGCCATCCAGCACAGGAGATTTAGGGTGCTTTGTCAGTGAGGCCTGTGCAGGAGCGTTTGGCGAGGAAATATTTATGACGGGTAGATTTATGGATTTGTCTTTTTCAAAACTATCCTCCTGGGCGTGCTTGCTTTCCCCACTTGCCTCTTCCTCTTTTTCCACCTGGCTGACACCTCCTCTCTCCTCTTCCTCATCTCCTTTCCCATCTGCCACCCCTTTGCTTCCCCTGCCACCTTTCGAAACCTGCCCGCCACTGCCTTCAACCTCCATCACCTTGGTCTCAAACAACCTCCGGGTTACAGAGAACTTCTGAGCCAGAGCAGCTCTGTCGATATCCGATATCTCCTCTGATCTTGATAGTTTATCTTGCAAAGACGATTCTAGGGTGGAAGCATTGGCCACAGTGCTCAGGAGAGACGAGGAACTAGCCACTGAACGCCTGGATCCAGAGAAAGGTGAAGTTTGGGGCTGGAGGGTAGGATTACTGGGAGAAAGGAGAGGTGTGGAGCCAGAACTCTGCACTGGGCCACCATCTTGTTTGAGCTGCTGGCTGTCCATTTGCAGGAAGATATTGTCTCTTATCTTTGTTCCCCTGGTGCTCTGAACCCTGCCTCTCCTGACTGTGCTGGTGTGAGACGTCATGGGATCTGACAGGCTGGATGCTAGCCTGGTTGAGTGCACAGCAGAGCACTGGGCAACAGCAGCTTTGGTCCCTGGTTGTAAACTAGTCCCAGTGTCAAATGAACATTTGATTGCGTGGAAGTCAGACTTATAGGTTATCCTGTGAGGGGAGGCACTTCGGCCTTTACTGTCCGTCCGCATCATTTGGGAATAGAGGTTCTCCAAAGTGAAAGAAAAAAAAACTGTGGGAGAGCTGAGGAAGAGGCTTTTCACAGCTAATAAAAGCACCTGGGCAAAGTGTCGAGCAAGTAGATAATATCCGAGGAGTTTGCTGGTACAGTGGAATGGTAGAAATAAGGCAATAAATATGCTGGACAACAGAGCTGGTGTTTTAAGAGGTTACTGCATTTGTTTGATAGCAGAAGGTGACAAATACAGGCTCTTGGTCTGCAAACTTCATTGTCGGTAGGTAGTCTTCACATATTAATGCACCATCACCACAGCAAGAGCCTGATGGAAGAGTGGAATGAGAAACACATTCATTAAAATGAACTGGCACAACCGTGCGTGTCATCAATGTAAATTACTGCACAGACAAACTATCAAGTATCTCACTCATTAGTTGCAGCTATCAGTGCTGGAATGAAGATCAACAATTTTCAGGCTGAGTACTCACACTCACTGCAAATTTTGAAGGATTAGCGATTGTCAGCACCGTCAAAGTGACTAATGTAGCCAAAGGGCGTTTCTGGTACACAGCTAGATACAATTAACTTGTTTGCAGGAGCAATGAAGTCCTCTGGACAACTGCTGCTTTCATGTGCTGTCGGAATAGAGCGGACGAAGTGCACAGGGACGTGGTAAATATGTCAGGGGGAAACATTTCAACTATTAATAATAATGTGTGTGATTTAGCCTTTTTTCGCTCTTAATATCTCGGCGTTATGTCTCACACTGCATAATTATATCTTTACTGTTTTGTTTAGTCAGCTTGCTAACCTGTTTGACGCCAGGTGTTTTCTGTCCTCCCCTCGCTGCAGCCCTTAAAATACACCACAACGCTAGACTCTGTGTGTGTGTGTGTGTGTGTGTTTGGTTTCTAAAAATAAAATGAGTGCCCTTATAGCCTCGATGCTAACAGCAAAGAAAACTCACACAGTGAAACGGGAGTTTACGACAGCATGTGAAGGCAGCAAATCTCAACAAGCTGACTGGAGTGCGCGCGCAGTTTAAAGGTCTTGACCAGACGTTGGCCGACAACTAACGGCTAACTCAACGGAACAATTAGCCGCCAATTAGCCATTAACAGTTCATACACAGTCCTCTTTTAGCCTCGTCTTACCGTATATAAGTGCTGTCCGTATGTAGTCAGCCGGTGCCGACGGCTCCCTCGCTGTGATAAACGCAGACAGATGGCGACTCATGTCTCTAAATACTGTAAATGGATTATCCTCCGGTAATCCTGTGTAAACTACTCTAGTAACTGAGAAACACTGATGGCGAGTGGGTACCAACATTGAGGCAAGTTAGCCTCTATTTGGAGGGCCAAGTGTTCCATCTATACTGCATAAGTTGATTAACTTAGAGTAGAAAAGTCATAACATTTTGCTCAGCCTGTTAAAGTGTTGCCACTGTGTTAAATGACCAGTTGAGGTTAAGCTTGGAGGTAATTATAATGGCACTGATGCCATCTCTTTGCTTTTTATTGCACACATAACCTACTGTGGTTGTATCTTATCCTACTAAACATGCAGGTGACTGCTACATTCACTTACCTGTCTTTCAGCATCACTGCCAGTGCTGTCATCTGCTGTGGAAAGCAATGCCACTGTAACAGAGCTTCTCCTGGGCTCAGATGTAAGCTCTGTGTGGATATTCACCTGTCTGCATGATGCAGGTTAGTGCATTCAGCCAGATCTTCAACTATCCACCTGTGTGTGCATGTTTGTGTTTGTGAGGCAAACGAGAGCAGTGATGCAGCACCTGCTGATGTACGTGCGCGCGCCTACCTACCTGTGTGTGTGTGTGATGCCAGTGGGTGAGTCGGTGCAGTGGCTATGGCTGTCTGTGAAGTTGGCTTGCGTGGCAGATGGACTGGACTGAACTGGACTGGACTGATCCGATCCGTTCAGAGCCGAAGAATGGTTCTGCCTGCTGTGACCTGGATCTGACTGGAGACCATTGTCCCAGGTGGCACTGGGACCTAGTTGATATAAATACTAGCCAATCACAAAAGCCTTATTCTGAATGAGGCTAACCAAAAGGAGGGAGGGGAGGGGAGGGGAGGGGAAGTGAATTGAAGTGGAGATGGAAAAAATGAGGGAGTGATGTCGGGGTGGGTGGCAAAGTAAATTTAGAGAGGTACTGGCTGCACGAAAGTGAGTGAGGGAGAGAAGATGGAGACAATGGATGGAGGCAAACATTTAACCTGGATTGGTAGATGTGAAATGTCAAAGATGCAGGCAGTGCCAATCATGTGAATTGAGTGATACGTGTGGATAACAGGAACAATAAATTACATGTATGATGGCTGCTGAGTAATAAGAGCAGTGATATTTATAATTGATGGTGGGTGAGAGGAGAAATAAATGAGGGATCTGTGTGTGCTGATATAATCCTCAACTCCCATTTCTCTCACCAGCAGCAGGTCACCTTGACTTCTCTAGAAGTTAGTGTTCTTGCCTCCTCAGGCTCACATGAGGATGCTTTTTTTTTTTTTTTTTTTAACCTGGGCGGGATGACATTCACGTATACACGCACTCACATACAAACACAGCCTGTATTCATAGCACTGCCATTCTGGTTTATGGACAGTCATAATGTTGAGCTGGATGATGATGATTACGCAGGTGAAGGGATGATAATGGGGGAGGGGGGTGCTAATGAATTGGTGTCAGTGGCTTGTACACAAAGCTAGATTTATGACACAGCAGCACCAGCTCGTTTTCCTCGCTTTCGCTCTGGATTCTATTAAAACGTCATCAATAGATTGGCTGATATCACACCTTATCACACGTGCTGCAGAAATAACGGTACAGAAATTCCAAACATATGTTGTTGCCATTACATAGTTTGTCCACCAGAGAGAGCTTGTTATAATTTCTTCTTTTTTTTTTTTTAATTGAACTCCATCTATCCATTTTCCATAACCACTTATCCTCATCAGGGTTGCGGAGGGCTGGAGCTAATCCTAGCTGACATTGGGCAAAAGCCATCCTGGACAAGTCTCCATTTCATCACAGAGCTGACATAAAAAACAACCATTCACACCGATAGGTAATTTAGAGTTACTCACCTGCATGTCTTTGGACATTTGGAGGAAGCCGGAGTACCTGCAGAGAACCCACGCAGACATGAGGAGTACATGCAAACTCCAAACACAGTTCGCAGCCGGGGTTCGAACCTGGAACTTTCTAGCTGCTAGACTAGAACAGATAACAGTGCCAATCATCAAATCCATCTCTCCTTTTTTATTTATTTATGGATAGGGACAATACATGTAAGATTTTTTTTTCAGTCAAATAGAATGCAGGCAATGCAGAGTATATTAGGACTTCTGGCTATAGCTAATCTGAGGTCCTTGTCCATGGTTAGGTTTTTAAAGACAAAAATAAGCCACAGAGACAATAAAACAGATATAGACAAACAATCACTGTGAACAATAACTGAGACAAAAATGACTAAAAACAACAATTAAGAACAACAAATGGAAAAGAAAGTACATATATAAACCAATTATCTCAGTGTTCACAGATTTGACCTTTTTAAGCCATCGTTTTGTATGATAGTATGTTGTAATTTATTGTTACAACAAATCTTAGTATTCACCTTTAAAAAAATCCAGCATGTGTGGCTGTAGTACCAATTATAATTTTCATTCCCGGCTTAATGAACAGCTACCACATGAGCACTGTTAATATAAAGAGTCAAATTAAGGGGAAAGGACAGATGCTTTCTTGACAGCGAGATATTGTCTGACAGCTGATCATATCAGCTCCGTGTGTGTGTGTCATGTAAGCTGCATTTGGCAGACAGTCATGCCCCATATGGTTATCCGTTCAGTCAGCCATGTGCAGTTTCCCAGCTTCATGAGGGAGTTGCACTCAATCCTCTGAACATTTAAGTGCACGCGCACACACGCACACACTCACACTCCCTGTGCCCGATCTGTGGCTGGGATGAACACACAGGTCAGCATAATGTAGCAGTTCTGCAGCTCTGCACAGTTGGTTTATACGGTGCTGTGAATCAGTACGACGGGCCCCTTAAACTGCAGTTTTTATAGCTCAAGTGCTGGTGCATCTATGAATCCATAAACAATGATACTGCCACTTTGTGTCTAGATGTGTGTACTGCACACATATTATTTTAACAACATAAGTAATAATGCTGTAATTCTGTGCGGATGAATATGTAGAGCGAGGCACTAACGCCGACTGAGTTATGGATTTAATTCTCACCAGGGCCAAACATGATATAGAGTGGTCTTCATCATACTGTGACGTGCTTTGCAGAGACTCTTTGCATTCATATATGTCATGCAGAACCCATGCAGGTGTATATAAAGATTGTGCTTTTTTTTATGTATTTAGTGCGGCGGAAAATATGTTGTGATTGTGGAACCTAGTCAAACCCTGAAAGGAGGAAATTAAAATGGACTGGATCAATATTTATTGCAAGACTAAGTCAAAAAGACAACTTCAGTTCCAGAAAGACAAAGTGATAATGATTCACTGATAAAAATCAATATTTGAGGTTTATATTTCATATATAGATGTGTAAATGAAGTTCTTTTGCAAGACACATTCTAAATACCGATCTCAATTTGTATTGTATTTTTTATCGTGTTCGTTTATTTTAATCCGCTATAGTTTCTAGCTTTGCTTTCTCTTCACATTTTTTTAGAAAGAACATCTTAAAAATAGAACGTTACTAAGAGACAGCTGGACTGACACACACTTCATTTTAACAATATGGTGAAAACTTGCTCAATTGCCCTCAAGTATTACAAGCAAGCACGCTGAAGTGCCATCTCAACAGATGCAGTCAGACAAGCACAAACATCTGCACAGCTGCCACAGGTGCACTCATTCGCACATTGTAATTCACCTGATGCGGTAGAACTAATGGCTTTAACGATGTCAGTATGCAAGATGAAATTGGGGGAAAAAGAGGGTTCGACACGCGACAGCAATTCTACTTATTCCCTCGTGTCTCGTTTTTCATGTTCCTTGCTCTTCTCTTTCTATCTGACATGCTTTTCCAGAGCAGACACCAAGCACAGAATAAATCCCTAAATTCCTCTTGCATCTTCTGTGTTCGCTCCTCTTCCTGTTTTCGTGTCAAGCATGGGCGGGGTGTAAGTTATGGTTTTAGGTTGTGCTGAATGCTCAAAACCTCCCTGTTCCTCCTCGTCCTCCCTCCCTCACTCCCTTCCTCCATTTGCTGCGGTGGCTGCGGTCATCCTGGTGACAGGCTGCATCTCTGCTGCTGCCGCTGCTGCCTCTGTCTCTCATGACTTGACTTGAAACAAAACAAGTGCAAGTAACGCTGCTTTCTTGCTTGTTCAGACACCATTTCACAAGAGGCATAGCGTCTTGCATTGATCTCAATTTAGGAACATCAAAGCTTCTATATATACTAGCAATGGTTATAAACAGCTTGTTTATGTAATGCTGCCTTATATGGGCTGGCCCTATACTGAAAATACTCTGATTTGGCTTCTCTCCTCTTTCCTCATCCCAAGATTTTGCTCTTACCAGATCCCATGTCTCATTATGATACTTTGATCAAGGATAGAAATAAGACAGTGTTGAATGTGAAGAGTCATTCTTCCACAGTTAGTAGTACAAGTAGCTACAAGGAACCCCTGTGGACAAAAGTGTTTGTCCACCTCATTTCATCTGATTTCTAGGGGAATCCAACCTGGTGGCAATCATTACGAATAATTAAAATATCTAGAATAGCCAATATTCTCATTGATGGTCTCATCAATGTCTCATTATGCAGGTCGTATATGGTATGTGACACCACTCTTTGCTCCTATCAGGTCTTCAGAAACAATGGGGACACTGGAGACCCATTGCAGCAGATTAACAAAAAATGAACATTAGCATTGTTTACGTTCCAGTTGTGCATCGTAGTTGGGCATTTTCCCCTAACGTCACACTGGAGCAGCACTAGTGCTAACCAGAGGCATTTCTGCTGACCAGAATGACGAGGCTTGACACCCCCCCCCTTCAAATCAAATCAATTTTTATTTGTATAGCCACAAAATTCACAAAACACATTTTGCCTCTGAGGACTTCTGTACAGGGAGTGACACCCTCTGTCAGACCCTCAGTTCGAATGAAAACCTCTTTAACAGGGGAAGAAGGTGGAAGAAACCTCAGGAAGAGCCAGAGAGGAGGGATCCCTCTCCCAGGACGGACAGACGTGCAGTAGATGTCACGTGTACAGAACAGATCAGCAGAAACCTTGCCCTTCACTGCTCAGCCCTGTGCACACCACTGGTGGAAGCACACAAGTACTGATACTGAAGTATTTGAATGTGTTTGTTAATATTGCCTACTTCAGATGTGCTTGCACACACAGGCCTACATTGTACTTGTATGCACTATATGTGTTATAGTAGGCTAACAACTGACTTAATATATTACATCCTGATGTTTAATTATGTCCATTTCATT
Source organism: Nibea coibor (assembly GCA_023373845.1). Classification (NCBI taxonomy): domain Eukaryota; kingdom Metazoa; phylum Chordata; class Actinopteri; family Sciaenidae; genus Nibea; species Nibea coibor. The sequence goes on along the minus strand of CM041725.1, from coordinate 14,736,672 downwards.
GCAGTGTGCATCATGCTGTTGTGAGCCCTCCAGTTCCCCCACAAAGAGCCCATTAAGGCAGTCTGACACAAGTCATCTGCATGCCATGATGAAGGCAGCAGCAGCAGCAGCAGCAGCAGCAGCAGCAGTCTCTAGTTGTGTGAGGCAGCTCGTAGCAGCGGGGCGGGGAGGGGGCGCAGCCGGAGCTCACATTCATTAACGACCACCGACAACCGGGAAGCCTCCTCCGGTAGCATCGCAGCGTTTCACCGTCACACGACCGGCTAAGATGGTCGCGGTGCAGACGTCCCCCAACTCGTCTCCGTCGGCGGAGTGGATCTGCTGCCTGGATAAAAGGTGGGTGAACGCACACTGCGCGAGACACTTCCACGCACGCGGCGATGAATTGCGTTTTCCCGACCCTCATTTCATTCAACGTGATTAATCGCAACCGGCGATCGCTGCGTGTGCAGTGTGTGTGTGTGAGCGTGTGCGGTAATGGCACGAAACGCCTTGTTTTGCTCACACTACAGGCTGCTGCCGTTTTCATTCAATCTCCGCCGCACATCCAGCGATAGTAAGGGCTGCGGCGTGTAGCAATATTGTCTTTATTGGAAAATGCTGTTTTTGTGTGTGATGGGTCAAAAAGGCGTTGGTGGCTTCGAGGTTCACCGGGATGTCTCTGCACTGCATGAGCTGTGATAGGTGGCCGATTAGGCGCACATGGTTCATGTCTGTCTGCTTAAATCAGATAGCCATACATTTTTAAAATACTACCATGCCGTTCAGTGATTTCCTCGAAATGAGGAGCAGTGCTTTGTTGTTTTTGTCCATTTTTTTTTTTTTGCCACAATGCTGATTTGTCTGGTCTGACTGAACAGGTCAGAATAACTCAACAGCCAATTTACAGCCTGTCTATTCACAAGTCTTCTTCCACAATCTAGAAGCTGCAGTGTTTCCATGCTGTATCTGCCCAGTTAACGTCCGGGGCCGGTCTCAGAAAAGGCATAGTGTCCAAGGGAGCCGGCTTAAATAAGTAAACAAGATGAAATGGCAGCCCTCTACGCTAATTACTTTAGATGATGCACCTCACACCTAAATCAAGCAGTGATATACGAGACATGCACCCCATAGCTTATACACCCACGCATACTGTACACACCTCACTATGACACATCCTCACGTTACTATTGGCAACGTGAAGCTACCATCTTGTCTTCTCGTTCTCACCTGTAATAAGACTGGATGCACGTAAATACAATGTGCCGCTGTGATTTGTCATTGACAGACGGAATGACGCGCAGTGCTAAGTGTTATTTTCATATTTGGCTAATCGGCTGAGTATCTTCTTGATTCATTAGTTGATGGTGTCAGAAAATGGTGAAAAATGCCTGTCATAGCTTTCCAGAACCCAAGGTGTCGTAATTCACATTGCTCATTTTGTCCAACCTACAGTCCAAAACCCAAATCTATTTAATTTGCCTTATCCATTATATTATTACAATGTATTTTATATTATAATCTATTATAAAAATACATTTTGAAGCTTGACCCACTACATTTTGTTTAAAGACATGAATTAAAATATTTGCCCATTCATTTTCTGTTGATTTTGTATTGCCCAATTCTTTCAGAGTTAGTTGAGTGTAATTTCTTTTTTTTTGTTAAATTGGTTAAAATATGATATGAATTCATTGTCACACGTGTGGGTTCCTTGTTGTACTGACATATTTACAATCATTGTCCAGTCTGCTGTTAAATAAACTAAATACAGCTGTTATGCAGTAGTATATTAGTGTCAGTAAGAGCAGCCTGGGTGGTAATATTAAACAGGACAGGATCTTACTGGAGAGCACTCAGTGCTCCTCAGCAATGCACCTCCTTATTCAATCAATATCCAGCAGTATGTGTGTGTGTTTGGTAGCTTTCATCTAAAGTAACTGTTGATGTGAGCAAGTGAAGAGCGAGGGAGGAGGCAGAGGGGGGGATGTAAAAGAAAGACAGAGGTTAAGATACGACTGTCTCTAATATATCTGTCCGGAGACATTTATTGCTAGTGAGTGTGAAGTGTGTGAGATAAGATCAGATTTGTTGTGTGCAGTGTTTCCCGGACAGTCCAGTCAACACACACACACACACACACACACACACACACACACACACACACACACACACACACACACATAGCACCAGGTCCAGATGGCAGTTGCAGTTTGATGTCCTGCTGCTGCAGGGAACTAAAAGCACTGAGCATTGTCATCACTTCACACACACACACACACTTTCAAAACAAATCTGATTATTTTTTTTCAATTAATACATTGTAAACTTTATGTAGATTATTTATTCAGTGTTTTAACAAGATCCCAGATTGTTAGCGGCAAATCAGAAGAGGGTGGAAAGAGCTGCGTACATATAATTCAAGAGTTTCTCTCTGCTACAGTAACGCATTCATTATCTGGCAACCCGGGAAATCTGTTTGTGTTGACGCTTCTGACATTTTGGTTGGCTGCCACAAATCAACCTATGATTTATTTTGTCTGGAAACAGTGTATTTTTCCAGATGGATGTTTCCTAAAACAATCTGCTGAACCTTCTGGTGTCTCTTGAATTTTCTCTTCAGTGTGTCATGCTGGTCGTGTGTGTGTGTGTGTGTGTGTGTTTGTGTGGCTATAATTTGTGGTTGAAAGCTGAGATCTCTGCTAACATGAACAGGAGAGGGGAAGTAGAGGCGCTGAGGTAGGGAGAAGTCAGAGAGAAACAGGGGGTGTGAAGGGAGAGTAAGATCAGGTGAACAGCTCTCAGGTCACATCTGTCTCACACCGACGCCAGGATGAAGATTCCTCTGGACAAGACAGGGAGCGAGCATGCACAACGGAAAAGAGAAAGGCAGAGCGAACACGGATTTAACCGGGGGATTATAACTGATGCATCTTAACAGTTTCGCTGTAGACAGATAGGTGAAGGGTAATGTCGGCATTACCGATTCAACCCTGCAGAGTTAACCTCACTGTCTCCTCCTGTTGCAGTGTGTGGGAGTCCAGCTGTCTAAACCATTAACCTGGCCTACACTGGGATATGATGCTATGTTGGAGCACGGAGGGCTAATACGCCGCCAGTGGGCGGATGATGGGAGGATGAGTCAGAGATCCGAAAAAAAAAGGATATAAAGACAGAAAGAGAAAGAAAAGACCCATCTGTAACGGCCCACAGCGCGTGGCAGATGTTGTGGGACTGGAAGATGTGTTGTGCAGCGCAGCCCTTAAGGCTACGTCTGTGTTTATCTGGGAGTACCGTCCCGGGCATGGAGGAAAATGTACTACAGCTCCAGGACACAAATATATGTGTGTTTATCCCTGTATGTACATGTTAGTGTGACTAAAAGAGGCAGTCATCGCTGCCTGTGAGCTTGCAAAGCTGAAATAAAGGGATAATAATGGGAGGACAGTGAGTGCGGGTGTGTTAGTGGTGGGACTTAATGGATGGAGGAGAAAATGGGTAGCCTAAAGAAGGAGGGGGGGGGCGGGGGGGGGGGTGTTCTTTCCCATCTTGCCTATCATGTTCCTGAGAGAAGCAGGAAATTCTTGTGGAGGCAGACAAAGAGGAGAGAGCTGGCAGCAAGGGAAGGAGCTGAAGGAGGAGAGGGCATAGACAGCCTCTCGTCTGTGAAGGAAGAAGCCATACAGCATTAGCTATTCTCTATGAACACACACACACACACGCAGACACACAGACAAATGCAAGGATGAGTCACTGGCAAAGCAAAATAAGTGAATGAATGGGGATAACTGCAGTGTGTGTTACTCTGAGATCTTCTGGCTTTGTAGTTTTTCACCACCACATCTCAGAACAGAATGCTTAAGCTCTCAGATCAAACTTCTGTGTGTTCTCGCGTCTTTGCACCGATGTAGATATCCAACAATTATGTGCTTGTGTACGTCTGTGTGTGTGTGTGCGTGCGTGTGCACGTTCAGATTTAAGCGTATTCGAAATAGCAGCAGTACAAATGAGATTTTACATCAACACCCTGCGGGGGGTCTGAGCCGAGAGAAGTATCGCCTGCAGCTCGACACTGTTATCGCTAGGACACCAGGCTGAACAATAAAGCCGCATGCTCACACACACACACACACACACACACACACACACACACACACACACACAACACAAACGCATAGATAACACTAAAACAATAGACTGCCTTTTATCTTAAAGGACAATACCACTGATTTGTTCATGTTTTAGTCCATTAGTTGCTAATTGCAAATATTAACATTGCTGCCAACCTGTTTTTTTTAGACATACAGTAGGTTTTTGATTGATTTTCTTACCCTCTGTGCAGAAATTGACTCACTTAAGATGGGTAATCCATAGCAGTGAACAAGTTACATCCTGCAGTTAATCATTTTGCTTCAAATTGTTTTGCAGCTAATAGGCCAAAACATGACAAACCAACACCGATATGTTTCTTTTAACAGCTCAGGTTTGATCTAATTAATGGTTCTTTTGTTCGCAGGCCTTCTGAGCGCTCAGGAGAGGATGTGGACATTATATTGACCAGACTGAAAGAGGTCAAAGCCTTCCACAGGTTCCCACCTCCACTCTTACTGCAGATCTGCGCCTGTGCCTTCTATGAATGTCTGGAAAAAGGCATCACATGTACGTACATGTGCACACACACACACACACACACACACACACACACACACACACACACACACCGACATGATAGTTGCCATTATGTGTATGACAATAGATGGTTCTGAGGCTGTCATGCTCAGACTTTATAGTAAGGCATCACATATACATTCAGTATATACGATGCATTTATGGGAAATGGAGGTAAGCACATTTAATCACTTTCTTCAAGTATTTCATCACTGATTCATCATCCAGTTACATTTTAATAGCAATAATTGTTTTCTCTATTAAATGTATAATTAATTTTACATTGTGATATGATATTAGGTAGTGATAGTATACACTTTTATATTTTTATGAATGCATGAATCTGTTGTGTTCATGAATCTATGTCTACACAGCGATTTAGGAAAAAAAAAAAAAAATCACCCAGCACTCTACACTGTTGAAAGCCTTGTACTGTTTGCAGTGTTTCGACAGGGAGACATAGGCACCAGTTGGTACGCTGTCCTGTCTGGCTCTCTGGATGTCAAAGTGTCAGAAACTGCCAACCACCAGGTAAGAGTAAGCCATACAAGTCAGATCACAGCTACATGCACATACTGCTTATTTTTACCTGTGCTGCTGCTGCTGTGTGTGTGTCTCCTCTGTTTCCTGTAATTCCTTTGAATCACAAGATGAATGAATGAATAATGAATCTTGAACACTACGGGGTTCATTCTGTAATTTGCTTTCTATTTTTGTGAAGACGCACGATTTTTCACTGCTACTGTTTTCCTACTCCCTTTTTGTACTATTTTTATCATAACCTTCTCTGTCGACGAGTGCTCTTCATGTTAGAGAGCTGGTCCTGCACGGCTCTCTTCAATGATGACATTGTTCTAGCCCATTAGCTCATGTCTCCCCTGCTTAAATATGCCAGCGCAAAGCTGCCACGGCACAGAAAACAAGCCCACTGAGAACTGTGCTTTCTGCCACTTGGTATGCCCTTTATGCCAGAGTGTGGACATAGCGTTATGGCATACATACAGAGGGAAAGAATGACATGAGGGAGAGAGAGAGAGGATTTGTTCCCCTTAAAGAGATAAGAAGCCCCTCCATTGTGAAACATCCTTTTTATGTATGTAGCCCTAAAGTGCCATTGGTGACCTAGTTTCAGTCGCTATATTTGAAATGTCAGTGTGGACAGTTGAAAAGGTTTCCATAGCATGCAGAATATTTGTCCAAATCAGTGGATGGCATGTGTGAGTGTGTGTGTGTGTGTATGTGTGTTTGCCTCTAGCCTGTCCAATTATATCTAGCACCCAGAGATATTTTCCTTACAGGAGACTCCGTTTACTAGTCCCTCATACTTGAATTTATTTGCAATAATTACCATATATTAATCTGTCTGCTCTTCTGCTAGTCTGTCAATATCTATAAAAAAACAGTGATTATATCTTTTTGCTGTTGCTGTGTGGTGTCTCGGCCTACAGCAATTAATGGATTATGGAAATCGATTCACTTCGATAATCGTCAATCAATTAGAAAGCTTCTCTTGTTGTAAGCTTATAAATTATGAATACATCCTGCTTTCCTGTAATTGAATGTTGTTTTGGTTTTAGACTAATCGGGCAAAACAAGATGCTTGATGACATCACCTTGGGCTCCAGAAAATTGTGATGGAGATAAAGATGATAATTTTGATATTGAAATAATTGTTTTTTGCAGCCCTGGTAGTGTATTTAGCCACAAGCAGGACCAGTATAACCATTATTATTCAGTTTGCCAGGGGCCTCTTTTTTATCCATGTTCATGTAAGTTATTGTTTCTGTGTGGGAGACAAGCTATTGTCTCTGTGTGGGAGAGAATAACTTGACATGACAGCTCACTTTTATTCTAAAACAAGCAGCCGTTTAAACAAATGTGTTGTGTTTGTGTGCAGGATGCAGTCACTATCTGTACACTGGGGATTGGGACAGCGTTTGGGGAGTCCATCCTGGATAACACACCACGCCACGCTACCATTGTTAGCAGAGAGACGAGCGAGCTGCTCCGTATCGAGCAGAGGGAGTTCAAGAGCCTCTGGGAGGTGAGAGACAACGAGTGTTTTAGAAACTGTACGGGCTGCTGTACTGGTTGAGCTGGAACCTCATGATTCAGCAAGAACGCTGTCTTTTTTAACTTACCTGAAGGTTTCAGGCTTGAAAAAAAAAATGTTTTCCCTCAAATTTTCAGATAATCTTCAACTGTAATTGTGCCTTCAACCACAAGAGGGCTGTCCACCATAACGGTGCCCTCTGTTTCACCTGCGAGACCTCAGGTGACACTCAACAGTGAGCTGATAAAGGCATTAGAGAGACAGAGAGGGAGAGCTGAATGTGTATCTACAGTACCCGTGCGTGCTTGTGTGTGGTATTAGATGCCTATTGTTTTCAGACCTTGCTGTTGCTTAGTGAGCATTCACAGCACAAGCGACGATGCACCAGACCAGTGCACCAAGAGCTATATATTTATATATATATATATATACAGTATGTGTTACATGTTTAGCGCCGCAAGTGTGGTGGGAATTTAAAAGTGATAAGTGCATATTATTCCCTGCAACACCATGAATAAAACCGCTGCATGCTGAGATTTCCTCCTGCGCTCAGGTACCTATGGGCTATCAATATTTCCTGAATGGTAAAGAAGAGGTGAGATATTATATCCCGAGGCGATCAGAGTAATTGTGTCATCATTAAGCTGCTGATTATGGCTTAATCTGCTCGAACAAATACTATTTTTCTCTACATACAGGCAGAATAGTGTAGTTAAAACTGAGTTAAACTCTTTCCTCTTTCACAGCAGAGATTTTGGCAGGTCACCACACAGGAAAACCACAGGCTCCATTCATGTAACTTTCCATTCCTGTAATTAACCTCATTACTTACACCTCAGTCAAAATGACGAATCAAAATGGCTCCTTCATATAAAGAATGAGAACAGCTATTGTCCATTCAGTACACATTTTCAAACAGTAGAAAATCTGTGATATTAATAGGCAGTAGATATTAAACCAATAAAAACGCAAAGTACAGTACAGCATGAAAAGGACATAGATGGGGGGGTGTCGAAGTTGAGTATTGATATTCCTGGCTAACACTGGTATATTGCAGATATAACTCCCATCAATAAAACAAGTCAGTGGAAAAAGTTTTGATGAGTCACGTCTAGGATATAAAAACTCACAGTCAGCAGCATCAGATGTTGCAAAGAGATACTAGATCGCACAAACTAGAAGAAGTGGAAGCAAATGGCAGCACTCAATAACCAGGCCTGGCATCTCCTTTGAGAGTTGGCATTGTAGTAGTGGCCTCTCTGTGGGCCTCCTTGTTGAGGTTACCCTCGACATTCACAGGGTCGCTCTCAGGGAGGAAGTCCTGGCAGAGTGGATTGGTTTACTGTAGCTTCACAGTTGGCACCCAAAGTGCCTGCCTTGTTCTTTAGTCAGGCTCTAATCTCATATGCTGCCTCTGCTCTTCTCTTTGATCTTCTGAATTCATTTAGTTTTGCTTTTCATTTTTTTCTTATATGCATTTATGCTTTGATGCTTATAATTCTTACACTACTACTTCCTTAAAAGGACTGGTGTGTAGTATTTAGTAGTATCCTGTGGTGTAGCTCATTGCAACCCCTCACCCTCTCATTCCTAATGTGAAAGATGGCAGTCTCTGTGGAAGAGGACCGGCGGTCTCAGAAAACAAAACCATTCCTGTTTTCAAGTGACTGTACACTAAAGAAAATATAGTTCTAATTATTATATTCAGTTTCTGCCAAACTATGTAAAACCTTACACACCAGGCCTTTCGGTGCACCACTGACTTCAAATGTAGCGACTTACAGGGGACACGTCACAGGCTGTTTACCAGTCTTTGGGACATAAAACTACATATAAAAAAAATAAAGAAAATGAAAATCTGGGGGTGCAGATTGGAAGAAATAAAGTCACCAGACTAGACAAAGATAATACATCAGATTCTGCTGCTAGGTTTTTACTTCGCCGATGAAATAAAGCATTTGAGGCTTTTATTACTGCTTTAAAAGCACAAATATTCAGATTTTCAGATTTTTTGGTTATAAAAAAGTTGCTTATTTAGACTGATCATTGCTATGCGTTATTGTTATGAATAAAAAAAAATGAACAAGACTTTGAACATGACAGCTTTGACAGCTTTTCTGCTCTCGACATCAGTATAAAACTGTATTCATCGCTTCATTGTTGCGCTTTATGAAAAACATGATGACCTCCTGAGTATTATTATCGCTAGATGAAATTACATTTGCTGAAACGTGATATCTCCATGTTACGACACAGGAACATGTCAAAGCGAGATACAACCAGACAATAATTGGTTATTAAAGCGCGTGTGCCATCTTATTATCTGGCTTGTAGTGTGTTTGTTTGTCGTCTAAGTGCACTCAGTCTCGCTCTCTGCTGTCTATTTTAGGACAGTAGACGTAAAGCAGAAAACATAGCCCAAGGTTGTTCTCTTTTGAGTCTTATTCAGCTGATAGTAAAAGGATGTGTGTGTGTGTGTGTGTGTGTGTGTGTGTGCGTGCGTGCGTGCGTGCGCACGCATGGATTAATTTGTGTCGCATGTGCTTGTTTGTGGCGAGGACTAGAAAGCTACAGGATGAATGCAGTCATGTGTTTGATGAAAGGATGAAAGGGGGGGAAAAGAGCGCTGCTCCATAATTCACAACACCAAATGAAAGTGAGATGAATAAACGGGGTGTAAATGTAACACAGCTTGTTGTTGGTGACAGATATGTGTTAACATACAGTTTATCAAACAGCAGAAGGTTGGCTGGCCTGGACTAAGTCTTGCTCACACACCCTCATTTACTCCTCCATCCCTTTCACCTGCTACATTTCTCTTGCCCATTTCCTCTCTCCTCTGTTGGCCATGTCGCGTCTTTGGCCAGCCTCCTTCCTTGCCTTTCCTCCTGCCCTCCCTCTCGCCATCCGCGCACCCTCACTACTCCTTTCTTTCCCTCCTCTGCTTCCTTTCTCCCCCCCGCGCGCCTCCCTCGCTCTCCTCCTCCACTAGAGTAGCTCAGTTGTAGGGAGACTCAGATCACCGTGGTAACCTGTTAGAGAAAGTGGTTTGGTTCTTGGCTTGATTGTGGCAAGAGACGGGGAGTGAGAGACTGAGAAAACACTAGGGAGACTGTGTGTGTGTGTGTGAGAGAGAGAGAGAGAGAGAGTGAGAGAGAGAGAGAAGGAGAGGAAGAAAGAAAGGAGGAGAACAGCTTGTTTTGAGCAGGATGCTATCCGGTGGCCAGTGTGTGAGTTGTAAAGGAGCAGAGGGCACCTCTCTAGGGTTTCAATCCCTCCAGTATTAGGCAGCCGAGTGTGTTACCTCAGGTGAGTCTGACTCCGCGACTGTAACACTGTGTAGTTTGTGTTGTGCACAGCTAGAGCGTAGTGACCGTCATGTTACTAGTTTTTTTTTTTCTTTTTTTTTGTCTCACAAAATGGAAAAAAAAGGAAAATTCCAGAAATGGTTTTGCAGTGTTCTTCATGCTTCTGTGTGTTTGTGTGCAAGAAAGACATTAACAGGGGATGCTTGTGTGCTTAGGTCAAACAGATGCTGTCTCTGTCTCTCTCTCTGTGCGTGAGTGTGTGTGTGTCCGTCCTCAGAGGGCATAGGTTGCTTGATAATAACCTTGCAGAAGAGCAAAGGCAGAATCGGGCACAGAATGACCTGCTATGTATATTTCAGTGTCTCTCCTATAGAAATGCAAACAAATTATTATTCTTAACAGCTGCAAGAGCAGCATCTGTACACTGATTAACCCTGGTATGAATGCTGCTGCGAGCGTGTGTGTGTGTGTGTGTGTGTGTGTGTGTTATATAATGTTAGTTGTTCTGCATGTAAATGATCTTGGTTGTACAAAGGGCTTTGTTTTGAGAGGCACTTGCACTGTGTGTGTGTGTTTCTGAACGTAACGCTGTGTACGTGTGTGTGTAAGAGAGATGGGTTTTGATGTTTAATAGTTGACAGTGTCTTATAAATGATCCATCATATTAACAGAGGTGTGAATGTTTTCAAGACTGACGTAAATTCTGACGCGTGTGTGTGTGTGTTTTATCTTGTAGAAGTATCGTCAGAGCTTGGCTGGACTGTTGGCCCCTCCTTATGGAGCTATGGAGAGTGGATCCAACAATGACAGTGAGTAGGCACACAAACACACACACATATGCGCAAGAAAAAAAAAATGTGTAAATTTTGGTAATATGGTTAATTACTGGACCAAAGTGTGTTTAATTGTATATACAATATTAAAAATATTAACATAGCATTGCAAAACAGAAGATAGAAAATAATTAGATTGCATTTGGATAAACATTAGGCAGTAAGTATAATGTAGTGTCACGTAGTATTATTAATTGGGAATAATAATATTAAGATATTATACTTGTTTTTCCTCTTCAGGACTCACAGATAAGGACAACATGAACTCAGACTCTGCAAACAAAGCTCACAACAAGGTAAAGTCCAGCTTGCTGCTTGGAAAAAGTCTCTCATGGATCATTACAGGAAGTAAAAGCTCCTTCACTGAACTTTGCCAGCACGTTTCAGAGAGCTGTGCCCTTCCTTGTGGTGCACAAAGCATGAATGAACCAGACTCACAACCAATATACTGTGCGGCCCAGGCAGTCCCAGTTTGTCTTGGACGCCTCACCGCTTGGGTCAAGATGTGTGCGTGTGTGTGTGTGTACAGGGCAGAACAAAAGAAAAGTGTTCATATTTTTCATAGCTGGCCTATAGATGAGTGTTGAGTTTGAAAAAATGCTGTAACCATTATTGGAAATCAAAAGGCACTTTACTTTATTCTTTAGAAAAAGTGTGCAGTGCCACATACTTTCATGTTTGTGAATGAACCAGAATGCCAGAATGAATTTTAGAGGTGTCTGTCCTCTGAGAAGAGACAAGTGATGACTCACAGCTGTGATCCTCTGTAGTTATGCTAATGCTAGCTAATGCATGCACATAGAAGAAAGATCCCATCTGCCCAATTAGCATGCTTTGCTTTGTTGTGTGTTTTTTTTTTTTTTTTTTACAGCAGCTGTGTGTTTATACACATCTGCCCTTTTTTCTCTGGTTTCTAAGGTGCAGGTGTGATCTGTATAGGGTGTGTTTGCTTGTATGAGTGAGGTCTTTGCCACAGTTTTACCTGTATGAGTACTGTATAGTGCTCTTTAACCTGGTAATATTATCTTACTGGGGAACTGAGATCTATGACATTATTCTAGTCGTTAGTAGTTTGCCCATGTTCAGGGTCGACTGATAATGTCTTATTTTCTTCAGAATGTTGTCTCAGATTGGTATTTTTTGCCTTTATCTGTAAAAAAATATTACAAATACTAACTATTACAGATTATGGTTTTCAAACAGTTCACCAAACTACTCCGGTGTTCATGTGTGTTCTGTAGATTCCTTCAGAGAAGCTGCAGAGAGCGGGGAAGGTTCTCCGCAACGCCATCCTGTCCCGAGCCCCACACATGATCAGAGACAGGAAGTACCACCTCAAGACATACAGGTAAGAGTATGTTTGTACACAATTCCAGCTCCGACTACGCGCACGCAACGGCTTCGGAAATCTTTATTGGCGTGTGTGTATTGCAGACAATGCTGTGTAGGCACAGAGCTGGTGGACTGGTTGGTGCTGCAGAGTGCCTGCGTTCTCACACGGTCCCATGCTGTCGGGATGTGGCAGGCACTACTAGAAGAAGGGGTGCTCAACCATGGTAATGTGATCTTTCTCTGTTGCTTTTTCATCACATAATGTAAGCAATTTAGGCTCTTTACATGCACAGTTAACATAACATAACAATAGTCAGTTCCCCAAACAAAAAAAAGACAAGAGTTAATTTCTTACTGTGTGTATTCCTGAATGCGTACGTTAGAATTAAGTGCACGTCAGAGTTTGAGTTTCCTTTTCAAGCAAAGCAAAGCCTCTCTGACTCTGAAGTAGTGGTTTTACGTAAGTGTCAGTATGAACACCAGCGTGGAAATGAAATCTAAAATATATAAAATCTCGGCTGAATCTCAAAACCAGACATATCTGTCTGAAATTATGTTTTTAGATACGCTTGTGTCTCTTGACCGTGTGTGCCTGTCTGCTCCTCAGTGGACCAGGAGCTGGGTTTCCAGGATAAGTACCTGTTCTACCGATTTCTCGACGATGAGGAGGAGGATACGCCGTTGCCTAGTGAGGAGGAGAAGAGGGAGAGTGAGGAAGAGCTGCCAGAGACCATCCTCTTCCTCGCTCAGATCGGCCCAGACGCACTGCTGCGCATGATCCTAAGGAAATCGTCAGTAAAAATCAATAATAATAAATACAATAGAATATTTTTTCATATTTCAGTCATGCTTGTGAGTTGGCATCATCTGTAATTACTGCTTTCAAAACGGCCGCCTTATTTTAGCATTAGCATGTGTCATTACTTATTTTAGCGCAGTGCTGTAGGACGTGAAGTACGAAAGCTTCATGGTGTGTTTATTCTGAGTAACCTCTGCGTGTGTCTGCAGACCTGGACAGAGGACAGGGGATGACCTAGAGATCATCTATGATGAGCTGCTTCACATCAAGGCCTTAGCTCACCTCTCCAACACTGTGAGTCAGCCGGTCCACTTTTCTTTTAAAGGGACAGTACAGGTTTCCAAGAAGGCCGTTAAGTCTTTAGAGCCTCTTGCTACACTCTCTTTGTCTTTGTTAGAGGTGGAAGCTGTTGTCACTATCAGTATTTCTCTTACCACTATAAGGAGTCATAATTTTACACCAATCTGCCATGTATTGGTGAGCATTCACCACGTGGAGGAGTCCTTAAGTCTCTAACAGCTCCAGAAGTGTTTTTGTTTTTATGCTCCATATATTCTTGGAATCAGTTAGTGGTTCACAATCCATGTACTTAAATCTTAAAACTTGATTTAATTGTTTTTTATTCCTGTTTCCCTCCATTAACATTTCACGCTGATAAATATAAATTTCAGCAAGCTAAAAGTCTTATGAAGCTAAACTCTCTGTGAGCTGTCTTGACTGGCTGTAATAACTCCCAGCTCGATTGAACTAATCCTCAAAAATCCTGACTTGTGCATTTTTACTGTCCTCTCACACGTTTCTGCAGCGCAGCTAAATCCAATATGACTTGAGCAGTGTACTCTGGTTTGTAGGTGAAGAGGGAACTGGCGAGCGTTGTGATCTTCGAGTCGCATGCGAAAGCTGGAACCGTGTGTGAGTTTTCACTTTGTACACCTCCCCAACGCCACCTTTTCACTCCCCGGTTTTCCACGCGGGGGAAATACGTGCTTATAAATGGATAGAGGAGAGCTCCAGGAATATGTCAGTGGGTCATTCTGAGCCTTCTCACTGTCAAAAAAATATGTGAAAAAAAAGTTCACATTAATGGATTTGTACTTGTGTTATTATTCTTTGTCTCATTTTGATTTGTGGAATAATCATACAAGTTTGGGAACTACAGTTTGAATGGTTCTCAGGCAATTCCTGGAGTATAATCAGGAACGTATTGATTTCTAAGCAGATTTATGGACTTTCATCTTTGACATTGTGACACTGGATATAATAATCTCCTCAGGAAGTATATTATCCACGGGTTTTCAGATTTGATTTGAGTTATAACACCAAGTAGGAGTAGGATTTTGATGCAAATTGCAGCTTATGCCTCACATCTCTCTCTCCGTGCCCTCCTGGTGTGTCGCAGCTCACAGTTTGAAGACCTCTGGTGTACAGAATGTGTGCGTTAATCATGCATGTGGGGGTAATATATGTTTGTCTTCTTTATCTCTTAGTGTTCAACCAAGGAGAGGAGGGCACATCATGGTACATCATTCAGAAGGGCTCCGTCAATGTGGTTATCTACGGCAAGGTGTGTTTCTCCGTTTGACACGCGACCATTATTGTAGTTTTCTGCTTCATTTGATGACATTTCATCTGTGAGTAATGGATTATGTGTATCTGATCATGCCTGTACGGAGCAGACCAGCAGTATCTTCCCCGTGGGGCTGGGAAATACCGACAGTGGAGTTTGGCAAACTCTGCTCAGCTCACCATGACTCATCGCGATGATTAAATAGCTTAAGGGGGTTGTACGCAAACAAAATTTCACACCAGACAGTGATTTTCAGTCACTATATAGTGGCAGTCACTACAGTCACTTATATGCTTGCACACAAGCCGATCACACATAAACACACAAACACATACAGACAAGTACAGATGATTCATCACAGTCCTGCTGCTCCTTGCTCCTCCTTTTCCTTCAGGGCTTGAGATGACTAATAAACTGTGTGTGTTTTATTTGTATCTTTTTTTGAGTGCGTTTGTTTATGTGCGCGCTCATGCATGCCTGTGTGTGTGTCTCAGGGTGTGGTGTGTACGCTCCACGAGGGTGATGACTTTGGGAAGTTGGCCCTGGTTACAGATTCACCCCGTGCTGCCTCCATTGTCCTGAGAGAGGACAACTGCCACTTCCTCCGCGTGGACAAGGAAGACTTCAACAGAATACTCAGGGTAGGTTGACGAGAGATGGACATTTGTCCTCTGAGGGGAGACAAGCGGGCCGCACCAGCACCAAATTACCGTCTTTGGTGAAAACTGTTGCTGTCATTAGTAATCTACATTCCCAAAGTCACCGCCGAGTCAGTGGCTCTATGAAATCTCTCAGAATTCATTTATTTGGGCTGTCAGAGGTGTCGCGGTCCACTATGTACCTTAATATGATGTTTGTCTCCCTCCTCTGGCAGAGGAGCTGTATTACATTTGAACACACTTCCCACATGTCTTCACTTTGATTTTGTTTGTGCGTTTTCAGGACGTGGAAGCCAACACAGTGCGTTTGAAAGAGCACGAACAAGTTGTGCTGGTGTTAGAAAAGAGTCCTCGCGCCTCCACCCTGGGAAGCATCAAGTACGTTTGAGGAGCCTTGCATACACTCCTGCGTACATTAAAGTGCATCTCTCTCTCTCTGTCTGACTCAAAAAAATGGCCCCGTTTTGTGTACTTTAAATGAAACGGTCGACGTACGTCTTCTCAGGTACACTGTGATATCAGGAACACCGGAGAAGATTCTTGACCACTTCCTGGAGACAATGAGGATGGACATACATCACAGTGAACCAGGTAGCTGAAGAGAAAAGAAGTGAATATGCTATTAGGCCTAAATGAATTTTGAATAGATGATTACCAGATAGTCCAGATGCATTGCAATGAAAGAAGGAAGCATGGGGCAATAAAATCTGGATAAATGGATTCATGATGAACGGTATTTTCAACCTCTTGATTTCCTTTTTCCCCCGGCTCACTCGCTTCTGTTTTTCTTTGCTTGTTAGACCCAGCAGTGGATGATTTTGTCCTCATGCACTGTGTCTTCATGCCCACCAGCCAGCTGTGCCCTCTACTCATGGCACAATATCCTTTTTGCCTGTCTATATACAGCATTTGTTTGTGTACCCATTCATCAGGTAAATACATGTACGAATTTAGAATTCCAGCCAGGATATCATGTTGACAGACCCGCTCTGAAATGGACAGGCTCGTCCGTTGTTTGCCGCATGTTATAACAGCGCTACTGTCCTGACAGCATCTTGGATTGTGCAATTTACCGGTTCTGCTTATGGAAGCGCTGAAGCAGCAGTTGACCATCCAGCACTAATGAACTGCTCACCGACTGCACACCTCTTTTCACACCACACTAACAAGTTGTATTCCTGGCCAAGAAGGTCTTTTCTTATTGTCTTAGTCATTGTAGTACAAGTGGTCAGCTCTTTGTGCTAGCACTGCTGCACTCCTGATTTTAGCCTTATTTGGTGTCTAGGATGCAGTGACGAAGGTTTACTGTGGCCACGAGGAGGATGAAATATCAGTTTTCAGTAGAGCATTTTGCCTTTGGAAGTATTGTGCAAATCAAAATGTTTTTGACCGTATATAAATATGGATTTATCCTCTGATGATTCGTTTAGTTTCATGTTGTGGTCATACAGGTTTTGAGATACGTACATACATACATATTTGTATTCATCTTTAACCTCGTATGCACCTACCATGCGGCATCTCCGCCTGGCTCTGAACAGGAGAGGTTGGAGTATGCGCTCAACAGTAAGAGGAGGGCCCTCATTCTGGCCCTGCGCTGGGCTAACACACACACATACATGCTACAGGAGGAGCCTGCTCCCATCTCATTCCTCGAGGTGACCGAAAGCAAACTTTCAAATCATAATAGATGAACAGTAAATGAATATGCATTTGGTTTAAGTGTGGTTCTTCCTCTCTGTCTCTGTAGGAGTTGTACGGGAGCTTATCAAATGATTCTCGGATGTTGAGAGCTTTGAAAGACTTGGTTCCTGACCTGGAGAAAGTCGTCAAGTTACAGTATGTTTCCCAGTTTCTGCTCGTTAAACTTCCACTGTGGTGTTTCACGTACCAGCCACATTCATTGCTTTTTTCCCTACATTTTGTAGTTCCGAAGAAGCCAAATCGACAAAAAAGGTACGTTTGAACCACTATAAATCTATAGAAATTATTTTATATTACCCGTATCATGATGATGGGGACACTGACTACACACTGTCTTGTGTAATTGAACAGAAAACCCTAATCCGACAGTTCAGCAATGGAGAGGAACGGCTGCAGAAGAAACAGCCCATTAGGAACCAAGATGACAGTAAGTTGGTGTGAAGGTTGTCATGTTTACTTTGCCAAAGCAATGAATTTGATCGTTTGTGAATCCCTGACCTTTGCTCCAGTACCACCATCACATTTTGAACATCCTCTCTATGTGCATCTAGTTCTGTTGAAGGTGTACTGCAGTGATCACACATACACGACTATCCGGGTAGCTGTGGCTGCGACAGGAAGAGAAGTGATCAGCGCTGTGGCCGACAAACTTGGCACCACTGATGAGCTGCTGTTGGTCCACCTCACCTCCGCCAGTGGTACGAATACAGACTGATTTTAGATTTTAAAAAAAGAAAAAAAAAACAGTTCACAGCAACATCACATACGGACAGGCTATAATTAATAGGTATACCATGTGTGCTGCATATGCTAGGAGCAGATTTAAAGTTTGCAAAATGAGAAGTGTTACTTCGTGGTCTTCCATGTAGCCATTGGGACATATCTGTGTCAAACTCAACCATAATTTTTCTTACAGAAAAAATAATCCTGAAGCCAAATGATGTGTCAGTGTTTTCTTCTCTGAGCATCAACGGGAGATTATTTGCTTGTCCTCGAGACCAGCTCAACAGTCTGGTAAGAGATGTGTGCTTCCCCTGTTTACTGGAAACTGTGGGAATCATCTGCATTGTTACAATACAGTGTGTAGAAATGTTTTGATTGGAATATATTTATTCTTGAATATGTTTAACCTGTACTCATGGGTGTGTGTTTTATGTATGTATGAATTTGTACAAATGTGTGACTTTGTGTCTGCGTGTCTCAGACTCCTCTTCCAGACCAGGAGGGTCCGACCGCAGGCTCCATGTCAACGTTTGAGCTGATGAGCTCCAAGGACCTGGCTTACCAGATGACCTTGTTTGACTGGGAGCTCTTCAGCTGTGTGCATGAGGTATCACACACATACACGCATGCTCTTCAAGTGTATTGAGTGCCTTTAAAATGTAGAGACTGCAGGAGTAATGTTTGATAGATGCAAGGCGGCAGGACCTGTCCACTGGATTCATTTATAACCAGCTCCCCCTAATGTCTCCTCTCTTCTCTCCCCAGCACGAGCTCCTCTACCACACGTTTGGCCGACAGAGCTTCAGGAGAACCACGGCCAATCTGGACCTGTTTCTGCGCAGGTTCAACCAGGTTCAGCTGTGGGTAGTCACTGAGGTCTGCCTCTGCGGGCAGCTGAGCAAGAGAGTCCAGCTCCTCAAGAAGTTCATCAAGATAGCCGCACAGTGAGTCTGACCTGCTGGTCGCTGTCACAAACTGCGCTCAGATGTTTATCACGTACATGCTTGATTTTTCACTTGCATTGACGTGCTCTGTGTATTTGTCTGCAGCTGCCGGGAGTTTAAGAACCTGAATTCATTCTTTGCCATCATTATGGGGATGAGCAACCCTGCTGTAAGCAGACTGAGCCAGACATGGGAGGTAAACTTGATGTAGCAAGGGTTTTCAGTGAACCTTGTGTGTATGCCACTGCTGCTGGAGTACAACAATGAAATGTTCTGGGTTTTCTTTCCGGCAGAAACTTCCCACAAAGTTTAAGAAGTTCTATGCTGAGTTTGAAAGTATGATGGTGAGTTGCATGAAATTATATTTATATATTATATATGTAGACAGTGATCAGCACAGTTGTGGAACAAACTTAGATGCCGACAGCAGCTTTAGCACTAGGGATAATCCCACTAGTCCCCGAGTTCCAAAGCTCCAGAAGTGAACAGTGTTTATTTTTTTGGTGACAGGACCCATCGAGAAACCACCGGTCCTACCGACTCACTGTCACCAAACTGGAACCACCAATCATCCCCTTCATGCCCCTCCTTCTCAAAGGTACAGCATGTGTGTCTCTCTTAGGAATACCTCAGTCTCCATATCACATATGAATGAACTCTGCTGTTGTTAAATTGAATTCTTTTCTTTTTTTTCACAGATATGACATTTACACACGAAGGCAACAAGACCTTCATTGACAGCATGGTCAATTTTGAGAAAATGGTGAGTTTGCTTGCACATTGAATTGTTACCTTTAGGGATATATTTCATGTGTCATACTCACTCAAGATTGGTGTAACATCTAAAGAGTCTCTTCATCTCTTCAGCGTATTATAGCTAACACAATTCGGCAAGTGAGGCACTGTAGAAGCCAGCCCTTCAGTAAGTCCGCTCATCACTTATCGGCACACCTTCATCACATTCGCATGCTGTCTTTCCAATCACATTTTCCCTCTTTCGCGCCTTTGCCGCATTAGATCCCGACATATGCCAGCCCAACAAAAATCAAGCGGAGGTACGGGGTTACGTGAGGAAGCTCTGTGTGATCGACAACCAGAGGGCACTGACGCAGCTGTCCTACAGGATGGAGCCTCGGCGGACATGAGCTCCAGATCTTCCACCACCATCGCCTTCTCTGTGACGTTAGCCTAAAAAAAACACACACACACACACAAATTACCTGGATAAAAATAACTCCACACTCAACTCAGTAGCGAATCACGCAGTCACTGACTTTAGCACTACTATGGACTATTATGGATCAAGGACTTATACTGTGCCATTAAAAGCCTCTTCTTCCTGGACAGAAAGTGTTCAGCTGCTCTTGTCGCCGTGTCTCCGAGGGTTTTAACTGTACTAGTTGTAACTGTTTGGGACCTGTTAGATAGAACTGTAATGTATAGAACTGGAATCAATATCCTGCATGACTGAACTTCATAGGCTTTGTGTTCTATACAGTGGATTTCTATCGGAGTGTCCTGTAATGTTGTGCTACCCTAAATGAGCCCTAGTTTACAATATATTACTGTACCTGCCTGTAAAGAAAACCTTACTTTCCTGATGGTCCTACTCATAGACGGAAAACACAGAACACCCCATGAACTGTAGTAACCTAGACTCATCATTTTCCCTGTTGAATATACAGATAAATATGAAATCTGAAAGTACTTATTTACTACATAATGAATATATCCAAGTCTTTGAAAATCTTTAGGATTTGATGTCCTTTAGGTAAATATCAGTGTCCCTTAACTAGTCAGACGATACAAAACTACTAAAGTATTAGTTGGATCAAAGCCCTAATGGTATTGCAAAAAGTGTTCAAATTTATCACTGCAGTCTTATTATTTTTGCATTGGAGTACAACTCCTGAAGAATATGAATAATTCCAGTTGATGTTGCTCGGTACGATCCGCTCTGAGATCAGCTGTATATTCAAACCGTCCTCCCTTTGATTTGGAGGCGCTGATCCTAGATGTGGAGTCTAGAGGCAACGTCTACTCGAGGGGACATCTTCTCATCTCTACCAGTCGTGATCAGTCCGTGTAATTTTATTTTTATATATGTGGGTGTAGATTTTGAGTGTGTTCTTGACAAGTGTCATTAATTTTCCTTTTGATCTCAGGAGCTTTTGATGTGACGGTGTGTGTCGAGAACTGCTGTGAGGCTGGCTTTTCCCGGGAGCAGCCTGTAACTGTACTGTATGTGTGGTCTGCCCTGTAAATAAAAAAAAAAGCTAATTTAACAGTGCTCACGCTTTGACGATGTTCTTCAAAATACGCCACGAGTGGCACGGAGACCGTGAATGGTGATACCAGTAAAATCCAGAGCAAAATAACAAATACTAGTGATGCTTTTTCTTAGAGAAGGTGGCACATAATCGTGTGTTAACTTCTAATTTCTAATTCACTTTACTACCACTGAGCTTGTGAAACAGCAGTAAAATGTCTTCTGTGGCTTTGGAAGGAGCTTTGTCAAGACAGCCTGCTTTTCAAATGCTGCATGAGAAGTTTGAAAGATGTGGGCCTGACAGGAAGGGCCTAACAAAAGATACTAGTGAGATATTATGGGACAAAATCAAGGAGCGTCCAACATTTTTGAAACTTGACCCGATGTCTGCTCTGCTGTGTCAGTATTTCTCTTCCATGTTGCTCTTTGATCAAGCAAAATACACGGGACTGCTCTTTTTTTTCCATTTCATTTTTTTATAGATATTTTTTGACTTTTTGTCAAGCTTTTATAGATTTGTACATGGGGCGGATGCTCTGCCAACTGACCTAACCCTTAATAAGTTAATTTCGACTAATCTTGATGATGTGGTTTTCTGACGTAATCTGTCCTTCTGCCATCTATTCCTGACTGTGAATATGAAATATAAAAGACAGTAAACTTTGTTTACAATATGACAATTATAAATGGGTATATATAATATGAAATATCCATGGCATATGTCGCTGAATGGTAATTTCTATTCATTTGAGACATGATCTTTCTTCTGGAGACACAGCTGTAACTTTTTTTGCCTACAAAAAAACAAAAACCAAAAAAAAAAACTTGTCACCTAATGTGACTAACTTTCCACCTACAGAGAAGCCTTTTTTTTATTTTGTAACTGGTGACTGATGCCTGCTCCCCTGAGGAAATCCCTCTGCGGATTCACACATTTATAATTCTCTGTGTTGTTTATTTTCTCCAGCACTTCTGTACTGTGGGGTGCTGTGCGATGATTCACTGGCAGCTTCTGGAAGCTCAGTATGCAGCTTCTGAAAGCTGCCAGTGGGAAATTCAGAAATTTACCCGTGTTTTATTTAAGCTGTGAATCACTCTTAAGTCTCCTCTTGCACTTGATTACCGCCAACAACTGAGAAGTGTACTAACTTCCCCGAGCTGATCTCACCTGTCCCTGCTCAGTGATGTCATTACGGCTATCTTGCTTAATGATGTCACTGGGTCATTCCTGTCGGGTAGAGTAACACACAGTCACTGCCTGGCTACTCTGCTGCGAGTATGCATGTGTTTTATTTAGTTGCAGAGTGTGTGAGAGATGGATTTAAGTATTTGTGGCAGTCATCCTCATTGCTAACTGATTTATTATGTCTGACACACTATAGGCCAGAGCTATATATCTCTGTCTCTATGTGTGTGTGTGTGTGTGTGTGTGTGTGTGTGTGTGTGTGTGTGTGGAGTATGTGTAGTCTATGGAGTGCTTTATATAGCCACAGTTATCCAGGAAGAAGGAATGCCCTGGATGCCAGTGACCATATTTGAACAGTGCGTCTGCTACAGGCAGACTGCAGACTGCAAACCGTACACACTCAAACGCTCACCTCCCCTTCATCTTCACGCTCTGTGCGTGTGTGTGTGTGTGTGTCTCTGCTCTGTGTTGTAGTTACATTGGATCACCACTATCAGGCAATGTAATACCTTGTCTATTAGTGACAGAGGGGGCTTCGACTTTTCCTGACTCACAGGGAGCAAACTTCTCTCTCTCTTTCCAGCACTTTCTAGCTTCTTCTCTCTGACAATCTGTTCTGCTGACTGACAACATCCACGCTGGAGGAAACCACTCCGCCTCTCTTTATTTCTTTCCCTTCACTCGCCCTGTGCTGATTCTCGTCTACTCGTACACTTTCGGGGCAGTGCTGGTGGTTGGGGTGTGCACGACTTCTTCTTTTTTTTTTTTTTTTTTTTTTAGCTGTGTGTGTGTGTGTGTGTATGAGTGTATGTTTGTGTGCGCGTGAGTCAGTATGCCATGTCGTCCCCTGGCTCATCGTTTGTGCAGATAAAGCATGAGGACCTGCTCTTTTATGAGAACTGTGGAGGAGGCAGCTTTGGGAGCGTCTACAGAGCCCTCTGGATTTCCCAGGACAAGGAAGTGGCTGTGAAGAAGCTTCTGAAGATTGACAAAGAGGTAAGGAGAAGACACACACACACACAGGCAGAGACACACAGAGCAGTCATACACTTCTGCAGAAGAGATGCATCATTTTAAGATCCAGAGTATTTATAAGTTATGGACTCATCTGTGTCACATTGCTGCTCCTAACTTCAACATGAATCAGTTTCCACTAATTTCCCAGACTCTCTTTGGACTCATACACCCGAAGCCCCCTCCCTCTCTCTCCCTCTATCCCTGCCTCCCTCACTCCCTCCCTCCCTCCCTCCCTCCCTCCCCTGTTGTCTGCCGCTGAAGATGTTTATCTTAAACATACCTCTCTTTGTCCCCCTCCTCCTCCCACTCATTGTGGATGGAGCCGTTTCATTTATGCCAGCACTCCCCTGTTCCTCCCATTGTGTGTGAGGGCGAGGTGTGTGGTCATCTGGGGCTCTATGCACTTGTACTGGTCCTCGGGTGGTTTTCCACCTCTGTGTTCCCGGCTATCCAAACAGAATTTCCTTCCGTGTTATCAATACTGGGCTGGTACAGGCTCACGGCCCAGTGTCGGGAAGCCGTCAGAAGTTAGGGTGACCCACGGGTGAATTGGGTGCAGTGTTATTGTTGTGGCAGCGGGGCTTAAACAATGTAATGTAAAGTATGCGCATGGGCCGACTGCACAGGACTACAAAGGGAGCTGCGTTTGATTTGTTGTTTGACTTCATCTTTCGCACTCACTTTCTCACACCCGCGCGCAAACACATGCAGGGTGGGCAGACGCGCATAAAAAGTGTGCGCACAGTTCACGTGTAAATACAAATTGATGGATCACGGGAGAGCCGCGGCCTAGCGGATCCTCCGTGAATCTTTTTTTTTTTTTTTTCTGCGACGGTCTATGAGAAATGGAGCTGCCTGTGAACATTGCAATCATAATTCACCTTGGGATCTTTGCACGTATGCTACATTCGCACAGTGGTGGAAGAAGTATACAAATCATTTACTTCAGTAAAAATAGCAACATCGATTACGCGTGCACTCAAGGAGGTGCTCGAGTAAGGATACAGATGTATTGGCAACACACACTATGTATTTTATGTTTTCCAAATATTCGTGCAGAACTAGCTGTTAGATGAAAGTAGTTTCCTTTGAAATATTGTTAAAATTTTAAGGGGCGGCGTTTAGCTCAGTCGATACAGCAACCTTCCCATATGTGAAGTCTTGCTGCAGGGGCCCAGGTTCGAATCCCGACCTGTGCGACCCTTTCACGCATGTCATTCCCCATCTCTTTCCCCACATTTCCTGTCACTCTTCAGCTGTCTCTGTCCAATAAAGCAGAACAAAAAAGGCCAAAAAAGTATAAATAAAATGGAAATACTCAAGTACAAGTACTTCAAAACTACACATTACTACACTACTTAAGTAAACGTCATTAGTTGCATTCACAAGTGTAAAACTCCCTGTGCAAATGCGTGCACACAAACTGATGTCTGCACACGCCGATAATCTCACAGGTGTAAGAACTGATGAGAATAACAGCCATCGCATAAATCGCTCTTTTGGAAGACAAAAACTATTCATGGAGAAAATCTGCGTTCTGAGTGTTTTGTTCTTTTTAAAGTGTCTTTCACATAACTGATGTCTGCTTATTATTGTGTTCCTAGGCAACAGTTGCGTGTTCCACATATGCAGAGGCTGGGACCTATATATCAGTCCAGATTAATGGCATGTTTGTCACTCGGTGTGAAAGGTTTAGAGACCTGTGGTCCCAAAGAGGTTCAGACCTCAGCTCAGGAATCCGAGAGACACTGTCAGGAATAACTGCACAACTGGACAATGAGTTAAAAGGCCCTAACTTTTAGATTTACAGTCTGTCGGGGATGATTTACGCTTTGTTTTCTTAAACATCGTGCTTCCTTGCCAATGTCAGATATTAGGGAACTGAAGGAGAATTGTTCTTCATATCCCTCTGTGTCTCTTTTTTCATGTCTCCTCGTCCAGGCTGAGATTCTTAGTGTCCTGAGTCATAAGAACATCATTCAGTTTTATGGAGCCGTGCTGGAATCTCCCAACTATGGCATTGTCACAGGTCAGACCGTGTGTGTGTATGTGTGTGTTTGTGTTTGTTTGTGTTGAAATCCATGTATCCTTTCAGATGTCCTCACAAGAGCATACACCCTAAACATTCGATTGTATGAGGATAATTCCTAATTTATTCAGATGATAGTTACATTTTGAGGAAGTAATGTGTGTATTTTTATCTTTGGGGTTGCAACCTAATGTATATAAGTAACGTGAGGTTAAGGTTCAGGTCAGGACAAGGGTTAAGGTGAGGCATGAAGGGGTTATGGTCACAGCAGATATAAAACTACACAAGTGTGTGTGTGTCTTGTATCTTTATTAATGTGTATTTGATCCAAGACGTGCCACTTACAGACACGTTAGCACATGCTCCAATGGCAGACAAGTGTTTATGTGTGTGTTTTGAAGTATCGGTGTATACTCCGGAGTGTCGGTTCTTGCTGTGTTTCCTGGCAGGACATTTGTAACTGAGACCGGCATGTTTGGATGTGGTTGTAATCCTGGATGGGGTCATATGGTTAAGATAAAGCACCGACACACACCGCTACACACTTGTCCGGCAACAATTCGCACTGCAGCTGAGTCTAACAGAGACCGACGCTTGCTAAAAATAAAAAATTACAGTAGGCAAAAAGAAGATCTGGTTCAGGGGGATGGAGTTTTGTCCCAGTAAAATGCATTTTTCAGCCGTTTACAAGGACAGATTTATTCTTGTTCTGCTGGCCGGGCTACATACGACTCCTTTGATTGGACGTTATCCTTATCTTTTACTTGCCTCCTTAAATTGTCAGACTTAACAGGAGAATGGGAAAGGTTAAAGGTTCAGAGATAATCTGGATTAGACTGTCACGCTGTGAAGGCTGAGAGCGTTTCCACTCGTGAGCTAACTTCTCTGTGTGGTGTGCAGTGCTCAGCTGTATGTCTGTATATAAAATATGTATTATAATGTATTGAGGGAGTGGTTACATATGGAAATCTATATGTTGTAACTACACTCTGAAACAGCTTTTTTATTCTTTTAATAACCAGTTTTTATGAACCTCACATTGATACCAGTGTAGCCGTAACATCTATGCTGATGAACGAGAGTAGCCGCGCACAACTTGTACTCCTGTACTGACCATTGCTTCTGTGTGTGTGCGTGCGTATGTTCTCACAGAATATGCTAGTGAAGGCTCTCTGTACGAGTACCTTTCCAGTGAGCAGAGTGAGGAGATGGACATGGAGCAGATCATGACGTGGGCCATACAGATAGCCAAAGGTACACCCAAAGAAGACATTGTGACAGTGATATTAATAAAAAAATAAACATGTCTGTGTCAGGACTGAATTATTTCATTGCTGTTGCCGAGCAGCTCAGAGGTCAGAGCGCTGATACGATCACCGCTGTCTTGTAATACTCTTAAGCGAGTTAATAGTTTACACAGCTTTTTATTTGCCTCTTAATCACCGTCTCTAGCCTGTCTGTGTTCAAGACACGCCAACAAGCTTTTTCCAAGCCCGTTGCCTGTTGCAATTACTACTGCAGCAAAATAAAAGAATAAATACAATCTGTCAATATACAGAACAGCAAAACTTCTGACTTCGGATAGAGGTTACATGTTTTAATGTCCTCTGTCCTGGGTTTGAAGGTGACTCAACAACTTAAGGTGAAACTGATGTTGTGTGATGTTGTATACCAATTTAATTTGTTCTCCTTTTTTGTGTGCCGTTACTTTAAGTGCTACCTTTAGCCTACATTTGTAAACTCCAGTTCATTAAGTGGGTTTCTGGGTTAACCTGAAAGTGAGCTCAAACCAAAATATTTTACAGTAAAACTCCAGAACAAAGGGGTAGTTAGTTAATCAGTTGGGTACTTTTAGTTATTAATGCTTGATCTTCTTACAGGGATGCATTACCTCCACGCAGAAGCTCCAGTCAAAGTCATTCACAGAGACCTGAAGTCACGGAACGGTAACACATGACCTTAAAAACACTTTCATCAGTTCCTTAAACTCTTTGCTTCTTTCTCTCTTTGACATCCAACCATGAGCGTTGACTGCTTTCTCTGCTCTCTCTGTTTCAGTGGTAATGACAGCAGACAAAGTGCTGAAGGTTTGTAGCAGCGGTCTTGCGACGTTCAGACAACCCACACACACACACGAGATATTCTGTGTTTTTCTCACTCCTCTGTCTGTCTGTCTCTTTTTGGGTTTCAGATTTGTGACTTCGGGGCGTCTAAGTTCCTGTCCCATACCACCCATATGACGGTGGTGGGCACTTTTCCCTGGATGGCTCCTGAAGTCATCCAGAGCCTGCCTGTCTCAGAGACCTGTGATACTTACTCCTATGGTGTGGTGAGTTAGCAGAACTGTAAAGTGATTTAATACTTTTCAAAACTTTGTTTGTTACCAAATAAAATGAATGTATTGTAAAATGTCAATGTCTGGAATTACCCGCTCAGATTTGTAGCGTTCACAGCTAGAGCATCAACGCTAGTCTGACTTAATCTCAGATTAATCATTAATAATTAATTCCCCTGGATATTATGATTTGATTTAGAGGTTGAGATGCCGTATAACACGCTCTAAAGAATTTCAAAGAAATCAGGTCTGTCTGAATGAACCAACGCGGTCTGTTCTGTGTCCAGGTGTTGTGGGAGATGCTGACTCGGGAGGTTCCTTTCAAAGGTTTCGAGGGGCTGCAGGTTGCATGGCTGGTGGTGGAAAAACAAGAGGTACTCTCACACACACACGCAGACACACACACGTGAGCACACCTTTCTGAACACGCTGTCAGCATTGTAGAGACCCACCAGAGTTTGAGAAGCCCCGAGGAACAATGCGATGCTCTCATGGTTTCCACTGCGAGCTGGTGAGGCTGAGGCTGGGTATTTTTAGGCCTGATGTCAGTTCTCTGCTCTTGTAAGGCCTGGATACACAGCAGTGGAGCCCGGCCAGACTCCCCTCCACCCCCCGGGCTAAAGCCTTTACGAGAGAGAAAGAAAGAGAGACAGAGAAACGGGGGAGAAAAGAGGAAAGATTACAGTGATAGGAGGTTTACGGGAGACGGCGGGGGGTGACGGTTACACGGTGTATGTGTTTCAGTTATTGACGTGTCCGAACCCCCCTTCAACAAACGCACACGCTGGGGGCCAACAAACAACTCGGAGAACATGATTCCTGCGTAGCTGTTGGCTAATCTCCAAATACTCTCCCTAAATAACTCTCTCTCTCTCTCTCTCTCTCTCTCTGTCTCTTTCTCTCCCTTTCCCAGTCTCCCTCTGATTTTCCCCTCCATTGCTATACCTCTCTTCCTGACCCTCTTACTTGCCCTCTCTCCACTCAGAGTCTGTGATATTTTAGGATTAATCCCCGGAGAAAACTGTTTCCATTTACTGCGCTGTACTATGGAGCTGTTTGGGCTCATTCAGACCTTTGATGGTACCAGGGGGTCTTTCATGGAGAGACATTATCCGGGTGGCATGCCGTGATTTAGTGATTTAGTGTTGTTGCTGCAGTTTAGACATCACAGAAAGATGAACGTTGTACCCAGGCACCACAGCACGTACCCATTTTGTCGCATGAATGGACTGAGTGTACGTTAAACAGATGATTAGCTGATCAAGAATTTGTTGGTCTAATTTTTTTTTCCTGGAATACTGCTGCTTCTAAAGGCCGTGGGAATCTGTTTCCTCAATTATAGCGACGCGATCACGTTGGTTCGACATGCACCCACGCATTTTCTCACAAGTTTTCTACCAAAGGTTTCGCATTAAAGGTTTCTTTATATCTTTTTTTTCCTTCTGTCTGCTCGTCTCAGTTTCCAGGCCACTGTCAGTCAAATCCACACCCACACAGCCCCGCTGAAGCACTGAGTTTAGGAGTGTTTGAAGCGTTTAATAAACGATAACGCCTTGAGAACTATTTGAAGGTTTGGCACGGACATCCATGTTCCCATCAAGTTGAATTATAACTGTTAAAACAACAACGTAATTTGTCCAGTGCTTGCGACAACGCGGTAAAACTTCATACATGCTAAACACTAGCTGCACTGTGCTAGCATTGCTATGATGAGCAGTTTGCACACATTTAGGCCAGTGTTGGACTGTATGTGTGGCTGCATCAGATCGTGTTATTATAATATAGTCATGATTATTTTGTGCTTTGGGAAAAAACTAAGTTTCCTGGGGCTTTAAATGGCCGTTAGCATGTTTGATTATTTTTAAAAATGTGGCCCGATGTGATTTTTCTGTTGAAAGCAAACGCTTCTGCTTCTTGTGTTCACGTGTGTTTGTGTGTTTTGGTATCTAGAGGCTGACCATCCCCACCAGCTGTCCAGCAAGTTTTGCAGAGCTGATGAGGAAATGTTGGCAAGCAGATCCAAAGGTAAGCTAAAGGGTCAGAAAGATCCAGCGGTTAATCTCCTTAAAATGTTTCTTACGCCTCACTTGTATGCTCTTAAAGACATTAAAAATAGGTGTGTCAGCTGACTATTTGATCTTGTGCGCATGCACGTACCTACAGGAGCGTCCACAGTTCAAACAGGTGCTGGTAACCCTGGAGACCATGGCCAACGACAGCAGGCTACCGGACCAGTGTAACTCCTTCTTACATAACAAGGACCAGTGGAGGTACACACACAAACACACACAGTCCTGTAGAAAAAAAAAAGCCTGCATCTGCACTGTGTCTGAGCGTGAGGCATTTTCTAAGTGTAAACAGTAAAGTCTCGGTCTCCTGTCAGAGAGACTAATGTGTGTGCGTGTGATTTACTGTACTATAATTCAACATGGTCACACACGTGCCAGCATGTACACACACACACAAACACACGCATACATACACAGCTCTGCGGACTCTAAAGCTCAGGAGAGAAGCTGAATGTGTGACCCTGTGCTCCACTTCGGTCTATAATAAGCTCTCTGGAAAGTGTCCATGGAAGAGATTCCTCTACTCCTCCACTCTGCCCTCGCTGCACCACAGGGAGAACGGCAGAGGGGTGGGTGGGGGAGAGCAGAGAGGTAGAGCAGAAATCAAGTACGAGCCTGAAGAAGAGGAGCGCGGGGAGGAACAGAAATCTGTTGGGTGCATGTGAAATTTAAAACACTGAACCGGAGAGAAACAGCGAGGATACTGGAAAGCGAGGGTGGACACATGATGGGGGAGAGAGGGGGGGGGGGGGCAGAGGAGAGAAGGTGCGAGATTCTGTGCATATTTAACATGAGTACAGCGAGGCAATCAATTCTGAGTGAAGTTTTGGGTACGGGTGGAAAAACTTGGACAAGGGAGAAAGGGGAGGAGGAGGAGGAGGGGGAGGAGGGGGGAGGAGGGGGGAGGAAGAGTGAGAGAGGTGAAGGGGCGGGGATGAATGAACAGGGAGGTATGGAAGGAACACAGGAGGAGGTATGGTTGTGCGTCAGATGTGTCTATATTTAGTTGCTGTGAGAGTTGATTGTGTTTGTGAATGCAGGTTTCATGGACAGTCGCTCACTAACGCTGACAGTGACCTCTTGTGGGAGCAGGCGGTACTGCGGCTTCTGCAGAAATAGAGGGCAAGACAAGCAGACAAAACGCACAGTAAACATAGGTTAAAGTTAACCCATGAGCTGAATCCGCATTTAAATGAAACCTGCGCTGCGATCTTTTAGATGAGCAGTTTTCAAAACTGCCAAAGTAAAATGCAGTGATCCTGAGAGCTTTGACTTCTAAATGAGTTTGTGAACAGAGTATTTTTCCGACAGCAAACGTGTCTGCTCCTGAAATATTTCTCAGCTTCAGTGTCCTTCTCCTGAGTGCCTTTTTGGAATTGAACCTGCCATTTGCTCTAAAACTAGGCCACATCTGCATGTGTAAACAAAGTCACAACACGCATGATGGATATTCTGTCTGCGTGCGCGCATACCACAGGTGTGAAATCGAGTCGACCCTGGAGCGCCTTCGGAAGCTGGAGAGGGAGCTTTACTCCAAAGAGAAGGAGCTGGAGGAAAGGGAGAGGAGGCTCAGACTGTGGGAAGAGAGGCTCATGGAGAGGTCCAACATGACTCCCAGTCCGACCTCCCTACTCATGGAGCGATCAAACATCTCACCGGTAAGTAGGAGAGGAGTAAATCTCTTCGGACAGCTGAAAAGAAAACCATCATCTTGACCCTCCTCCTCTCCTTCCCCTCTCTTTGACTTTATCAGTTCTTCACACCGATGTCCATCGGCTCCTCCGGCTCTTTCTTCCGCTCGCACTCTCAGGACTCCAACAGCACAGGGGTCAGCAGTGCCGGGGTCAGCAGTGCTGGCGTCAGCTGTCTCCTCCGCACCCTCAGCAACGGAGACACGGAGAGGGGGAGCAGCGCGGTGCTGGAGAGGGGGATGGGTTCGCTCGACAGCGGGAGGCTGCACGCCATGCTCCGAGGGTTGCAGGGCAGGTTCGGGGAGGAGGACGAGGAGGAGGAAGGAACCCTGGAGGAGAAAAGCTGGGGGCAGAGGGAGAGGGATGACAGTGGGAGCATGGAGGGAGGAAGGGTGCAGGTGACACTCAGGAGCTTCCCAGGCGGTGTGGTGGAGAGGGAGGAGAGGACGTGGGAGGAGGGGGACCGGGAGAGAGGGGGGAGGCAGAGGAGCAGGGTGACCACCATAGTCCGAGGATACTCAGGCGGGTTCGGAGAGGCGGAAGGGGAGCGGGAGAAGGAGGGAGGTGGGTGGGAGATAGAAAAGATGGGAGACAGGCTAGATGAGAGGGGGATGGAGGGAGGGATAGAAGGAGGGAGGCTGCCGACCATGTTCAAGGGTCTCCACGGGGGTTTGGGCGGCATGCTGTCCTTAGACATGAATGATATCGGGGAGATGGAGAGGCTGGGTGACATGGACATGGACATGGGCGACATGGGAGTGATGAAGGTTGTAGGTCACGGCCTCAGGAGCGAGGTGGGGCTCCGGGGTCACAGGAGTGACATGGGAGTTGTGGTCCAGGGAGTGAGGGGTGACGTCAGCGAGGCCATCAGCCAAAAGATTAGAGGTGAAGTAGGGGTCATCGGTCACTCGGGGGTGCAGGTGAGCATGCGGTCTTCGTCCAATCAGAACTCTGTGAAGAGCTGCAGCGTGCGACACGGAACCAAGATCAACATGGCTACCGCCGCCATGGACATGATGGAGCTTGATTGGTCTGACAGTGACTAGAAAACACACGAGCACACACGCACAGAAAACACACATAGGAAAACACACACAGAGGCCAAACTAGAAAGATTTTGTTGGCACATACAGTATCTGAGCTACAGTATGTGCATTAGGATCTCCAGTCGAAAATGAGCTGGTATACACACATTTCTTTTTGTTAAATTTTTTTTTTTATTGAATGGATGAATACTACACCCATGTGTACTGTGAAGTAGGAAGGAGCAAAAAGACAATGAGCGGTTGTCTCGTCACGTTGTTAGAATGACTTCACCTGTGTAATTTAATGTGCTATTAAAACTGCTGCATAACATACTGTAAGAGGTACAAGTGTTACAAAATGACACACTTGAATGCCGCTCTAATGAAGCAGCACTTTTTTTTCTCTCTCTCTCTCTCTCTCTCTCCCTGCTTATAAAGAATCTTGTAGTTTATAGATTTGATTTGTTCAAAACAAGCTTTGACTTTATCAGTTCTGTGACCTAGTGTGTGAATTTTTGGCATTTCTTTCTGTATATTTTATCATTTTTCAATAAAAAGAAAAGAAAGTCTGATTTCACTCCTGTGATTTTGCACCATTAAAGCAAGCCTCCGTCCTCCGGTACATCTGTATATTGCAGTATATGTAAACTTTAATAAGCAGCACTTTGGTAAGCAGAGGATGCTGCCCCCCCCCCCCAAATGGTAACACACCTACCTTTTCCAATACAAAATCATCGCTCTAAATCTCCCTCTCACACACTGAGCAGCAGAGCCACTCCTGCCAGCACCCACTTGGCGGGTCTCTCCCTAGTTTTGAGGCTGAAAGTCCAAACATATGTGGGTCCTCTGATCTTGGTCTTGTAGAGCGGGCACTCGTAGATGTTCCTGGTCTCCTGGCGGTCATTGGGCACGGCTCGAACTGAGATGACCGGCATGGATGGGGTCAGCTCCTTTAGACGGGCCTCAGTGATCACGCCGGCCTGAGTGTCCCACCTTGCACCTGTGGAAGGACACGTGAAGAGGAGAGGAAGCACTGGGAGGGAAGGAAAGCTTAGGAAAGGATCTAAGTATCTTGCTCTGTAACAGAAAAAGGACCTCCCGACAGACGGGGAATGAAAGACGGCGTTCGTCTACCTTCCATGTAAAGCCCATAGACGTATGCACCCTCCCTGGCCGGCTGGTTGAACTCTTCCTTAAACTTCTTGGTCACATCCACTGTCAGGTTCACTTTATCCAGGGGCCACTCGTTCTTACGTGCCAGAGACTGCATCACCGCTGAAAGGCCAGAGCAGACAAGGTGATGCAAGAGGGAAAAAAATAGATTGAGGAGAGTCATGAAGAGATTTTAGTCAAACCAAGGTAGTATGAACAAATGTGAGTTACCAGTGAGGAAGGACTGTGGGTTGAAAAGTCCAGACAGCCAGACAACACTAGGCAGAGACAGGTCCTGAGTCCAGCTGTCTAACTCTTTACAACGCTGCAGTACATCATTATACCTGACACACACCCACACACAAAGAGAGAGAGGGATATATACACACATGTATTTCTTACACCCGCTGGATACATCCATATGTAATGTACAAGTACCCAAACAAACAAAAACATGATTTATAAAATGTATTCCCACATTTTTAAGTTCACATTCAGACACACACACACACACACACACACACACACACACACCATGTAGCCAGGCTGTAGGTGGACGGGTAGGCCAGCTTGGTCCAGGTATCAGGGACGTTGTCAAAGAACAAGGCTGTCTGCAGCTTCTCCATCTCAGAGGAGATGGCCAGTTCACCCTTTGGCAGACACATTTAACTGTCACTATGACTACACACACTCAAAGGAGCAACTTTAATAATTAATGATGAGGGCTAAACACACAGGTATAAGCACACCTTGAGTCCCAAATCAAGCTCCTTGAGCGAGCGCCGTATCTCGAAGATGAGCGTGTTCATGCGCTCACACTCCTGGAAGCAGACCAGGATGTACGGAGAGCGTTCGGCTGTCTTGGAGGTGATGTCGGACATATTGTACTCCTCCGGGAGCTTCTCCAGCACCTCATCTAAAATTGTTTTCACCTGATGGGAGGGTGGGGTGAGTCATTATTAGAATTAGACAATTATAGCGATCTAAAATTGCTGCCATTGTGAGTAATTCAGATTCAAAGAAAACAAAAAAAAAAAAACCTGAACGTGGATAACTACCTTCTCCTCCAGGGTCTGTGAGGCTCCCTCCCCCATCACGGCATCAGGAGACTGCAGCTCCAGCAGAGTGTGGAAAAGGTTATCGGATGTTACTGTCAAGAACTCAATTTCTGCGTTGGGGTGCAACCCATAATGCACTGGGCTCTCGTGGGGGAGCATTTCATCTATGAAATCGTGGTAGCCCTGGAGATGTAGGGAGGGAAAGTCATGAATGATTAGTGTTATTTATTCATAACAAAACAGACGATAAGACATTTGTTACTTTTATTTTAAGGGTTTTACTGTCAGACATTTTAGTTTATGGACTGTCCCTGTAAGAACTGAACTTTTAATCTTTATGAAAAGACACATCAGGATGAAGTTTCTTTTCAGAGTGGTTAAAAGTTCTCCATGAGGGAGATCTCACAAGTTATGAAAGTTTTAATGAAATGTTTCCTCCCTCTAGTTACCTGGTAGTCCAGGTTGGAGGGGACGACAAACCCGGGAGCCAAAGCAAGCTTCCGGTCAAACTGGGAAACAAAACACTTTTTTTTAAAATTCAGATCTTCAACACAATACAAAACGTGATTATCCCAACCCAGGTAGCCAACATTTCCTGGCTTTAATCTAGCACGTCTGGTTGCCAGACAACAGACACTTGGATGTGCAGTCTGGCCCAAAAGTAGCCAAATTGCTTCTAACTGGAGCTCATTCTCAGCACAAAATGGACCAGCTCTGCAATCCAAAAACACACAAATCTGGCAGCCATACACTGTCTGCACCGAAGCCAGTTCACGTTTAGTCCTCTTCCGCTAGAACACGGCCGAGTTTTCAGACAGTCAGCCACACTGGGGAGGATTACATTCACGTTTTCCTGCTTTGTCTTTCTGCCTCGTGAACAAACCTGGTTGGGCTGCATGTACTCTTCCAGGTACGTTCTGCACAGCCGTCTGTCCCAGTCATCAGTGATGTGTCCTCCATACATGATCTCCCCGAACAGATACCTCAGGTCCTCCCATGGCACCTTCATCATCACAATCATTATGAAAATCACTGCCAATGCAATCATCACCTTAAATCATTCTTGTCATGCTGTCATGCACCATCTCATCCACTCCTAACACCGCTAACACATCCCACCTGCGCGTTAGCCTCCAGGTAGTTGTAGAGGACGTTAACCGATATTGTCAGGTCTCCAGTGTTGAACGGGTACTTTCTATTCCAACCCTGGGGTCCAAACTTCCTCCTCTCTGCCACACAGGCATGGAAATAACACAGGGAGAAGAGGATGGTCTTAAACTCCTGCTCGCGGCTGCACTGGTCCAGGATGTCCTAGAAAGGGGCCGATGGATGAATACATAAACAAACTAATAAGCACGGCTAGCACAAAGCAGACAGTGGAAACGCACCTGGTCAAAGTTATCAAGGGCTGCATGCAAATTGGCGAGCATGCCTGTAGGAGGTTCGTTGGTGATCTTGATAGCGTTTTCCAGGATGCCCTGAGGAAAACATACAAGATCAAAAGATTCATATATGTATATATTTGTAGTGTACACTGCAGTAGCTCTGCAATGAATGGGAGTCTACATTTATTACACTTGTGTGCCTGATGCGTAGAGATGATCTTCCTGCATGTGCATGCAATCTCTACCTGCGGGATAATGTGTTCTTGGGGTGTTGGTGCCGGCTCAGCGCTCATAAACACTCTGTAGTCCGGATGACTGCCTTCACAGCAACGCTCCAGGAGCTTCTCAAGTGAACCCAGCCAGCGACCAACCAGGTGGATGTTCTACAGGGAGCGTGAACGAAAGCACACAATCAAAATCCAGTGTAGTAGATAGATTATTTTTGGTAACAACCACACCGCTGAAATGATTCTCAGTTATCATTCAGACAAATATTTCTCTCCTGTGAAAAAGATATTATTTCTATCTATCCAAACATTTAGAGTAAACCGATCTCTCTCTTCCAAACAGACCTGCAGTATAACCCAGTGACCTTCCTTAGCAGCCTTTTCCATGGCAACCTCAGCCACGGCTTCCTGGCCCTGGCCCAGGGACACATTGTGAAGCTTCCCAAGGTCGATGGTGAAACCCAGCTTCCCTCCTGGGAACATGCAAGGTTGAATTTTAAGTCTTTCTATACGTGAGCAAAATCAGAATCTTTATGTTGTCATACTGACACTGACACTGAAATACATTCTTTATCATCACTAATCCTTTGTACAGTTCCAAAGACTCTCCATAATTTCCTCTGCATTCGTCTAATCGTTGTATTGTCACAATGCTATTGGCATTTGTACAGCCCATCAGGGACACCTCTTTAATGTTATATTGTGAGTGCATGCAGTCTGTGCATGTTTACGGTACCCAGTGATTCCACGTCTTTAAGTGGGTCCACTCCGGGGGAGAGTATGAAGAACACAGGCGATGCAGGACCACTTTCTCTGAAGGACTTTGCAAATTCAGTCTTTCTGCCCTCTGTGTACTTCACCCCAAGCTTCTCCTCCACAAAGTTCCTACAGTGTGAAATAAGAAGAAATGCAACATCCGGCAGAACCAGCAGACAGGAAAATAGGAATCACTGATATATGAAAACACAAGAGGGAAATAAACTCTTCACCTGAGAGCATATGTCATGCGGTCGGGTCTCAGGGCTCTCATCATGATGAGTTTCTGCAGGGAGCTTTTCCCTTTCCACTCCTGAGGAAACTTCTCTTTCTCTGGACACTCGGACTCCACCATCTTCTTCCAGCGCTTAGGAGAGCCTTCAATGTCCCGGTCCAGACCGCGAAACTCATCGGTGAAACTCATCACCTGGGCAAAGACACGGGACAGCAATACTGATTACATGATTTACAGATGTGAGAGAGCAAAAACAACAACAAAACAAAAATAACAAAAATCCTGTGTGTGTGTGTGTGAGTGTGTGTGCGTGCACCTTGATGGCACTCCACGCAGAGTTGGAAAGGAATTCAAGAGGGCTGACATAGTTGTGTTCGATGTTAAAACGTAGCAGGAAGTCCAGCTCTCGCACATTTATCTCCTTACTCATCAGGAGCAACTAAAAGAGAGAGAGAACAATGCCAGGGACTAAACACACACACACACACTCCCTCTCTCTCTCTTTTCAACACGTACACATACAGTACACACCTGGAAGGCTAGCTGTGCAGTAAAGGTGAGCTTGTCTCTCTCAAATAGTCCCCTGCTGATGTAGTTGAAGGTGGAGTAGGTAACGCAGTCTATGAGCGTGTTTACTCTGCTCTTCACATCCTCAGAGGCCTCCGCCATCGCCACCGCCTTGTGGAAAACCACGTTAAAGGCCTGAGAAGAAGATGTTATCCAGAGTTTACCACGTGATCTTTCTTAGGTATTATAGTTTGTTCTGTACTCCTTTACCTTGAGGCTGAACTGGTACATGGGGTTGATCTTGTTGAGATCGTTCATTATAAAGTAGAGGAGAGAAGCTCTG
The DNA here is from genome assembly GCA_023373845.1 of Nibea coibor. NCBI lineage: Eukaryota > Metazoa > Chordata > Actinopteri > Sciaenidae > Nibea > Nibea coibor. The sequence goes on along the minus strand of CM041725.1, from coordinate 14,698,819 downwards.
ACAGCGACTGGGCGGTAGTGTTCTCTGGCTTCGTTTATCATCACTTCATTGACTTTAGCTTCCAGGACCTAAGAGAGAAGAAGGGATGGATCGAGTGAAGGTGAAGGAAATAAAGAGGAGATTCTGTTGGGATGCAAAAACTAAGCGCACACGTTCACCCCGTTACCTTCATCTCAATCTCAGCAGCTGTGTGCTTGGTGGTTTCAAGCTTCTCCACCAGCACGTTGTCACCCAGGAAGTTACTGTCTGCGGCAGACAGCCTGGTCAGCAGCTCGTCCTCCAGGAGCTTCAGCTCAATCTTGAACATGTTCTGCTGTTTGGTCAGCTCACTCTGCAGGGAGGTGCAACAACATCAGCGCAGATTTGATTGAATACTAGAATGAAAAAATGATTACATTATAATGAAACAAAACCGGCAAAAGTGGAGTTATCTAATCTAAAATACCTTTTGCCAATTTTACTATTATAATAATTTATACTGTAATAAGAACAAACATGATGGAGGAAAGGAAGATTCTAATAACTGGTCTAGCCCACCTTGAGGTGCTCGAGGTCAGGTCTTTCCTGATTCACCACCTGGGCCAGGAGCTGGTCCTCCAGACCATCCCTGGTCACAGTAAAATTAATGAGGGTGGTCTGGGCTTGGATCTCGGGCTTGTAGTGAGGATTGGCCAACTTGGTGTGGAGGATGAGTCTGAAGCCCGGGTGGAAGAAGCACTCCTTGTCTCCAACTTTGATACAACTGTGAGGGAGTGTTAAAAAAAAAGCGTGAGAGGAGAAGGCAGAAAACTCAGAGGAACACACACTCGTGTGTGTCGTCTCTCGTGTTACCTGCCCTTCTTGATGGTGTGTCGTCCCAGCAGAGGGTCAATAACGGGGTCGATGGTCTCCTCAAGGTTTTCTATGAGGACTGTGTCCCCTGCTACAACAGCCTGTTCTATCACATCTACATAACTGGAGCAAAAAATGAACATTTGCACAAATAATGTAAGTTCTCCCTTAGACCACAGATGTATGCTATGTTACAATGGTGCTAGATAAAAAATAACGCTCACCCTCTCTGCCCTAGACTGATAACCTTGAGGTTGTTGCCATAGCGACTCTTGATCCACTTGATGCCTTGCAGCTGAGGGTCAATGAGGAGAGGCCAGCGCTCACCTGAAGCAATACACGCATGACCCACACAGGCAGATATGACAGTATTATTGCGCAAGCCTGTCATGGCACACTTTATACCGCCTGCTATCGTCCCTGTGATGACGGTGTGATATAGTATTTAATGCCACCACGCACAGTTAGTGAGGATGGTCGCATTCTGGGTTGACATTTTGTCTCCTGGTAAGCCTTCATTGTTCCACTGGGCCACCATTGCATCATCTGTCAGCATCAACACTGGATCTAAGCCTTCTGTCATCAGGATGGGAATCTGATGGAGTGTTAACATGGAAATCTAAACATAATCTCTTGTTATATAGACAAGCAGCTTTGGGAATCATAGAGGGAGAAAAGAGTTTCACATTAAATACGAATATAAACTTATAGCTTATAAATATGTGTTATACATAAGCGTTTCAGTATTGTGACCTTCTGGCTGCGCAGGAAAGGCATCCAGAGGTTATCCAGCAGCTCTTTCCTGTACTTCTTGGAAAAGGAGCCGGCATAGGAGATGAAGGCTGCCGTTAGGAGGACGTCTCCGCTGAGAGTTTCCTCCTGTTCATGGTACTGAGCCACTGAGTGGGCCCAGCGCACATTCTCACTCTGAAACATTCACATACTCATCAATCAATACTGGACTGGACAATACTGTACAGTATTCTGCATTGATACACAATAATGTTGCATCGGTCGCTGCTGTGCCCACCTCCAGTCCTTTGACCAGCCGATTGGCCAGCTCTATTGTCTTGTTGGTGTGGTTGACCTCTTCCTGAAAGCGCAGTTTCTCTGATGTGGCTTTCTCAAATGCTGTTGTCAGAGTTTCCAGGCTGCTGTCCAACTCCTAACAGAGACAGGGGAAGGGGAACAGCCAAAAAAATTTGATGAGTTGTGGCTGCGTATGTTTCTTGAGAAAAAATACCTCATATAAATGTTATTTTAATGCCATGTGCAAGCTGTAAATGACCAGACAAATAACACAATAAACCAAAAACAATAAAAAGGTGCAGAGCCAGTACAACCTATAAAAAAGCTGCAGTCCTTTATGACAGTCACATTATTAAAAGCCAATATTAAAAGCAATATAAATGTATTTACAAATGCAAATAAAGAATGAAAGAAATCCATAAAAAGAAAAGGAACAGTGATCTAAACAGACTTACAGCCAGTTTCTTCCTGATGACCTCCAGTTTCTCAGCAGCCTCAGCAAGATCAGCGTTGGCCTGAGCTAGACACATCCTCTTCATCTCTACCTCACAGAACACCTGTAGACAAAACAGACACACGCACATATACTCACAATGATTCATTATTTTTTGGGATTCATTGCAAATGCAGTGCAATTAGCTACATTTAGAAGCGTATGCATATTTGAATCAATAAAACATCATGTAGTTCTTTCAGACATGCAGACAAAACCATGACTTGCCATAACCGTTTCATCATCGTTCACATCTCTGTACTAAAAAAATGACTCAAAGTGACTTAATCTGTATAATCACACAGAATATTGTGCACACACTATGAGGCAGCAAATCAGAGTTGTACTTACGAATATCTATCCAGGGCAGCACAATAGTTGGTGAGACAGAAAAATCGATCAAACAAACAACAAGACCACAGTGCTGTACGCTGAAAAACATCACACACCGGCTCAGCTCGGGTGACACTAAATATATGTGACAGCCGGTGTATTGCTACCTCGTGGAAGCGTATGATGTTGATCACCCAGGCGCAGAGCCCCGCAGCAGCCGAGGATTTCTGTCGTACGAACTCTGGGTTGAACTCCGGGTCGCTGAGGTGTTCGTCTCTCACACACCTCACCGTGGCCTCGGGGATGTGCTCTTTGTCGAAGTTCACCAGAGCCTGCAGAAAGTCATCCACCTGGAAGAGAAATAAAGTAGACTTTAAAACCTGGAGTGCCTCTCTGAGATTTAAAATCTCTTTTATAAGAGGCTGAGACAGCAGCAGCACACAGTATAAGAAATATGGAGCTTATAAAATAACTTTTAGTCAAATAGCTCAAATATGAACATAAAACTTGGACATAAAGATTCAGCAAATCATATTCAACAATGATAAAATAACAGCAGTCCATACGTCATTATAACAAATATGAAAACATACACAGTGAATATAAATGTTGAATTCTCAGTTGCGTTGGCAGCTGAGACAAGGGGCAAAGAATAAAATGCCGGTAAGTCATTTTAAACGTGACACAATGTTATTTCAGCAGTTTGGGGGGATTTATTAATGATGGGCTTTTTGGCTGCGCGCTAGTCAGCCATTAATCTAAGAAACGCTTCACATCACTGTAAAATATCACCTTGCTCATGACCATCTTGGAAGCTTTCCAGCTGCGATCTTTGGGGATTCGGCCCTGGGGAGAGAGCAGCACCAGAACAGCTGCTGAGACGTTGGTGACAATAGCTGGAGGGTTGGGGAACGTCCTCAGCTCTGTCAAGTTCAACTGGATGAGCACACAAAGACACACATAAAATTTTCATGTGGGGGAGTTGAGATGGAGCCAACCTGGCAACACATACTCTTTTTGTATATTTGCACCGTTAGCCTTTGTTACACATAAAACAAACCGAAGGAAATAAAATAGAACAAATAAAAGAAATCAATTGTGGTGAGAGGATTCAGGTCTATTTATGCACGCATGAGTGATTTACCCTGTTCAGTGTATTGAGGGCTGCGTTGGCTGCCTGCAGGGCAGGTTCGGCCTTGGCAAGATCCTCCTCAGTCTCCTGCTGCTGTTTGGTGACTTCAGCTTGGATCGCTGCCACCTGAAGAAAAACAAAACAACAAAAAAAGAAGAGGTGTGATATCTACTTGGTACTTTAAATGGATCTCTGCTCCTTCATCCGAAATACACCGCAAACTTTGTGATCCAGGACTTCACATCTACTTTGACGTTGCCCAAAAGCCTCCACAGACACACACAGGTTTACCTTTTGCTCCTCTTCATCCGCCACAGCTCTCTCTTGGTTAAGCTTGTCTGTCTGTTGTCCTATTTTATCTAAGAGAGCCTCTATATCTGTGTTCCTCTGCCACAGCTCCACCTCCTGCACGGCTAGCTTGGCTTTCAGATCTTCTACCTGAGTGAAGGACAGACAGGAAGAGAGCGGGATATAAAACCACTGAAAAGGCAACACAGATTTGGAGTATATAGTATGCCGACAGACAGGGTAGAGTCCATGTTTCTACGGTATAGTGTATACTCTCTGACCTGTGAGGCAGTCGTCTGCAGTTTCTGCAGGCCGTTCTCTAGTCGCTCCATCTTCTGGGTCAGCTCTGTGCGTTTTTTCCCCAGCAGGTTGCCGTACAGTTTCATAAACTCCAGGAAACTCTTTGGGGTGGTGTAGTTGAAGTGTTTCTCATTCTGCTGGTACTTGATGTTCACCTGTGCCGTGTGGACAAACAAGAAAGCAGAGCGATGATGTCAGAGAAGGTGTCAGGAGTGGTTATCGCCCATGGTGCTTTACAATACACCTCACCTCATTGACGCTTGTGTGCGCGTAGGAGATAAACTCACTGATGGATGCCCGCACATTTGGCTGCATACACACAGACAGAGATTTAGGGAATTTGTTATATTAGCAGGCAACACTTAGAGTAGCAAGAATGTTTTCCCCAATAAACTAAATACAGTTGTTATTTAGTTGTTCATATTTATGGACACCTACTTCTGCACATTGTGTTTCAAGATACAAGTTTCTATTCTTAAACTCCCAAAGAGCGGAGGAAGTTTATAAATATGGAAAAGAAAGTGAAGCTATGTGGTTGGTGAATGTGCTGTCACCTCCAGTCCAGGTATTTTCTCTATGAAACTGGAGCTGACAGACTGCAGGGCGAGCTGAGGCCAGGGGTGGAACCAGTCTATGGCTGTACAATTCACCAGAGCCGGAAACTTCCGTGCACGTGTCCGCAATGTGAACCCGACTGGGGAGAAACACAAGACGACCTGGTGGACAAAGAGGATGGCAGACATATTTTAAAATCAATGACGAGTTTAAATAAAGCAGGTATCACGTTGCACTTTGATCATATGTGGCTACATGTTACATGAAGAATGTTTCAGACCTTGAGCTGTCTTCGTATCCTCTCAATAAAGAAGCTCCAGCAGTTGTCTCTGGTATCTATGAGTCCTAATCCTCTCAGCTCCATCCGGATCGACGTCACTATCATATCCACTTCCTCATCACTGAACAGGTCTGGAATATCCCCTAAACAGCACAAACAGTGCTAGCTCAAAAAATGCCCATTTGTTCCTATACAGTTGATGTAAATACAGAATTCATCAGATTATGCTCTGAAGGTTTCTGATAGTGCCGAGAAGAACGTAAACTTTCAGTAGCTTTTCGCCCACGTATTGCGTGAACAGGCGCTCATTCTAGGTCAGTAGAGCCAAACCTGAAGCCAGCATATCGTTGATGAGCACCAGGAAGCGTTCATCAGGAATCTGAGCGTCAGTATGAAGGAACACCGTCCCAATGTTCTTCACCCCCACTTTAATATACAATGCTGCGATATCACTCTGCAGATGAGAGATAGCAAAGGGACCATAAATATATAAAAATATGGCATGCTCCAGTTGGAATGGCATTTTATATCTCTTGTGCAGGCTTACTTTAAGATCATTGATGCCGTAGCCTTTGCGCAAAGTGATCTGGAAAACCTCCAGCATGCTGAGGAAGGCAGCCAGCCGACACAGACTCTGCTTCCCACTGCCACCAACACCCACCAGCAGGGCGTTACCATAGGGGGCCTCCAGGATACGACTGATACGACACCTGAACACAAACATCAGTGCAGACAGCGAGTGTATGGTCTGTAGTTTGCATATGCGTCTCATCTGTGCAAATCCCCAATTGTGCATGTTAGCAGATGGTGTATGTTTGACTGCATATTGTGAGTACTTACACATGCTGTATAGCCTCTTCAAACAGTACCAGGTCCATGACAGCATGCAGCTCATTATAATGCTCCAGAGCATCAGCCAGTGTCTTCTGGAGTTTCTCCCAGTCTGAAGCCTGACAAGACGGGCAACAGCGTCCAAGTAACTACGTGGCAACTTCCAGATGCATAATAAAATTAAGTTCTTATCAAGACTTGAGTCGATTAACTTTCCATTCAAAACCCATATAAAAAAGAAAGGTAATTAGTTTGCTAATGACAGCGCATTCTTTCTCATTCGTTTTCAGACAGATTAAACGTGACAGCAGAATTTATACCATAAGGTCTTTGAATATGCGAGCTACAGAAATCCACATGCTAATTTGATTCAAGTCCAAAACAATTAAATTCACCCATTTTATTACTACAGTTAATAAAGAATAAATGGATGCTTGAAAGGAGCAACATGGACGCCAGACTGGAACAGCTCTGTTAGCTATTCATCAACAGAGCTGGCATCCATGTTGTGTGTGTGTGTGTGTGTGTGTGTGTAGAACCTGATGATAGCGAGGCTCTCCCACTCCCTGGGCAAAGTGACAGTACACCAAAGGCTGGTGGATAAAGATAGACTCATCTATTCCCTGGTGAACAAAAGCAGAAGCGGAGATATGAAAAAAGCAAGAAAACACTGAATGTACAACTGTGTCCGTGGCTAGAAATAGACTAATTATTTTTGGCAAATCAGTACAGCATACAAAACTGTATGAGAAGGCCGAGACCATCTGTGTTTTTTTACATTAGTTGATCTGCCACAAGAGGTTGCTGTTGAATTGACTGAAAAAAGGCACCTGCCACCTCATATCATACATTCATAAACATTTTAAAGATGAATATGGGACTGTATGTTCCTTACCTCAAAATATCTCTTGCCAGTGTCCAGTAGGATTTTGTTAAAGAGTTCGACATCTTTTTCTTCCATCAGTTTGTCGGAGTAGACCCTGGAGCTCTCATGTAGCCACAGATGAACCAGGTCCATGGGGTAACGGATACTCTCCGGCAGGGCAAACAGGATACCCTACGCACAAAGATACATGGGGTAAATAATCGCGTCATTCATTCAGTCGCACATGCTTGACAGTAAAGTATAAATTTATTTGATGCATCTCCACCCCCGCAAGACAGGTGACAGATATAATCAGATATTTGTGGTGTGACAGCTGAAAAGGATATTAAGTCATCCACTTGTTATTCCCCTATTAGCTTTCTGTTAGCGTACATCTCTATCAAAGAATTCAAAGCCATTACTTCAAGTGCCTCATCAAGGAGACAGCAGTCATTTGACATAATCTAGTTTTGACTGCGTGTGTATTACCTGGAAAATATTAGACAGGTCTCGCAGGTTGAAGATGTAGTGGAAGCGTATCGCTGTGGGGAGAAAGTTCTGGCTGACTTTTTGATGCAGACAGATAGCTGCCTGGATGAGCAGAACAAAGAGATGGATGGGTAGAAGAAAATCATATGGACGTCATTATGGACAGAACGGCTGATAAATTGATAGTCAAAGACTGAAATCTGAGATTTATGCTGTGCTGATACAGTGAGCGTACCTGTATGAGAGTTCCAACTGAGCGGGAGACGCCGTAGCTGAATCCCCCCTGAAGGAAGTGAGCTGACAGGATGCTGGAGAAGATGGTAGCTAATGCGTCGGCGCTGGGGAAATGCACCGCAAACACGGAGAAATGTCTCTGAAACAGTAATGAGATGTGACAATGACTTTCCATTAAAACTCGGGAGGAAGAACCTGTTTGAAATGTAATTATTCAGTACATTCACGTTATCATTAGTTATTGGCTTTCGAGGACATTCTAACTTTAATTTGACTTCTGTTTTTTTTCCCCCTTGTTTGTCATTTCTTAAACATGTAATTGCTTCTTGCTTTTACTACTGATTAAATCCATCCTGTGTTAATTTGCACCTTCGTGATTACTTTGTAAAAATGCTTAATGAACTAATTAAGTAAAGTAATTGTAGCTGAAAAAGCAATAGTGATGTGTATGTGTTGTGTGTGTGTGCCTGTAAGCTTGAACATCTATACCTGTAGTCGGGGGTTAATGGAGAAGCTTCCAGCTGTTGGATTCATACAGGTAATATATTGGCAGTTATGTATTTCCTTCAGCACCAGTCGTTGTCTGTCATACCTACAAAGGTTTTGCCTGTTTAGATTCAAACTAAACAACCAGAATTCACTGCAGCGTGCATGTATTCACACACAGATGTGGGTATGTAACCATACTCTACATTTATGCAAAAATGAGTGAAGTGTGTGTGCATTACCAGTGGTTGTAGTCAAGGTGCTGGCGTATGAGTGTGTGCGGCTGGACGGTCCCGTAAACGTCCACCTCGGGCATGTTGAGATCGTCTATGAAGTAGATGAGCGACTTAGCGGTAGGGGGGGCAAATTTACGACCGGCTTTTTTCTCCAGGGGTTTCTCCAAGACACCTGAGGTGATGAAAATACGGAAAAAAAATCTTTGGGCAAGTGTGCACAGCAAACGACTCAATTACAGTAGTGTAGTGTGTGGATAACCGAGGAGAGGTTCTCAGTTATGAATTTCAAATTCAGTCTGCAGTGGGAAAATAATACATTTCAAAGAGCCAAAGCCTGTATTGAAATGAATGTAATTCAAGCCGTAAAGCAGTGCAGTATTCCACTGTGTGACAGGAGGGGTCAGAATCTGATTTGTGGCTGGGATTTTCTCCACTCACACAGTGTATTCAGAAATATATTAAACAATCTCCAATTCTAATTCTAAAAATCTGTTACGAATGATAGCCGGCGCTGCTATCCGTCAGTGAGTACTAGAATCTGTATTTATTTTCATCACTAACCCCCTGTCAAATAATTTCCTCTCACTCCTGTGATTCTTACGTTGCAGCATGGCTGATGTGGTGTAATAGTTGAAGGGGACTTTGGCCACCACGTAGTCCTCCTTCAGTTTGGCCACTTTATCAGATACCAGGATGGTCTTGCCCACTCCTGCGTTGCCCACTAACATGATAGGCTTGCCTCTCTGGAGCAGCAGGTCCATGAAGTATGTCAGACAAATGGTTTCTGGAGTGTGGACCAGCACAGTCTGAAACACACATCGCGTGACCTGACTTGAAACAGCATGTGGCCAAGAATATGTGAACATAATACGTAATGATTCTGTTCTTTGTTCACGCATGATTAGTACACACCTGTAATGGTACATCAGGCTCCAGCTCAAATGGCTCCATCTTCTCGCTCCAGGGAGTAAACTTTTTAGTCTCGGAGTCAATAAAATAGTCAAAGACGGTGCCCTGGGAAGGAAACTTCACCGCTCTCATCTCTTTAGACCACCAGCGGCTGAATTCAGCACGGTAGTCGTTCAGCTGGACCGGGTGTCGGGAAAACACAGTGTCATATGTGATGTAATAATCTGAGTTGTCTTCAATGTAAAATACGACAATAAGATGGTAAAAAGGAGTTGAAGAAAACATTAAATCACCACACACATGGTCCTGGAAGAGAGCACCTCCAAAGGCCCAGACGCAGGCGAAGACAAAGTAGATCTCATAAAGTTCTCGGGGAGAGTCAGCAGGAGTGTTGTCCTCTGTCAGCAGGCAGTCCAACAAGGAACAGAGTGTCTGATTGGCCAAAACATAAATATGTAACATTTAACTGGGCAATACAAAGTAACACGTTGTTCTTTTTGATAATATGCAAGAACACCGCACAGAATCTGAATTACACAAAGGACAAGATGTAAAGGTGTAGACTCTTTAGCCACATAATGAGCATGTTGTGTGTGTCCTCGCCTGCACCATGCTGTTTTCTGGTATAGGAGTGATGGTTTTCAGGTTGCAGCGGACTTGTTCCAGGCAGTACGGCACATACTTATCAAACAGAATGGTGAGGTTGGCTCGCTCTGATTGGGCGTGTCGCGTGTCAATCCAACTTGTCACATAACTGGGAATACAGTAAAGACAGCAGCGCTAAGGTAAAGTACAATTTCAGAAAAGCGAAGGATGAGAAATGTGTGGGCTTGTGTGCGTGTCATACGAGCTCCAGCCAAGGTCCTGTGGGTTGACGAAGAGTATTCCTGCCCTGGACACAGTAGCTGGAGTAGCAGCCTTCAGATGAGAGATCTCAAAGAGTAGACGCATGGACGAGGACAAACTGATCCTTTCGTTACTGGCAAGAGTCAGAACCTGGACAGAAGAGAGCAAATATCAGGTTTTGTGGTTTAAGCATTTGTTCAAATATACAGGCACACATGACAAAAATGTATTTAAAAAAATGAGTGGGTTTCTGGTGAGTTGATTTAAAGTGAACCCCTTAAAAAAAGAACAGAAACCAACACTTAAAGAATGGACACACAAGACAGAGAACAAAGATGCACTTTGACCTTGTTGTCATCCATAACTGTGTTGAGTGACTCAATCCACATGGGGTCAATATCCCCATCCAGAACAATCCACTTGGGTCCATCATGGCCCACTGAGGTTAGTTCTCTCATGGTGGATGAGAACAGTCCTACAGTAAAAAAAGAAGAGAAAATATAGGTTGTTTATAGTTTGTTCCAAACCAGATCACTGGGACAAAAATATCATTTAATATCGTCACGTACAAAGTCATGTAATGAAACCAAATTGTTCCATATCAAAACTCAAACAAGAGTTAACTCCAAACCAGAAAAAGTACTTCAATACAGTAGTTCAGTACAAATTCTAATTAATTCTGTGAAGAGGCTTGGGAATAAAATTATGGACTTGGCACCAAAATAACTCCTGCTTGACAGCGACCCAAAAACACTGGTTCCCTTGATCATCATTTACAGCTTATTAAATTCCTTGTATAATCCTCCAGGTCCTCACCATCTTTCCACTCTCTGGTAGCAGGGTGTAAGTATCCAAACAACTCGTCTGTAGTCACGGCTTTAGGGTTGATATCGTTCCATACAGGCTTCATCTTCATGTTGGCGTAGGTTCTGTGGAGAGTCTTCAAGATCTGATGAATAAACATTATAAATTTATGACACACAGTGCACCTGCCTTCTGGCAAAATCCATATTAGTCTAGATAGTCCGCAGATATGAGATGTCCGATGCGTCTTCCATCAAAAAACAAAAACCTGAAATTTAACTTAGGTAGTAGAAACTCGAAAATGTATGCATTCACCTGGCTCTTTCCAGTTCCTGGTCCGCCAACTACAAACACAGAGTGTCTGACAGCCAGCAGCTCCTCCAGCTGGGTTACCTATAGACACACAAATATCACATCTTACCAGGTTTCTATTAATTATAAATGAGCATTCCTTTTTCACAAGAAGAACACTTAACGTAATGTTAAGATGAAGCACCTTAAGTATGAAGTTCTCCTCAGGCTGTAGGTGCAATTCACTGACTGACTGACGAACTGCGTTCTCCAGCTCAGGGTCTCTCTTCCGGGGCACGTCCAGCAGAGGAAACAGGTCACTGATCAGTCCGAGGAATATCGGCACGTCGCTGGTCACTATCTTTGGCAGGTTGAAGTCCCTCAGCGCCCGCATTAGCACCTAGGCAGGAAATGACACGAATGGCATATCCACTAGATGTGAGATGCCTTAGTGTGAGTGACAGCACTCACCAGTGAAAAATAGTGCTCGGTACATACTTGTTCCTCGGGTCTGTTCCGGTCCTCTCTCTTCAGAGATCCAGCCACAACCAGGACTGACTTGATAGCCCTTAAACCCCAGTCATAATGATCCTAACAAATAAAGGTAATTTCATTTAAAAAAAATCATGAAAAAAATCAAAAATAATTTCCATTACAATCAAGTCAAACAGTTAGTGCATATTCAGTGCAGTGTAAATTAAGATGAACATGGTTTTATGTACCTGTTTGGATAGCAGCTCCTTACACAGAGTGTATAGGCTAATGAACTTGCGTGCCAGCAGACGAGCGTCTATGAAGCCTTCTGCCACCAACATGATCTCACAAATGAGCTCAAAGTCTGGGATCACCATGGCACAGGGCCTGAGCAGTTAGCAAACAAGCTATTAATTAGTCATCATTGACATTTATTAACTCTTGCACTCAAAATCAGCTCTTTCCCTCTCTGTTTATACCACACCTGAACAGAGCCTTGAGGTTCTCTGGGAGCTCAGCCCTGCCAGCATAACCTGGGTTCAGAGTGATGAAGATCCCCACTGTTGGCTTCAGCTCAATCTCCTCTCCGAGGAAATGGAATCTGCAAACACAGAACAAATTAAAGATTACTAATTAGATCCGCAGAGAAATCACAGACTGGGTTAGCAGACAAATTAATGAATATGGATGCTTACGATGCATGTCATTATTTTCCCATCTACCTTTGTTTCTTGTTGCGCACAGCATCCTGTATAGTCTTGACCTGTACAGCTACCACAGACAGTACCTCCACTGAGATCCTGTTGAACTCATCAAAGCATCCCCACACTCCAGTCTGAGCCAGGCCCTTATAAATGTTGCCTATGGACTGAATAAATATGACGGAGACAGAGCGGTAAGTTGAAGGATGGAATGAAGATAAATTACATTATGAAGAGTGTAAATATGACGTAAATAGACACCATGGAGAACATCTGTGCAGTCTGCGTGCTACCTTGTAGTCCATCTGTTCTGAGCAGTTGAACACATATACCATGATGCCCAGGGAGCGTCCAAGGTCTTTGGTAGTCTCTGTCTTACCGGTGCCAGCTGGGCCGGAGGGGGCACCGCTCATAGTCAGATGGAGGGACTGGGTCAGAGTTATGTAACACCTAACAGAGGCAGGGTTAGAGATATAAATAAACATCAGTAATAATGACAACTTAGACTGAACTGTGCTTGTTACAAACATGTGATATAGAATATAATAATATACCCTTATTTGATCATAGGACAAAACACACTTCCTTCTTCAGACTGACATTTATATCTGTTTGTGTGTAAGTACAATCTGTATGTGTGTACTACTGTAGCACTTGTGTGTGTGTACCTGTCAGTGAGTGGGGTAATGACCAGTCTGTTAGTGTTCCCGAGGTATTCATAGCTGAACTGGAACTGGGCGTCACAGATGTTGACGTAACAGTGTCTGTTTTCATCGTCCCAGCGATGGCGTAACTGAGACAGCCACGCAAAGGCCTGACCTGTTGTCACCTATGAGGTACGCACATTAACACCGACAGGCATTTTTGCTTGTATACTGCATCATTCGACAAACGCACGTCTTGCTTACCTTTTGAGTTATGAGACTGGCGACCACGTCTCGAGCGTGGACGTCAATAGTGCACACGGTCATAATTTTCTGTCTGTCTCCAGGGGTTAGGTCTCCGAGCAGCATGTGGATCAGTGAGTTCAGCTGTGTGATCTGCAAAAACGAAATGATCAGCCATGTGTGGTCACCCACCGTTGATATCTAACGATATCTCACTCAGGGTTTATAGTATTACCTGTTTTCTGTTGTAGTCTTTGAGAGCTGTCTCAAATCCCTCCTCCACCCTCTCGAAGGCAATGCCCACATCTGTGGCCCACCACACTTGACTACCAGTCAACCCTACCTATGAATGGAAACAAAAACAAAGCAGACAAAAGGCTATTTGTGTGTTTTCTTAAGTTAAAGTGGTTGTTTTATAGACTGTGCATGATCAGACCTGTGCAGGGTAATCAAATAGCCACTGGTCTCGTGGTTTGTCCTCATAAGCAGCTACGGCCTCCTGGATCTCCTTTCGGACTGTACAGCGCATGGTGTTCTCTAAGGAACTCAACCAACACTCTGCCTGAAACAAGTGCACACATGCAATGTTATACATACAGTACATACTATAAAAACAATACAGACAGTTATTTATTATAGCTGTGATGTAGTAATGTGATTAACTAATATACTGTGTGTAAGTGTGTAACTCTACTTGTATTTGCATGCACAGAAATCAAACGCAGTTTTCTATACCTGTCCTTCACAGACACATGGCTCAGAGAATGGAACATATTCTCCCTCTCGGCTGTACATCCCTATAGAAACTGCCTCCCCATCCTCTTCCTCTTTTCCACGTCTGTCTGAGTCCTTGAAGCGAAGATCTGCTATGTTGTCAAACAGCTTCAGCAAGTGTCTGGTCACCTGGAAAACACACACACACACACACACACACACACACACAGATTATTGTTCTATTTTTATTTTTATTTTAAGGTTATGTTACACACCATAAAAAAACAAAAACAATAAATCAATGTCAAATTTCCTCCTTGCCTTTCATTCTTTCTTTCCACTCCATAAAACCAGACACAGTGAAGAATATATTGCTCACATAACTACAATGTGCTGACTATCCCTTCAAATGTTTTCTCTTGGAAAACATAATTAAATTGTCACCTGTTTGGGCTGTGTTCCCTTGGAGACAATCTCCAGCAGGTCTGAGGCAGAGACAAAGTAAAATCTGGGAAATGTGAGTCTCTTTGTCTCCAAGTACTCGGCCAGGGCCTTCTCGCACACAGACAGCCTCTGCTGCAAGGTCTCCAGGTTTTCCAGGAAGCCAGGCTGGTTGGTCACCTCTACCACATTACTGTTCTGCACCACTTCAGTCATTAAGCTCTGGGTGAGAGAGGACAGAGCGAAATCGGTGAAAAAATATAGAAAATGTTCAACAACATAATGGCATGTGAGATGGAGCCATTGTAGGCTTGTGCTCTTATGTGTTACCTGGAAGTCTGTGTGGATTCCCTGGAAGCGCTCTGCGTCTTTGGCCAGCTGGCAGCGGATATCGTGGCTGTTGGTGAAGATGCTGTTGAGGTGGGCCCAGGTCCTCTGGACAGACATCCAGGAGGAGATGACCAGGTCAGCCACCATCAGCTTCCTCTGCCATCCACTCACCTCTGCTTGGAAATACTCCACATACTTACTCATCAGGATGTTTTGCAGCTGCACCTGAAGAGAAATAAAGAAAGTAGTTCTACTTAAAGATGTAAGTAAACGTTAATGTGTCTTGTGTCACTATAGTAAATGAAAGGTAAATTATTAAATCATTCATCTTGAAATTCTTCATGTTTTTTTTAATGCTTGTTTCTAGTCAGTTACCTCGTTAATGTCAGGGTGTCAGACTGACTGAAAGCTCTACACATAAAGGCAAAGAAATAAATAAAAGAAACGATAGAAACTGAAATATTTAATCCTACCCCGAGTGTGCCATTCATGATGAGTATTCAGCATTAAACTACTGGAATAAACGAGATGTCTCATGCTTTAGAGAATGGGCACAGTTTTCACACGCACCTGATTGTCCTCCAGTGTTTCTATCAGATTCTCATCTGCTTTGAGCAGTGGCGTTCCTGTGCTGGTATGAGTCTCATATGACAACGACATAATGCTCCATGTCTGGGTTATCTCAGCCAAAACCTAAGTAAGTGTAGGAAATGTTTCTTGTGAGATCTGCCATTTTAAAATGAGAAAAAACGTGAACATTTAAAAAAATAAAATAAAATAAAACACAGAAATATGTTGTGAAAAATAAGAAATAAATAATATATATATATATATATATATATATATATATATATATATATTTATGCATGATTATTTGTCTCAGGTATTGTCAGACTCGTCATCATAATATACTATTATTGGTTGGTTTCTATGATTCTTACTTTCTCTATGGCCATTTCTTTCACAGCCTTGTCCACTATATTTTTGACCTCATCCTCGACACGGTGAAGCTGTAATTCCAAAAGGTCCCCCAAGGTGGTGCCTTCTCCCATCACAAACCTGACCTGATGATCAAAAGCAACACACAACAACCATGAGTGTGATCAGATTTCAGATCAGGATAATTGGGTTCACTGAACTGTGCTGGCAATTACAGGCCCAGACAGTGAGTCAAGTGAGTTGGACAGACAGCTGAATGAAGGTAGAGATTAAGGAAGAAGAGAACTAAAATCAATAGAGCGGCATGTATTATATAGAGTGCAGAATGTGCTCATTGATGAAAACATTATTGAATCACATGATGTGAGACATTGTGAAGCAGCAGAGACAGTGCTGTACCCTGGTGGTGTTCATAAGCTGCTGCCAGTGTCTTTCTCTGACAGCCGAGTTTTGCAGCTCATTGACGGCCCTCAGGGAAGTCAACAGGTTCTTCACGGTCGACTCCAGACCCATGTAGACGTCCCACACCCGCACCTCCTTATCCAGCACCTTCATTTCCTTTAACACGCAACACAAATAAATGATGAGAGAAATGTCCTATTTTCTAAACCCCAGCAGAATGTAAGATTATAATGTTTGTCCATGGAAACTTGTCATACTTTGGCAAATCGCCTGAGTTCCATGTCCATCTGCTCAACATTGATCTCTTTCCAAGGAGTCTTGGTCCAATCCTCTATACTGGTCTGACATGCAGAGGAGAACGGAAAACATTTAATGATTCTCAAATGAAACTTACATAAGAAATTTCCCATCACAGTCTAAAAGGTCATGTCAGTATACGTACAGTATACGTACAGTATGGCACGGAAATCATAGCTTGTGAAAACTCGCAATCAAATGCTGAGCCACATTGCGCAGGCTTGTCTGCCATGTGTTAATGGTTTATCTATAGAGCTCAAACATAGATAAGAGATGCCAGCATGTTTGTTTTGCTCTGATAAATATGTACCTTCACAAAGATGACCATGTCCCAGACCGCCTTGACCAGTATGATGTCAGAGCGACACTGACGCAGCTGCTTGTAGTCTGGAAAACTGACCTCGAACAGATCAGCTGTGTCCTGCAGCTTCTGCATTTCTGCCTCCATCACTGCCACTGTACGATTAGACTGGAGACATTTTGAAAAGCCGTGGATTAAAACTGCATTGTTTTTTTTTTTATTACATTCTATTTAATCAGGCAGTGTAAGGTGCTTCTTTGCAATGAATAGCCTATAAAGGATGTTGCCCAGTTCTCACCTTATCAATTAGTTTATATGGCTCCTCCACATTGATCCTAAAGATCGATTCAGTGCGAAACTGTTCTCTGAACTCGTGCTGCTTGACCTAAAATGTGGGAAAAATCCAAACAAAAACTGCACATTAAGGATTCCTATGGATGTCTGCTTCAGTCTCTCAATCTCTAACTGTACACACTGGACTGTGTGCTGTCATATATAATGCAGGAAAGAAAGTGAGAAGGTTTATATGTCAGATATTGAGCTCTTTGTCAGAGGTTGTGACACTGATATCTTATCCCACTCGGCACACGGTCTCACCTCAAACCGGACACATTTCCTGCGTATAACTGAAACTTCATTTGACTGTAGCGGTGCCACTTCATGTTTAACCGTGAATGCAATTTTCCTCAGATTCTTCCACTTCTCTGGCAGTTCCTGTGTTTTGTGGCAAAAAAGTAATACATGTAATGTAATGACAAATGTACATATCTGGAAATGTTGGCGCTTGTGCAATAGTACACACTTCTAGCTGCGTGTACACGCTCTCGGGCAGCTGCTGTCCGTAGGTCTTGAGGAGTTCAGCTGTAGACTTGAGAGGTTTGAAGTGCTGTTCGTTGCTGATCTGTCTGTCTCGTATAGCCATGAGGTGTCCCATAATGTCCACAAGGCCTGCATAATCGCCATCTGACACCTTTTTAGAAAGGCCGTGGGCCGTGTCCTGGACAAAAGAGGATAGCTCTCTCACGCTGCGGGAGAGAGAGGAACGAGGATGATGTAAGGTTTCAGTGTATAGAGGAAATACCTGTGTTTCCATGCATGCATATGTGTGTGTCTCTAACCTCTGGTTCACGTGGTTGAGCAGGTGCTCCTTGAACATCCAGCTCCATCGCTTGATGACATTCATCAATGTGAGCTTGAAGGGTCTGATATCTAGTTGGAGCCAACCACAAAACACCCTCTTGTCCTCCATTTTGCTCACTCGCACATACAGAGACTCAAACAGGTTGATCTGGTGGGAAGAACGATGGAGTGACTCAATCGCAATGCCCAAAGAGCAGAAGACCAGAGCTTCATATATAATATACTGCATATACTAAACTATGGTGAAGTGAAATGTGAAGCACACCTGTTCTTTGAAGTTGTCCAGGGTGGGTGGGTTCTTTTTCAGCTCATAGTCAGCATACAGCTCAGCTTCCTCTGTACTTAGCACATGGCCATAGAGCAAGAACTGCCTCATAAATTCAGACCTGTGAAAGTTGAGGAAGTTTCTTCACTAACTTCTTTGTTAGTTTCACTTTCAATAGTTATCATCATTGTTGAGATGTTGAGAACAAATCATGTACAGGAGAGCCAGGCACTTCATACTCCTGACCTGTCATCAGTCCAGAGGTAACGATAGCTGGCAAACGATCCCTGATATTCTCTGACCTGAAAACGAACACAGTATTTACTGTAAAAATCATGAACGTGCCTCCACATGTAGACAGAAAACTTTTACCTCACCGCTTACCTTACCAACAGCTGCACGTGCCCGTGAGCGTATCACATGGCACATCTCTGACAAATCCTCCATTTCATTTATGTCACACTACAAGATGGAGGAACAAAACAGCATGTGACAAGGGATCTGTGTATTTCTGTACTAGGTATACAGTGTATATGCACGTTGTGTATATAAACTAATCTAATCTGTACGGCACCTGATAATTATCCCGCTTTTTATGTTTTGCCACTCTGGGAATGAACAACGCCATGTTGGTGATGTTGGCCACCATCTTATCCACAATATCGTAAAAGTTACCGCTGTGGCTATAGTCCAGCGGGGGGTCAAAGGTCATCTCATTGCTGTTGAGTACCAGCTGGACCTCAAACAGCGGTGTAATGCGCTGGGCTGCATCTGTGTTGTCCAAGAAGTACTGCAGGGAGCAGCGTACAGCGCTGGAGAAACCTGTCAGGATCATACGGTCCACATAGTCTGTGTAGGCCTGCCACTCACTGCTGTCCAGGTCTGAAACACCGAGCAGAGACTGGTTCTCCTGGAGCACAGCGGAAAAGTGATGTCAGTAATATGATAATCATAGATACAAAAAATAAGTGAGTTCTGCAGGTGTTAACATCTATAGAGTAGTGTCCTTCACTGCATCAAAGAGTAAGGTGAGTGAATATACCTGCAGCAGTTGGTGTACTTGATCTCCTGTACTGCTTATGAGAGCGTGCTGCTTGGAAACACTCTCTTCAATGTCAGAGAAGACGAGGAGAGTAGAGCCACGGCTTTTTCTAGTGATGAAGGCACGGTGGCTGAATTTCCCCATAAGGGCTTGGATGGCTTCCACGTTAGCTTTACTCTTCTGGACACGAGTGGAAATGCTCTGGCCGTAGCAAAAAAGAAAAACTATTACAACTGCTAATTACATCCCTTTTGGAAGACAGCTGCATGTTGCTTTTTGTTTCAGGAGTGTTTGCTATAATTGAGGGAAGCTGGCTTGGTTTACACGAGGAGAGTGCCAGGTTTCAAGCTACATTGGCAGGCAACAGTTTCACAGCAGTTTTTGATATTGCCTTTATACAAATTCGAAAATAAACCACCAACTTTTATCTCACTTTTTACACAAGTAGTTCAGCACAAAATGCATTTCTCTAAATATATCAGAAAGGGGTGAATATGCTGCAAAACTGTGTCAAGATTGAAGAAACTGTGCATTGTTGACAATGCGGTCAAAAGATGGAAAGATGGAAATGTTCACACACCTTGACCAGGTCGCGTGTGCTCTGAATGTAATCCCAGAGGTCGTCCTGAGCCCAGGTCAGCTCGCGCAGGGCTGGATCTAACTGGTGTCTCGTCTTATCCATCTCTCCTTTCACTAATCCCAGCTCTACAGCCAGTATGGTGCTGTGGAGCTGGTTGTACCATTGTGTCACCAAGGTCAGTGTCTGTGTATACTACAGAATACAACACAGCGTTAACACTTTAACTCTCGTGCATTTTTTTTTTACCATTTACAGCCACAAAGTTCACAAACATGGCTGTCTGAAACTTAATTACCCACCATGTAGAGTCTCTCCCGTTTGGAGTAGAGATGAAGAGCTGCTTCAGGAATGTTTTGGTTCTTCATTATGCTCAGATACTTCACCTCCCTTAGTACTGATGTCAGCTGGGGAGTGAGAGAGAGAGAGAGAGAGAGAGAGAGAGAGCGAGAGAGAGAGGAGAAACCGTAATAAACTATTTGATGAATCCAAAGTTGTAGTTCATTTGTTGTTTCCTTTTACTGTATCTTGATGGAAGATGTGAACAGAAAAGAACAGCATCTTAAAGCATAGATCTCATTAAGATATGAACAACTGAGTGGTAATTATAAGAAGGCCAGTCATTGTTATTAAGCACACTAGAGCGAAGTGCTCCTACACATATAGAGTATATTAGAAGAAATGCACAAGTACATCAGATAAGTTGTTTATCCTTGTGGTATAGTATCTGAACTTTCCATAGCTGATTATACATTTTTATTGCTGCTGCAATTTTATACTGACTATACGACTTAACCTTTTTTAATTTTAATGAACCTTTTTTAAGTTTAATTATGTTGATTAAGTTTAATTAATGATTTGCATAATCAAATACCTGTCATACATTTTCCAGAACATAGCTTCATGGACTTCACACCAGACAAAAGCCTGTATATTCGTATGTACATTTTTGAACAAATTAATCCATTTCGCTTTGGGATTGCATCTTCTCTGTGCTTACTGCTGGACTGAAGTTGACCTGGAACAGGCCTGTGTCAGCGTCCAGTGTGAGCAGAGGTTCCTTCAGGTGGGTTTCACAGATTTCCTCAAGGCCCTGAGTCCACTCTGAGAACAGCTCCTGATCATGCTGGTCCAGAACCTCCAGAACGCGCTCACACTTCAGGAGGACATCGTCTGCTTCAGCACACCCAAGAGGCCTGCAAGGGAGAATGGGAGACCAAAGAAAAATGAAAATAATGAAATAATAATAAAATATAAATGCGACCTGTATTTTGT
The DNA here is from genome assembly GCA_023373845.1 of Nibea coibor. Taxonomy (NCBI): domain Eukaryota; kingdom Metazoa; phylum Chordata; class Actinopteri; family Sciaenidae; genus Nibea; species Nibea coibor. Next base: position 14,677,802 of record CM041725.1, on the reverse strand, counting down.
ACATGGTTGACAAGTAAACTGTATTCTTGTAGTATGTATGCTTTGATTTTAAACTAATGATGCATCATTTCTAAACAGGTCACCAGTTTTCACAAAGAATAAGAATGTCAAGGTTCTGCCACATTAATACTTCTGTCCATCATGAATCTGACAATGTTAAATAATTACTCCTAATAATTACTCCTTTAATTGTGATGTTCAGACTTTTACCTAATACCATCGGGGAATGCTATATTCTTAGAACAGCAACAGCAACATTTTGTTTTATCAGCGTGTACAATAGGTCAATGCAGCAACAGATCTGACACTTGTTACATGAGATAATTGTGTCTGTGTGTGATGAATACGACTGCTCCATACATATGGGCCAGCTGGCAGAGGTTGCTCCTGTCAGTGAGGATGCGATTCCGAAGCTCCTGTGACCATTTGAGGTTGCCGGCCACTGATGGCATATTTTTCCCCAGGACAGCACAGCCTGACTGCAACTGAAACACGCAGGCTGAATTCATTTGGCTGATGAGACAACTTAATACTTTTATACAACCGTGGCACATTGTGCATTATGTGTGTAAATTATAGTACCATAAGTGTCATATTCTTCTCTCTCTTAGTTTATTCAAACTATTTATTTTTAACCTCTCTTACCCCATCTCTGTGTTGATCAAGTATAAACTGACAGTGGTCTATTTCCTCGTTGAACATGGTCAACAACACACTGTAGTTAGGAGAGAATAGCTGGTGGATCCTGGGTCTCTCAAGTAGGGTGCTGAAAATCTTCAACAACTAGATGGGACACAACAACAGTGCAGTTTTAGGACAGAGCACATTAAGACATTTGTTCAGCAGGCATATTCAGTAATGTATGATGTCCAATTTTATAGTTTCTGATTTACTTTAAGACTCCATAGCTTATTTTTGTGGTTATTTTTGGTGCAGCTGGACAGGAGAGAGCTGGAATCAAACCTGGGCCGGTGCATGCTCAACCAAGTGAGCTACTGATAATATAGTATATAACAATATGGACTAATAATATATCATATAGCACTAATATACTACAAGTTCTTTGCTTGCTTGCTTTACACAGATAATGAAAAAGTGTAACTGCTCAACACCTTGCCTCTGAATGACCTGTAGGTGTGTAACACACATACCTTAAAGGTTGACTTCAGGTTTTTGGAGTGGTGGAAGGCCAGATTTAGGACAGTTCCTAACCTCTGGTCAAAATCTCTGCTCTGCTCCATGAAACGCCTGTACTGATGGACAAAATCCTGGACACAAAACGGCATTACGTACAGGAAATTATGGATAATCTCAGTCCTACAACAAGCTTTGAGTTCACCTATTAGGCAGTTTTCAATGAATTACATTTTTATTGCAGTACTTTAAGTTCTCAGTTAGCTGAGTTGATCAGTATTGGTTGGAATAACAAACACTATAACACAGATCAATTTCTGATTGAGTTCACACTGGAAGCTGCGGTAAAATAACTGTAGAATATCTAGTAAATTAAATATTGATGCACCGACTAATAAAGCCTGCTGTCACTGACTCTTGCATGTTGCTTAGCAACTACTTTGCTTTGCTACTTTTCAATTACTGTACTGCTGGGCAGAAAAATAACATCTAATTATTATTTTTTATTATTCGACTGTGTCAGTCAATGCCACTAATAAACTGCTGTGAATCATAAGCCTTGGGGGCTTATTAATTATATATCAGTGTGATATCAAAAACAAGTGTCACAATCTAACTAGGCCTCACATCATCAGTATAGTCCAGGGGGTCATATTTGCTCTCTCTGAGGGCCCGCCAGTGATCATGAAACTCCTCGCTCATGCTGAAAACCATCTCACTGAGGATTTTCCCTCTTGATCCGCCCAGTTCAACCTTCTCCAGTTTCAGAAAATCCAGCGCTGTTGCAAAAAGTTCCTGTAGATGAAAGGAAAAAAGGCACCTATGAGTCAGGGGGATAAGATGGAGACAATAACAATCTAGCAACTGCAGATATGAAATAGCTGTGACCATGTACACGCATGTTCCCATACGTTCATGCAATCACACACACACAACCTCACAAACATTTGACCTCCATGCTAAATTTCTGACTCCCAGGGCAAAAACAAAGGGTGGGGAATTTTTTTCTAGACTGACACTTTCTATTTCTGACAACTCAATCCAGAATAAAATCTAAAACTAAAACGAATATACAGTAGTTTAATTGATCCAAATATTTAGAAAATAATAGCTTCTGTTCTGGCATCCTTTTTGAGGAATGACAGCCATGTTGTACATTTCTAATCCTCTTCTTCAACACATGCAGAGATATGTTTGATAACTCTGGTACCTCGATCATAAGGAGCCTTTCCATGATGCGGTCTGAACGCTGGAACACAAGTGTAGCTGGAAAGTCCCAGAGCTTGATGGTCTCGGTGTCTTTGTAGTATTTGGGGATCCGCTGGCGGTGCGTATGAAACAACTGCTTGAAGGTGCGCAGGACTGAGATGGTTATCTGGACTCTCTCCACCCCCTCCTCAAGCTCCATTTTAAACAGTTCTTCAGGGATGAGGTAGGCAAAGGCCTGGACGCAGACATACAATCATCAAGGACATCAGTTGTTTAAGTTACTTAATATCTCTTATTCTGTCTCCATCTTTCAAAGTGTACCTTTTCTATAATCATGTTGCAGAACTCCTGCAGGAGGACCACCATGCGCTTTGGAGTGCAGTAGTATTGGGAACGGCTCCAAATGAGACAGAGTGTGTGGAAGAGAGGAGGCAGTAGAGTATCCACCTGTGGGAAACTCATCTCCTCTAAGCTGCTGATGAGTCTCCTCAGCGGGCGTAGATACAAATCTATGTCCTCTGCTTCCAGCACCGCTATGACAATCACATACAGAAATACCAATGGATAACATAATCCTAATAGGTAGATAAATCAAACAGAATTAAAAACATATAGTGGTTTAATGTGACTGCTGTGTTGCCATACATTGAAAAACTATGCAATATAACTATGATTGAGTAATTGAAGAACAAAGAAACTTGCTGGAGGACACTGCTTAATATGTTTCTTAAGTACAACTAAATGGGGAGTCAGGTTGTGAGAAACTAGATGAAAGAATGATGAAATGAATTTAATTAGCACTTCTAAATGATGAGTAATACTTATCTACCCTCATTGACTTTGAGGCAGATGTCCTTGAAGGATGAGTAATAACTGCTTTTGACTCTTCTCAGGATCTCCATGATGTGGTCCACTTTGGGGCTCTGGATCTAAAAAGAAGGACAAATACCCAGTGGGCACTGTGTTAGGTGCTCTTGTCCTGTACAATCAATTGCAATAACATTTACACTTTTTATTACAATGGAGGAAATATGTTAATTAATAGTTTATTGTTGGGGTCATAGTTAATTGTAGGGATGCAATATATTGCTAAAACACAGTGTCAACAAACACAGAGATTATAAGCATTATCAAAGTAGACTTAATGGCAGAAATGTTGTATTAGATTGCATTATATTGTATAGGTGTACCAAATAAAGTTGATACTAAGTGTATCTAACCTTGGCTAATGAGGAAGGATAAATAAAAACTTCAGTAGTTGAATGTATGATTTGCCATGCAACACATTTGGGGTCTGTTGTGGGTCATTTATAATTCAGCCCTTCCAGTTGTAGTCTTGGTCTTTGGGAATAACACGTCTCATAAGTCTCACAAGTCTCACTCTCACAAGTCTCAGATCCTGTCTATGAATTAAAAACACATATATTTCTGGCACTTTTCATTTTGAATGGCACCGCAGTCAACTTCCACAAAACAATGTCATACTTGTGACTGGATGCCCAGCAGGTTTTCCCTCTGAGTGGTCCAGAACTGGAGCTCTACATTGGGGCCCGGATGGTCTCCCTGGAGCAGCACCATACCAGAGTCCTTCTTGAGGACATTCCATATCTGTCCGGACCACTGAACTATCAGAGTTTCTATAGAGTATAACAAGCCACGGTCCAGTGGCCAACCAGTGGGGCTGAGGGAGACAGAGAGTGGGACAGTCAGTGTGGATAAAAGTGGGAATATGGGTGTGGAAGATGAAAGTACAGCAGGCAAACTATAAATAGGACTCAAATGTTCTAGTAAGTTGTAAATGCCATCACAATCATCTTCTAAAGCACACAACAGAAATTCCTATAGCAATATAAGCAATAGTCAGCTTTATGCCTCTCCACAAGGTACATGTTACCTTCATAAAAGCCATGAAATGTATGAACTTCATATGTATCGTTGAGATTAACAGAGCTAATGTTTAGCACATTGGTTAAGCCAAACTGAACTCTGCACTTCAACTGACTACTACTTACCACTGTTTTAAAGAAACTTACTCAAGGAGTCTTTATAGTCTCTAGCTAACTGTAGGGGAGAATGTTCCACACAATAAATACGTTTAATCAGCTAAATTCCCAATTTTCAACTGTGACTTAAAGTAAACAAAGATGACGACCGGAAATGGCCTTTGTTTTTTTTTTTCTCTGTGAATATTTACTTGTGTTGTACAACTCTCGAAATGTAATATTTAAAATGCTTATATAGACGAATGAACCAGTTCAATATTTAATTCCGTGATGTTTTACTTCTTTTGAGTTAATGTTTTATTTTGATGGCATGTCACAAGACACTCATGTCACTTCCGGCAACTAGCCTGAACGGTTGGAAGTTGGGGAAGCGGTCGTGTGTCGTTTTGACCCGGGATAAACACGAATATAATCTGTCTTAGTTACCTTTGACGATTTATACATAAGTAAGCGGCGCTAACAAACTAAGGTAGGCTACACTGACCCGAGGATAATGTCTTGAGGCCGTGTCCTCTCCACACACAGCGGTAAAGGCAGTAGTGTCCGTCCCTCGGCGCGGCCTCGCAGGGTCACCACCTTGTTCCTCAGCTTCTCCAGGTGCCTGTGGATGTCATCAGACACCACGCGCGGCCAGTCCTCGTGGTTCAGACCGTTGGACAGCACACACACCAACACCTATTCAGTATGCACAAGCTGTTTTAAATGGACACATATTGTATTACAAACACACCATGCATCTTTTCTTTGCCCACCTGCCAGCAATATTCTGAGCTGGAAATCTTCACATAATCACATGCACCAGCTGGCCACTTCATTAGTTACTTCAGTCCAATGTGATCCAATACAACAACTCATGCTGTATTTTAATACTGAGGTTGTAGTTTGCAGTGGTGTTAAACTGGACTGCATTATATTGAGAAGTGCTTCTTATATTATGGTCCTCTCCTGTGTGCAATATTAGAAACACCTCTCAATATAATGCAGTCTAGTTTAAGACCAGTGCCAACTACAACCTCATTAGTTAACATAATAACTAAATTAACACTTCTCTGACAGTGTCAACAAAAACTGAAAAATGTTAAGTTTTTGTATTGGATCACATTGGATTGTACAGTACAAGTGTCTGTGTCTGAGTGTATGTTACCTGCATTGGTGTATGAGTTAGACTTTTTTATCTTCAGACACACCCACACTAGCCCACCTCAGAGATGACAACAGGCAGGTGCTCCATGGGGTATCCAGGCACTTCTCCCAGCCGGAGTTGGTGCCTGAATCCTTGACGGGCGATTCTCTTGACGCCTCTCTTTAGCACACACAGCAGCTTTGTCTTCCATGGCGGGGACGTCTTCACAGATGCAAAAACAGTGGGAATGCTTTCAACGGCATTGAAAGCACCAGAAATAAGTAGTGACTTATTTCAAAGAATGTGTATGTTAGATGGAGTGTAGATGGCAAGCCAAGGAGATTTTCTTAAATGTCGCCATGTCAGCTTATCGTCTTGCGGAAGAGCTGAATTCAGCGTGTGCATGACAGTGTTTTCCACGTTTCTCCAGGGATATTAAGATACAGAATTTGGAACATATAATGCATTGAAGCTAAATGCAGTTTGTAATTCTATGAACGTGAGGGTGTTTTTTTGTTCTTCTCTCAGGATGTGAGGAATTTTGCTGCAGTCTGTTTTTTTAATGAATACCATGCAGGCAAACCAATAATGTAACGTGCCTCAGTATCATATACACTGTGTACGGGTGCACATCCTCGCCACAGTATTTCCACCTCAGGGATATTAGCATATAGCATTTCAAACATACAATGCATTAGTATTCACTCAAGGCTATAACCATAATTGAATTTACCTACAAAATGGATTTTAGCCAAGATGGGAAGATGAAAAAGAAAATGACAAAAACATTTATGAAAGCAGTTGCTGAACTTTTCAGACACTCGCTCCATGTCTGCGTGTGTCTCTTACCTGAGCATCCCCCGCATGCAATGTCCCTCCAGGCCCAGTGAAGAGTAGCAGTCTGTTGGTCCAGATGTGGTCCAAGAAATCCAGTATAATCTTCTGGTTCTCCTCTGCTCCAATGAAGCGGTTCCACTTATCCGTCTTCACTCGCAGCACACAGAAGGCCTGTTCCCGAAGGAAGTCCACCCTCTCATCTGACAACACTACCCCAGTTTTCAGAGAAGGCTCCTGGGGGACACGCATTCCTCCACTGCCCAAACCTCCTCTGTTACTGCTTGTGCTGGTGGCCTCAGCCATGAAGACTCAACTGGCGGCAAGAAGTAGTAAGTAAAGGCTACTACCTTTTTAATCCAGAATGTAGAGGATGTGAAAGAGTGAGATAAAAGGTACAGACTTACCTAAATCCTTCCTTTCAAGATGAAGAAACTACAAGTGGACGACTCCCCAGTCATAACACTGATGCACTCTTTCTACCATCCAAACTTTATGTCTCTTCTCTCTTCCCCAGCTCCGTGGGACACCGGCTGGAAAAGTGATACACACCACGGTGGATAGGTTAACTTGTCACTGTGACAACGCAGCAGGGGCTGGCTTCATTATCCTGCATGGTGGAGTCTGTTTATGTAGCTGTATGGCCTGCAACTCAATCCTGTAACCAGAGCCTTCAGAGGAGACCTAATGACAGTGACACCTCCAGGACAGGTAATGATATTACACTAATGATGCACTTGTAAGGTTTTCTGTGATATAACAGGACAGAAACTTTCACTTGACAACAAATAGGACTCACATGGTAAGTACTATAATTTGTGAAATGAATAATTGTCTTGGCGTAGGTGCCAGAAGGTATTTAAATTTGGAAAGTTGCATTAATTTTGATTTCTTAGGATCATATCTGAAAGAATATGTGACAACTGCTACAAAAGGAGAGAAGCTTTCTAGTCAAATTCATCTGAACCCAGTGGAAGAGGTCTTCAGTGTAGCCTATGTGTGTATGGTCACCACATGGGGGCAGTGTGGTACAATGTTTCTGGCAGCATCCTTCAACTGTAATCCAAAGTGACCCCAGCCATGACATCCTATTACACACGTTATGCCATTTATATAAAAATGTGGAAAAATGGGACATTTCTCTAACTGTGTTACTTAAAATACCACCGCAATGATTACCCTTTTAAAGATCCTCCACTTTCTGAGTTTAACCTTAATACATGAATGTAATCATTTCCTAATTTTTAAATGGGCTGGCTGGAGAAGGCAGAGCTTTTCTGAGATGTTTGACATTTGAGTGCATTCCTAACCTTATGGTCAGACATTTGAACTTAATATAGGGCTATGCAACGCCTACAAATACATGACGGTCCTTGATAGATTATTATTTAACAGCTGTAAAGTGTCCTCATCTCTACTCTTCCTACATAGTGTAAAATGCAGCGTTAGATTTCCTTGTCAATACAGCCATTTAATTTTCCTTTTCTAAACACAAGATACATTAGATGTTTTTTTCCCCAACTTCGCACAACGTATACATGCTTAATGGATATGTATGACCTTTGGAGGGTTATGTCTTTATTTTTAACATAAGTGTTTAGCATTCATCAGCTGTGAATGTTTCCATTGTTCGCAACACTGGCTATACCAGCCAATAATCCATGGCAGTTCTCCAAGGGAATTTGTCCTTTCTGAAATCTGTAATTCCATGCCTCAATCTGTTTTCATAAGCATGTGTGTATTTGTGTAAGTTGTGTGTGTGTGTGTGTGTGTGTGCTCGCATGAATGTTCTTTCCACGCATTTTTTTTGTGTTTGTGCGCGTGTCGTACAGTTTGAATGAATGTCCTTTATATGTTACTCAAGGTGCCGTTTTTTTCTTGATTCTTAATGTACGCATGCGCTTCTACTATTATATGCCTACAAAAGTGTGTGATTGAATGTGTGAGGCTTGTGTGTGTGTGTGCGCGCGCCTGTTTGTGTGTGTGCGTGTATGTGTGAATGCCTGTCCAGAGCCCAAGGCAAGTCAGGGTGTCCCTCGGGTGTCTCCACGCACTGTATCTAAGCCCATTTGAGCCTGCTGACAGCAGGAGCATGACTGCCCATCTCTCTGACCTCATGCCCAATGTCAGCTCTACTCTGTAGGGATGGAGGGGACGGAGGCCAGAAAAAAAGATCTTAGGACAACGGGTGGGGGACAAGAGGAGCAGGAGAGGGAGCCAATGGAGAGACAAAGGGGAAAAAGGAGAGGGGTGTATGCTGGGGTGGAGAATTAGGAGGGGCAGCGAGCTTACAGAATACAAATGAGACGGAGAATAAAGTGATGAATGAGCAGAAGAGCAACAGCAGAATAGAGATATGCACTTGGCCAGCTATTGGGGATAAATATTCAAGAGTAGTTCTGAACAGAGTCATTGCTGAGTAATGTAAATAGTATCCTCGGGCAGTATTTAAACCCCCAGCTCTTGACTGTAACTGAAATATCACCTGTAAGTGGATCTAATATTCTGCTCCAGTGTAGCATAGCAAAGCACCAGATAAACTCTCACTTTATCTCTCAATGCAATGTAGTTTTAACCTGAAGCGTCTCCCTCAATTCTTCTCTCCTCCTCCTGTTTCTCCACCTCTCCTCCCCGCTCTCTCCATTTGCCGTTGTCATGACGACGTGTTGCTTGACGATCAGGCTGCCGCTCTTGAATCCGGAGCTCACACTCTGTCTGTCTCTCCCCTCAACCGCTCCTCTACCACTCTCTCTTCATCACCCTTTCCTTGTCCTCAGTCAGGGGAGGAAAATTACATGTAGATGAGCTTGAGGTCTCTGTATTTTTCAAACGCGCACGCACACATGCACGCACTCACACCATAGCCACCATCATCTCCTCAGGCATTGGGTGTCTCGAACAAGTCTGCACTTTGGTACTACTCACCATGGCCTTTTTCATTTTTGTCTTGTAGTCTCCAGGGAAAGACGACAGATTCCTGTTTTTTTCTGAAGCAGTTGGACTCAGGGGAGAGAAATGGATGAAAAAGGAGGATAAAGACGAAGGATGGTGGGGGGGGGGGGGGGGGGCAAAAAAGCACCAAGAAAGAAAAATGTCACCAGGGAAAGAGAGGGGGGAGAGAGAAATTGAGACACTGACAAAGATGGCAAATGCATACACACTGTCAGAGGCACACAAACGTGCGCACATGTAATGATCATTTCAGAGCTTCCCTCCTGTTGCTGGCTGACTACCCATGAGACCCAACCATGGCTGGTGATTGCCATGTATGTGCATGTGTGCGTGTGTCCAGATGGTGCTGACCAGCCATCCCTCCAAGGGTAGATGAACTAAATGGAGCGATTACAGTAATGACCAACACACACATCTGTCTCATACCTCTGCATGGCTGCCAGCTCTTTTAGGGAAACACACACACGGACACACACACACATACGTGCACTGTTGGCAAGATCTGTGGAGTTGGTTGGAGCAAGAAAATTCCATCATAATGTCCATTTTATCCGATGCTAATGTATTGCACAATTTTACAGTTTTCTATTTTTCTCTTAGGGAGTAAACATGTGAAGATGCTAGTTGACACCTCAGGTACCTTTACAACGAGTGTCAGCTTGGATGAAATATGACCCCCGTTGTCAAGGTGACTCTGTTTAATCTCAGTTTTTTATTCAAAAAACCCTGGTTACTATTCCATTTTCTGTACCTTCATCTCCACTCTGCAACTCTCCACTTTTCCCTTTCATCACTCCAATCTGACCCACTTCAAAATGTCCCCTCTCTTGTCCTGTCATTTTTCCTGTTCCTACGTCTTTGGTGTTTTTCCCCAATCTGAAATGAGTCGGGAGAGTGAAAGAGGGTGGGGGGGGGGACAAATCGGACGAGCCACCAGGGGCAGACGTTCTCTTTGTAGTTAGGAGAAAAGGCGGAGTGTCACCAGCAAGCTCTTCTTTATCAGACCTCTCCTTTGTTCTGCAAAGGTCTTCCTCCTCTGTCTGGACTCAGTGATATTTGAGAGGCAGGTCCGTGTACACAGGAAGGGGTTAGGGAGCATGTCCAATCTCCCAGGATGTGTGTGTGTTTGTGTATTTAAGTCCTGAGCTTGCCATCCTCTGAGTATATCAAGTGTGTTTGTGCTTTCTAGTCGAGGGGACCCCAGCAACTTGTGTTCAGAAACGCTGAGTCCATGCTGACCACAACCAGGATGTTGTTCAATAAGTCAACACTTTGTGTAAGAGAACACCCTTGTTTCACTGGCAAAGTACTGCAGTGTCCCCTCCAAAATCTGCAGATACAGTATTTTCTTGAAAGAAAAAAAAAAAAAAAAGAAGACAGCATTGTTCTGTGCTGTGTTAGACACAGGTAGTTTCCTCTTACAGCAAGTTCACCTGGGCGTGCTCTCAGGAGGCTCATTAAGCTTTGCTGAGACAAAGAGATGCACTGGAATTTAAAGTTAGGTACAAAACCTTCCCCGCGTGAGTGGGGAGGTTTTGCGTTAGTCTCCAGTCACGCTTGAAGCCTGTAGATGGGGCTGTTTCTCTGTCAGGCTCCAGAGAATGCCCCCTAGATGGTCTAAATCAAAATTTCTCCCATGCCTCATCCTCTTGTTGCTCATGAATACCCATATAAGCTCAGGGGAGATGTGCATTATGTGTATTCCTCATCAATAGCTGAATCGGATTAGGCATAACTCCACTGTGGGCATATATAGTAAGCATATTGCTATAGGTATTCACACAGATACTGCTGCTAGTACACACTAGTAGAAGTGTATTCGCAGATTCAGGCTCAGACACACACACAGTGTGTTTCCCTGGTCTTTGACATAGAGAGAAAGTACTGTTTCTATTGATTTATCATCATCTACTCACCTCAGAGATATTAAGACCATAAAACGATAAAAGAGGACTGAAATACTCCGGGGTAGCCTCTGAACAAATACAAATTACACATATCTGGTCCTCGCCAGTGGTGGAGCTGGAGAGGACTAGGACCGCCCTATGATGCGATTAGATAAGGAGTAATACCGTACTGTACCCTATATCTTTTACATGGTCAGTGGTTTAGCCAAGGGAGCTGAAAGGAGCTGGACGTTTCCACGGTTCCATTATAAAATATGTCCAAGAACAAAGCAGGGAATTAGACACACTGTCACACTAACTGTACCACCAACCCCTTTTCAAATAACTACACTACTTTATCTGATTGGCTGCCACAGTGCTTGGCCATTACATGTGAAGACACGCTAATGAAGGTAGACAGAGGGGAAATGATAGACCGAGGTTTCACTCTGGTGAATAAGATTGTAGGGCACAGAGTTTGATTATCTGTCATTTTGGTGCCATTCATTCGCAATTATTGCAGCGGCCAGCAATTAGTTTAATGTTGCATATAGGTTAACTGTGCCACTGTCCGATGTCCTTATTAGCAAAAAGACATTTGTTCTAGTGTTATTGTATGGAAAGTGGACAGCTTTGCACCGAAATGCTTTGGGAAACTCTGAGTAGTAGTTAGCTGAGTATATAGTTAGGCCACAGACAAGGTTGGCTGGTCAGGAGAATAAGGCTTCAAGCTGTCAACAGTTATTATGTGGCACGTGCAGTCACATGTATGTTGTAACATTTACCACTGCTTTGGGCCAGGTATTCATGGTCCTCAGAGGCTGAATCTTAATAACGTTGGGGGTCCCTCGACACCACCAGCTGGTCAAATTTTGGTGTTATCTTTAATGTAAATGGACTGTTTATACCTCCTTTCTGTTCACCATTCACACACACATTCATATACCAAATGCAGGATGCCATGCAAGGTGGCAACTAAGCTCACCCACACTCACACAATCACAGCCATTGGGAGCAATTTGGGGTTCAGTATTGACCACGACTGGACTAGGTAAGCTACACCCCTCCGATTACGAGACGACCGACTCTACCACCTGAACCACAGCCGACGCCACATTGTCCCTGCTAACTAACAGCGTGTTAACATTGTCATTGCGGTGATTTCAGCACGCTGATAACATTTAGCCCAAAGCACCTCACACAGCCCCGAGCAGGCTGTAGACTTCTAGTCTTGTTACATCAAAGCCTAATAGAGAAAATCACGCATGATTATAAGGCATGTGAAGTCTACGAATATTAATGCGGCTTTCTAGAAATATTGAAATTGAGATGATGCATAAAAACACACGCACACACACCAACAAACAAACAAATGTCATCGATCAGGGTTAAGCTTTGATCTCTGTGTGAGAGCATGCCATGGCCGATCGATAACTTTAATTCAGCCTCAAGTGTGTGTTTTCACAAATCTGTCTCCCACGCCTCTTACTCCTTGACACTTTTCGACCATGCGCGCGCGTGCACACACACACACACAGTCATGTTCTCCCTTTTCTCAAACCCACACAGACAGAATTAAACACACACACGCACATACACAGCAACCTGATTAGGTGAGCCGCAGGGGTTAGGCCTAATGACAAACAAACTCAGCGTGTGCACAAACACCTCAGCTCCTCAGATGAAATATAGATTTTCCTCTGTCCCAAAAGCTGATGGGTATTAGGTGAAGGTGTATGTGTGTGTGTATGTGTGTATGTGTGTATGTGTGTGTGTGCGTAATCTTGTTCTCCAGATTATTTTCTATGGTAAGAGGAGACACCGGGGAAAAGCATGTAAGTGATTGGACACTGCTTTGTTACTGTTAAAGACTGTCTCTCCAGGGAAATAGTGGGTTAAATAACTCTGTTTTCTGTTTATGTGTGTGTGTGTGTGTGTGTGTGTGTGTGTGTGTGTGTGTGTGTGTTTGTTTGATAGATTAACAGGACTGCTCTGTTATCCCAGGGGAAATGCACTGGTATTGTTTTTACTGATGGCAAGTCCTTCAAGATTACTCAAAATGTGCCTAATGAGTGTGTGTGTGCTTCTACGTCATGCTTATCTATGAATGACTAAAACACAGGGGCCCTTAAATCATTGCATATGCACACCGAACCAGACAGATTGTATATTGGCGTTTATATAAAAAAAAGTCAGCTTTGATTACATTAAAAAAAAGTGCATCTTATCACAGTAGCTATAAGGGGGCAGTAGCTCAGTCCACAGGGACTTGGCTTGGGAACTAAAGTATGGAGGGTGGACTGGTAGCTGGAGGGGTGTCGGTTCATCTTCTGGAAACTGCAGAGGTGCCCTTGAGCAAGGTACTGAACCCCTAACTGCTCCCAGGGTGCCACTACGTAGCTGCCCATTACTCCACCATCTCTCCACCTTTGCATGTCTTGGAGCCCTATGTATGTGTGTGTGGTTGTATTTCAGGCCTATTTATGTAAAAGCTTGAGTGAAAAAAAAATGTCCATGAAGGGATCATCAAAGTATTTATTCTATTCTAGCAGAAACATGTAAGTTAATGCCTTATGAAGTTGTGATGTTAATAATCAAAGCAGGAAGAGTACTCCTTGGTTCTGTGTCGTGCTTTAGCATGTTTCAGCTCATTGTTTTGGCTTTAGCTGCTTTGTTTCAGTCTTACTACTCTCATTAATCTTTCTAGTTTTCAGCAAAAAAAAGCTAAGGTCACCTCTCTAACATCTTCAAACAGCAACTAGCTAAAGAACATAGTGGAACATTCAGCAGCTAAAGAGATGTTTCTCTCAGGAGTTGGTGGAGAACAAAAACAGACGTATGAGGAGAGGGAATATTGTAAGAGACTTAAAATGAATGGTAACAATGCTCTCTGTGTGCTTGATGTGAACAGCAGCTATCATATTCACCATATTTACTGTACTGAGTGATTATATGTCAATGTTGTGTTTACAGCATGCTGTACTGCTCCCAAAGGGCCAGAAAGATCAATTACAAAAGTTTTTAAAAAGTCTTTATTGTCGGGCTATATGATTAAAACACATTGGTGTTCCTCAGGGTCCAACAATCAGATACAGATGATGTAATAAAAAACGGATCTCAATCGAACGTGTGAGAATTTGTACAGCAATATCTGGCTGCCTTTATTAAAGGAATAGGGCATAGCTGTCTCTTTTTTCTGTTTACTGACATCCAGACAAACTACCCAGTGCAGCTGAGGGTCAATAATGAGCCTCAAAGAGCTTCCGTCGGAACATTAAAGATCGGCTGTCTTTTCCCATAGTGTGTGTAATCCACCAAAAATATTGCTAGGAGTATGTAAAGTACAATATGATTTCCATCTCGATCGATGGCTTTATGATGAATTTCATGCTATTTCATCTCAATTTGATGCTATCTATAATTCATCAGTTAACATTTCAACCACCCAAATGATTGTATCATCAAAAGTGTTTTGCAAGCAGACGGATTAAAATGACTCATAATTTTAATTAGGATCCATAATCAGCTTTACTTTTCATGCCAGCAATCAATGTGTTGTTGGAGTCAGTGTCAGTTCTCTTTAATGGTGAGTATCCTATTTTGGAATGAAAGTCTTCTCACTGTTCCAGAAGCTTTAATCTCAGTCTTGTGAGGTGTGTAATGTCCTGTAAGCACGCGTGTGTGACTGTGTGATCGTGTTTGAACGCGCTCAGCTAACTGTAGGTTAAACTAAGTGGCTGTCTGGCACAGGCATCTTTGATTATCTTTATTTATCCTTCCCACCCACTGTTTCCCTGCTCGGTCTCTCACTCAAACACACACCCCTCCTGCTAAAAAGCTAATCTTTCTGTGCTAATGAAAGGTATTGGGTTTCCTAACAGGCTTTTAAAGGAAGGTGATGGATTGAGGGATAGATGGATGGTGGGAGGGGAGAAGGGATGCAGGGAGGGGAAGAAGTGAGAGGGAGGTGAGGCGTCAATAAGCACATCAACCTGATCCTTTCCGACTGCGAGGTGCGCACAATGCTGCTAATGTATGCATTCATGCACGCACCCGCACACGCCTTTAGTCGATCATAAATCTCTGGGCAAAGCATAAAAGCAAGTCTTTTGGTGCCAATAAACTGAGAGATGGATTGCGGGAGATGTCTCCACCTTGACCAGTGCTGTGATAAATGCCTGAGGGTGTGTATATGCATGCACTCCAACGTATTACATCAGTTGGAAGCTGTGGGTCCGTGCAGATTGGTGCAGAAGTACTGTTATTAAGAGGAATTCATTATGTGATACTTGCCATTTTTAACACATTTCCAAGATGAAATATCTGCCTTTTAGAACAAACCCTAACTGCATACGAAACAGTTGAACATTTTAACTCGCGATGACCTGTGTACTGTAATTGGCGGGATGTTGTACGTTATGTTCTGAGCCAGATTCAGAAGATGTGTGAGAATAATGTTAACACAAATAATATATAAACTAATAACTGCAAGAACTTGGATAGCATCCAAAATTGATCACCCTTTCCCTTCATATATCTGATCTTTTCTCTTTCCTCCATGTCGTTCACTCCTCCATGTGAAATATTTGTGGTGTGGGGGGTGTCTTGGGGATCTTTGTGCCCCTGTTCTCTCCTGCTCTTTTCCCCTTTCTAATAAAGCTGATAATCATTTGTTTCCCAATCACATTAGCATGCCAGTAATGAGAGGGGTAAGTCAACCATTAGAATATGATCCATAATTCATTGTTGACTCCCGTTCATTACCCAAAAGTCACTCTGATGAATGTTTAATAAGTCTGTGTGTGTGTGTGTATGTGTGACTTTGCATCTCTGTTTATCATCTGAGGTACAGAGCAGTGTCAGGCTACGATGGATTGTTTGTCCTGATGGAAATTCACATGATGGACTCTGTAATCTGCCTTTCTCCACATGCATTACGTAACTTAAGAATGACGCAAGCAACAACTTTAATTGGAAATATATGCAAGGGCGCATTACTGTGCATCTGTTTAGCTGTGTGTGTGTGTGTGTGTGTGTGTGTGTTGCTCTCTCTCTCTGTTTCTCACTTTCCGTCTGTCTCTCTCTCTCTCATGAGTGAAGCAGACAGCTGTTATCAGTCGCTGACAGAATCCTGCCATCGACCCCCTCCTTCTGCTGTCAATCACAACACCATTGTCACCAAGTCGGCATTTAAATAGCCCCCTTTTTTCTCTGTTTACTCAAGGAATATGTGTGTGTGCGTGCGTGCGTGCGTGCGTGCGTGAGTGAATAATGTAAAAGCCCTGCCCTTGCTCCTCTCCTCTCTTCACCAGAAGAAGACAAACACTGTAGGTTGATTAATACATGAGAATTCCCCAAACACCTTCATCAGGTTCCCTACACTGCAAAATTACTCCCTCAATAAATAAATAGTTGTTAAAACCAGCTGGAACATCATTAATGTCCGGCTCTGAGCCAGAGGAAAGTTGCTTCAAGTCGTGCGTGCTTGTATATGTGTGTATGTTTGTGTGTGTCTTTTGGCAACCTCCTAATGAGATGCCTGTGTTTCCCTCCATTAGTAGTTTATTAGATAGCATGGGTCGCTGAGGTTTGTAAAATACAGTAAGCTTAATTTAGCACATTTGGCACTACAGGAGCAGAGGCGACTCAAGGGAGTATCAAGGGCATGGACAATTGGCATAGCTTGGGATCTAAATTAGAGTTGCCAGCAATAATAGGTGAGATGTTGAGCACAGCCATCATGCTTTTCAACAAAGCATTTACTTATTAAACTGCCTTAGAGGTGCTGATGACTGTGAATATAATTATGTATAACTAGAATTTGAACCACATAACAAGTGCTACTTAATTTTAGGCTGCTGCTTTAAAGGCCGTAATCAGCTGTTATTTAAAAAAAAAAAAGAAAAAAAAGAAAGAAAGAAAAAATCTTGGCTGTGGTCAGAGATCACTTTACAATCAAACCAGGGTCAGGACGCGGAGATGCGTTTTTCTTGCATATTCTATTAGTGGAGCAGACTTTGGGTAGGTGGTAACCTTTTATAAACAATCCACGGGGGCTGCCTTTGCAAATGTGTAGTATTATTCATTTGCTTATTCCCTGTGTAGTGCTCCCAGGGAAAGACCTACCTGACACCGGATGTTTAAAACAGCGAAAGCAAGAAAAGGCGTTGATGAATTGGGTAGAGGTTGTGCCAATGTTGTGTTGTGCTGTTCAGAGAAACACAGAAGCAAAGTGGATATTTATTTATTTGAAAGTGATGCATATCTTGCTATTCCAGCCTATTTATAAGGTCTATGTTTATTTCACATTCTTGGTAAAAAAAAAAAAAAGAAGTTATTTATATATAATGACCTGTACACTGCAGTCTATATAACAGATCTACCTGAGCTAATGTTCAAAAATATATGATGTGATTTTTGCAGAGAACAATTTATTGTTAATATTCTTTGGATGAAAGAACAATACACCTAGTTTTCTTTGTTTGTTTGACCTCGAACACACACACACACACACACAGATGCACAGACACACAGGCACATAATTTATAGCTAGCTGGTAAGTGACAGATAGACCCATTTTCTCCACCGTTCATGTAACCTTTTCTGTCTGGGGCTATCAAAGGTCACTCCGTCAGGCCTGATTTACTGTAGAAGCATGGTGCGCTCTCTCTCTCTCTCTCTCTCTCTCTCTCTCTCTCTCTCTCTCTCCCACCTCCTCTTTACATTAGTCTGTCTCTGTATCTTGACTGTCTTTTAGTACTGTATGCAATTCACATCTGCTCTGTCGAGTTAATATGCTGGCGCCAAGTTTGACGAGGATCCCCTGAGTCATTTTTATGTAAGAGTCGCTCTGCCACTATGTCTACTTTGGTCCTATTAACACGCCTGTAACATTTCCTACACAGCTCGAGTGAGAGCAGGAGAAGACTGCAATGATATGTGCAAGGTTACAATACTCTTAACTAACTGATAACAGAAGACCGATGTTCGTTGCCACTAGCTGTGTGGCTACAGGGCAATGTGGGCCTGTTGCTTCGGTCCGTCAATCCACCACATTCCAGACAATATATATCATATATATATAATATATCAACAATATTGACAATAATTTATTTTAAGGCACTTAATTGTGATACAGATATTAATGGTCCCCAGGATGTATCCTAATGACTCTGGTGACTCTGCCCCTCTGTAATTGGCCTAACCCTAACGCTAACCCTAACCCTAACCCTAAGCCTAAGCCTAATACATCCCCATCAGCATCTTTGCAAGTATGTTAGCATTTAGCTTAAAGCACTGTTGTTCCCAAGTATAGCCTCACAGAGCAATTAGCATGGCTGCATACTCTTTTTATATATGATAAATGGGTGATGTTTTATTGTAAATTCTGTGCCTCGTTTTTAAAAATTAATTTGAAATGTCAGAATTTTCTCTGAAACACTTTTGCTTGCCAGGTGCCAGACATTGCGCAAGCACTGTGGCTCTATTTGTAATCCTCCTGTGATCCATAAACCAAATTATCATGCACCTCCATAACGTACCTGCATTTATTTCCCATTTTTTCAGGATGCACCGCATTCATCTGTCCTTTTCTTCTCCTACCCATTTTTCTTCCTAATTCTCCCAATTCTCCCCCCCACACACACATATTTGTCTTTTCTGCTGTTTCCCCCTGTTCGTTCTCTCTCTTGGTTTTTTCTCATCTCTGCAGATCTTGGTTTTGGAAGGAGATGGGGACAGTGTACTCGACACTTAATTCAACAGGAAGAGTGATGTGTACGGTACTGCAAACTATAAAGAGCAGAGGAGAAACAGCTGAGGCAGAGAGAGAGAGGGGGGGGCAGGATTTCAAACCGAGCCCTTTTATCATCGTAATAGTTGCGTTTGTGAAGTGTGAGCTGGTTTGACGAATGCACCTGTGACACAAAAACACAATAGACGTGTCATTGTGTCGTTAATGAGAAGAATAACACTTGAGCTGGAAGTAGTGCAAAGCTCATTCGTGCACAAAGCTTTACAATGTTTTCTGTCACCCATGATGTCTGGATGTGGAGGAAAAAAATGTGGGCAGCAGATTGGATAGAGAAAGAACAACTATAGGAAGACATTTTTTGTCTGGGTGAGGAAGAAACCGAGTGGGTGTTCTGTCTGCTGCTGCTATGTTTAGACTGATGGGAAGGCAGGCAATATTGTAAAATAAAGAATTCATATCAGTGTCAATGAGCCCAGAGCTGAACAAAGACAGCTACTCTTGTGTTATGAAACTGAGAAAGAGAGACATCTGGGTGACCCTTAGAGTGCGCGTGTGTCAGATAGAGGAAGATGAATCGGACTGCGGATTTGTTTGATCTGAATACATTTTACCATTGACAAAGCCATAACAGTATATCTGTTTTAAGTGACCAGGAGAAATGCAGAAATCTCGTCTCGTGTTGATGGAGAGCTGTTTGCACTCCGGGAGAATGGAGAGAATTCAGATGGAGTATATGGAGGGCAGGAATAAATTTGGCATTATTCATCCTTTGATGCTGTCGTCTCCCCATATCTCAGCGGCGTCGCCTTCCCTGATGTCATGCTTCTTGTCATGCATCTCATCTGCATCCATTCATGTCTCATTTGTCTCTTTTGACTCCTCTCCCATGTTTGCAGACGTCTTGCGTCCTTGGGGTTTCATCTTTATTACCTCGTTGCATCATATTTCCTCACTCTTCCTCCCTCTCCTTTGTGTGTCCGGAGCTTGAATCGCCCTAATAAACTCACTGCTTCGTTCTCCTCCGTTACGCGTGTTTGTGAGACCAATATGTTGTTTATTTATACATGCATCGCACAGTCTCACATTAAAACGCTTCCTCGAGCTTTATTGGGAAACCGCTGTTCACTTAGCATGTTGATTCATTAGCCGAATTTTTACACACCAGGTCGACATCTCTTGTTTATGTGGTGTTTTTTTTTTTCTAACGGGTAGGCAATTTCCTCTGTGACTGGGTCAGGCAACGTGGGGCCTATGTGTGTGGGCGTGCAAGCTGTAGTGTGACTCAGTGCAGAGCTGTCAGGAGTGCTTTGAAGTTCATCATGCTGTGTGGCGTTTGGAGAGAACAATAAGAGAGTGTTAGACTCTCTTGTTAAGCCTCCCCGGGAACAAACAAAAGCAACAATAGAGCACTTGTTGGGTCTTTTCCTCGCTCAAAGCTCCGACAGAGTTGCATAAAATGACACTTTTCTGCACATTTCCTTTGTTCTGGTATTTGGATATTGATCGGCTGTCTGCGTCTGGCTGATTTTTATGAGAGCATTCCTGCGCCAACATGTCTGTGATTGTTCGTTAGTGTGTACATGTACAGATGCTCTGGATTTAACCCCTGTTGCTCATTAAAAGAGGATACATGTGACATTTATAAAGAGCTCAACTACTTAACAAGGAGCTGTACTCAGACACTCTCTCCTGCTCCACATGAATTATTATACCTTATGGGCTGAACTAAGTCTGTGAAAAGGCAATATTGCGGAAACGCTATATTACACCATTTAGACTTGATACATTTACGCCTAATCTATGAGACTGTTTAATGTGAGACCTGTCTCATAAATAACTATCAATACTTCTGTTCATTGAAATTATTATTGCACAGAGTGTTTCTCGTCAGCAGGCTACCTTTGCCAAAGCAATCCACGCGGCAGAAAAGGACAATCTGTCACTCTACTTTACAGGCCGGCCTCTTGAGAGTTTGCGAAACGAGCACAATGTCCTAAAATGCAAATGTGTGCTTCATGCACAAAAAGTGTGAGAAATACATTTTGCCCTCCTTTTTAGAATTACATGAAGGAGACATATCTATAAACAGGTTACAGTTTGACATTGAAGTAACGCTGGGGGAAGTTTGGGTTGAAATAGTGGATGGTCACAAATATTTGCTTTCAACTTTGGCTACCTGAGTTTTAATCTAAACTCAAGCCAAGAAGTTCTACAACTCCGGGTGAAGTTTAAACTTTGTGCTGTCCTTATTTAACTGCAAAGCAAATCCTTCACAAACCTTAGTCAAATTGTTTTATATGAGTTGCCATAATGACAAGCTGATGTATTTTTGAGTTTTTCCTCATTTTACACACTTTTTTTTTGAGACTGTGCTGAACTGTTAGGGCTACGGACTATATCAGACAAAGTGCTTGTTGGATTGTCTAACAGCATCTGACATCCACTCCCCCGACACCTTTACCGACGTCAGACTTGGGCTTTGTCAGATGACAATCTGACAAGCGTGCCCATTCCATGCAGCGATTGTCCAAGCTTTTTCAC
The DNA here is from genome assembly GCA_023373845.1 of Nibea coibor. NCBI lineage: Eukaryota > Metazoa > Chordata > Actinopteri > Sciaenidae > Nibea > Nibea coibor. Next base: position 14,656,367 of record CM041725.1, on the reverse strand, counting down.
TCTTCAGACAACTAGTCCCCACCTCTCTTTCTGTATGATTTATCATGTTGAGACTATAAAGATCAACAAAAAATAAATAAATAAATAAAAGTTGCTCACTAAAGAAAGGCTCAATCTACAAAGTTTATCGCAGTAGTTTAGTTTATGACTGTGTTAAAACTCGAACTTGTGCTCATGGTCATCATTACAATCATGAAAAGATGCCACAATAGTCCACATCTCTCAAATAGCTGTGAAATTGCTACAATAAGCCAGTGAGAAGACAGATTCATTGTAGTCAAGATTCATAATTTTTTGTAAGAGTGAGTGATGTTACTTAGAAGCAGCAGGAGCTCAGTGTGGCTTTACTCGGCTTGCGCTAAAGGCAGCCTTTTCAAATGGATTATGTTGTTGAAGGGAATTGATAACCCCAAACAAGGAATTGATGTCACTGTAGCTACAGAGTTGATATTTTTAGAAAGATGACACAAAAGAACCTGAGTTGAATCAGTGCAGCTGGACAGCATGGAAGAATTGAGATTATCAAAAGAATAAGCCTCTCCAGCAAACACACACAGAGTCGAAACGGATGTGTGCCGTCTGAAAGGTGCACGGGTAAAGCCGTGTCTGTCTGATGTAGAGATGATGTTAAACTATGAAGACCTCCAGGGAAGTCTTTGTCTCAGCTTAAGGCTCCATGTTGTAGGAAATGGAAGTTATTTTATTTGTCTATTATCCTCAAAAGGACTCATAGTACCTGTGAATTGTGCTGTTGCCTGAGGGTGGTCCAGCTTCAGAATGCAGGTATTAATTATCATGTTGGCTGGAGGTTAAATATTGTCCCAGTGTCTGAGCAGGAGATACCAATAGATATGTGTCCAGTAAAGCCTGTGACTTCACCCTCTGCAGCTCACATTTGCACTGTTGCTTCAAGGTTAATCTTTATGTCAAGATCTCTCTGTTTGCCTCTGCCTTTCTATTTTCCTCTCAGGGCTCTCTCTCTCTCCTTTGCCCCCTTCTCTCTGTTGCTGCCTCAGATCAATGAGCTGGATGACTAGAGTAAATCTTAATGGTCACGGTGTGTGCGACAAAGTTGAGATGTTTGTGTGTGCATGTATGTGTGTGTACGTGCGTCTCCGGTGCAGGTGAAGTATTGCTCACTCAGCACTGTCCTGCCCCTTGGGCACAACCACACGCCTGCCTGCCTGCCTCCTGTCCAGCCACAATCAATTTCACAGTCCCACACACACACACACACACACACACACACACACACACACACACACACACACACACTCTCAAATGCGTACAGATGCACCTACAGAAATAGACAGTTGTTTTATAGTAATCTAGCATGAATTGCACACAATTAAACTAAATAGTTACCCAATTTCATTGAAGGTTATCCTTCTTTAAATTAGAATTACCTTTTGTGAGAGACCCTGGTTACTTGCAGCCTTTTATGAAATATATATGAAAGGCCCAATTGATATATAATACACTAATACACTATACATATTTTACATTACTGACGTAAGCAAACATTTAATAGCATCTTTTAGTCACTTAGTTTTCTTCATTGGCTCGGGTTATTCTGTGTATTTAAAGCCCTGACGATCTATTTAAGCGAGAGCAGATTACAAGTCTGTGATGAATAGTCATTATTTCAATACCTATTGTTGCACTAGTACATCTTCCACAGACGGCCATCGCCACGAATATGAACTTGTCATATATTTATTAGAATCTTGTCTTTTGTATGACAATAAAGAAAATTTGCACAACAATGTAAATGCAGCTGAAAATATAAATATATTCACAGAAAATGTGAGCAACAATGCTCGGAATAATGGAGAGTTTGAGCATCTACAGTTCCATGACAACTGCACACCACGTGATGGTAAAAAGCTTCAAAATGTGTGTGTAACCTTGAGACTATTCTGTCCTTTCTGTCAACAGACTTTCTTAGATTCCAACTTTGTATATTTTTGTCTTCGTCAAAAAACTGTGTTAAAGGATTACAGCAGATTAATCGAAGACATATCATATCTGTGTCATTTTAACAAGGCTCCCACACAACTAAACGCGTTAGATTTAATCTCGTTCTTTGCTTTAATTTGGCTCCCTGACACCTTACTTAACTTTAAACGCATTCATGTATTGAAAGTCAGCGAGTGTCAGAAATGAGAGGTTAGACACACAGTTAAGATTCAGCATACACTGACGAATTCCACAGATAACATTTGCTTTTCGTGATCGTTCTTGTGACCGTGTGAGTGTATGCGGCGAGGCAGCTGCAGCATCTCGCCTCTGATTTTATGATTACCACATTTCATGTTTCCTGCCCATAATTGTAGACTATGTCTTTGCATATCTATATTGGTCTGTGAGTGCGCTCAGCGTGGGCCCTCGCTCCAATCAGTCTATGATTTCAGTGTAGACAGATCTTCATCACATGTAAGTGAAAAAGAGCCTGATGAACTGTAAATCTTCCTTATCCTAAGGAAGAGAGAAATTGAGAGGGAGATGCCCCACTGTGCTTAGACGACATGGGCCAGGTGGTGTGAGAGGAGTCGAAAGGGTGCGTGTGCGTGTGTGTGGTGAGGTTGGGTGGAGGCGGCATTCAGAAGGCACCTGGTGCTGACAGGCTTTCATTGAAACTCTGCAATTCAATTCAGATTCAGCCCCCCTATGCTGCTTTGAAGGGCCTCGTGACAGCTCTCTCCTCTCCTCTCCTCTCCTCTCCTCTCCTCTCCTCTCCTCTCCTCTCCTCTCCTCTTCCCTTCCCTTCCCTCCTCTCCTCTCCTCTCCTCTCCTCTCCTCTCCTCTCCTCTCCTCTCTATGGGGGTCCCATCATTACCTGCTGATTACAGAGCTGTCATTCCTTGTATCTGACAAGCTTGCTGATTGGCTCAAGTGTGTGTGTGTGCGTGTGTGTGCACTCATGTGTTTGCTCATGCCCACGTGTTATGCCCTTCATGTTGCGTGCCCGCTTTCTTGATTTAAATGCACGTGTCTTTAACCATCTGTGTGGGCACCTGCGCATGCGTGGCAGTGCGTGTGCGCACCTATTCCTTTCTGTGATTATGATTGCAGTGTGAATGAGTGTTGGCGCTGTGCTAGAGGACGTGAAAGAAGAGTGAAGTGAAGCTTTTGTTCTCAGAAGAACGACCTTTGAGAGTAGCGGTGCGACTGAACAATTGCACTGTCTAGTTTTCCTGTTTATACGAGCCTTTCACATGGGCATTGCAGCATGAATTATAAATTACCTGCTTTGCTGTTTAATTACTGTACATGTGTTGTTCATATCGCACGTGGCATGCTGAATTTGACAGATTACCACTGCTAAGTGTCGTAATCGTTTCATTCAACACTTAGGCAGAAATGCAGCATAATATAGAGTCAACATAAGGAAAATATTATAGAAAAACTAATATACCTGTGTAAATATGACTTATTAGTAAAGAAATGGGTTCAATGGAATGTATAGAGTGTACAGCAAATGGAAGTACAAAGGTTGAATGTAAATGCAACAGTAAGTATCTCTCAGAGGGATCCAGCAGCTACCCAGGCCATTAATGTTTGCCACAGCAAGGTCATTAAAAGGTGCCAGTGAAGGGAAGTGGCCTGATTGGCTGTTTGACCTTTAAAGGGTAATTGCCACTTTTAAAAACTAATAAAGACTCAGAGAAGCTGAAAGGAAGCCAGACCCATTTTACTGGAAACAATAAGCCCAAATAATAAAGGTATGTTTCTCCATAAAAACATGGAGCAAGTTATTGGGAAATGGCTCTTAAATGAAATCAAAGTGAAAACTTCAGATTTTTTTTTTATTCCCCTCTGAGTTCCCTTACCTTTAGCTCTTAAATATTTCAATCATATAAAGCCAACCACCAGTATGCTGTAATGTGCACTGTTCTTATTAATAGCAGAGGTTGCTGCATTTTGTAAAAGTTAACCCTTCAAATACCTTCCACCATGTTAAAACGACATCTTCTTCAAAGCCTAATATCCAATTTTTCTGTCTGCTAAAAAGGGAATGGAAGATTTAAGTAAAAACTTTATGACAGCTTTACTGGCTCCGAGTTAAAAGGTGCCCTCTATTCAGCTAGCATGAAAGTCCGACTTTGAACAGCACTATTTTGGAATATAGATTGCTTTCACTGAGACCATTGTCGCTTCAAAGCCGCCCGAGTTCCACTTTGACTCTCCAAGCCTTAGAAATGGTTCCTTGTAAAAGAGGAATAAAAATGGAATGATATCAGACTGGAACCAGGGATGATAATGGCCTGAAACCAGAAGACAAGAGGAGAAAGACCAAAGGGATAGACGGGGAGGGGGCCGGGGTAGACGGAGAAATTAATGACATAAGTCAGAGGCCCGGGGGGCACCTGAACTGTTGAACACCAGAGTGTCTTAGAGGAAATAGACAAAACAGAGGGCAGCCTGAAAAACATTCTAAAAAAAAATCGAAAAAGATGGAGACAGGTGAAAAAATACACCGAGAGGAGCAGGCACAGTAATAATGAATGTGTTAAGACTCAGTGAATGATGAGAGAAAGGTAAGAGGGCTGAGGCTGAGATCAAAACATCTACAATAACAAAAAAAAACATCTCAACCTTCAAAAAGAAGAGACATTCATACAGCAGTGAAACCAGGCAGCTGAATCTGAGAAAAACACAGACTTTATCGGGTGCTGGGCGACAATGTGGTCTCCTTGGCTGGCGTAACCCCTCAATGGTTTTGCTGCGCCGGTGCAATAATTACCGTCTAAGTGTTTTTCCTTAAATGTGCCCATGACAAACATCATCACCACTGACACCACCATCACCAGTGACTAGCAGGAACCCTGCGGTGGTGATTCAACATCATTAGTGAACATGACTGGCTGTGGGCATTAGAGACGCAACATTACGCCGCAGCATGCAGGGTGTTAATGTCCTGGAAAACTAGATACCATCTCTTCACTTGTCATCCTTCACTCACTGAATTCTGTGGCAACCTGGCAGGAAAAGAAAGGACAGAAGAGACAGAAGTTTTGTTTTTTTTTTTCTCTCTCTCTCTACAGATGTTCCCAGGTTTGCGCATTTATGTGTGTCTACATACACGTACAAGACATGAAAGAAAAGCAGCAGCAGTTTGCGGCGTTTTCATCTTGCCGTATGTTTGGTCTGAGCTCATATTCCGCTATCTTGTCCTTCATCGTCCTCAATCAGAGTACATCAGACACAGGTAGCCTCCCATAGAGGCTCTGTGAGCGCCAAAGAGTTAGCCCGCTGTCTGCTAGATCTGTCTTTAATGTTGCTCCTCCCTGCCACTAGATGCAACATCTGTGAAATAGGGGAAATGGTGGAAAATCCCATTTTCAAAAAGACATCACAGCGAGGGCTCACTTATCTGTGAAGACTGATACAGCAAAGAAGTGCATGTGCTCATGTGACCGTGTTAGTGTGTCTGGGTGACTCTCCGCGGGGGCGTTATAATATTCATACGAGGACAACCCAACTTGCCTACGCTGGCACGAGCGCGTGCGTCTGTCTATACACGTGTGCACAGGAGCGTGCCGTAGCAGCCCACAGTAAGCACTTCCATGTCAAGGCTATCATCATCTCACCCCCCTGCTATTATCACCACTTCTGACAGCCCACTCCCAGCTAAATTAATTTCCCCCCTCGTTCCAAGTGTTTGTGGCCCCCCTTCCCTCAAATCTCTCCCTCCTGCCGTCACCACCCTAACCAACGCATTTCTCTGGTATTTGTCCTCGTCTTCTTTCCGCCTTTCTTTGTTCCTCCTTTTCCTCTGTGCCTGACAATTCGGGGAAATGCCAGTTTTCCACAAGGTTGCTACGCCTTGCCGAGATGCGTCTGTATCCAGAGTCTAACAGTAGCTGCTGGACACGCTCGTCACCCAGAGACGAACAGAGCAAAAAAAAAAAAAAAAAAGTCGAAAAATAGAGCGAAAGATTGGAAACGAAGCTGTGATTGTTTGGAAAGCATTTGGTTGTACTGGCTTTGTGGAAGCCCATTTGCACATCATTTCCATTAAAAAGCGGTAGACAAAGACATGCACGGTGGCCACACATTTGCTGGAGTTTCTATAATTTACATGTTTTCAGGGTTTCTTTGGAATAGCTTTTCATTTCTGTCACATGCCTGTTCCACTGGAAAACCCACTTACGACTGTTACACGTGTGATTCTTAACTAAAAATTAAGTCGGCGGCGGCAGAGAAATGGAATCCAGCTCAGACAATTAGATGCACCATCTGCCTCATTTTCCACCATTCCCCTATGAGGTGCGAGTAAATACCAGCCAAGTTAGTTAAGTAAATGCCACAGACCCCCTGGTTTGCGCTCGGAATGAACGCCTGAATATTGATATGGTTGTATTCGCCAGTACGGTCGCGTGAAGTAACACTCCATGTGGTAATGTTTAAAGAGACGGGCAAAGGGAATCGCTGGCTTGATTAAGCTTGGCCATTTACTCAAGTCTCGGCAGAGGACCCAAAAACTCCAACGCCAACAATAGCCTTGAATCACAATGAAGACGCACTCACTCGGTGTCTTCTCACAGAACCTGGGCCGAACCTCATAAGCTCATGTTCTGTTTCTCACTATATGCAGGCTCTTCTTTATACTGGCACGCAGCGCAAGATGTAGCTTTGTGAGGTCAAAGTAACATTTTCCTGAGGTTGGGCAATGTTTGTCTTTATCTGTGTTGTTTTCATATTTTGGTGACTCAACTGTCGTGTACCAAACTCAGACGTGAAACACTGGGTCTTTAGGGAGTTTGCTAGAGGCCAGCTGCAATTTTTTGTGTTGTCAGAGTGGACCAACATTTGTGCTAACTATTGCATGCCTGCTTGGAGCAAGTCAGCAGGGCACAAAACAAAGTACATTCATGTTTTATGAAACTGTCATGGAGTGGAGCAAAGTTTTGATTTGTGTTTATCAGAGATTTTGTGGCCTGGAATTGCTGGCGTGTGCAACCTTGTAATGTGAGAGAAATGTGTTTGTGAAACCAAGTTCAGTAACTGTTGGCATGAGTTATGTTCTTGAATACAACCCTCCTGTCCCTGAATACTGTCCTACATAGACTGCTTTGACTATCTGGATAATGGGTATAATTAGGGTGTGGGGGTATGTGAACACGTGTCGCTAAACCTGAGCAAAACCCAGATAACATAACAATTTCCTGCATAATAGGTACTTGAATCCCTCAAGATAGAAATATTGCAAGAGAGACACTCTCCCTAATAACAGTTGGGGATGTATTCAATATTCAATATAAAAGACGATTCATTTTTGGCATTTTTTTGACAACGCATCAGTTTGAAATATTGCAGGGAGTAATGGAACAAGAAGGAGCAGCCACAGCGAGCTGTTAGATGGAGCGCTGCAGGCGACAGGCTGCACACCTCCAAATTCTCAGTGAGGCCTCCAACTCCTTTCACTTTCACCGTTCCTAGTCACGTGCAGCAGAAAATCATAGCCCAGGCGATCACAGAATGGTAGAAAAAGTCCAGTCACTGCCACCTGTGTAGTATTAAACCAACTTTGCTGTTAGCAGTAACAAAGTCACTAAATCCAACTGGACTGAAATGTTATGGACTGTCACTTTAAAGTACATGAAGTGTATATATACTATAGGAAGTTATAGGATTCATCAGGTATCGATGCAGTGTTTGCACCAAGCTAATGCGTTATTATCCACCTCTCCATTATGGATCTGTCAGTACAACATAATATAAAATGTAATACTTTACACGGATAACATTACTTGTTACTGATAATGTACCCACCTGCTCTGTAAGTGTCATGTACACCAGCTATGAAAATGGCAAAAATGGCGTCCCATGTGTTCTGATCTTTGTGTGCTGCTGTATTTGCTTTGCACTGTGTGCCCTGGATGTCGAAAATAAGGCCTCCCTCCCGTGTGTCTCGTCTCATTCTCCGCATTTATTGCTGTGTCTCTATTGATTCCTAACCTCCTCCTGCATCCCTCCATGTCTCCTTAACATCTTACACTTTATGTACCAGCTTAGCACCCCCATGTATTGTCTCACATCTTTCTCCTGGCATTTTCTTCCCTCTTCGGTGGCTCATCTCTCTTTCACCCGCTTCTCTACCTCCCTCCATCCTAGCATGCTCAACTGGAATGAATGAACCTTTTCTGAGGAACAATGCCATTACAAGCATGGATGCATGTGCTCGTGCTTGCGCTTGTGTGTCTATGTGACACACGGCGACTGCGGGCACCGACTCTTCCTGGGGGAAAACACGGATGCAGCCTTTTGTTATTGTTCTTGTTTCAGATTATGGTTTGTTTTATTAATGCTATGGTAATCTGTTCTCTCCTCCTTCTTTGGTCCCCGCGCCTCTCCAATGGGAGCGAAACTCAAAGGACACCCATTGATCTAAGCAGCTCCAGAGACCCCCATGCCACTCAGCCAGTTTCTACCGTGTCAATCTTTCATGAATGCTGCTGGAGGAAAGTGGCCGTTGGGGAACAGCTATAGACAATATGTTGAAAACAAAGGGCTGGAAAACAGAGCAGAGGCACCAGTGGAATGGCCAGGCCCTTGTGTGGCCAACTTGTATTTCATTCTACGCTTATTTACTCGGCTGTTTTTCACTTAAATGACTGACTGACACAAAACGCCTGCGGCCAAACATGTTGCAGAATAAGCTAGGTGGAAAAAAAAGAGTTTGGGTTGTGCTGCAGTCCTCATCAGCGAGTAACTGGCTGTAAATATTAATCCATTTTCATAAATTTTCATACTCGGCTGTGAACATTTGACCCAAACAGACACTAACGTGTTTAACTTTTTTTTTTTTTATCTGACTCATCTCAACAGTCAAGTCATCTTTATAAAAAATGTAGAGGGCGTTTTAGGATGGTTCACGGGCCTCGCCTGCAGATGCAGAACACAGCTGTACAAAAGCCTCAACACGAGTAATATATGTGCGCAAAAAAAAAATTTTAAAAATCTGTGCTTATTTGTCTCTCTTTATGTACTTTTCTATCTTTTTTCATCTCCTTATCTAGTCTTCATTTCCCTTTACCTGCAGGAGACAGCCTATGAAATATTAATTACAATGCACTATCTAGACGATGTGCTTAGCCTGCTGAGGAGTCGTGTGTGTGTGTGTGTGTGTGTGTGTGTGTGTGTATGTGCGCATAGGTGTCTTTCTTGGGGCTTGTGTTCTGCCTGCTAATGACCACTGTTTTCGAGACCTCTTGCCCTCTTCCTCTCTACTCTTGTCCATCTCTCTCTTTTCTGCCCCTCTCACCTCTAATCTTGTACCTCAGCCTCCTGTTTCTCCCACCACTCCCTCTCTCTCTCTCTCTCTCTCTCTCTCTCTCTCTCCTCCTCCGCCTCCCAAACCCAGATGCAGGTTTAAACAACCAGCTTTGTGCTCTGCTGACACTTTGTCAATGCAAATTGAATCTCCTCCACCTCTCTCCGTCTCTCTCTCTCTCTCTCTCATTTCTTCCTCTTTTCGCTCCCTTTCAGAGATTATGTGGTAATGAGGGTGTCTTGCTTGTACGCCGAGACCTCCATAACCTCCCTTTTCTTTTGCGCTCACATTTGCGTTCTCTCTCTCTCTCTTGCTCTCGTGTTGTCACTCTCTCATGATGTCTCCTCCCTCTTTCTACTTCTTGTTACATTAATTAGGCGTTTGCGTGAGTCAGGGATGACCTGCGTGTTAATGTGAACAGAGGACACCATGAGACTGGTGGCTGCTTTGCCTTGTCAAGTGTCTTTTTAAGCCACTGTGCACTTTTACATGGCTCAATGTGCAGTGGACGGCATACAGGCCGCCATGACTGACAGTTAATGTCGGCTGCAATTTATATCGAGTCGACAGGCAGACAGAACGCTTTGCAGAATAAAGTGGGAAAGATAATTGAGCCATAATGGAAACATACATAGATATGAATATTCAGAATTAAATAGTTGTTTATGCTAATAATCCTGGCACTTCTTGTGGAAGATGACAAGCTGCTGGACGTGATACAAAAACATCCAGTGGGTGTTAATTGCTTGCCTTTCCAGCGAGTAAGTGAATTTGTTGGTTTAAACAGTCTTCCTATTTTGTTTTAGCAGGAAATGTTCCCCACAGAGGCTTTGGTCTCGTATCCAACAGAAGGACCACTTACAGAAAGCTACTTTTCTCCTCTTCGATTACCGCATTCAAACCTGTGTGAAAGCATTTTGTATCAGAACCCTGCCTTGCATTACCCGCCTCTTTTACTCTCTCTTTTTACATACAAATATACATGGCATTCACCGAGGCATTGACAAAAAAAATGTAATGTGTTTTTGAGTGCAGGCGGAAGTAAATGGTCTTTTTCCAGAGACACTCTGTTATCATGCATTTGAATCCTCAACAAGAGGCTGGCCCAGTGTGGTAGAAAATGTCACCTGTCACATTAGATGATAATTGTACCAAGATGAACACAGTGTGGGCAGAGGCCCTGCTAAGCTATTCAGCTCTTATCTTCAGCTGCATTAGGCATGCACATGTAGTATGGAGGATTTTGCAAATGGCTCCCCACATATGAAACCATATCTTGATATGTCTTCTTGGCGGGGAGGGGGTGTAGCACGGTATGTGTCTGAAAGACGGAAGAAAGAATGATTGCAATGTTTAGAGTGTAGTTTGTGTAGAAAAGACTGTTTGTCTGTGTTCAACAGATAGACCCATGCTGTCCTTTCACTGTGGTGCCAAAGAGTCCCAGAGTGCTCTGGGTCAACTCACGGTCACAGACTTCCGGTGACAGACAACATCTCGTGTGTGTCTGCGTGGATGTCGATGTGTGTGACGGCGGGTGTACGCGTTCACTTAATTCAGTTCGTAACCATCTGCAGAGGAGCTGTCACAACACAAATTGCAAAGTGAAAAATGACTCAATACATATGCATCCATGTCTATATGTGAGCGTGCGAGCATATGTCCTCTCTCTCTCAGACCTTCCTGTTCCTGTCCTTTGAATGCACCATAATAATTCAGCACATATTGCAAATGTGCAAAGTTTAGATCAGCTGCAAATCAAGAATCCTGTCTTCCTCGGCCATTATTTATTCATTCGTGGCTGGTGTCTGCTAAATCAACAAGCTAACCTCTGGCTGATTGCCTCGGGGTTTGCGCGCGCGTGTGCGTGTGTGTAAACTGGCTGTGTGCATATGTGTAAGTCGGTAAGAGATGTAGAGTATTGATGCGTGCATGTACAACATTATGTATGTCCATATAGCCACATTGCACATTGACTGCGTGCATCAACTAACCCACCTGACCACATCTACATTAAGCAGTCCCACTGAGGGCTCTTAACCTGCTGTCTCTAGGCACTTATATTAGATACATCTTAGACAGCGCAGGCTGGTGTAATTATAACACTCACCTTGTTGTTGAGCTCAGGGTGGCAGTCAGAGGTTAAAGCAGGTGCTTAGCATTCATGGTACTTTACATCTTGAATCATCATGTACTGTATCTGCACAATGGATGTAAAGTACATGATGATTCATGATCCCTTCACCCTCTATATCAGCGTTAATCAACCTGTTTGACTCCCTCCTATGACCACTTTTCTAGATTTCTAGAGCACAATAGATACAGTAACCGTTTATCAGTCATACAGCAAATCATTTGTTACTGTCTACATCTCTTTGGATTGAGTTTCATGGACTTGAGCTTAACAAATAAAACCACCAGGGTTCTGTTGAACATGGTTGGAGTACGTAAGAGTTTAAACCAATCTTTGATTCATTAACATTACAGCATTAAAATTCAGTTTTTGCTGACTGAGAACCTTTCTGTCCACGGAAAGTCGTAAATTTGGTCCGTTTATAGTAAGACCACCAGCATATTTGAAGAAAAACAGCAGCGTGTGAAAAAAAAACAGCCTCCACATTAATTTCAGTGTGACCACTGTGGGTCCCAGACGGAGTGCTCTGGGGAAAACACACAAGGTCACTTTCATGGTGAGGCCTCATCTCTTTGTCTTTCAACCTCAAAACCTCTCTCTTTCCCTTGGGTTTTTAAACTTTTTGCATTCTTTGATTTGCTTACCTGTCCACCTGATGCCTTCAGAGTTTTCTGCCTTTAACACCTGGCTTGAACAAATGCAGTCTAAGACAACAGTCCTCCCTTCATGAAGACATTTTGTCCCCCAAATGTGTACCCCAAAATACACCTTTATATAATGCAATGCAGTAATAAACACTGTTTATCCCTCGATTTGCTTACTGAAGGATAAACAGACTGTTTATCATATTGTGGGCGGCATTAAACTGCAAATGAGCATCAACAGCCTTAACCGCTCCCTCTCCCTATTAATGAAATCATGTCAGTGATCCTTTAGCCACATTGTGACCTGCCTGCTGCTTGTCTGTGACCTAGATCTGTAGCCGCCCCTGCCCTTCTGGGCTTGTCTGTCTGTAATGGCTGTCCACCCTTTGCTGAACTATAAGCCTGCAAATTGACCTTGTTTTATTGAAATATTTTCACGTCTGTCTCCTCTTTCATGTTCCCCATAACCAAACAGCAACAGACCGCTGGCAAAAAGTCTAGCTTGGCTTTTTTTTTTTTTGCTGTAATGCAATAAAACTAATATTTGACAGCAAATTACATCAGCCAATCAAATATGTACAGGTGTATATTGCTGATAGAATACTTTGTACCACACAATCAGAGAGACTGAGCTCAAAATGATTGTCACCATATTAACTTTGCAGAATCCTGCATCAGAGTAGGATGAACATGTACTAAAACTGGACTTCCCAGATCAGTAGCTAGTTGCCCACACCAACGCAGCCTCCCGCTGTGTTTTTTTAAAGCACTGCTATTTTGGTCAGACACAGCAGGGGCCTTGTTGGACTGGTGCAGAGTTGGCTCTGCTGATAGGTTGCCCCGGAGCATTTCCCCGCTATTACCACTGTACTGAGACAGAGGGAATTACACAGGTGGTTGTTAGGTTGTGCACGTAACACGCAGGGAGCTGTGTGCTTGTTGTCTCTGTGTTTACACTTGGACCTAACAATTGTGAAAAGTGAAGTCTACTACTGACCCAGTTAGAAACAGAGACGGAAAGAGAGAGAGACACTGTTTGTTGTAATGGGTTTAGCATGGTTTCTTTCTCGGCTCGAAAAGTGCCGAAACACACTCTGACACACACACACACACACCAAAATGCACTCACACTTATTACACTCTTTACTTCATGTTTAAGTCATGAGGTTCTGCTGCTCTTTTGCCAACTCAATAAACACACTGCTGCCAAACCCACTTCAACCCCTACTCTTAACCACAACCTACTACACTATTTCTAAAAATGTCTCTCATCATTTTTTTGGAGTGGACACAAGCCACGAACTCCCACGAGTTCTGCGAGCATTTCTCTGTTTTCTGTTTTCCAATGTATGTGAATAAATAAAGGCCATCAGATAAGATCGAAATGCAGGGAACGTACGCAAGTCTGCAGCCATTTGTTGTATATTAAAAGTTCACTGCTTGGATTGAAAACCTGCATTTCCCACAAGCCTTGTGAGCATTGCCTGGCTCCAGGGCAATCTAAAATACAACTCAGTATGAAATTGGCTTTCGCAGATTATGCCGAGCACAATTGCGTTTGACACCGGTCTACTTGTAGGCACATTGCTAAGTACACATGGTCAGGAAATGCTGTTTTGAGCATGTCATGCAGAGATTGTACGCAGGCTTATGCCGAGGTTGTTGTTAATGCGGACTGATGGCTCATTTTCTAGGCAACAACAGCAAAAAATAAAGAGTGAGGAGAGAAATAAGTGGGCTTTGTGGTAAGAACAGGTGTACAGCACTACCTTTAATCAAAGGTTTATTGCCCATAGGTGGGGATGTGATTGTGACTTGTCTCTTTGTGCCCGGCGATAAGCTGGCGACTTGTCCAGGGTGTGCCGCGTCTCTAGCCCAAAGTCAGCTGGGATAAGCTCCAAATGATGCTAATGTCAATAGAGTTCAGTGATCTCTGTAGCACAATACACAGACATCTTTGGCATAAAATCATAGCCATTATTTCTTCATGTTTTGTTGATGATGTTGAGGTCAATTTTTGAATGTTTTGAACTTTCGTGAGCTACAATTCTGATGTAACACATGCAGTCCTTTTGAAGATTTCAGTCCAAGTTCCAATTCTGTGAATGCCTCATGATGAAGCTCGTCCTGTGTTTTGCTTGTCGAGTGATTTTATTGTGAAGGGGCAGCAGTAACTTAATCCAGGTTTGATATCAGTGATTGATATCAGTGAGACGAAATTACAAACAATAACATGCAGCTTTGTTTCCTATGAACTCTTTGTGTCTGTGCGTGAAGGCAATTTGAATCCAGCATGAGAATGGTGGCTCTGCCACTAACAATAAAAACTACTATTAAGTATTAAAAGGATAATTAAAGTTTATTACAATCTGACTGCTCATGTTTCATGCTCTGTCTTTTTTTGTGTTATCAGTTCTCAGCGCTTAACTTTGTGAGGATAATATTGTTATTACCAATAGGAAAACTTATAAACTAATAAAGAGGATTTATTCTTTAAGTTTAATACCATTCTATATTAAATGTTGGAAGGGGGAAAGCAAATTTAGAATGAAATTGAAATGTCTTTCTTTTGTTCTGACCTTTTTCTTCACCATGCAATGACAAACAGATTAATCATGCAAATAGACCTGAAAACTCGGGGGGGAAATAACACGCACACAAACAACACACTTTGTGGCTGAGTTTATGGAGGGCCAGATAAGCACAATCAATGTCGGTCAATTATTCTTGCCGCTCTAAGTGATTAGCTGCGCATCTGCGCGCCCCTCTCTGCGTTTGTTTATGAGATGTGCTTTTTCTGATAGCTTTGTACTGAACTATGTCTGCATCAAGTGACCATCAGTGTTCCTCATGCACCGCTGGGACTTGATGAAGGAGCCTTGGTGCGTTTCTCCGCCTGCTTGATGAAATATCTGCGGTTGTGGCGACAATGCCTATATGCTGGCAAGCAATCGGAGTAATGAGTCTTCTGATGTGGACATGTCGGCGCTAAATGCTCTCGCTGTGGTACAAACACCTTGCAGAAAAAGCCTTTGTCATTCTGATTTTTCAAGAGCAGGTAGCCGTTTGCACTTTTTTGTACTTTTGTAGCAGAGATCAGAGGACTCCTAGCAAAGCTGTTTGGTGGTTTAGTACAAGAACCTAGCTGTTAGAGGACCCAAGTGTAATTGGAGGTCAGCAGTGCTCACTGTCTGCAGGAAGGCAAGTTAAAGTTTTTTTTTTTTTTTTTTTTAGTGCTGAGGGGTGTTTAAAAGTGTATGTGTGTGCAACCTGCAAGAATTGTTTTGCAGCTGTTGCTAGAGAGAGAAAAAGAAAGACTAGGAAGCAAACAAAAACAAATGAATCAGGGTCATTCCTCTTTTGCTCTCTTCGCCCGGGGTGATTCATGAGTCGAACACCTCAAATCGGGGCTCCATATACCCTTGAACACCTCTTCTTCTTTTCTCCCGTCCCCCTCCTGCATTATCCCGCATCCAATCCCTCTAATGTCCAGTGAATAACCGCTTTTAAGGCTAGTTCAGGTGCGATACAGAGTAGGAGGCGGAGAGGACCAGGAGGCCAGGGGGATGAGGCATGCAGGAGGAGGACTCTCATGAATAATAGATGAGAACAGAGGGGCCGTGTTAGGCTTGAATATGAATGGCCTCCCCTGCAGTCACCTGGCTTGATCTGGGCTCATACTTAGACCTCAGAGAGTGTGCTCTGAATGTTAACTCTCTCTTTCTAGTAGGAAGCCATTGAACTGACTCTGATAACTTATTACAGGTCACTTGCTGAGGAAGACTACCTCGACTTACCATTAGTTGTCCTGCTGAAAGGAGGCTCCAGTGACTGATATGCTACTGCACAGAAGATTAGATTCTTAATCCTGATGTCCCATAATCTGTTTGCTGGTGTAGCTGACCGAGGTGGATCTGGTTTAAACTATTATATGAAGCTGGTTTAATACTTCCTTAGGGTGATGTGAGATGATCAATGGAGTAGAGAAGGAAAGAGCAAAAAACAAAATGGCGTGATAACCTGTTAAGTGCATGGTAGACTGTGAGGCCGGAGTACCCGGAGAGAACCCACGCAGACACGGGGGAGAACATGCAAACTCCAAACCGAAAGGCCACAGCCGAGGTTTGAACCAAGAACCTTCTTGCTGTCACGGATATAATAATGGAGCCTTAAAGTTGTGTCAGTGCAGCATTAAACTACAGCAGACACACCATGAGCAGCTATTTTGTCTGAAAAACACCAGCTACTATATCTCTTGTACTGCACAAGCTATAAAAAGTGCAGAAACTATGAAAAGAATTCAACTAAATGAAGACTTTCTTCTTTCCTTTGGTATTTTGTGTCATCTTGGGTGGCAGTGGCTAGTCCACAGAGACTTTGCCCGGGAGGATTGCCAGTTTACGTCCAACATGGACTTCAGTGTGAGCTGGAAGCTGGAGAGGTGCCAGTTCACCACCCGGGCACTAATGCGATGCCCTCGAGCAAGGTGCTGAACCCCAAACCACTCCTAGGGTGCTGCCACGTGGAAGCCCGTCACTGCATAATTTCTCCATATGTGCATGTCTATAAGCCTTTTGTTTGTGTGGTTGTATTTTTAAGTATGAGTAAGTAGAGTTTTACAAACTCCTTTGTTCACCGAATCATATATATTTGCTCTAACAGGACGTTATGTACACCAGGGAGTTTTAATTAGGCCTGTGACAGATTTAAACAGCTCACTGCTCCAGACAGACAGTTACCTGTCTGTGAATGATTATTAAACGAGATGCAGGCAGGTTCAATAGGTTTAGTCGCTAGTCTGCGAGATATTAAAAAATGTGATAGGACATTGACATTTCTATACACAACGTGCTTTAATAACTGAATGAAAAAAAAATCTGCTCGTTTAGCTCGGTTGGTAGAGCAGCTGCCCCATTTCTGTCTCCGGTTCCAGGGACTCAAATGTGCTGATTTGCAGCTTTTTTCTGTTATTACCAACTTGTAAATTACCTGCTAGTTGCAGTCCCAGATGAAAGTCGTTTGAAAATAAACAGATCACTTCACCTTCAGTTTATGTTTTCCACATATCCAAAAGAAGTTAGCAAGTTCCCTGTTACGTTGGGACACAATTCACACTTTGCACTGAGTAATATTTTTTTGTGGTGACAGCTCTGCTCATTTTACTCATTTTAATATACAAAATCATTTAAAAAATGCCAATCTTCTGTGGAGATTGCTGTCTCCCCACATTACCACTTTCTAATGTCCCCTTTTGTAGAAATGCAAACAACACAAAATGACACATTTCATTTTGTGACATATAAAAAACAGAATTAATTATACACAACCCTAAATGTGATGATCATTTTACTGGTATGTGTCTGAAATACAGTCTGCTGAATTTTTAAGACTTCCAGAGGGTCCATTGACCTTGTTTAGCTGACTGTGAGTGACCCAAATAGCCTGAGATATCGATCTGCAACTAACTATTATTTTAAACAATGACGAATCTGCTTATTAATCAGTTAATTGATAAATAGTTTTGCCTATGTGTGTCATAAAATAGTGAAAAATACCCACTTACCAGAAAAACTTACCAGAACCAAGGGGATGTCCTCAGATTGAAGTGAATTAAACCATATAAGAAAGAACAGTAACATGCTGTTTGCTGATTAATCTTCTGTCGATCAACTAATTAAATATTAGTCTAAAAAAACATCACTACTGAGATGATTTGGCTATTTTTTTGTGTTTGATGATTGTACTGATGCCATATCTCTGCTTTTTGTTCATGAACTACTTCTGTTTTTCTAAATTTTACTCATATTGCAGAAGTACATGAAGAGGCTAACTGACCCCGTCCCCAAAAGGTGCACATACCAGTACACAGACACAGGGATTAGGTTTTGGGTCAGAAGCCAATGATTACAATATGTTTATTACTCTCTAAGCCAACTGCTGAGCGCTTATCAAACGCACACACACATGCACGCGTAGTTTTTTTTGCGCTGCTTGTGAACTGCAGAGTTCTTATTAAAAATTGATCTGCAAGCTGTTGTGTGTCGCTGCTTCGCTGAGGAATTCATTACCTCTTTGCCATGCACTGCTGTGTCTCTCTCTTTCTCACACACACACACACACACACACACACACACACACACACACACACACACACACATAATTTACACACGCAGCATGCCTGCAAGCAATCCCGACCTATCGAATAAAACAACACCCTTTCGTTTTAGAATATTTGAGATGCAAACAAACAAATGCTCCGCTGGGAGAGAGACAGACGGCCAGGAAGCAAGAGAAAAAGATGGAAAGAGAAAAACAGAGATGGGCGAGAGGAAGAGAGAGAGGAACAAACAGGCCTCGAGATGGTGTGATGATGAGGAGGGTGGGGGTGGCAGGGAAGTAGTGAGTGAGGAATAGGAAGCATAGAGCGCATCCCTCGGTATCAGATAATTGTTTGAAGGTAGCCGTTTTAAAGGAAAGGAAAGGCCAACGTGCAAGAGTATACCATCTATACCTCTGCATTTCGCCCCCTCCTCATTCTTCCGCGGCTCCCCTTTTTCTTCTCTTACTGCTCTTTCATCTTTCATTCTCAAGCCCACTACTTCGACAAATCATTACTCTATCTTCCTCCATCATTTTCTTCTTTCTATCTCACTCGGCCTGTCTCAATCCATTCTCTGTGCCCGTGGCGGCCGCTTTCCCTCCCTTCGCATCACTCACCTGTTTATTTATTGTTTCTTGCTTTTTGTTTTTTAGCTACAAAGCCGCGATTATGTACAGACAAGGCACGAGCGGTGGAAATTGAATTCTGGTTGGATGACTCGCTCTGTCTTTACCCTCAGTTCGTATTAACTAAGACTCAGGCTGATTGAAATTCAGGCCCATGTCTTGCAACCTGCCAAGTGTCCCTGAAAACCTTGTTCAGAACGAAGTGCAGATGAAGACACAGAGAGAGAGAGAGAGAGAGAGAGAGAGAGAGATAAGGGAAACAGAGAAAATGAAGAGAGACACCAGCCGGTATGTCTGCCTGTCTGTTCCTCTGTCCTCCTGTCTGTCTACTTTTTGGCTGTAATGACCTCTCCATATGATCAATCGCCTCCGAGAGTAGCCACTCACCTTCTCCTGACACTGTCATTTTCTTTGTGTCTACCACTTCTAAGTCACTCCCTTTTTTCGGGTGTCACTCTGCAACCATTCCATCACTCTCTCCCTTTCTGTATCTATAATTTTCTGTCCTGTCCTTCACCGAGCCCCATGGCCCTCTATTACTCAGTGGGCTACATTGCATCTGAGTATCCCTGTAATTTTCATCCATCTTGGCCTGTTTCTTTAATTTTGGCTCACATCTCTGCCAGTTCGCCCCCTGCCACCTTACAAAATAGACTTTTAAGTGTTTCTCGGAAATGTTCCAAAACTATTAAGGAATACTTCCAAAATTTGAGAAAATAATTCAGTCTGTAGCTGAAAACTTGGAGATTGCTGCGATTCACAAATCTGTACATTAAACACGAGGCCAAAGCCAGCAAGCGATTAGCTCAGCTTAGCATACAGACTGAAACCGCTAGCCTTGCTCTGTTAGGTTAGAAGGTTAAAAAAAAATCCACCTACCAACACGTCTAAAAGTTACATTACATGCTCTTTGTCTCATCTGTGCAAATGTGTAAAAAGGACACATAACTTACAAGGTGTTACACACCTAATTATAATGTCTAGGCTGAAGGCATTGACTTCCTGGAGTCTTGTTGTCACTGTGTGGTTGCTCTGCAGTCACCGGGAAATCACTGCACCTGATAGGATTGTCCAGCACATACCTGTTCCTTTAGTTTGTGTGTGTGTTGCTGATCTGACTGTTTTTTTTTATTGAATATTTTCAAAAATATGGATTTACTGTCGCAACGTGACACAAATCACAACAATCAACAACTCAGCAAGATATAATACACTCAGCCCAGTGCCCAAACAGATGTAATAATAGTAATAATGATCTTTAGTTTTAGTGAATCACAAAGGCAGCAAAATAAATCAGACAAAATCATTAAATCATTAAAAACGAAAGGGAGGAAATGTAAGAGTTTGAATAAAATCAAAATGAAGTAAAATCACTCAAGGCTCTGTGATAAAAATATGTTTCAAGAATGGAATTAAAGGAGATAACTGACTCGGGCAAGCCGATTTCCTCAAGCAGACCGTCCCAGAGCCTCCGGGCCCTGACTGCAAACCCTTTTTCAGCCAGGCCAATGGAACAGACAAAAGACCTCTGCCTGAGGATCGCAAAGTACGTGCATATAATACTAAGAGGTCAGAGATATAGCAGGGAGAGAGGCCATTAGTGCTCTAAAAGTAATCTGGGAGTCAGAACCAAGAAACGTGATCACATCACCCCTGTTTCATCCTCTTTACACTGATTAAAAACCTGGCAGCTGAATTCTGGACAGTCAAGACGAATCGCACTTTTTGAAGTATTTCTAAGATGATAAAAAACGTGATTGCACGAGCTTTGTTGTGTGCTGCTCAGAGCTTAAATTACATCGTGCTGGCCTCTAAACTAGGGCTTGCTAGTGCCCCAGTCTCAAACATGACTTAGAGAACAATTCAAAACAGGGTAGAGTTTCAGCCAGAACATGCAACCAGAATGCAACCAATACATCTTCTTAAATGGAAACATTTGAATCTTGATAAAAATCCAAAATAAAAATGAGCAGTTCATGAATAGTTAGGGCCCCTTTTAAACTCAAAATCTATAAAGATGATAATTAAGAGATCTGAAATGCTGACCTACACCAGAACTTTACCACATAGACAAAAGAAAAGCTTTAGAACCATAGAAGTGATGAGTCCAGTCAACCCTGTCTGTATCTTATCCGCTCACAGATTCTCAGCATCTCTTGCGCCTCGTTAAACGCAGCCTGCATCCAGCTGACCTTCTGGGTGAAGCCAGGTTAGATGCGAATCTTGCCTCTGTCAGGAGAGACAATATCTTTCTTTGGTAGAGCCTTTTTCATCAGTAGTTTTTGTTCTCGAAAGAAGTGGCATTTCAACACAAAAGCTCCGGCGGGCTGATACCAGCGACGGTTTAACTGACTGTGTCACTTATTCTTCCACATCCCCGTTTTTCCCTTCCAAGTTAGCAGCACCCTGTTTCGTTGGGGTATCTCGTGTTGCTGGGTGGTAGTGACATCAACGTGATCGTCTTTTGTCTCCTCCAAGGAGGCTGCACGTGCCTCCAAAGCAGTAACCTTGCTGCCTACTTCCTCCTTTTGTGCTTTTGAATTTGTCCCTCAGCTTGCTTTCCGATTTTGGTTGCCATGTGCTTTCACGTCCTCTCAAGAAGATGCTCTGTTTTCAGTCTTCTCATGTCGTGGGCAGTCGCCCCTTTGCTGGCCTCTGCAAGCTTGTTTTCAGTCGTATCAATCCCGCATGTTGTTGCACTGCCATCCTATGATTTGCTACACGTGTCAGCCGTATTATGATTACTGTTTGGCAGTCTAGTAATTATGCGGCCTTGCACACATCTTCACATGGTGCCACCTCAACTGCAAGTCCTCTAGAGACTGTATTAAAGCTTATGACAAACAAATGACTCATGTTGCACAGTCAGAAATGTGACCAGGGGAAGCTACATCCATTGCTGTCTTCCTTGAGGATTTGTTTTTTCTTGTAGCGCAGCAGGCTCGCCTCAGATGCATAAAACATTATGTTTATTTTGAGTTGCTTCAAATGATTCTGGGACAAAGCAACATTGTTCAACAAGTGTTTAGCCAGGAACCAACTGCTCAGCCCCCATTGTTTAAACGATTACAGTTCTGGGTCGCATAACTGTGGCTGAACCTCAGCTCTCAGATCTCCTTTTACAATAAAACAGCTTTGTAAATTTATTTTCTACAAGATAAGCAAAATAATCTTGATCACAAGCGTATTGCGATACTCCCGCTAGATTTTCACAGCATGCTTTTGATTTTGAGCTGATTAGGAGATTATGAAATGGATGTCGAAGCTCTTTGGTATGTATTATAGTTGCACATTGATCTGTAGTACTGGCTGCATGCTGCATTAGAGCCGCTGCTTATCTACAAAGCCAAGGGCATGGGAAAATCTGTTAACTCAACCTCCAGCTGACTTACAGTTGGAGTCGAGAGGTCTCAAAATACCACAGTACAATGGTGCTCAGATTGTTATACAACTCGGTAGTCTCTTAACACCGTCATACTAACCTGGATTTTAGTGTACTGACTTGAATTAGAGTTTCCCTTTGCACCGTCTTCAGTTACTTACTGTATGATTTATCTGGGCGACTGAACATACACACACACACACACTACTCAAGTAGCTGCTAAACTTTTCGGACTTATCTATGAAGTAGACAAACTTCAAATTCTTGTCTTCACTTCGATTTCTTCCAGAAGTCCTACTTAGCTACCTACAACACCTTTCCCAAAAATCTTCTGTATCAAGCTTTCTGATGATTAATATACCCAAATTTTGAAGCAGTGGGCTCATAAATATTCCACACTGTCATTGATTTTAAGACTCGCCTTCTCCAGTAAACAAAGCAGCTCCAGGTCCTCTTTTATCTGTTAAAAAGAGATGGAAATCACCCAGAGGAGAGGCCCTGGCATGCTAAGATAATAGGATCTCGGCTCGTCTGGTCTTTGGTCTGCGCGAGAATCAAACCTGCCGCACTAAACACTTCTTGCCTTCCCCTCATGAAATATGGATTTGTGTACAGGCGGGCACAAATGCTAATCATCGTGCAAGCAATGTGTGTATCTGTGCGCGCAAGTTACAGTGACTTTGTGTTAAGTATGTGTATGCGTATGGGTATGCACGTGTATGTGTGTGTCTCGCCGGGCCGAATTAGATTTGGGTTCCGAGGCGAGAAAGGGAAGAGACGCATGGAGGAATTTAGCTATGAGGCTCATAAATAGTTTAGCCACCCAGAGCAGATTCATCAAGTAGCGTGAGGGATAAATCATATTCCTCCCCTCCCCTCCTTTACCCCTCCTCCCCATCCCTCTCTTCTCTCTCACCCTGAAGAGAAGGATGGAATAAAAGATGTTGGATAGTAATCCTGAGACTATTTGGAGAACCTAATACCTACCGACACTCGTGTTGTTCTGATCCAATGTACAGCATCAAATTGTGCACTCCAACCTGCTTTAGATGCACATATACATAGCATGTACAAACAGAAAGCCACACATCCACTTATTGTATAGACAGGATCCGTGCACCTTCTGGCCTTGTACATCAGCTTCAGGGAATGGGATCTGACAATATTGACAGTAATGAAAGTGCATCGTCATCAGCATGTAGGTTAATATACTCTAGCTTCTCCTCTCACATTCACATTCCTGCTTCACACAGCAACACCGTCCTGTGCGCCGCGTCACGTAAAACCCGAACAGTCCAATCGATAGTGATCTGTTGCCTTGCGTCGCCCAGTGACGTGACAAATATCCTCGTAGGCGGCCGCAAGCAACAATTTCCCCCAAATTGAAAGGCCCCGAGGCCCTTTAGGCACTGGTGTTATTTGGCTGCTGTTTCCCCCTCATGGCCATCCATGAAGGATGAACCTCTCCATATATCATCTCTGTCTCTTTGGATAGGGCCCAAGCTCCATCACCATAGCAATGGGTGTTTAGCCGGCACCCCGAGAGACATAGTCATTCCACAGATTGCCTGAAAGAAGGCGATTGTGTGTGTGTGTGTGACAGTGGATTTTGAGACTTTGAAAATGTGTGTGTGTGTGTCTGTGTGTAGATGTGATCCCGTGTTCCTGCTGGTGTCTCCTCCATTTGTCGGTATGAATTATAGATCAGGGTGGCCATGGGATTTATGATAAAGGCGGAAGAGTTTCTGAGTCACACACCTGAGCCCTCTCCTCTATTTTGAAGCAAGCAAAAAAACAACTTTGAAACAACCTGTTCCATAACAAAGAGTTCAGATGACCACATGCCTTGGCTCCCAAACACGGTATTACTTTCCTCCGACTCCTCAGGTACCCTGCTCTCTTGCTTCCTAAATGTGTAACGCATGCAAATGTCTTTACATCCATCACGGCTCCTGTCTCACCGCTATATCCTCCCTGCCCCCGTTGCTCTCTAACCCACGCTCTCCGCCCTTGCTCACTTCGGTTTCCCCTCTCTTTCTTAAGCTCCCTTTCTCTGCCCCTGCTTTGCTCTCCGTCCCCCAGAGACGCCCCCTTTTTCCAAAGCGCAAGCCTCTGAGCCGTTTGCTCCTTCATTACTTCATTACTTCGCTCTCTCGTTCCTCTCCCTCGCTCCGTCTCTCAAAGGAGGGCTGCAGTGGGTTTTCATTACTCCACAAGTCAATCTTCATCACGGCATCCTCTGTGTGCTCTCATTGGCTCAAACACACATAGCCATACACCCATATATACAGGTGAATGCCACCTGAATCCCCCTGTGCTTAAACACGAAGGCAGATGTGTATACACTGTATGTTAATGGCAACATTTTACCTTTTGATTAGGTGACAGCAGAATGTCAGGTGTTAGAATTTACACACCTTGAGAAAGAGTGAGCTTGTTGTATGTTGTGAGGCGTCAGTAGATAATACTATAGTAGATAATATTGTAATGTTTCTTTTCCCTGAAATCGACTGTTAAGTTGCAGTTGCGGGTTTACTTATCTGCAGTCCTGTTTATTGTTGCTGTGGGGCCTGTGGGAAGGTACAAGCGCCACACAGAATATCAAGTAAGAGCACACGCATGTGTACACTTCATCCCTTCTCTCTGCTTGCATCATCACATGGGCTTATTGTTGAATCAGGGAGCTGATTTCAAAGGCTGTATTATCGCGCACACATCTCTCTGCGGTTGAGTTACCTGAAGTGAAGTGTCTTTATACGCGAGTGTGTGTGTTGTGCGGTGTGTTTTCGTGCGTCCCTCTCAGCCTTTGTGTGTTTGTTTGATGCTGGCATTATTTTTCTCTTCTCTGACTAGCAATTACTGACGGAGAGAGAAAAAAAAAAATCATTTCTTAACAAGTGCCTCAAAATCTTCTCAGTGTGACGGCAAGCTTGGGTTCTTGAAAATGCTCTGCTCCACACACACACTCACGCACACACAAGTACACGCACACACACGCACATCAATTTTATGTCCCCTTGTTGAGTGCCTCTAGAGAAGAGACAGTCTGCAGCCAGCCAGTAGTTTACTCCTGGGACACATTCTTGTTTAGCATTTAGATTGGCTTGATCAACCACCAGTTAGCCAATATATGTGTGCGTGTGTGTGTGTAGGCATCTATCTATCTATCTAAGTGCACGTATGAATGCACATGCCTGTGTGCGCGCTTGTCTGTGGTGTGTGTGTTTCAATACGTGCACCTTTGTGTGTCCATTTGTGCTTGCTGCTGTATTGCTGCATGGATGTCTGGTCCTTTGTGTGTGTTCATGCATGCGGGTGCACGTGTGTGATGAGCCATGGCTAACAGCTCCTGGTGAACACTCCAGGCCTACTGTAGGTCGGCAATAGACTTCGACTCAGTGAGGTAGTGAACCAGGGTCACTCAAAGTTACACATTAATCTTTTAGAGGGGACCCTGTCACCACCACCACCACCGCCATCAGAATTTCCAACAGCGTCTCAAAGCATCACATATTTAACGCCAGAATTAAATGTACAATACAATAATAATAAAAAAAAACATTTTTTTGTGACGACATTTGATTCTTTTGCTGTCAAAGTCTTGGTTCATTCCTCGCGTCATGTGCCTGATGTAAGGAGAAGGCACGGCGGTGCCTCGTTCTGCTCAATAATTAATAGGGTTTTCATAAACGATCAGTCAAACAGTATTTAAGGAGGGGAGGTCTGAAAAGGTTAATGGGATTCTGGCTGCGAGCACTGACGTCACATGTGTGCAAACACACACGCGGGGTCAAACTGGGTGTGTGTCTTCTGGGCTCGCTGGCTGTACGTTTAAATTAAGATCACATCATTCAAGATCTGATTTGTCACACATCACCTGCTGTTTGTTTCCTAGCACACTCTATACCTTTGCAGCGGGTCATACTATATCTGTCCTCTCACTAGTTGGTACGTGCGTGCGTGTCTGTGTGTGTGTGTATTCGCCCGTGCATGTGAGTGGCGCTGCCTCTCACCTCTATTTTACCCTGAGTTCAACCAGAGTTCATAGTCTGGTTGAAGCGTGTGTGTGTGTGTGTGTGTGTGTGTGTGTGTGTGTGTGTGTGTGTGTGTGTGTCTTCAGTTCCCTGCCTGGAGTCTCCCCAAAAGCCACTTATGTGCTCACAAAGTTATGACTGTGTGGAGAGAGACAATTAGTGCGTGTGCGTGTGTGCTCGCACGTGTATTTATGTCTCGTCCAAGTGTGGGCGCGTGCATTTGTGACAGATGTCCGGTCTCTGATGACTTGGGGTTCTGTGATGTTGTTGCCCCTGAGCGTCTGTTTTATAGCCCGCTGTGACATTATGGTTCCAGCTCTATTTCCTGCTATTACACAGTTGAGGGATGTGCGGCGTTTGACAAACTGCATTACCTTCTTTCTACAGTGCCACAACAGCATTCAACTTGCTAACTCCATCGAAATCCCCCTGCCTTCTCTTCCGCCGCTCATGTAATGCTTTGCTACGAGGTACGTGTGACGGAGGGATAGAGATGATAATGCTTTATGGCTGCGTGACATAGAAAAGGTGAGGATAATGCTTTCCCTCTGTGTCAACACGTGTTTGCGTGCGCGTGTGTACTAGGCTTAAATAATTCAGCCCGGAGGTAACGCTGGTAATGGCGCCCCAAATTCGAGCTGCCTTTCTGTGTCTTTCAGGGTGGGGAAAAAAAACCACACACACACATATCCGTAGTCACACAGATGCACACCTGTTGTGGTCTGTTGGGAGACAGACAGTGTGTGTTGATGTGTGTGTGTGACGGCAGCAGTGTGCCGAGAGGACGGAGAGCTAAAGCAGATTTGACAGGCTGTCCCAGGCACTAACGCTACAAATGGCTGCCTGGATGGAAATATCTTCATCATCCCAAACAAATAGGATGTCACTCAGCCCTCCATAGCTCCTGTTGACTGAGTGCCATTTCTCCTCTCTCTCTCTGTCTTCTGTTTGTTACACACACACACACATACGCTTTTTGCTGATGTCATCATTTCTTTGTTTTTGTTTTTTTTTATTATTCCAGTGCCATTCTCCTGTTCCTTCCTGCTTCCTTCCTCTGGAGAGAGCGTGTCTGTATATGTGCGTGTATGTGTGCGAATAAGCGTATGTGTGAAGGAGATCATAAATGAGGCTGATGCTTGGCCTTTGTTTGAAATATGAAACCGCTCTCAGCTGTATAATATTACAGCAATAGAACAGCAATCAGACGTTAATTGAATCTGGGTTATGACTTTTCTGTGTTCTCGCTCAACTGAGTGTCTACCGTTCTTCCCTCTCTGTCTTTCCTCCCTCCCTCCCTTTTCCCTCTGTGACTCTCATTTTCTCATCCTCCCCGTATCCCTGACTAACCCACATTCCTCTCCTCCCTGCTTCCTGTATGTTTTTTCTCCCGTGTATGCACTGTGATCCTCGTAGAACGCCTCGCCTTGCACGGCCTGCCAACCCAGTCCCAGCCTCTTCCTTTGTTGTTAAGTGATGCCACAGTGTGCAGCAGGACCCCCCCCCCCCCTCCCCGCCTCGGTTCCACCGTTCGCGTCTCATTAAAGAGCCCTCTGGTGAAATGTCACCATCTTAACTACCCTTCGACACGGGACACTGACTTTGAAATGTAGAAAAGTGATGTGCGTCTTTGTGCGTGGGAATGCCCTCATTTGTGTCGCTAAATCTAAAACTCCACATTTTTTTATTGCTCTGTCTGCATAAACCATTTATGTGTGTATTCCTTTAACCTCATACAGATAAAGAATATAAAAAAAGAAGGGAATAATGCTCTTAATTAATGGTTAGGATGGTGGTTGGGGCATTAAGTTAAAAGCAGGGGTTAAAGTTAAACATGTAGTGGAGCTTGTGAAAGTCACATTTAGTTGTAAGGGAGCTAATGCATTCAGCATAGTAATACCACTTACTACGTGCCTATATGTGTGTGTGTGTGTGTGCTTCCCCTCTGTCATGAAATGGGAGACTATCTATCCAGTCTGACCTTTTCCTTAATTGGTTGGTTTGGGTTCTGTCTCGGCTCATTTCAGGAACAGCGGTCTCCCTGAAATGACTGCTGACTCCCAATTGTCTCAGGCAAAACCTCACTTTACCTGTGGCAGCTGACAACCCTCAGACCCACATTTGAAATCGCACCCATTTAAGCAGAGGCGTCAAGACATGCATCAGCTGTTGCCAGGGAAACCAGAAAATAATGCGTTTTGGTTGTCAATGTCACCGAAGGTCACACAAAAAAAGAGGTAAAATATAGAAATTCTAATGCGGTGTCCTCCTGTTAGGTGCTGATTGCCTCTTGGTACGTCGCACACTCATGTCTCAGTGTTGCCTCATTGCACATGGACCGCTCTGCAGTTAGAACGGCAAGAGAAGCTAAGCTAACAGGCTGCTTACTGTACAAACTTGAGAGCGGTATCCACCTTCTCTTCTAAGTCTCGTCAACAACGTGAAAAGGCGCAATGCAAACACAAAGTGGACACGCAGTAACGGATCATATGTATGTAGGTTATGTGCCACCAATTCACTTAGCGCTAGCTGGCTACAGCTGGTGAATTATTTTTATTTTTTTTTTTAGACAAGAAAAAATGACAAAACAAATATAAAAATGAAACCTCTGCACCTATTATCCTGCTGTGGCTGCCACGGATTTTAACCGGCATCCGTGCAGTGCTAAAATCCGAAGCATAACAGATAAAGCAGCAGTAACTAAAGAAGGCACAGCTTAGTAAAGCGTCCGTTTGTATCATTTCAAGCCCTTATTTTCCTCAGAAAGACAACTTCACAATCAGTCATGACTATAAATGTGCTTAAACGAGTCATTTATTATAACATGGGTACATAAAACCCTGGTGTAGTGAATGGGCAGGGTGGACCAAACAGACAGAGAGTTTATCTGGAGGTGATTAACAGCGTGCCGTTTTTCCATTATTCACGTTCCTGAAATATTTGGGTTGGTGTTCTGCTGAATCTCGCCTTTTGCTGAAGAGAATTAGGGGAAACATTTTCCAAATGTTGCTCGAAGGAGCGAGTGGTAATCTCCTCGTCAGCTGCTCTGCTGGAGAGTGTGTGCGTACTGTACTAAAAGCAAATCAGCGGGCTAGTGGAAGAGATCACGACGATCGGTCAGTTCGAACAGCTGCACGAGGAGGGAAAAATGAGAATACTTAATTGTTTCTCCTCTGCTCCCTTCATTCGCTGTTCCATGCCTTTTGGCTCCCACCCGTTCTCAACGCTCCTTGCTTCCTTCTATCATCCTATTGGTTTCAAATTCAAGAGGCAACCGCGTCCTTGTACCCATCTTCTAATAAAGTAAAACTCCTCTCTCTTAGCCCATCAGCTCTCTCTTTATTAACCCTATTAGCTGCACCTGTAGCAGACTGCTCATACCTTCTGGCACATCCAAGATGGCGTGTTATGTTGATGGCTGATTATGAGGTTCATCTGAGATTATGGATGTTAATCACAGATGGAGGTCCTGCCAAAAAATGCTATCTAGTTTCATCAGCAGCGTTTTATTAGCGTAATTCATTAGCATGACTTACTTTCTTGGCAGAAACATGTGCAATTAATGCTATTCTATCGATACATTGTGGCATGAATTAGTCATCAGTTTTTTGTTGTTTGACTGTCTAAATATTGAAATCTCACCTTAAATGAGAGCTACTGTCAGGCTGAGCAGGACTACAACGTGCTAACTCGGGGATATTGTGTGGGCTTTGGTTCACCGTCCTAAATGAGCATTTCAGCACTGCTGGCTTACCTGAGTCGTGTTCACTATCTCGTCTCTCCCTCTTTCTCTGTCTGGCTGACAGTCTAATTGTCATGTGGGCAGCCTCTGCCGCATGGATTTAGTGTCGCACTTGCCTTAATTTAATTGAAAAGCTGCAGAAAGGAAGGAGGAGGGAAAGGAGGGAGGGGATGAAAAACAGATAAATAAAAAGTGGAACCAATCTTTGCCGGGTGTGCTGGGCGGTAAAATGGCTGTGTGCAGTGAATAATGCATGGGGGAGATGGATAGGTCTGCGTGGTTAGAGCCCAGGACTGCTGGCGCTTCATTACTGAGGTGTTTGTATGCTGATGCTGTGATGCCGGCTCCCTCGCTCTGTGAGTGGCTGCAGAGGTGCCACCTCCCTATGCTATCTCATATTTTGTCACTCATTTTCTCTTTAAAACCTTTTCTCCCTCTTCCTTCTTCTGTAGATTTTAATGCTCCAACCCCCGACGCACGCTTTCCTCCTATCTATCTTTGTGTGTGTGCGCGTGAGTCATCTCTCCTGTGTTAAGATAGCAAAGCACAAAGGCAAATGGTATTTAAGCCTCCCTTCTCTTTGCGAGCAAAGCACACGCTTACAGCAAGCTTCTCGCTGAGCCAGTTTACAAAAGGGAAAACCTCTCAGACGAGAGACAAATCCTGCACTGACCTTTGACCCACACAGCACCTGCTGTGTCTGTCTTACAGCTGTCATATTAGCTGTGATCTCTACTCATTATAATTCCTCTCATTTCTATTATAGAAGCCTGATGACAAGTGGATGGTGATGTTTATTCCGGGCTTACATCTTTTGATTGAACTGTTCTGCGTACTGACTTTGTGACTTGTATGCTCAGATTAAAGTTGCACACGTACACAGGTAGGTTTCACTTCTCACAGATATATGTCGTATGTAGAGATACCAAAGAGGAAGCATAAAAACAGTGCTCTGTTGTTGCGGTGGTGGTTTGAAGAACCTTACTTCAGGAGCTGAATGCAAATTTACGCGAGAATGTCACTTTACCTCGAACTCTGATCACAAGATGCATTGCTTTTAATTATCTTGTGGTGTTGGATCAACCTCCCAGAGAGCGCGAGCAAGTTTATTCTTCAAGTAGAAAGTGTTCAGCTCACTACATAATTTAAAGGGCAACTTGAAACCAGCTGAAAATCTTGTAGTTCAACTTCTTACAGCAGCGATACAGCACCAATCTGATGATTTTAGATCAAGGTTGTGATTTAAAGCCTCTACTTTTCAGGTGCATCGTAGAGCTATTTAATGTCCTTTTGCTTCTGGTTCCAAACTTCACATAAACTCATTAAGTGGATCCACGCTAGGTGAGCAAATCAATACAGTGAGCAGCCAACGAGATGACTATGCTTTTGGATGAATTACTTCACACAGCTCTTCTTTGGGTGACTTATTGTAAATACAATTGAGTTGTAAGTGTTATTTTATGTTATCTTTTGGCTTTAGTTTATAACTTCAAATTAAACTCAGATTTTACCAATATGACAGCATAAAGGATGGACAGAGCCTGAGTAACGTCACCCGTAGGTTTTCAAAGCGCTGGTTTGAAGCCGCAAATATGCAATGCTGGACTTGATATTGGCAAAGACTTGGATCATCAGCAGACCTGAGGCAGGCTGAATGACGCCCGGGTGCTCGAATCTGTAATCTATCTGTCAATCAAGCGGTCAGGCTATTAATTATCCACAAACCTTAATATCATCTGACCGAAACCGTTGTCTGAACCAGGCACCAACCAACACTTCTGCAGCCTGTCTCAAGCGGCCACTCGAGGAATTACAGTTTCTAGCACTCCCACATTGGCTTCATGTCCCAGCACCGGAGTGTGTCGCTCGGTTTCAATCACCGGTCTGAAACCTGTGTCTTTAATTCCAGTGTTTTAATGGTGCAAATGAGAAATTCAAGACAAATATCAGCCAAAATATCATTATTATTATTTTGTAACTCTCAAATTTTGATGAGTAACAGCCTCAAGAATCTGGTTTCAGTTGGGTTTTTATTTACAATAAACTGCTTGCAGAGGTGGCCATGTTTCATGTGTGTCATTTCTGTTTTTAATAATGTGGCTGCGGAGCATCAGCAGGAACTGCTGCACGTTAGTCAGGCAAACAAAGTAAACAACTCGCAAAGCATCCACTCTGGAGATTTCTGCACTTGAAAATACAGAAGTGCTGTGAGGTTCTGTCATTTTTGTTGTGGTTTCAAGGATCCGCACTTTATTTGTTTTGCTTACATGAAAGGCAAATTCCAAGGAGCTAAATGCAAATTTAGCAGAGAATGTCACTTTACCTCAAACTCTAACAAGACGCATTGCTTTTAATTATCTAGGGTGTTGGATGAGCTGTCAATAGTGGCGACAAACATGCAAAAAGTTGTTTTTTTTTCCCCCTCGCCGGTTACTCCTGGGAGTAGAATAATAATATTTGCAATATGATTTCTCCAAGCACAACATCAACATCATGTACTCGCGTGAGCTGGTAACTCTGTCCTGAAAGAGACATTTATAAAAATTCAGTCCTGTAATGGCGGCAGCGTTTCGTGTGAAGCTTGCGGTGTGTTGCGCAGGAGCAGCCGGTCTCTGGAAGGCCAGGCCTATGGTGCGCCGGCATCCTGTAATGTATTCCATTCCATTATATTCAACCTCCCAGCCTGCTCTCATCAGTGGATCAGGAGTGTGCCGTCTCGCAGGCACACTGAGATATAATTACTTTCTAACACACGAAGAGCAGAGAGAGGCGAACGGCAAAGAGACAGAGAGAGGATGAAGGAATGAACAATGAAGTTTAATTATGCTTTATGGCAACAATTATAGAATGAAAACAGAAAGTCAATAGGCAGCAACATTGTCTCATTTTCTCTGCTGAGGTGGACTGTGTTCTGCGCAGAGCCCGAAGCAAACCCAAAATAAGAAACAGTCAAGAGGAAACAAAGAAAAGAGGGAGAATATGCCTGATCATATTTATTAAAGAGCGAGACAGAGAAGGAAAGAAAGACCGGGAAGCTGGTGCAACTCCAAATCCTCCTGTGATTTTTCCCCCCTCTCATATTTCCTTATGCACAACCCAACGCACTACTTCACTAATTGCGACCTTTGCAAGTAATTAGGAGACTGTAATGGATTCCACTTGTACTCCCTCCACCTTGATAATTGTAGATGTCTGGTTTTGCCCCGCGCTGTGCTCGGAGGTCAGTGACGAGAAGACGGCGGAGCTCCACATGCGCCGTCAAACTCAGCCACTCAGACATTTTGTTTTCTATCAGTCACTCACAGAGCATCAGGATCAGTGGGATTAGCAGTCTGATTATCATGCCTCGTTGGCGGCAGTGCGCGTGCACGCACACACACACACGCACACACACTAAGCCCCGGTGCACTCACATACACAGACAAACACACGCTCAATCAAGAAGGATTAATTAAAGGGAACAGTCTAATTAGTGTCATTAAGGAAGGAATAATAGAAAGCCTTGTACATAGGGACAAGAACTGAGGCCAGCTGTCATTGTGTTTACACACACACACACACACACACACACACACACACATACACCCCCCCTCCCTAACCGAACTGGTCTAGGCGGTCATCAGTGTCCTTAAGAAACAATAGTGTATCAATTTGTTTGGGAGGTTTAAATGGCGTTCAATCAATATCTCACTATATGCCTCCTTTTTGTTCTTTGTGTGTGCTTATGTCTTTTCATGGAAGAAAGGAGCAGACAAAAGTGGACACAGCTGAGTTGCCATGAGCAACAAGCCCTCATGGTAACCTGGAGTTACTCAAACGCCAAAAAATGCCTTGAGGTGGACTGTTGAACACGGGAGCCGAGGAGCCAATCAGTAATTGGTTTAAATACACACAGACACAAACATGCAGTAAAAAAAATACACACGCTCACGTTCTGGCTGGAGTTAGAAGAGCCAAAATTTCTAAGAATGTAAGTGCCGGGATGCCCTGTAGCAGAAAACCTCTGAACACCCTCCTCTCTTTTTCTTTTCCACTCGTACTCCCTTTCACACAGCCAGGCACAGAAAAAAAAAAAAAAAAAAACGAATCGCACACACACACACTCTCACACACACCTGATTTTATGCTAGAGGCTGCATAAATATGAATCAGGGGTGACAATGGCGTGCAGAGTGGAGCCCTGTGCATCCTATTTTCATCATTTACCTTAGGCTAAATGGATTTGGAACACCGTTGGATGGCTCACATCTCACACTGGTTTGCCTACTTAAACGTGAAAAATGGTACGTTTCCAACCTCTACCTTACGTTCTTTCACTTTTTTTTTCCTCCTGCCATTCTCTCACACGCCTCTCAAAAAATTGCACTGGTATTATCACTACAATCATAAGCGTTCACCCTGATAGAGGTGGATCTTAGGCACATAGTAGCAGCAACATCAACTGCAACTACAGACAGTAAGAGGTCAAATGTTTTTTGTCTTTGTTCATTTCAGAATTATTTTTATCGGCCAGGTATTTGTCCACGTACAAGGATTTTGAGTGATTTCATTTTCATTTGAAAGTTTCAGTTGTACATGACAAAAAATGGAGAAGAAAAAGGTTAACGGGAAGAAAAATTGTATTTGCAGTCGCGCCGTGTGAAAGCGTTGGTTCACTCAAATTACTAAAGACATATTCCCCTCACTTACTTCCGAGTGTTTTCCAGCCACACAGATTGTTTTGGCTTTATTTGCCCAGATTTTTGAAATATCTCTCTCTGAGATTTATCCCTTCACTCCAGTGCGATGGAGGTGAACGCAATTTAATCCTGTGGTGCCCACAGCATTGAAAGATGTCATTTAAAAAAAACTCAACCGTACCAATGCTCCCTAGAGTCGGTGTCTGGGTTTGCCTGTTAGTCACTTTACTGTGATCAGTTTTCACTGCTGCTTCTTTCTAGTCCATATCCAGACTTTGGACGGCATGTTCTGTTTGTGCTCTATTGTTTTTGACAGCATTTTTTAAATGGAATTTCTTATTGCCTTTAACGGCACAAATACCGTTCACCCCCATTGTATTCGCAGGCATGAAGAGCTTCATTTTAAAGCAAGACAGAGGACTGCATTGGTGTTGCTTCAGATTCCAGTGAGACATGAAACAATGATCCAGGAAGTCCAGTTTGAGTAACAAACCTGCAAACCTCAACTGGCCAAACACTACACAGTGATTTTACGATAAGGTTTTTAGAACTCTGTAAAATGATCGAGCGATCATTTTATTTTTTCTTGCATCAATGGCGAGGTAAACAGTGGAAACACAGCGTTCACCTTACGTGTGAATGTGCACGTGCTACATGCAAGTTTGATTGGCCACCACGGCCCCTTGCCTGTTGCAAGTTAAGCCCGGTTACATCATTTGCGGGATGAGCCCTCTGCAGCGTCGATGGACCGTCCCATTTCAAACGAACGCGGGTGCTGCGTTTTTCAAGCAGGGCTAAAGTCATGAGCAGAAATCCCACACACATGCACATACGACTATGTATGTACGTTTCTACTGAATTTGTTCATCAATAATAATATATATAATAATATTAGTGTTATTTATTTACTTTTCTCTCCTCACACATACCTTGACATTCCCTGGTCACAGTTATAGCAAGCCATATATGAATACACGCTCATACTGAATGTACGTTTGCGCACAAACACACTCAGTACTCCCACCAACAAAAACTAAAAAAAACATGTGTTGGTGACTATTTTTGGACACATTTTGTACACAAATATCAAAGACAGATATATCCTCTGTAAACAAAACCAAAGCAAAACTCTGCATGGTTGGTATCATACGTCTTACTTGACATAAATAAGAAAATATGTTTTCTTAAATTGGGTAAACTGATTCTTTAAAAGCAAATGCCCTTGACTCAAAATGCATCTCCTCTCACTTTTCTGTCTGACTGCCGCTGTCTTTCTCCTCCCCCTGTTTCCACCGGCTTCACTCTCTCCTCTCGTCCTTTGTCCTCACTCTTTAACCTTTCTCCCAGGTCCTCTCTCTCCTTCGCACGTCTCTCTCTCCTTCAGACCCTCCTGATGGCAACATGTTTATCTATTATTGATATTCTGACTGGGCTTGCTTCCCGCCCCCCTGTCGCCCCACTTTCCTCCAGCCTGCCCTACTTCACCGGAGCCCTCACGAGACACACACACACACACAAATGCACAAGCTTGTGTGTCTGTGTGTGTGTGTCTGTGTGTATGTGTGTGTGTGTGTGCGTGCGAACGTGTATGTGTGAGACAAAAGTTGTGATAACCCTGAGTGTTTATTGAGATATGTGTGCATGTGTGTGTTCAAGTCAGTGAGACAGAAAGAGAGAGACTAAGTGAGAGTCCACACACAGCAAGAGGAAGGTTTCTATATTTAGATCCATATAAGAGACCGTTCCCAGCATCCAACTGTGCATACACAAGGCTCAGCAATACATTACAGTCTCTCAGGCGTTCAATCGCCGACTGCATGGCTCTGTGTGTGTACATACTTCCATACGCACAAGAGAAGAGCAGCTTTTACACGAGCCTTTGCCGTTTTAATTCCCTCGAACTATCGATCCCGTCAGCTTTGTTTATTTCTAATGAAAGTTATGCTAAGTGTGCTTTGCAAAATGTCCTCCATTTGACTTTGTGGGTCAGTAAAGCATTTTTCCATGTGAAGCTTTTGGAGCATGAAGTGATTCTACTTTGCTGTGTTCAAGCCAATTAGCATCTACAGCGTTCTTTGGTATCACACTTGAATCCCCTTGCATCTCATGTTCAAGAACGTGTGTGTGTGTGTGAGGGGCTCAGGGGGGAAAACACACATACAGACACACATATGCACAGGCAAACACAAAGTGACTCAGTCACACACACACACACACATTGTGAGAGCTTTGATAAGGCAGAGTGTGGAGTGTATTAGCGTGTGATCCTTTGAAGAGGAAACATGAAAACGTTTGTTGTGCTCGGAGCAAAGGTTTGTTTGGTTCTGTCGCTCGACTATAGCTCCATGGGGCCCTCGCAGTAGTGTTCTGTTTTGAAGCAGTTATCAAATAAGATTTCTAATCTGCTGCTTTCCTTTAGCACCAGATTGGCTTTAAGCTCTGATGAATCCTCCTTCCGCGCTATTACGTCCGCAGGTTTCGCGGTCGCGCGTGGGACTGGGTCGCCTCAGGCTGTGGTCTCAATTCAGGGGCTGCATCCTTCGAAGGACGCGTTTGAAGGCCGATTACGTCAGAACTCCTTCAAGTGCCACCTTCTTTTCCCTCTTTTTCGAGGATGCACCACAACTATCCTTCGCGGCCTCACATATCCCAAGATCCTTTGCGCACCGCTGTTCAGTGCCGGGAAACGTACAAGAATGGCGACACCACGCGGCATCAAGGAATTTACATTTAAATGTAAATATTGTTTTTTTTTATATATTTAATTACTTGTACTTATTACTACTGATACTTTTAATATGCATAATATTACCATATATTACTATATATTTTATTACGTTTTTTTCAATGGCTACGTTAAAACCAACCGACGGCAGGTGTGCAGCTGGTGACGCAACCAGGAAAAGCTTCGAAGGCTAGACTGTCTCAGGTAACAACAGCTGATGTGTCCTTCGAAGGAGCCTCAGAAGGAGTCGCCTTCGAAGGCCACGAAGACTGCGTTTCGAAGCATGAAGCCCCTGAATTGAGACACAGCTTCAGTCTCTCTCCTTGAACATCCCCCTCGCACGCGCACGTTGGCGCATGCGCGTTTGCCGAATGCGTCCATTTGTGTAATCCATCTGCGCGCCCGCCGCGTTCCTGTTTGTGTGCCTCGGGTTAATTCAGGTGTGTGGGTGCACAGGCACACGTGTCCATGTAAGCGCGCATGCGCCAAATTTTCCCCTGTGTTGACTTTTAATTGTTCTGTGCTTTTGAGAGTGTGTGTTCAGTTTAGTCCACAGCAATTGATCTGGAGAATAATGGTTGGTAGAGTGTCCCAGGTCTCCAGAACCACTGTCTGAAACTCCTCGTAATTACCTCTGAGACCACTGGCAATGATGAAGGGAGGGAGGGAATGAGTGTGTGAGACAGAGAGAGAGAGAGAGAAAGTGATAGATGGAGGGAAAAAATGAAAATGATAGAGATATAGCAATAACATGTGCAAGGCTCATCGCTTGGCATGAAGAAATCGTGCAGATTTTAAAAAAGAGCAGATGGGTTTAAACAGACTTTTGCCCAGATTTTATTTTTAATTTTAGGCTCATTTTTTTGTGTGTTTTCTGCCAAAAGGATACACCACCAGTTCAACAAGAACAACATCCCTGCCTGACAAGAAGAGTGTTTTTCTGGGATTTAAAGTGAAGAGGAACAAGCTGAGAAAAGGCCAATTACCAGAGTGACTCAAATTAAGTCAAGCACAAGAAAACAAAACGATAAATGGTTGAACAACCACTCCACGGTTATTTAAAAAAAAATCTTATCCCCAGAAGGGTTTCGTTGTTTTTATTCCTCTTGGATTTTCAATTAAACAAGGAAATCAAAATGTTGTGTAATCCTAAAAGTGTAATATGGTCTGTCTGCTATAAAGAGGCCATATGTTGCCGCTTGTCATTCTGTCAGAGCCACCGAAGCCGGAGTCAAGTCAGTTTAATGATCTCCACTCTCTCCCATAAGCTGTTAGCAGTAGAGCTACCCTGGCGGCGTGTTTGTGTGTGTGTGTGTGTGTGTGAGCCGACCAACAGGAGACATGTCGTGGAGAGCAGAGGCCAGACGCAAACAGCCACGCTTCAGAGTTATCAGTGCTAACAAGTACAAGGCTGCGGCGAGCTCCCAGCAGAGCCGCAGCCGTTGGAAAATCGTTTACGGTCATTGTTATTTCTTTGTCCTTTTTTTTCAGCACAACATTGAAATCTGATAGATAAAGAAAAGAATTGATTCAACGTTTCATGCAAAGGGCTCCTGTTCATTCCAGGCATGTACACATAAATATAGTCGCCCCGCTCTGGCACACACGTGGACACGCATACACAATCGCGCGCACTTATTCACCTGCAAACATTGAAAGATGAACATCGTCAGTAACTCCAGCGGCACAGCAAATAGCTTTGTGTCGTTTTTTAAGGTATCATCATTTCTCTCTCTCTCTCTCTCTGTCTGTGTCTGTCTCGTTCCGTATCCACTCAAAGATAACATCGGAAAGAGCGCAACTGGGGGGGCGAGCAAGAGAGCATGGGGAATCGGGGATGGAGGGACCGACGGCGGCAAAATGAAAACAGGAGATTACTGATCAACGGGTAACGCAGGATGAATATTTGATTCAGCCTTTTGTGCTGTTTTCTTATCTGAAAACACATAATGCGGTTATATTGATGCATTAAGAACATGCAGGACCGGGGTTCAACGCAGGTGCAAGGGCTTATTGTTGTATGGAACGTAAAAGCCAGCAATTCTCAGCGTTCCTGCGCCACGGGAGAGGCCGTGTTGGTGGTATCGTGGTGAAATTGCATTTCATCTAACTGAGATATCCGTTAGTGCTTTTGTTCCCCTTTTGAATGAACGAAAGCCTTTCGGGTGTTTGAGTCGCTTTATGCCGAACCGTCTAAACCACGTTATAAATCACTGGTGTCAATGTGGGAAATATTCCGAAATTCACAAAATAAACTAGCAAATGACTGTAAGGAATGCATAGCACTGTGTGTGTGTGTGTGTGTTAAAGTGTTTGGATTACATCTGCTGGATAAGGATTATGTCCTTGTACTGGAGATCATCAGTAAGCAGCGGTGCATGTCCACCGGCTGATAACATTTTAAACATTGATGCGACTTTGAAAATAACGCATTAGGAGTTTATTGGCTTTGAGAGGTAAATGCTGGCAGGTGTGTTTGCGTCCGTATACATACACACCCATGCGGACGCGCACACACACGCGTCCTTGTAATTGCTCCTCTCATAGCCTGGAGGCAGCGTGAGCTGGCATATAAGCCATATAATAAAGCATATTATCCTGGCTGGTAATGCATTTCTGCCTCCTCCAGCTTGATGACAGCTGGAATTGAGCTCTGCATGTTGCAGAAGGCGATCCATACTAAATTCCTCCAGGCAGCTTAGAGCTTTGTGTCATAGCGCTGACCTTCCCCCTGACAACTAGCATAATGAGTTTTGAAATAGCAACGTCTTCCATGAATGATCAAGTTTGCATGCTGTTTAAGTCTCTCACTTTTGATGTCTGTACATCTAAAGAATGGGATTTCAACCGGCGACACTTCCAGGAAATATTTACACTGTGCTGCAGCTGCTGTGGTCCAGAGTCAGAAATCGGAGAGATCAAGCACTTTGTGTGCAACAGTTTTTGATCCCTCACCGATTCCTGCTGGTGACACATAAACAAAAGGCGGCGGCGGCGGCAGCCAGATGACAAAGTAATACATCCCACTTTGCTCTGATCTAGTTATTGTATCAGAATGACTGCCAATCCACCCCTCAAGTTGTAAAGGGAGCGATAAATAGTTTTTGTGCCACTTATTCCGAAACCAGCTGTAGTCCCATTAAACAGCTGTGCCTTGACGTGTTACGATATTTCCCCAGTGAAGAAAAAGGCCTGCAGTTTGGAAATTCTTTGATCTGAGTGAAGCAAACTGTCAGCCGTGCCAGGTTGAGGTGTTTCAGTCGTCTTACAACTGTGAGACAGGTGATGACAGCCAAGCAGCCACCAGCTGGAATAGTGCCACAAATAAAGTCATGGTAACATTGGACTCCTAAGGAAAAAGAATGAGATAATATCCGTTGAAATATGTCACTTAAAGGCACTAAGTATCTGCAGCATTTGATAATAACGCTGCTGGCTTGCACGTTTTATGATTTCCAGCTGTTTTATTGCTGCTTTCTGTCAAATTTTTTGAGAAATTGTTGCTTAATTTAATTAAAAAAATTAAATCTTATTACCTTTTTCCTTCCAAGAACCAGCAACTTTAAGTAACATTATGAACAGAGACAAAATGTCACTGAACTGCAAGGTGCTGCTCATTAATGTGTCATACATTGGAGCTAAAGGGTGCAGTATATTGTTTTACCAATCAGGATGACCTAGCAGCTGCATGAAGGTCATTCCATAAAAGTGCATTACACGTCCTGTAAAAGTACTCCGTAACATTTAGCAGAACGTGAACGAAAATGTGCTTTTGTCATGTATTCAGATGAGTAGATGGTGTTCTTGACTACATTCATAACCCCGAAATAAATGAAGATAATGTCGTTTTCAAGTATTTGCCGAAATAAATCTTGCCTCTCAAATAGTTAAGAATAATATTCGTTACCGCAGAGCCTCACCGCTTCCCCAAAACTCATTATTAGCGATGGGAAGATGGTAATGCACAAGGTGGGGGAAGAGTGTGTGTGTAAAAAAAAAAAAAAAAAAAAAAAAAAAATTCACATTATAAAACGAAGTGTGGCTGATACTGAGCCTGTTAAATTTTTCAGAAGGTGTGGAGGTGTGCGAGTCTGCGCGAGCAAAAGTTTGTGTTGGAAAACTGATACTTGTGTAACCTTGTGCGTGAACCGGTGGCATATTTTCTCTGTACCCAGAGATGGAGGCATGCGAGAGAAGGAGTGTGAGAGGGAACAGGGGTTATTTAATGATCAGAGCAGTGTAATTACCTCCCAGTGAGGTTCAGCCTCTTAGACAGATGATTATTCAAGGGGAGAAATCTCATTTGCATCTTGTACAGTAATATGTAAAAGTGTTCACTCTACACTAAATTAAATTGCCACATTGATTTTTTTCTCTCCTCACTTAGAGTAGATTTTTGTCCCTTTTCAGCAGAATTATGGTTTTAAATGTAAATGAATTTATCTGGGAGCATAAAAGAGAGGATCGTCTCTCTGTGTCCTGCAGTTCTTGTATCCAGTCATACCTCTGGGTTTTTTTTTTTTTGTAGATCATTAACAAGGTGTTTGACATTATACTGTGTGCTCTATAATAAGGGGCTGTGAAAAGAGAGTCCGTGCAGTGAACCTGTGTCACGCCCCTCACTGTAGCTCCTTAAAACAAGGCGGGAAGTGTCTCTGTGAATGACATTTGCTTGGTGTAATTATGCAGACATTTTTAACTCTTAAATCTGCATGTTCGCCTCTCTTCGCTCTCTTTTTCTGTAAAATTTTTCCCGATTCCACACACACTCACACACACACACACACACACACCTCCCCTTGGCAAGCACATGGCTAGCTATCAGTAGTCAGTAGTATGAAATCAAGGACCATGCTTTCATTCACAGCACCTCCAATTACAGTGGGAGTGAGATAGCGTGGAGTGAGTGTAATGACAGCAATCTAAACTGTGTGGAGGAGAAGAGAAGGACACCTGACTGAGCTCACGTCACATTCAGTGCCGAATCAACTGTGGACAAATGGAGGGATACAGGAAACCAATGGGGGAGAAGAAGGATATAGAAAGAAAGATGAAGGAAATAAAAATAAAGTGGGTTGTCAGGATAAGATTAGAGTGAGTAAATGAAGATGGAGAACAGAGGGAGGCGTGGTGCGATTAAAAAAAAAGAAAGAAAGAAAGAGATGATGATTGACAGAGAGCCATCTGTTGATCTTCATGCTTATTTGTGTTGCTTTCAGCCTTTCCCCTCCCAACTAGTCTCTCGCGCGGCTGACTGGGGGTCAGCTGTGACTGATAGCTGGTGCTCCTGTTTTCGGCTGACAGATGGGCACGGGGACCGACTCTGGTGCAGCCTGAAAACGGATTCTCCATGCCTCTGTGTGCTGCCACAGCCATTTTGCTCAGCTGTCAGTCACAGACAGCATGGTTGACGTTATCAGTTGTACCCCCGCTTAACAGTGGAGGCCTGCTGCTGGGTAGTCGGAGTCAGAGACAAGGGAGGGGGACGGAGAAGATGGAGGCGAGGAGTGAATTGATGGAAGTAGAAAAGGCACAAGGGAATCTGCGAGGGGTAAAAACATGGAGACGGAAGGTGGGGACATAAAGTGAGGAATGAAGAAGAGGAAGGAGGGCCACGGCATGCTAGATATGGGTGCAGAGTAATTAAGATGACATCAGACGGAGGGGCCACTAACGTCGCCTCCTTCCGTAGATGGGCACATAATGAAGAAAGCTTCCAAGGCCTTTGGCTCCGCACCAAGAACAGAGAGGCTAAAGATGAAGTGCAACAAGAGAATCAATTCTTTCCTCCCTCCTCTCCTCTTCCACTCAGGGAGAGATTTACAGGCCAAGTTATGACAGCACACAATAACAACAGCCATATTTTACTCCCGTGGTCTGACAACAGAATCCGCAGCCAATCAAATCTACCGCAGAACAAAGTTGTTATCTCACGCGGGTGTGCTTGCGCGTTGAAAACCGCTTGTCATCGCCGAACGCGATTGTGCTACGTCGTGTTGATCCGCTCAATTTATCGCCGACGTAGATAAGGGATTCTGAGGATGGTGAGATGAAGTTTTATGGGGAGCACGTTAGAAAAATAAAAACCCCTAAAAGAGCCAGTTTCAATCACTCGGAGATGAATAGCGTGGAAACATGATCAGGAAATATTGTATGCTCTTAAAAGTTCACCTCAGTCCTAAAGAGGGGCCATGGGAGACGCAGAAAGAAAGAAATATGAGAGTGAGAAAGAAAATAAGGGATACTTTAAGCCCGGATAGCCGCAGCAGAATGATGAGAAAATAAAGACTGAGAAGAAGAGATGCAGAAAAAGAAAAAAAACAGCAACCAGAGAGTTACTTAAAGCTGGATGAAAGTGTGCATGGATCAATAGATATGGATGTGAATAGGGAGACTTTTAAATAAGGCTCTCGCTTGTGTCCTCAGATCCTGTTTCACAAAGAAACTCAAACTCTACAGATCAATACCCAGCTCGCCTCTCTGGCCCGTGTCCTGTACAGCCCTGTAGGCAGTGGCTCCTCTTGTATGGCACTGTCTGTGTGTGTCTGTTTGTCTCTGTTCACAGCACTTGAAACCCACTCAAACGGCCTTTCAATAGTCTTTTTCATCCCCACAGTCCCTGGCCTGCTCAAAACCTACACCACCCCTGCTGAATATCTGTTTGTTTATCCATTTCCCCGATGAGGTAGCCATGCTCCAAATTACCGGCAAGTAATAATCTGCTATATTTTCATTTCCATTTAGGTAAATGCCAGTTCTGCTGCTCCCTTTTTGCAATCTGATATAACAATAGCAATGCACATAGGGATTCAGCCTCTACCCAATTTAAGAAACATTTCACATTTGTTGTTTTAAACATTTAATACTGCGTAGGACTTTTCCTGGAAGAATTCTTTCGGTTTTTATTTTTTTATATTTCTGACTGCAATAACACTGAACTGAACTGAACTCGACAACATACCAGTTGTGGGACTCTAAAGGAATCAGCCCGCGTACTTTCTTTAGAAGAGTTAGATGAGAACAACTCTCATATCTGTGCATACAGAGCTGGAGCCTGGAGATCATTAGCTAGCTCTCTATGCACAACTGCATGGCAAGAAATCACAAATTGCCAGTTTTACAGTTTTGTTTATGTGTGGAATAAACAAATGAGCTCTGTGTGGTGTTCGGTACTTTGGCTTCCTCCCACAGTCCAAGGACGTGCAGGTTAATTGCTTGCTGATCACTTATCCAAGGTGTACTCCTCTTGGCGCCCAATGCCAGCTGGGGTCACCGCCAGCCCCCAGTGACCCTCATAAGGGTAAATGGTTAGGAAAATTAGATGGATGGATAAACACGCGAGTCACGTGTTAATAAGTAACCTTTAAGGTGTTGGTAGGCAGATATTTGATCTTTTACGAGAGCCAGGCTAGCAAGCTAGCTAGTCTGCTAAGCTAAATGCCTTGCAGCATAAAGAGACGGTGAGCAGTTACATATTACCAACCATTTCCAAGATTTTTATTCATCTATCAAAAGAAAATTGAAGGAAAAAGACATCACTGAACTGAAA
Source organism: Nibea coibor (assembly GCA_023373845.1). Taxonomy (NCBI): domain Eukaryota; kingdom Metazoa; phylum Chordata; class Actinopteri; family Sciaenidae; genus Nibea; species Nibea coibor. The sequence continues at coordinate 14,611,475 of CM041725.1, read as the reverse complement.
AGACTAATTGCAACATGACCTCAACACCACAAGAGACAAAAGACACAAGAGACCAGAAGAATGGCTGCAAGCTAATTATGAACAATACAGGCAGAAGGCAGTAATGATGCAGAGAGAAGAAATTAACTAAACCATGAGTAACACTTGTGCATTTATGTATAGACACATAGACACACACACACACACACGCTTTCATCCATTCCTGACCAGCTCCTCTGAGTCCTCAACAGCCCAGGGACATGTTGTTATTGAGATGCAGAGAGGCTGCCAATGGGTGGTCTAAACTGAGACTGTGCTCCACTGCTTCACAGCAGCCTCTGGTCAAGTGTGTGTCAATATGAGCATAATTCTATATAGAGCTTTGGTTGATCATATGGCTTTTGAATTTCACCTGGTGTGTGTGCATTAGCATAATTACAAGTCTGTGTATGGATGTAATGCTTGTATAGCCCATATACATTTTTCTATTTGAACTCACTGTTTATATATCTGTACAGATTTTCCATACACAATTACAGTTTCTTTGTTCGTGTTTTTTTCACACTTCCTTTGGCAGTATAAATATTTCCGATGCCAGTAAAGCCCCTTTCGTTTGATTAAATTATCATTTCATCTGAGCCTTTATTTCAGGGACAAAGAAGTGTGCATCTTTGAGTTTATGCACGTATCACTGACTGTGAGCATGTTCATGTCAGGCTCTCTCTCTGCTCACATCGTCCTCATTGTTTTTCTCATTAGTAAAAGCAGACCTTGTTCGTCATTATGCTGTGATGGCCGGTTCCCACTGTGCAAATGTCACCAGAGTCCTCTCCCTGTGTCACCTCTGTCTGCTCCCTGCTGTCCCCCCTGACACCTCCGAGACCCTGCCTGCCCTTTCTCTGACAAGGAACCCTGGTGATTACATTGAGACACACACATTGCGTACACACACACACACAGACAGACGTTCGGTTGCACATGTGCATACAGAAACACAGAAAAAAAAAACACAGACAAAATGGTACACATTACCATAATAGATGACAGCTATATTATAAGATGTAGCATATTGTTCTTCTGGTCATACACTGTACAAACCGCTGTACATTCCCTACTGTGTGAAAATAGATAATAATAATAATAATAATAATAATAATAATAATAATAATAATAATAATAATAATACATAGACGACAATGAGCTGTTGTGGCATTTGCTGTTGCACCGGGGGTTCTTTCAGCACAGACCACCACAGATGGATGACTTTGGTTTACCCTTTTTTATTATCATGGTACAGACACAGCGTAGAGAGAAACATTCACCGGCTTTCCTGGCGTTTGAGACCTCTGTTCCTCTGTTATGCTCCCTGTCTTTCTCTGCTCTGACTCCTCTCCCAGGTCCAGCACACTACTGTGTTACAAAAGTGAGAGCGATTAGCTAGCTGGATGCAGGTGCGCCAGTCACTCTCACCTGGCGTTGCTCTCCTTGAGCCCTCTCCACACCTCTCCCCTGCAGGCGATGCACCACGCCCCCTCCGCAGCTATTTTAAATCTAAACTCTGCATTACACTATCACTGACATCGTTATGACCTTAAGTACGAAACACAGATGCTGCTTCCTTGCCTTACAGATGAATTAAAGACACGGTGTCACCAGAATAGCTATATGAGCTCCATTAGCTACAGAGTATAGACCTGCGGTGTGATTTAGATGCTCTACATGCCCCTTTGATAGCCTTCTGCTGAACAATGTTGAGCACACCATTTGCATCTTGCATGGTAATCAGTTAGATGCCTTTTAGCTGGATAAAGGATGTATGTGCAAAGATAGGGCAAAAAAAAAATGGACGACAGAATCATATCTGCAAACAACCCTAAACGTAGAGCAAGAAGAATGAGCAGTATGTGTCCTATTCCTGGAAAATGCAGATACAGTTAACTTTCCTCACCCTCTGCTTTCTTTGTTTGTTCTTTGTCATGTTTATTTGTATAGCTCTTTACTACACTTACAGGCTTCAACAGCTTAACGCCCACCATCTGATAACGGCAAATGAAAATGGCACTACTGACCGGCAATGACAGCAAGGAAAAAACTCCCACGGCAACCTTTATAGGAAACACATCCTACTCTTTGACTTTAATATGAGAGGGAAGGAAGAGAGGACTGCAGGCAGGGTGTAGGGTGCAGGGTGTAGGGTGCAAGGGTGCAGGAGAAATGCTTAAAGAAAGTGGTGAATATATAGATTTCATAGTAGAATTTTTATTATTTTTATCATTATTTTCCCTTTAGCATTGTTCATATTGCAGCAGTCTTTTGCTGCTGAGGGTAAGCAGAGGAGGAGATACACCTGGGTCCACCCCCACTTGTTGCTAAGGGGATTTAAGTGTGTTTGACTCAGATAGTTGATCAAAGCCTGGCTGCTGGGCAGCATGCCCTTGCAGTAGTCTGGTTCTTGCCTTCCATCTTGTTCATCTCGGCAGTAAAGCAGCTGCTCAGAGCAGAGTACAGAAGACAAGAGAGCCGTGGGGGGAAACCTTGCCTGGAGTTGCGGCAGACTGTAGTTCAGCCGGAGCGAAGATTTAGATATCTTCTTTAGAATAGTTCAGAGACATGAAATGAGGCTGAAAAAGAAACAACTGGATTCATTCTGTGTGCTTTATTCTTCTTGGTAATTAGATGGAAGTGTGATCTCTTTGAAAACAGTGAGAGAATTTAAACACTAAGAGAATTTATATGTTGACCTAGCCACGGCATTTAGAAGATAAACAGTCTTCCTTCTCATTGGATGTGACTGTGTGTCAGCCTCTAGTTCGTTAGTGCTTATTATACAACAGTTAGTTCTGGCCAAGTAATTTGATTGGACAAGAATCAATAATCAAGAATCAAGTTAATCAATTTGATTGATGTGCCTATGAGCAAATCAAGGCCATGCTAAACTTTAACACCACCCCCTCTCATGTGATATAGCTGTATTGTACAGGTGATTCATAGAAAATATGATACATCATTTGAAGCTCTGTATCTTACCAGAGGGTAGTCTTTATACCTCACAGTAGCACTAAATGTAATTTTTATGTCAACAATGGTTCAAATGACAAGATGTAAGATGAGAGTGATCCACAATAAACTGTACCTCCATTATCAGGGTTAGCTTTACAGAGCGTTTTATCGTCTTTCAGCTCATTTTTGTTGTTTTAAGGGCAGAACTGTGATGTTTCAACCTCACTGCTCTCACCAATCAGTGAAAAAAAAAAAACTCTTATAAACCCACAGTACACTACTTGCACAGTACCAATTAGACAGTCACCGCTAGCGATTAGCTTGTGAACATAGTGGAGTATTTAACAGATAAAGAGCCGGAGTCCCAAGTGGTAAAACAAAAATCAATTAATGTGAATTTAAGTATTGACACAATTAGGAGATAGTTGAATTGTGCTGCTGTTATGGGCAACCAGTCTTTACTTAGTCCTGCCTGCACAATGTAACACTGTACACAAATCTTTATTTAAAAAAAAGAAAAGTAGACATTTCACTAACAGACACTGACTAAGCCCATTCATAAAGACTAACCCCACCAGAACAGCTGAGCAAATACCAAAAATAAAATGGACACAACCATAATAAATAGCAGTAATGTAGCTTTTGTTGTACCTGTTATTGCCCCTGTTATGTAATCCCTGTCTTGCCTATAAATAAATACATGATTTTATTGAGAATGATACATTGATGAGTTCACAATAATAATATAAAAATCAATACTGTTTGTTTTTAGACTCTTTGTATTCTGCTGTTGGCCTTCCAGTGTGTCCAATATTGTGTTGTATCTCTGACAATAAGACCCAAATTGTCATCATTAGCTGTGATGACTATTTCAGAATATGTTGCCTTCTGCTATGAAAGGATAGGAAGAAAGAATGCAATAATTGCAGGTGCCACTGAGCGTCAATTATTGCTTGAATAGTGAACATGAAGAAAAGATGACAAAAGGGTGAGGTCTATGTGTGTTTAATGGCATATTAACCTTTCACCTCCAGGCAATTATGAATTTCCCTGCCATGTTTAATCAATGCTATCGATCGCTGTCATTAGGTCTGTATTAATTGGACTTGTCAAAAGGTATAATCCTGGTCACTTTGTGTCTGCGTCTGCCCAGGAGAGGTTATCATCAGGGATCAGAGCTGAATGGTAATGAGGGTGTGTGGGCACAGGAGATAATACCAGAGAAGTGTGTGTGTGTGTGCGCGCACGCATATGAGAGTGTGTATATGTTATAAATAATGTTGTGTCGTCTCTCTGTGCATGTGTGGTGTGGAGGTACACTGGGAGACGTCTGTGTGGAATTTTAATGATGTCACCACGTACTGCGGATTACACTATTGTTCACAAACACAATATATCCTCTTCACCATTTCCCTTTATCTGTTTACTCGTCTTTGAGTGTGTGTGTGCTCGCAAGTACTTATATTAATCGCCTTGTGGAGACGTATATGTTCATGCAGTCGCATTAAACCAACATTATGTAACTTTTCTACCTTCAAAAAAATCATTTTGATGCTACTAGCCTGTTCTTGCACTATTTAATTTTACCCTCTGGGTACCACGAAGCAAAACAAATAATAATAAATGCATGTGTCCAGTTGTTTACGACAGTGGTGATTAAGTGAATTGCACCAAATCGCAAAAAAAAATCAAATTTTCACAATGTTCTATGTTGTACAATGATAGTTAAAACTGCTATAACTAATATTTTCATATTAACAATGGATCACACGACTACTTCCACGTGAAAGGGGTCGTTCGTAATGCTGAAACCAGTTCGGCTGGTACCTTCAGCTCTATGGAACGCTTTAGCATCTTTCAGCTCTTTGTTTTGGTTTGCTGTCCCGCAACTTTACTGTTTTGTTTCGTTCTCACTGCTCTCATCAGTGCGGTTTGCAGCATCAGCCTTTTTTTTCCTGCCCCCATGTGGCAGATCCATTTTTGCAATTTTAAGGTCTGTGTTTTTACAGTTTTTCAGATAACGCCAGAGGTTGAGGATAGGTATGGATGAAATGGTTAAAGCTCGGTAAGACTCCAGGGAATTAACGTGAGTCAATGCAATGTCCCAAGTGTCAAAAACAAGTGTGTGTGTGTGTCTATGTGAGTGTCTAGGACAGTGCTGTATAATAGTACACCGCTATACATCTGCTGAACAAGTGGAGTGTGGACGGTGTGAGCCAATGGCACCAGCAGGGGGGTATATTGACGCACACGGTGCAGTATAGACCGGGAGAAACATCAACAGACACAGTGATTTTCCTTTTCAATTGCTGTTATAGATTGGTAGTACATATCAAGCTGCTTTTAAATGAAAGAGGTCTTAGAAGCTAAAGAATTATGTAATTGCCTCCTTTGTGTAAGAGAAAATTGCTGGTATTTTTGTAGTTTGAGCTGTTAGATGATCCAGAGGTTGAGCCACAGATGATATTCATACAGTTCTGTCATTTTACTGAATTAATTGTCTTGAGAACGATTTCATTTTCAGGCTTTTGGTGCTTCAAAGCTCTCTTCTCATATATACAGACAAATCTCTCTCTGTTCTCTCTGTTCTTGTTCGCTCATACACACACACACACACGCACGCACATGCACATACATATACACAAAATAGCACGGTACATGACTGAAATTTGATCAGGTGTCCTCAAACCCCAGCTTCAACCGCGGGGCCCTAAAATCAGCTCTAACCATCCATCATGCTTTATAGCACATCACACATTAGGGCTCTACAACAGGCAGAGAGAAGGAGGGAAATTGTGAGGCAGCTATAGAGGGGAGGGGGAGTATTATAAAGCGGAGAACAACGGGGAAGAGAGAGGGACGAGGGAGGTGGAGGGAGTATGAGAGAGAGAGAGAGAAAAAAAAAAAAGCATCAACCTTTTCTAATCAATATCCATTTCCCGGGGCTGTCATGTTGTTGCGAGAGTGGCTGTTGCATTACCAAACAGAGAACGTCTGATCCTAAATAAAATATCACCTTCAATCCAAACCATCCCATTCATCTTCATTTAACAAACGCTCAGCTTTTGGCAATACCTTTTATGCACCCTCTTTGCCATAGTCAGAATGAATATGTCAGGATGACAGCGCCTGGCACCTGCGTATGGGAACATTTCTCTACAGAAGACACTTAAGTGTTAGCGGCATTGTTGCACTGCACAATTCAGACTGGTAAGTCTATAGGGATGGATTGCGATGCACAATTGAATTTACAGTTTATGACTCATGATCTTATGGCTTACAGGATTACAAGACGGGGAGGTTTAAGAATACACGCCTATGAAATGAAACCCAAAGAAGAGCAAGAGAGAAGTGTGTCTTATGAAGTTGTTTTTATGCGGGGCTTTTCAGGGAGTGGGAGTAATGCTCTGTGATGTTGAATGAAATAAAAATGTGTGTAAGTAGAACAGAAATGTGTTTGAGCTGAAATATCAGTATGTGGTAACGGCAGCATATGTGCCAGTTTGTGCATAGCCACACTTTTAAATGAGTCTGGACTGACAGCTGACCTTATCAGCGGAAACCAGGACCTAATTTGCGTGATGATAAGTCTGAGAAAAACATGTGAACGCACAAATTGCCCCTTCTCTCTCTCTCCCTCTATCCATCTCTTTTGCTTTCAGTTCTTCCTCCTCTCTCTGTCTGTCATGAGTCTGTGGACGGCATTAAGTAAATCATCTGACTGTGTGTCGAATCAAAAGAGAACAGTGTAATGTCATTACTGACGTACTGCTCGCTTCCAAGATTCTCACGGCTCTCTATCAAGGGGCTCTCAGTTCTCTGAGTGTGTGAGAAAGGCAAAGGAAAGACCAGCTCTGCCTTGGTTTGCCTCTCCGAGCATTCGTTCTCTCTGTTTTGGCCCTCGGAATGAACTGGATGCATTTTAAAAGCATCTTGCGTTTTCGCATGGATGAGAAAGATTTAACTTTCGGGGGGACGTGACTTCTACCTGACTCATATTAAATGTCATTATAAGTCAGCAGCTGAACCGAAATCAGAATTGATTTGTGGTCTATTAAATAGAGAGCAGACATAAAATAATGATTTGGTTGAGGCTCACAAATGTTGCCTATTAACCATCGGTGTAATTCATGTGCTGCTTTAATGAGACATCAATCAAATCGCTACCAGATCAGTATTTTTATGCTTGTTAGGTTGTCTGACAACAGAAAACAAAAACATATGCACAATAAAACTGTGTTTTTTTGTGCATGGTTTGACTGTATGAAGTATTGCCCACAGTTGACGGCGGACATCATGCCACGCACGGAAGTGACGGCCCTCATAATTGGAAGTAGGACAAAGCGCTGCTGTGGATATGGTCAGCAGAAAAATGTAAATGTATAAATGTGTTTCAGCAACATAAAAAGCCCACCTAAAAAAATCAATATCCGTTTAAGTGTATGCTATGGTGAGCATATTCTCACTGCTTTAACTTGCTGTCAGGCTCACGCTATATTGCTAAACCATAGAATTCACATAGTCCTATGCTGAAGCCTAAATGTGCGGTGCACGGCGCGCTACGCCAGAAATCTGACGGCAAGGTAATGTGGTGAGAATATGCTCACTATAGCGGGCACTTAAATGGATATTGATCTTTTTAGATGGGCCTTTATTTATGTGGCTGAAATACAGTTTTGTCCTGACCCTGTCCACGGCAGGCCTTCGCTCTTCATTCACGGCAGGACTGTTTGTCTGCTTTTCCAAACCGGGAGTGCGGTGACTGCCGTTGGTGACGCACCGACCACCTCATCCAGCCGCACGTCGAAAAAACAGAACTATTCCTTTAAGACGTTTTTCGTGGGTATCAGGAGGGGGCAGAATGGGGGGTTTAACTAGCTGAGATTTGGCAAAGTAACAGCTGTGTCTGAACCACTCCTCAGCAGATGTTGGCTGTGATGCACACTGTGCTTTGCCAAAGGATGGGCTTAGCTGTTGTCCTGTTGTTTTGCTGTCCACCATTTATGTTTAGCTTTGTTTAGGCATTTTTGTATAGACCCAAGATGACTAGCAAAAAGGCTTGAACGTGTGTGAAGTTATCATTTTTTTGGGTGAGTGTGCGCTCGGTCTGTGTAAGAAAAAGCAAAAGCTTATGTGGAAAAGGTCTCATGTCATCTCATTTGTCTGGGTTTTGCCCTCTCCTCCTCTCTCATGGCGTCCTGTCGCTCTTGTGCTCTGATCTGTGGAGCCGTGACAGGACCCTGCTCCTCAGAGCTGCATCGGCACTTCAAAACACTGAGGCAAATGACCCACCGCGGCGCGGGGAGGGGGGAGCGCACACGTTTATATGCATGTAGGCACACGCGCGTACGTGCGCGCACACCTACAGACAGAGCTATATGAGCGGTCGGGATGTCTTAACTTGTCCTTTGGGTCTGCCTGAGATGTCATCTCCTTCAGCAGCTGCTAACAGTCCATTTCAGCCTCTAACCCTGCCCGGGGCCAGAGCCTTACAGTGGAGTACTAATGATCTCCCTGCTTCAGTCTGTCTCTCCTTTTCTGTCCGTCTGTCTCTCACATGTCTCTCATTGCTTCTGTCACTATATCTCCCTCATTTACTCTACTGTCTCCGCTTTTGATTGCTTCCCTGTTTATAATCGCGGCCCCCTCGGTACCCCGCACCTGTTTAGCGTTCTTGAGCATGTCCATAATTGTTTGCACGGCTGTGCCTTTGCGGCTAAGCACATCTTTGTAAACCCAGTGTCCATTAACATTGTGTTTACTGTCTCTGTATCATTAAGAACCACAGACGTGTGTCCTAGTAAAAGACTAGGACATAAACTGAAGTGATGTAGCTACGGTCAGACTCACATTATTCTCTGTTCTATTTCCATGGCTGCCTGGGAGCCTAAAAGCCTTCATAAATTACACTGTTATTTGGGTCAAACCTCTGTTAGTAAGCACGTGGCTGATTTAGAGCCTGGACTGCCTTCCCTTAGCTCTGTATTTGTGCTTTATACTTGTGTGTGTGCACACGTAACCACACACACACACACGCACAAACAAATGCTCTGTTGTAACGGTTTAAACAATAAACAATCATTCATATCACACAGAGTCTGACAAGGGATACAGACGGAGAGAAAAGCTTGAAAAATCTTTTTTTTTTTTTTAGTTTTTGTGAATAGACCACAAGTAGAGTTTGAGTCAGCAGTCGCACACTATTTTAGTCACCCCTCTTGTGTGGTCAAACATCAACTATCACAGTATGTGTGCGTACTGCATGTGGTTACGGATACTCTGTGTGTGTGTGTGTGCAAATGGTGGGCCTCCAAAGTTGCTGTTAGTTTTCCATGACATTTTACAAACCATGCGATTGTGGTTTTACACTACAAAAACCCAGCGACTGCTTTTTCTCTCAAACTTGTAATTTGGGCGTCCTGCTGGTTTTCTTTGTATACTTCACGGTGTTTATTTTCTTCACGTCTCCCCCAAGCAAGCTTAAGTGCTGCGTATGTGCGTACGGTTTAATTCAGTTTCGTCTAATTCCATTCCAACGATCTGTGAAGTTTGGAGAGGTTTATTGGCCGAAACTAAGATGACAAGATATCTAAAAACCCTAAATGAAAATACTGAATCAAACTATTCAAATTCATTTAATGTTAGAAATCTTGAGTTCATTATAACTTGGCTTATAACTTAGCACGGTCATGTATGCAGTGACGCAGTGCACTATATGAAAACAAGACTACAACCATGTGAGCAGATCTGCGAGCCGCAGTGCTGCTTTGTGCTGGTAAACCAAAACTGACTGCACTAAAATGTGCTGATATTTAGAGGGTACTATATAATGTTTACCATCTTCACCACGTCTGCTAATAAGTGGTAAACTCAACAGCTGAGGTTGGTAATGTCGTTGCTTCAGATAATTCAGTCTTGACCAAAGTGGTGGAGTTCATCAATGCAGTCCGTAGTGCCTGCTTGTCTTCTTACTGGTCCAGTATTTAAATGGTTTTCAGCTAATGACAGATGTAATCATTTTATATGCAAACGTCCTGAGGCAATCTCGGAAGCTATCAGCTATCATCTGACACTGATGCAGCCTCTGCGGCCATGGCCAATGTTTCTGGGCTTCCGGTATAGCCGGTGGAAATCCTGGCAAACGGATAAAAGATATCCAGGCCAAAACTTCCTCTGCAGTCTGATTGGCAACATGATACGTGATAATGACAAGACACGTTTCAGGTAATCTCTTGAAAAGAACACATCTGCATATGAATACAGGATAACTTTAAATAAAAACCAATGAATCGCCAATATTACTCGGACTACAGAAACGGAAACATGGACCCAAAGTCTTTGTTCCTTTCCATTCATTTGCAGATATCTGTTTAAAAAAAAAAACGTTAATCTTGATGTGTGTACTTCAGGTTGACGCCAGCAGTACATTTTACAAATACTTTTTTTGGTAGCAAAATCAACAAGAAATGAAATGCTGTGATACAAACGAGTGTGCCTTAGTGACGCAGTAGAAATGCATTTGAAGAGCCAAATGTCTCTTATTGACCCTTGACCACCAAAAGCCTTCATCATCACCTTCAACTCATTGACCAGCCTGTCACATAAGCTGGTCGATCCCTCATGTCGTCCTCCAATTTTTTTGTTTTTCAGAGGAAAGTCAATGTCGTTATATAGTTTTCCACACAAGTCCACTGTTGCATCATTTTGATACACATGATTTTTTTTCCCCGTTTCTTTGCACAATGTGAACCTTCCAAGCCCTGTAATTTACCCTGTAATAACACACCTACGCACAGATACACTACCAACAGCACCTCTCACCCATGCTGTTCTTTCTTATGCCCCTTGTCAAATCCCCAGAGGCCGCCACCAATCAATGCCAAGTAGACATGCCCACTTGTCAATGGCAACCATTATGTAGATGACAAACAGGCTGCAGGAAGAGAGGAGGGGTGAATGCAGGAGGGAAGGCAGCAAAGTATAGAAAAGGTGGGCATAGAACAAAAGAAGCCAGAGATGAAGACCAGGAGATGTGCCTGTGTTTTTTAGTTCCAGACATCCAGAATAATACCACAACATGGAGACCTTTCTACGGTTTCGTTAAAAAAATGTCTTCACTTACAGTGACAGCGAGTTTTTCTAAGTCTAATGATGTTCTCGTGAGACCTTCAGTTTAAAGTCATTCCAACCACTAAAATGTCCCGTGCTTTCCATTCACAACTCTGGAAAAAATTAAGAGACCACCCCATATCTTTGGAATATCTGAACATGGTGGCCTACCCAATCTTTTTTGGAGGCATCAAAGCTGTGCTTAAAAAAAAAAAAAAGAAACCAGGGCTTTCTCCCAAAGATAATGATGGAGGAAAGTTATGGGTATGATATTCAAATTTGCATTTTCAATCTATTGTATAGTGCATTAAAACACTATAGAATATAATGCATTCCATTTAGTATTTACAGCGTCCAAGTATTTTGTTTTATATAACAAATGGGACATTATTCTACTATCTAACCAAACCATATGGGGTATGTCTACAGCAACTGTGCTACTGCAAAAGATTTTGTGAATGCAAACTCATTGCTTCATATCCTCTTGAGATGAGAAACGAAACAAGAGCGAAGGAGCAGATGATGATGAAAGGGGCATGAGTATACGGGCTGATGCGCAGAGCAGAACCATATTGTTTTGCTGTTTTGATCTTCCAAAAAAACAGTGTAGATGTCAACCACGGAGGTCTGTATTTTCACCAGCCAAGACATTACATAGTACTCTGAGATGACCACATTTCTGATGGGCTACGTACAGTAATGTAGATAGTTAGCTGCAGGCCTCCCGAGGCTCCCACACCTCTATTTGGTTTAGAAAACATTTCCTATGGATCCACCAACATTAAAACAGCTTCAGCCTCAGCTCGTCGAGGGAGGTTGCTTGCGGTTTCAAGGCTCTTCCCCCTAACATCAAAGCTTGATTGATGGCACTTGAAGAGCTGTGTTTGATTATACAGGATAGGAAACACACGTGAACGCATGGTGTGTACAGAAGAACACTCATGTCTCTCCACACTCACACACACACCGAGGCAGCAGACGCAGCAAATCATGCAACATACTGCAATCAGCTGTCACACGCAGGGTTCATAATGAGATTTCACAGAAGGGCAAAGCTAGGACTGTACACATCGGAGTAGGAAGACATTAACACTGTGTGTACATTTAAATAAATAAAGCTTCTATAGACACTGTCACCCCGTATGAGTTACTAAGGTCTGAAAAGATATGCAGTGTGTGTATCCGTTATTGCAATTTATAGACCAGAACAGATGTGGCCCTGCTACGTTTGCTCTAAATGTAGATCTTCATCATCTTTTTCTCCGTCCATAGAGAGCACGATTTCAGCAAGAGTGAGTTTGCTTTTGGTCAGAGTCCCTCTTGAGTCATCCAATAGCAGTTCGGCATGTCATGTCTGCCAGGCATTAAGAGCGATTTCCACATCTGTGAAGGATTATGTGGTCAATATTGTCTCAGTCCCTCCAAACCCCCTCTAAGTTTTTCTTCACCTTTTTTCAAACTCAAACACTATTTCTTCTCCTCTCTTCTTATTCTGTTTATCTGCTCCTGCTCTATTTTCCAAATCTGTTACTGATTTTAGGCGGTGACAGCTGTCCAATACAGGCAGTGTTCTTGCTGACTCTTTTTTTTTCCTGGTTACCTATTTTACTTGGGTCAAACAGTTGGAAATACTACGGCTTTTAGCATATTTGGAGCCCACAATGGGTGGGTTATGAGACAATCTGCATCTGTGTGCAGTCTCCTTGCAGTCATTTTGTATCTCTTTGTCATATTATATGTCTTTTTAGTTCTTTCTCTTTGTAGTAGTTTTTAGCAGCATGTGTAGTTGTTTTGCATCTTTTTTTTCACATTTGGAGTCTCTTTGTAGTTTCTTTGCATGACCCGTTTGGTTGTGTATTTGCGTGCGTATCCATGCATGCATCTGTCCGCAGTTAATCTTGCAAGCCATTACTGTACGTTCAGGGACCGCTCATGTTTTTGTTGATGCACATTTCTTGAAAAACCTATTTTATTGACTGCTCTTTTATACTGCCATTGACTGCTGAATCCTCACTCCTCTTAACTGGCCCGTAGGAGGGCCAATCTGCTGATGCACAATACTATAGGACAAGTGGCAACCTCCAGTGCTGGGAGCTGAAACCAATGCAGAAGTGCTAAAAACTGTAATTCCTCGAGCGGCCACTTGAGACAGGTTGCAGAAGTGAGTCAGTCTCCATAAGTGCCCGTATTAAAATGACAGACTTCACAGCAGAAACAAACATGTTTACAGCCTGGTACAGACAACCATTTTGGTCACAGTCACGTCGGCGTTGGTGGATTCTTTCACTGGCATTTTCAGTTTATAATTGACATTTTACATCGCTGCTGTTCTGGAATTGTTTCTGTCCAGATTTGCACTTTGATAATACAACCTGCGTATTGTTTTCCCATCATTCCGCTACTTTCATGCACACTGAAGCACACTGGACTGGTTACCCACGCACACACATGCCCCGAGACAAACCGGGCCAAAATCTGCACTCTACTAAGTGCACTCCTCTTGTTTTTGTCTGTCAGGTGCTGCCGTTGGTTCAAAAACTGCGTCTGAACTTTACAGTATTTGTTCACACTTGAAATGAAGAGAGACTATTTGACTTCTTTCCAAAGCTTCTTGCCACAGCAGAAACACAGAGCTTCCCTACTAACTAAAAACTATAAAAACAATCATAGGAAGCTGCAGATGCAGGGTAGTATTTTCTTAAAGCAGCAATCCTGCTATCAAACCTTAAATTTACTCATTTTAGTGTATTTTAATAAAGCCTCTGTATTACTCAGAAAGATCCAAGAGCAGAAACACTGGATTGGATTTGCGTGGGGCTCCCTGACCCCTTGGGGGTCTTTTTCACAGAATTAACTTAACTTAAATTTATGACTGATTTGAGCTGCAATCATGCAATAAACTCCATCTATCTGCTATCAAATTGACACTCGCGCAAAAGCCAGGGATCGTTTCCACCCACGATCAGACCCAGGTGTGTTATCTTTATTGTTGTTTCACCGTTCTCCTCTCCTCTTTGTTTTATCTGTCCCGACTTAAAAATTGCATGGATCAAATCACAGCTCTGTCAACATCCATTTTCCCGTTCCTCTGCATGCACAGGAACACACACATACACAGAGAGACCATGACGCAGACATACACCAGGGTGGCGTCTCATTCCTGTGGCTGATGAGACCAGGCATGATGGGAGTGAGGCATGTAATGTGATTTATAGAGCTGGGCTCACTTTTCAAATTCAATCAGGAACTTTGATTACTGATGAAAATTTGAGACAGGAAATCGCTTTGATAGCAAACTAAAACCTCATGAGACAGAAGAGCGCTGATGTGTGTATGAGTGTGTGTGTGTGTGTGTGTGGGTGTGTGGACCGCGAAACACTGAGCCTGTCTGAACTCGGCCATATTTGATTAGAGAGGACACACGCAATGCAATCAAGAGCGACAAAGCAGGAACTTCAGCAAATTTAACCAATGACTGATGAAATCTTTCCTCTGGTTCAGATTTTATCTGCTCTTTTCTTTTTGCCTCCCCTTTTGATACTCACACTGCTCACACATGAACATCTGTTTTCATCTCGCAGAGCGCACACATTCGCACATTTATCGACACACACACGCACACACACACTTACACGTACACATATGGCTGACCCCGGCGAGGTCACGGTGGATCTATGACTGTTTGGTCTCTTGTGTTATTTTAATGTCTGCTGTTGCACATGAGGGGACACTCAAACCCACACCTGACAGCATGACAGAGGGGCCCAATTACCATTCCCATGGGGGAGAGAGAGGGGCCGTGCGTGTGAGTGTGTGTGTGTCTTACAGAGATAGTGCAGGGAGGAGGAACAGAGTGAGAAAGGCACAGATACGGAGTGAGAGACAGAGTGCTTGTGCATGTATGTGATACAAACATGACAGGCTCATCAGTCACCAATGGCCTTTTAAAGGGTTCTCCATAGGGACACCTGACCTTTTCACATGATGCCAATAGCAGCTGCATGATGAATCAATCGCCTAAGCCTTTGGCTCCCAGTAGCCTCCATGTTATCCAAAGTAAATACGTGAGATGACATTCTCCCTGTTGAGACACCTGGAAACAAAAGCCCAAAGTTATGGATTGGCCTTTAATAGCGAAGAGAAACCCAGTGGTGATAGCAGCGAGACAGACCCAAAGAGGCAATGAACCTCAAAGGGAGTGCTGCATGTGGAGAAAACTTTTGGATGGATGGATGGACGGATGGAAGGACGTGGAGGAAATTAGAAAGCTATGAGAGAGGGAAGATAATGGGCTAGTCGAGGTCAGAGAACTAGCCACAACCATTCTGTCTGTCTGCACAGGATGGATAGGAAAGGGGAGGAAAAATTGGGGATGCACGAGGCCAGCAGAAAGATTAAGAGGAGGGCAGTAGAAGAAGATATATACTGAGGAAATGGAGAACAGGACCCTGAATATTTTGTGTGTGTGTGTGCGTGTGTGTGTGACAAAGAGAGACAGAGGGGGTGAGCGATAGGGGAATATGGAGCCTAATATGATGGGCTAAATGAGGTGTAATGGCGGTAACATAGAGTGACAGCAACTGGGTCAGTGCATTAAGGGGTTAACCAAGGCCAGGAGTCACTGACCTTCCTCCTCCCCCGAGACAGAATTATCTCTCAGTAAGGAACACACACACACACACACAATGATAATGAAGATGTGGTTGCGGGTTGGCCAGATTTTGCCATTCAGGTTATGTTATGATGGAAATTTTGCCACTGCCATCGCCATTAGAGCAGAGCTGGGGACAAATGAGACTACCCTTAAATTTCCAAAGCCGTGTACTGATTTTCTGCAAGACTGATCAGAGGCTCACCAAAACAAAATTTGATACCTTCAGGCTTTGTTACACAGCAAAAAAAAATAATTAAGCAAGGGCTTCATAACACTTTCATGTAAAGGCACTTTACACAGTGTAATTTTACTGTGAAATTGTGCAAGTGAATAAGCGTATTTGTAATATATCTGTGTGTGTGTGTGTGTGGGCACAAATTCGTGTGTGTCTTGAAAGAAAAAAAAAAGGCAGAAAATGTGTGAAAGGAAAAGACACTGCAGGCTTCAGGTGAGAAATTAGAAATATTAGCATATTTATTACAGCAACATGAAAGACATTAGAATGCCTACACCCTTTACAACAAGCAATGCTGAGGAACTGGCATGGGGACAAATAAGCATTGTATGGTGGCCAAAGAAAGAGAGAGAAAGAGGGAGAGAGAGAGAGAGAGAGAGAGAGGGAGAGAAAGAGACAGAAAGCTGAAAGCCTTGAATGAGAATCACTCATTAACATTTACAATACAAACCTGGTGGGAAATGGAGGACAAACACTGTATTTGAGATCAAGCAGAACAACCCACGAGTAACCTTGATAGGGTGAATAGTGACACAAACCTGGGATTTAGAGCATTGAAACCGAAGTGTGGGTATAACTTCTGTGTTGAATAAGTTTGTAAAAGGAAGGCCATTGTTGCAATATGACCATATTGTCTGGGTGTCCTTTTCTAATCCCGACATTACATGAGGAATTTTGCACATAGAAATCATCTTGCAACCAAATATAGCCTATCAAATTGTAAGCTAACCACATCCATAACCTACATTACTTTTTGATCAACGGATATCTTACGACGCAAATAAATAAGAACGATTCTATCGATGTTCACCGTCAACTTTTACAGGTCATCCGCTTTAAGAGTTATTGTAATATTTGCAGATCAAAATGACTTTGTTCTGTAAAGGACAGGGTCTCTGGGATGTTACAAAACCAGGGTGTTGATGTGAGGTCATCTTAAGAACACAGATAAATACTACCTGTACATACACTTTACTCTTAATATCGCCTCTATAGGGCAACAGAAAAGAACAATAGCTCGGTAAATAAGGCATCTAAAAGGCCAGCGGTTAAGGGTAGCCCGCTAGAGTGAAATCATAGAGTTAGCAGGAGTAGAATGTACTAACAATTTGAGACTGCCCGAATTATATTGTACTTTTGTCTGGTTCATATTTGACAAAACAGCAGTGGTTTGGCAAAGAGTGTTTATTTCTGGATTAGATTTTTAAGCTGTAAATGTATTTTAACGTCAGAATTATTCACTGGGCTAACAGTGGGTCCTTGATTTCAGACAGAGGTCAGCTTCTCATTTGTAGCCACAGAACAACCTTTTTTTTCTGGGTTATATTTTAGCAGCCGTAGCTCCCCAACTAAGCTAGTTAGTTAATTGGTCGAAAACGTTGTCCCTAGCTGACTTTTCAGTGTTTCCAGCAGCTTGTTTGAAAAGGGAAAACCCTGTAAAAAGGGTCTTAAATATGAATGGCTACATGATGTGGCACTAAAAAAGGCTAAAGCTGAAAGTCCCAGGCAAAACGTTTGCATCAGAAAATGCTTTAAGGGTGAGGATTAACCAATGTAGCAAATTGCTGGAGTTTTAAGAGTGTTGTTTTGGAGCAGGATGAAGCTGCTAACCCTAAACTCTGATGGCAAGACCAGATTCACCACGCCGGAGAGACACAACACAGTGGATGAGCTAGTTGTGAACAGGGCTTTCATTTTCATAAATCTGTAACCCCACAAACAGATGTAGGCTAGTTAATCAATGATGCACACCTTGACCTTGGAAGTAATGCTTGGCTACTACTGTAGGTGGCTAGCTACATGCTAATAATGAAGCTTATATTAGAACAGACAAACGCACTGTTTAATTATTTCCTTACACATTTGCTCTTGTATTTTTGAAAGGCTAAACAAAGCCGCCACCGTCCAAACTCTTAAAATGCAGAGTAACAATCTTACTGCATGCGAATGGCTTCAGCATGTGGATGTGAATGTAAAGCTTGACAGGTCTGCCGTGCCTAGTTACGGTTGCTAAGCTATGGTTGGACAATTTCTGCTTGGGGCAGGGGGGGGGGCTTAAAAAGGGGTTCAGCAAATGTTCAGTTTGTGATGTCAGTGGATAGCAGTCTGATCCATCCCTTCCTCACCAAAGGAGCGTTATTACGAGTTGTGTTGCAGGCCAACACAGGCTTAAAAAGTGCATGTAATTACCGTTACTGATTACTCAAATTAAGCCAGTGTATCAATAAGGAAAGTCCATTCTACTCATTCTAACACTATGGTAGAAACTGCAGTCACTGTCACCTGTCAATCAAAGCTGAAGCTTCGCACCATGCTACATTCCTTTGTTCGGACCAACAAATCTCCTCCCTTCACTTTTCTCCCGTATGACCCGCTCCTGAACGAGTACTTCAGAAATCTCTTTTTCACAATAAAAGTACATCATAGTCGTCATCATCGTTATCATCATTACAAACATTCTAACATTGGAAATCAACACTGTACATATATTACACTATGATACAATCATATATACTGTACTTTTTGCCACTGTTGGTCCTATAGAGTACCACATATATTAAAACCGGGTGTGGGAATACACTAAAGCAGGTTCAGTTAATGCAGTGCACACAAAGAGGGTCCCATCATATTTAACCTTGTAATTAATGTGATAAGCAGCAGTTTCCTTCCTTGGTAAAAAAACCCAACAAACCAATTATTCATTTGCTTTTTGCTGTAAACGTTGTAGACCGTAAATTGACCTTATGGGTACAGTTTTGAAACTAGGGGTGCTTGAAATATGTTGGCATGACTGATGACAAGAAAGTGAGACGGTACAAGACACACAAATCTTTTTGTTTTAAGTGAAATCTAACCTCTTGTGGTGGCACGGCTGAAAATCAACACTGCGTACATTTAATCTTGCCGGAAAAAGGGTCCGTTCCGATGCTTCTTTTCATCGAGCTGACTTTTTTCAACTACACTGCCCGTCCAAAAAAAAAAAAAAAGTCTCACTGATATTTCGTTGGACTGCCTTTAGCTTTGACTGTGGCATTGTTTTGATAAGCTTCTGTAATGGCATAACATTTATCTCCATCCACAGTTGCATTAATTTTCTGCCAAGACTGCCTCATTTACAATGTGAGCCAGACGAATCCTGGCATTGTCATCTTGGAATATGCCTGTGCCATCAGTGAATAAAGACCTGGTCATTCACTATATTCAGGTAGTCAGCTGACCTCATTCTTTGGGGACATAACGTTGCAGAACCTAGACCCGACCAACTGCAACGACCCCAGGTCATAAAACCGGCCCCCACAGACTTATACGGTGGGCACTAGGGATGATGGGTGCATCGCTTCATCCGCCTCTCTTCTCACCCTGATGTGCCAAGATGATGTACCACCATCCTTCCAGGTATTAATAATGCATCAGACAGTTCTTAATCAGATTTGAATATTTTCAGCTAACTCCTTAGCTGTTTTCTCTGCTTGATGCAGGCCAATAATTTGACTTTCTGTGATCACCGGATATGTCTTCTGACATGGTTGTTTAAGAAAGGAGATGCTAGTCACAGCATCAGCTAGGCTTAAATAACTTATTGCTAGCTGAAACATATTAATCAATCACTGGATTTGCTAATCAATCACTGGATTTTTGTTAAATCCAGATAGTGACTTTTTTTTCTGGACGGGTGGTGTATTTTGTGACAGCCCTTGTGTTACCATCCAGCCATGAGAACCAATTGAAGGAAAGTGTATAGTAAGAATGGTGGTATGTTGCCCAGATGAACATTTCAAGGTTACTGTACATGGCACAACACTGGAAAAACAAGTTACACGTTCTTAACAGTGTCAACTCTATCATGACCTTGGCATCGCCTTAGCTCTACACAAAACACTATAACTTTCTTAACACACCTGAAACATGGGAAGGCAAACTCTTGGGCTGAAATATTCCCAACAACATCATACCGTAACAAGCTGAAGAGACAGTGTTGTTTGGAATACGCAGTCAGTTATGGAAGAATAAAAATGTCTCTGTGCTAACTGCATCTTAAGCAGTTTTTCTGCTATCTCTTTGCACTCACTTACATCTTAAGTGCAAGCAGACTAGCACATGTGCACTGGGTCTAGTTGCTATGGAAGTGTGTCTGAGAGCAGTCGCTAGGGAAGCCCTTGTCCTGGTCAAATACACTATTTAAATGAATCATACTTCCATCCTACATGAGCTAGCAGAATCTACATCCCTCTCTATCTCTAAAGGTCCAGGTTTTCTGTTCCCCTCGCCCCACACATTCATGTCATTCAGAATTCCCGGCTCATTCATTGGCTTTCTGTATGCAGAGAGCAATGGAAGGGGCCATACACGTACTAGGTAATAACTCCTATTAAGGTTGACCGATATAAACCTCACCACCAATACAAACGTTAGGTCCATCTCTACAGTTTTGGGACACACAGCCCATATAAACATATATCTACACATATACATATCTTCTGACCCATTTCAAACTCTTCAAGGTGAGAACTCAAAACAGAAACAAAATGACAGTAAAAACCAACTGTACACCTCACAAACAGTGATGATAATTATATTCTAATTTGTTTTGTTTTTTTTGTAATTTCTTTTTGTTAAAAATATTTTTTTTTTCTTCTTTTGTTGAGCTGATATGATGTGAAATGGTCTGGGATGCTCTAGATGTGGCCTTGTTGTTGGACATGTGTCTCTCTGTTGCTCCGTAATGGTGGTTGGTGTTGCTGGGACTAAAGCCGGTAGTGCCCATCAAGTATGGGAATAATGGTGAAACTGCGAGAGGGTGAAGGAGTCAAGCGTCCATGTTGTCTCCATCTCAAGTGTGTCTCAAAATCAATGGAGGCTCGAGCACAGAGTATCCATTACAACTCCCATTTCAGTGGGGAAACTCTTCACAGGAGCATCCATTTTGGCTCTGTCTCACTGTGTGTTTATGTGGAAACTGTTATACTTGGACGTGCGTCCCCTGGGTCTGCAGGCTCTGCGCGCTGGACAAAATCTTCTTCTGGTGGCCGGCCAAAGACACACCCATCTTAGCCAATTCACTACAAGGAAGACAGAAAAACATGCAGACACAAGTCTGAATTATTAATGGCACATTTAGAGGGGGGAAAAAAATCTACATTGCCCTTCAAATGCCAAACAGCTGCTGAGGTTTCATGTCCAAGATACTTGTGCAAATCCCTTTCTTTAATTTGTCAAATGACTTGACAACTCAAGTGGAATGCGATGTGTCTTTTACTGACAATGTTGACCTTTTGAGTGTTTTATTAAACTGGGATGAATCCCCAGCCTTCTGTACCTGACACTGATGTAGAGGACTGAATCCAAGCTGACATATCCAGCACTGGAAAAGTTCTCCTTATACTGGCCCATCTTGATGGCCTCCAACCACTCATCCACTGTGTTCACACTGAACTCTGGGGTGGACGGGTCCTCCCTGCTGGGATACAAAGCACACTCACAACTCAATGACATTTTCGTCCTGTTGAGTGGCTAAATAACAGTTTCCGATTGGTCCTCAGGTCAATCGTTTGTTCTCCAGGACAGATTATTTAATCAAACTCTTTCATCCATAATAATAAAAGCTGTCTGTTGTAATGCTCGTTCATGGTGCTGAATCCTGCTTTTTGGCCAGAATAGCTTGAACTCTGCACCAACCGCAGCATGACAGACTCAAATCTGCCGTGAAAAGAAAACATAAACCCTAAACTTTAAACCTAGCCATTAGTGGGTAAGTATGATTAATGATTGGCCCCATCGCTGCTGCTCCTCCCCCCAGTACAAGTGCAGCTTTACTTGCGGTACCCTTTGACTCGTCTGCTTTCTTCTGACTGTTCTAAATTATAATAAAGGATTTGTGGGTTTATTCATTTTCACGCTCAAACTCACTAAACGTCTTGCATAGGTGAGACTAATTACAGCCGCACTTGCATACAGTGCTGTGCTGTCGTAGTCAATCCGACTCGTGTGGAAGACTCTTCTTTTGGAAAATCTTTTTTTGTTTTTTTTTTAAAGATCTGTTTACAGTGTCTTCTGTCTGCTATGAGGGAGGCTGAAGCATGCTCTGTATGCCGATCTGGTTCTAAACATCATCATGAATGCCTGGAGTGTAAGAATGTAAATGTAAAAATAATGATATTCTGCGGACGTGCGCGGGGTGGGGAGGCAGAGAGTCTGTTAAAGTGAATGACTGTGGATATGCCAACCCACAACCTTATTTTCATACCATCTCATTGACAAATATTACTTTGAGGAGAAGAGATAAGAATGTGATTTTACTGAAATGACATTTCCTACGTAGCACAATTTTCCAAAGCGACAAAGTCGATTTACGTGTTTATCCGCAGCTGTCATTATGCCTTCGGTGCATGTACTGTCCTATCTGTCTAATATCTAGTCCAAGTATCTCGGGACTGCATGTGCGTGTGAGTGAAAAGTGTCGAATTCACAGCTTTAATTGATAGCTTTCTCCCACTGACCATGCCGAGCTGTTGGCCAGCTCTCTTAGGCTGGCCGGGTTTCTGATGAGCTTGTCCAGGATTGTGACAATCTGTCCAAACTTCGGCCTGTCGCTACGCCCCTTCTCCCAGCAGTCCAGCATGAGCTGGTGCAACACCACAGGGCAATCCATCGGAGCGGGAAGACGATAGCCCTCATCTATTGCTTTGATCACCTGCCGAGGAGAGAGAGAGAGAGTGTAAAACATCAAGTTGCCTATGAATGCTAAATAAAAATATCCGGATAAATTCAGTTTCATCGTTTAGATCGGAGCTGCAGATTGAAGGAAAAGGTTAGTCACTCTAAGACATGATGTGTGCGTTTGTGACTCACATCCTGATTGGACATCTCCCAGTAGGGTCTCTCTCCATATGAAATCACCTCCCACATGACGATACCGTAACTCCACACGTCGCTGGCTGAGGTAAACTTCCTGTAGGCTATGGCCTCTGGAGCCGTCCATCTGATGGGGATCTTCCCTCCCTGGAGAAGGTTCACAACACAGTCAACACATTCTTGGCATGCGCAATATGTCAGCCTGAGCTGGATCTTCTACCTCGTCTGTAATGGTGTAAATATTTAGAGGCTGTTTTATTAATACGTTTGTGGCTAAGCGCTTTAATAAATCAAGAGCGGTGCTGACAAAACAAATTGGAAGAGGGTGGCTGCAGAGACGCCCGCCGCCTTTACGAACACGGCAGGTGAGATTACACACCGACTTAACGGAACAGCACTCCTCTTTACTACGCTCACAACATTATTTGTTTTGCGCCGCTGTTTATTCTTGACCTTTCTTTTGCTGTCGATTTCTTCTTTCCTTCTTCTTTCGCGCTACTCCTGCCTTTGGTGTTGATGCGCAGATCAAAAGGATTGCGTGAAGCACACTGTATAGACACAATAGGCAGTAAGACACCCCCGCCTCCCCTCTCTCTCTTTCACTTTGTCTAACACACGCCGTACCTCTATAGGGCTCGCTTCAGCTTCTTAACATGCGGCAGATGCCTCTGCACCACCTAGCATTCCCCGTCTCTGCTCGGTCAAAGTCAAATAAAAGACAAAGCTGCCAAGTCACTCGGCACTGTACTTTTGTTTCCACCACCCCCTGTCCACCCCTACCCCATCCTCTTGTTTTTTTTCTCTTCTCTCTCTCTCTTAACCGCTCTGGCTGGATCCTTCCCCTGCCTTCCCTTATTTTCTCTCCCTCACAGCTTCCCTCGATCTCAGTCTTATTTGATATCATCCTTCTCTGTGTCTCTTCCCCATCTCCGCCTCGGCCTCTCCCACCCCATCCCCACCCCTTCATGCCTGCAGCTCTCCATCTAGGTCTCCTGACATCAGTGGAAGAGTGTGTGTGTGATTGCAATAGAGCAGTCAGCGGCTGATACACTCCTCCCAGGGCAATGCTAATGCCATATTAAAAATAACATCCCCAACACTTCCTATGAATATGAATAATGCCATCTCCTTGTGGGCATTTTAGATGAGTTACTCCGCAGTGGTTTAACTCACTGACGTTTGAGTTTCTTTATTCTCTCTGCGCTCTGTGAGTGGATGCTGAAAGACTTCTTTGATTTGACTATATATAGGCAAAAGCATGAAGGGGAGGAGGAGTCTGTGCGCTTTAATTTTGCAAACGATGCATGTTTGGAACATCATGACCTCATGCAAAACTTTAAGTGTTTAGAAAACCAGCTGCGCCGCGTTAGAGCCTTATCCTAACAGAAACATTTTACCTATTATATTCCGGCTATTGCCATGGGTGTCAGATCCGTGTATCCGTACGTCTATCTGACGCTTTGTTGTGACGTATAGATTCAAAACAGCAGGCTCCGACTGCAGCTTCCAGGTGTGTTTAGCTTGATTTACATATTCAGTTTGGACATTTTGTCCTA
Organism: Nibea coibor; assembly: GCA_023373845.1. Lineage (NCBI taxonomy): Eukaryota > Metazoa > Chordata > Actinopteri > Sciaenidae > Nibea > Nibea coibor. The sequence continues at coordinate 14,587,090 of CM041725.1, read as the reverse complement.
TTTCTACTCGGGAAAAAAAACAACAAAGAAGTTTCTTTCCTGAGTGATGTGTTTTCATCATTCTCAAGTCCCGGCAGCTTGTTATATAGTTATATCATATAAAATTAAAAAGGAGTCTGCTGCAATGATCAGCCTCTGCCGCGTTTGTTTGAAGTGCTTTTGGCCAACTTTTGAGTTTTGAATCACAGCGGCAGCGCCGGAATTTTATTTGAAGATTCCCGTTGCAATTAATAGCAACCTGTTGAGCCTCTAATGTTTGTTGAGTCTGTGTGTGTGAACAGGACTAATACTTGGCTCGATATGCCCGCTGGTGCTTTTCAGATCAGACGTCTTTTAAATAAGATTTCATGCATGTCAGGTTTGAATTTGGATTGATTCTAACTGTAGAGGTCAGTGGGTCGATAAACTCTTAACTGCAGATAAGATTTGTATAAGGCAGCTGAAGCCTGAGTGTGTGTCTTACCTTCGTAGTGTAGGCAGCCTCCGGGTCGTCCTCCAGAACCCGACTCAGGCCGAAGTCGGACACCTTACACACCAGGTTGCTGTTGACCAGGATGTTTCGAGCTGCCAGGTCTCGGTGAACGTAGCTCATGTCTGACAGGTACTTCATACCTGAGGCGATGCCACGAAGCATGCCAACTAACTGGATCACTGTGAACTGGCCATCGTGTTTCTGGAGGGGAAGACAAGGAGACAAGACAGAGCGTAAATGCTGCTGCAGGGTGGTGTAGTGATTAGGGCGGGGTCATTCAACAACCTCAGCTGGAAGTGACGGCTGAAGCAAGAAGTCAAGCGTTTGTAACAGCAGCAATCTGCTTTTCTGAAGTGTCCCTGGGTAAGAATCCCTTCCGGCTCTCGCTAAACTTGCGTTTTGACCTCACTCTGAAGGGTGGCAAGCAAAAGATGAAATTCTCCTCCCAGGTATCAATTGAAGATCACAAAAAAAAAAAAATCCTACTCGCAAAGGATTGGATCTGACAGAGCAGACAAAACTTTCCTCTCTAACACTGACCATGTGCCCAGGCAGAGCTCACTGGATTTCAGGTTTGAGCTGTCTTTGGCAGAGAGCAGAGCCTGTTGATCGATGACGGTCCAGCTCACCTTCCTCTGCCAATTATTTCTGCCCTGGGCCAACGGTCCCCGTTAAAAAGCCATCCATGTTATCAGTCACCCTCTCTCCTTTATATCATCTCTCTCCTTCCCTCTGTCTCCCTGTCCTCTCTATCCATCTCTGTCTCTCCTCAGTCTCTGTCTCAGGGAAAGAGAACTCTGCATTACTTAGTATCAGTCTCCATCTATCTATCTATCTTCCTTCATCTTTCTGCATCTGTGCACCCCCCCCCCCGCCCTCCCTCTATCGTTCTTTCTTTCTCTCTCTCTCCCTCGGCAGCTGTGGAGTAAGTTAATTAGCCGGTGGTTTTGTGAGATGCTGATTGATTGGACTGTCTAACAAACCTACAGACTTCCTCTATCAATCTGCCCACCACATTGCATTGCCAGGAAGGAGGAGGGATGGGTGGGCAGGGCAGGGAAAGAGAGAGGAGACAAATGCAGGGCAGAGAGGTTAGACAAGGAGATGAAGGAGACAGATGAGAAAGGTACAGATGGAAAATGAGGCTTCTTTTTTTTTTGGCAAATTCTAGCATATTACTTAAGTTTTTACTCGAAAACTAGAAAGGGGAAATGTGATAAAGGCAAGGACAGAAAGGCTGCTGTAGGTAGAAACAGCGAGACCAAGAGAAGAAAAGTGGTTTTCTTATTTCTGAGGGACAGCTCCTTAATAAATGGTCAGCATAATTAAAGACACATATGGATGCCGGGAGCACGGATGAGCTGTAAAACCCATAAAACTGATTCCATAATTATATTGAGCCACTGCGGACACCCTTTATGACCCCTCATTACAATACATACTGTAACGCACAACATGCATGTTTCTATGCGTGTGTATGCGTGTGTGTATCATCACGGGGTTAATGGCTTTGGAGCTCCGCACTGATTTTACTGGCTGACAAACAACTCTGAATATGAATCAGGGGGACTGTGAATGTGAGGCACGGCAATGCTGCATCATGCTTTTCATCTGGGTGTTCACAAAACCCAATTCAGAGGCTCCTCGGTGAAATCAATGCTGCACGTTTCTTACTTCGTGGCACATGTTTTGTATGAACAGGAAATGGGAATCACACATTTATATGCTTGTTTAACGCATCTGTAATTAAATAAAGATCCGTAGGTTTGTGTTTATGATTAATATTTAAAGAAATGCTTCAAAAACGTCCGTCACATTTAAGAAATTCTGCTTTTTCCTGAAGGAATCCGTCTGCAGGTTTGTAATATGTTTCAGAGGACGGCTTGAAGGATCTTTCAAAAACATCAATTTGTGTAATGACGCATTGAGTGACAGACTCTTTCAACTTTTGTCATAATGTCAATTTTAATAACAAAGCAAAACTTTCGCAGCTTTCCTTTGATTTTCAAGTCACTGATAAGATGTTCAGCAGTATCCGCTTTTCAGAGCTTACTTTTGTAATTCTCTGCGATGGGATCAAACTCTCTGTTCCATCACTTGCTCTACAAATGTTTTTTTTTTTTAAACCAGCCTCTCACCATAATAACTTTATCTGTTCATTCATGATAAAGATGATTTCCTCTAAATCTCTTTTTTGGGACGGCATTTTGAAGGCAATTTTCCACGTTTTTTTCCTCAGATGCCATCTTGACACAGCCGTATGACTTTTGCGGTATCACATTACACTCGAAATGAACTGTTCGTTTTTGTATCCCTTGACAGAGCAAATGTTGCACACAAAGCAATGCACTTTTTTTTTATTACCCATTTGTCAGCAGTCTGCTGCTGTTTTCTGCTCTGGGATATGAACGCTAAGTGCATTTCATAAACCCAGTATCAGACATCATGTGATGAAAGTGGAGGGAGGCCACACATCTATCTATATGTTTCTGCTGTCATCCACTTCTCTGTCCATACTTAAGAAAAACTTCAGCGTCTGTGTACGTGTACTGAATATATCATACCTACCATCACTGCCTCCATGTATCTGCTGCGTCCTGATGGCATGTTTCTTTCTGATTTTCACTCATTTAGACTCAATATTTCAACCCATAAAAGACTCTCACTATGCATAATCACAGATGCCAATTATTCTCCTACGTTCACTCTAGCATTTAATGAAGATGTGTTGCCTTGTACGTACTGAAAATTGTCAGCTGTGCCTCCAAGCTGCGCAAATTTATCTCTTAAGAAATACTGTGTGACAGCTGTGACAGTTATGGTTTGTTTAGATTGTGTTAAACTGTATCTTTCACACTCTTAATGTGGTGAGTACGTATGCTTCAGAACCAGCTCGGGTTGATTTTAAAGGATACGTCTTAACTTAAGCCCTCGGTGGACTTTGTAAAGTTTTATGGAGCAAATTCACCAACTTGGAGACATGAAAGACAATTTCAATCAGGCGCCTTTTATAAATTTATAAAAGAATCTTCCCTCAAGCACAGCAATTTGGAGGACCGAACTCTGCAATTTAAAAGACTTTACAGCTGGGACATCATTTTCCACATGGCTTTTGTAAAAACTAGTGGCCCTGACCTTGGACAAAGCTGTGAGCGCTGCGTTTCTCCCAGGTGAGCCGTGACTCACCTTGAGGAAAGTGTCCAGAGATCCGTTCTCCATGAACTCCGTTATGATCATCACTGGTTTACCTGTGGAGGCACATAACACGGCAGCTGTTAGTGGAGCAGAGTTACGAGCAAGAAAGACCAACTATAAAGAGAGGGGGGACAGAGAAGTGGAGTCCACAGCTGTGACCAGCCCTCCTCTCTGTCTCTCTCTAGGGGATAACATGGCATGTCGTCATCAGTCACAATGACAGCTTCTAATCAGCCCTCTCCATAAACGCCAAGAGATAATTAGAATGGACCAATCCACCAGAATGTGTGTGTATTGGGGTGTGTGTGTGTGTGTATGTATGGGGGGGGGGGCCTCCTGAGATCTCATGAATACTAATCAGCCTCAAGGGGAAGGGGGTTGTGGTTGGATCCCAATGCACCTGCACCTGAATGAGTGTGTTTCTGTGCGTGTTTGTGTGATGAAGGGGTGGTTGACTGACAGGCCCTGCGCAGTGTGGCCCCCTGCATGGCATCTGGTGCGGCTTTACAAATGATAAACAAAGTACCTGCAATCACACACACACAGACACACACACACACACAGCAAAAACAGCAGTTGTCCCTGTTTTACAGGGCTCGTTCCTTAAGCACCTCCTCCTATAGCCGAGCTTTGAAAAAAAAACAAAAAAAACAAAACACGCAATGTGCAGTAGAAATGATAGTGCACGTTTGTGAGTGTGGCTTGTAAACGCACAAACAATGTCAGTTGTGATGAATAGGTCACATTTCCCAAATCAGACCTCAGAGATGCTGGGAAAAAACCTGGGGGAGAGATAAAGACAGCACGAGGGAGGGGGGGGGGGGGGCTGAAGGAGCAGAGACAGAGAGGCTTCACACAGAATGAACAACGATAAAGCAGACATGACACATTCCCGAAATGTACCCATAAAAACCCAGGTCTTCCTTTTCCATCTGTCATTTTCTTTTTACAAATTATTTACCAACTCTGACATCAACGTTTTTTTTTTTTGTTTTTTTTTACTCAAACGTCATGGCAATACAGTTTTATCGAATTAAAAGTTGGCGCTGAAAAGAAAAAGCTCAAAAGGGGAAGAAGTGAATGGAAAACAAACATGAAAGATTGACGTGGAAAGGAAAACCTAAATCGGACATGTGAAGCAAAAGGTTAAAAGATATATAAGAAGGAAAAAGATGGGTCGCAGGAGGAAAGGAGAGAAGAGGAGCAGGGAAGGAAAGGAGAAGGAGGGGTCAAAAGCTTGTCATGGAAAGGCAGGAACAACACCACCGAGGCCTACAGTGAGATTGTAGGTAAAGACAGCAATACATCACCTTAAATGAATTCACTATCTCACTGCAGCAAACACACACACATACACACACACACACACACAAACAGAGTTGCCTGGTCTCTGGTGGTGGTGTCTTCTTTGACAGTAACATTAGTCTCAGGGATAAAAGTGAAAGAGAATTGGATTTTCTTCTGCTGGGGGTGAGGACTGCTGGTCACATTTATCTCCACATGGGGCCTGTGTTGTGTGTGGTGTGTCACTCTGTCTGTGTGTGTGTGTGTGTGAAAGAGAGAGCTGGTTTCAGGGCATGGCAAGTGGGGAGCGACGGCGCAATGATGACCGCCTGATTTCAGCTCTGATCAGAGGTGTCTGCTTTTGTGTGTGTGTTTTTCACAGCGACAGATAAAACAGTTGATGCGATTGATGCGGACTGAAAGGAGGCCTGACTCTGCACAGCCTCCGCCTGGGACGTGTGTGTCAGTGTGTGCTTAATTGCGTCTCAGATGATAGACTCTGTGCTATTGGTAATACCAATCCTGCCACGTCATCTATAAGTCTACAAATGCACTTTTTCCTTTTGTATTTTGATAATAACACTTCATGAAAGGAGTCAAATCTGGACAAAGAAACAGAACAAACTTTACATTTTACTGAGCTGTATTCAGCCACATACTTTGATGAATAGGTATCCTTTCTCCTCTGTGGGTTCCTGTACTGCTGTACAGCTGAAATGGTCAAAAGAAATTCTCAGTTCCAGCTTCTCAAATGTGAGCATTTCCATCTTTTCTTTTTATAACATGGTTGTAAACTTAATATCTTTGGACTGTTGGTCAGACACGTGACTTTAGACATTAGGGAATTGTCAGAGACATTGTTTTCTAACCAATTTATTAAGAAAGACGATAGTTTTCAGATAAATAACCAATGAATGGGATTATAGTACCCTGTGAATCTGAATGTCTGTATGTTATTCTGTGTGTGCCCATACAAACGGACAGATACACACACATCTGAATGTCACATTCTACAAAATAGACAGCCATAAAATGGAAAAGAGCTGGAAAACCTACCGCTGAAAACCAATTATGTGTTTGAGTGTGTGTGTGTGTGTGTGTGTGTAAGTCCATGTATGTTACCAGTGAAGGAGAATATTATTTTCAGGCCCATGGAGTTAGATGCGGTCAAGAGAGAAGCACAATGAAACTGCTGTCTTGACTTTGAGAACCATGTGAGCCTGGCATGTACTCTTACACACACAAACGCACACGCGCGCACACTCTCTGCTATCATTCGCTATCATCTGGACACCTGCCACACAGAATTATCTCCCTGCAACTCTGAAAGATAACAGAGGTCTCTAATAAAACCGACCACATGCACTCACACTGTACATTAGCTCATTCGGTCGCTTTTTGTTGGGTGCCAGCGCAAACACACACACACACACGCGCGCGCCCAACACACTCTCAACCATTCAACGAGTGCCTTTCACTTCTTGTTGCGACTTCACATGCCATCCACATCTCAAACGCGCACACGCGGGCGGGACGACGCCTCTCCAGCTCGTCGCGGAGCTGCGCTCCTCCAAACATTCGCGAGCGCTCCTCAATTTCCTCCTGAAAGCACATAATTAACTAATCACGTCCATATTCATTCGAATTTATTGCCTTTCATCGTCTTCAGAAATAACACAGTCGTTTGTGGGGCTAAAAACACCTCCCAGTGTGTGTGTGTGTGTGTGTGTGTGTGTGTGTGCGTGCAGATTGGGTATTGATGTTCTGCCAGGTGGAGTGTGTTATGGAATGGATCAGAGAGGAGTTTGCTCTTTTTTACAGCTCTTCATTAAGTGAAAGTAGAAAATGTTGTCTCTGCTCTCCCCAGGACGAAGTCATTTAGGCCTCACACGTGAATGTGTGTGTGTGTGACAAAGACAACGTATATATGCAATGCAGCTGGTCAATTTCATTACGAGGGGCTGTTTCTGTGTGTGTCGGTGTGAGTGTAAACGAAAGTGATCGAGTCTGTATACATCTGGACAATTACATTATGAGCGGCTATCTTTGTGCGCGCGCCAGCGGGCCACATTACCGCATTATTGAACTAGACGGCCCAAGGTACAAACGAGAAAATGAAATAACTGCTGTATTGATTAATGTTAAGGGTCCGAACTAAGTGATACAATGCTTTTAACACGGGACAGATCTCTGTTCTGGGAAGCTCCATGTGTGGGTGAGGGTGGGGGGGGGTGCAGAGAAACTGAGAGACAGAAACTCAATAACCTTATCTCCATTCCTGCTCTTCACCTCTCCTCCCCTCTCCTCGCTTTCTCATCTTCTCTCATTTCCTCACGTTTGTCTCCTCGCCGCCCCCCCCCCCCTCCTTCCTCGAATCTCTTTGCACATCTACTCCCCTCCTCTTTGCCCTCATTTGTTCTCGAGCCCCATCTACCTCTCATTTCCTCACTCTTGTATCCTATCTCGTATCCATCCGTCCCCTCCTTCCCCCTTCAACCCCGTCCCGCATTCCCATCGTCCCCCACCGTGTTTCCTCCTCTTCCTCGTTGGTCCTCCGCGGTCCAATCTCCAGATCCACGCAGACGCATGCGCACGCGCGCACACACACACACACACACACACACTCACACTCAAAACATGAATAATTTCAAACAGTCTCACAGGAAACATTCAAACACTTATTGTTCAGAGCACAAAGACACACAGTTAAAGCTAATCACTAGTTTCTTCAAACAGACGACTGGCGGAAAAGACATGCGGTTTTTGCCAGTTTTAACAGCACCTTTGTAGAGCAGGGTTTTTTTGTGAGTGTGTGTGTGTGTGTGTGTGTGTGTACGATGTGGGCAGATGAGTTGGAGCTCGGTAATTGAGGGTTTTCCAAATGAGCCGATTGTTGCAGCGATTGTAAAACACATAAAGGACGGATGGATAAAATGAGGGACGGGGGAGATGAAGGGAGGATACGGAGGTGGGGGGGCTGGGTGGGGGGTTGGAGGGGCAGATTGCTGCACTTTCCTGATGTGTAGAGAGGCAGATAGAGAAAGGAAAGATCTATTTTTTTTCCTCCCTCTCTTTTTCTGCATGTGGTGCTCTAATTAGCATGACAATAGCAACAATCAGGTGACAGACAGCAGAGTAGGTTATTAGAGTGGCATACAGCAGGGGCTGGAGGCTTATGAGGTTTGGAGCGGGGAGAACACACACACACACGCAGAAATGAATGAAAGAGGAAATTGCACACAGCCAAAATAGGCACTCATGCACATTCCCAATGCAAAACAAAACTGTGCAAAATCAAAAGAAACACCGCCACAACTACTGCTAATACCACTACTGCCTCCACCGCTACTTCAAATAATCAGACTTTTACTGATATTGTTACTTCTATGTTAATAAATGCTACAACAAACTCTACAATTGCACTTTTTCCTCAACATCAACAAGAACAGGAACATTTGTCCCAGTAGTAAACTGCCTCTCAAACCCTGGTACTTGGAGGAGCCCTAAAACACTTTTATTAAAATTATTAAAATTCATATTATGCTATACAAACACGACAAGCGTTTGAGTGATGTTTTAATATCAGCCTGCTCGGTAGTCACACTCATGCACAGAGCGTTTAGCACGCACAAACATCTCTAATTAGTTACAAGCTAAAATTGGATGCAATTTGAAAAAAAGTGGATGTGAAGTGAATGGTTTGAAAACACAATGCAACGCGATCGTGGCTCCAATTTGGAAATATTAGGAAGCCCACATAGTTACAACCATCTTCCCACCAAATGAGCTTCTGGTTCTCCAACTCATTCTGTTCAGTCAACGGTAAATAATCTTAAATTAGAACTGAACTGTGTTTTATCATTGGTCATAATGGACAATAACAGTCCATTACTTGGTATTTTGATAATAGCGCTGCATGAGAATCGACCCTGGACAAAGAAGCAGCACTTTACAGTTTACTGATCTGTGTACAGCCACATACTTGGTAAATAGGCACCTTTTTCATGTGTGTGTCCCAGGAATGTAACATTGTAGAGCTGAAATGGTCCAGTTTAAGTCATCTTTCATGCCCCAAAATGATACATTTCTCCAGTTCCAGCCTCTGATATGTGAGAGCCACATATTTTCTTTGACTGAACAGGCAGAAAACTGAATAATTTGGGGCTTTTGGACTATTGGTCAGACAAAGCAAACTTTAAGCCTTAGGAAATTGCAAGAGGCATTTTTCCCCACTAAACAAATCACTGATGAAAATTGCAGTTGCGGTCCTATTATGTCGTCTTATGTGAGAAAGTGTTGTGCAGCAGAGTCTCTCAGGTTTGAGCGTAGAGGCTGCACAATGAATAGTAGCATCTGAAATAATGGTACTGTGGGAGAAGAGGTAGTGGCAGCCATACATTTAATTTCCCCTCCTACTTTAACAGTCGGCTTGGAGACTAACAGGATAATTATGAAAACATGCATTTTTTTTATAAATACATATATTTTGTCTGTCTACATCTGGAAGTCCTGGGAGCAATGAATGCAACACTATCATTTCACTCTTTTAAGCTCTGAAGAAGACATGTTGCTGTTGTTAGAGTGTCAGTAGAGCTACCATTAATATTGTTACTGCTTCTTTACACAATCACAGTTACTTCTGCTACTCTTAACACCATGACTACCTCTACAGAAGTGGTACTGCAACAACAGCAATTACCCCTAGTACTCCTCCGACCAATAGTACTCCTGCAACTGCTGATTCTACTGCTCCTACACCTACACAAACCAATCCAAAACACCTGAGCCCAGAGCAGTCAGGGTCAGCCTGCCTGATTAGACTGAGGGCAGTGTGAAGGGACCAGCTGGTGCTTGAGAAAAAGGCCTGAAGGAATTATTGACCCATCTCAACTCTCACCCCCTCACTCGCACATACACACCCTGGGCTGTGACCTGTGAAATTACTGCTCCGCTAGTGAGATTTGTTTCTGAGGGGCTCTATCAGCTTCTCAATGTGCCGTGAAGACAGGTGAGAAGCGAGGCACAGGGAAGACGCATGTAAAAGGCAGGCGCTCGTTACGCGCGTCCGCCGCGGAAACAACAAGCAGAGGCGCACACTTTGAAGATTCATCGAGCACGGCGAAAGTTAAGAGCGCCTGATTACGTTTAAGCGGGTTGCCCGTCGAGCCAACGTTCTGCTACTTACGGTGGCTGTTTTACTGTCAACGCCGCTGTTGTCCTCCCTCGCAAATTATTTCAAGGATTTGGCAGTAATTCATGAATTTATTCTGGTATTTTAAATCAGAGTAGTATGTGTGCCATCAGAAAGAAAGTGCTGTAATTACACGGCTGCCTGTCGGAACAAAAAAAGAAATACATTTGATTTAGTTTGTTGCTGTGCTTCTTCAAACTGCTTCAATCCTGCTAACCAAAGGTCACAGCTAACCATCAAGCGTTGTTTAGACAATGAGAGAGAGAGAGAGGGAAAGAATGACAGAGCAAGAGGAAATGAATAAGAAATGCAGCGGGGTCTCATTCTTAATATGCAAGCTGCTGAATATTCATGAGGCTAAAAAACACATCCAATTAACTTTATGAATTATTAATATTCATGATAAAAGCCTATGCATATGCATTTGCTCTTTTATTGTTGGCCTAAGTGCCACTGAGCACCGGTGTGTGTGATGGACTGAAGACCTGTGTGTGACGGAGAGAGGGGGAGTGAGATGGGGCGTAAAGCCGAGGTTTATTTGTCTCCCCGCGTGTTTACAATTCTGTTTCCGACGTAGCGTTCGTCTCCCTCTCCCTTTTGCTTGTCTGAGGATCTCTGACAAACAAGATCAGAAAAGGAGCGGAGCAGTGGCACGGAGAAACATCAGCAAGAGGGGAAAGAGACATTAACCCGGCACTTTTGGAAAACACTGTTTGAGAACACGTCGGTGTTTTTGGGTCGATTTCATAAAGATTTCCCCACTTAAGCTCCTGAACCGAAGGCTAAAAGGCTAAATCCCGTCCTCTTCTGCTTTCTCTCTTCAACTTCCCTGTGTTATCATGCAGGCGAACTCGCAATTTAGTTGTTATCGCTGACTTTTTTTTCCTCCTCCCGTTTCTGTCATCTGCCAAATAAATTAGCCGAAAATTGAGATTTGATCATCATAAACACTACCTGTTCATCATGCACTGCTGCGCTGCAAGTTTAACAGAGGTACAGCAATAATGACAACACCTGCAGTGAGTGATGACTTGTTTTCGCATTTAAAATGATAAAACACAGAATTGGTGGGGTGTGACAGAAAATTGCCTCCTTAAACCCGACAGCTCACACACACAGCCCCCGACTCGCCTTGCGTCATAGTTTTTCAAAAGTTTTGATTTTTTTTTTCCGCTTAGGATGTCAAAAAGCGTGCCAATGACAAAGGCTTTTATTTTCATTCAGTCTCATTTATTTCAATTGTAGACTGAATAAAACCAAACCATCTGTCATTACATCGGAAAGTAGGAAGAGATTTTTAATACTTGTGATATTAATGATGATTTTGATACCCGCTTTGCTGCCGTCCAGAAATAGCAAAGTAAAATACTTTACACTTGTCATTGTTGGACCATTTCAGCACCATTTGTCTTGGTCATAAAGGCAGAAATACCCAGATAGAGAAAAAACTAGACTTTCCTCCATGTTGTTGTTGTTGTTTTGGCGGTTCCTTATAAAGAGCTAATGCATCATCAGAAAAAAAATACAGAGCAGATTGTGCCTGTGACTAATGTGATCAAAGGGCTAAAACTGAGAGAAAAGGGTACGTTGTCCGGTTTCGTGTTGACTGAGGGAGACAAGGAGAGCACTAGAGAGAGACAGGAGAGGAGACAAGGATTGACTCAGAGAGAGGAGAGAGAGGAATGGGGGAGCGATCGAATGAGAAGATTAGATGGACACTGGCTGAGAGAGAAAGCAGGAGTGTGAGATAGGGATATGAGACGAGAGGGATACGTGGACAGAGAGAGAGAGACAGAGAGAGAGAAAGAGAGAGAGAGAGAGAGAGAGAGAGAGAGAGAGAGAGAGAGAGAGAGAGAGAGAGTCAGAGCCAGGCCCGGCGATAACAAATCAGCCATCTTGTTGAACCAGACCCGCATCTATGAACACACAGTCTCGCTCTAATTGCCTAACACAGTCATGTGAAGTAAACAAGTGGTCGCTTGAGAGGTGGACAGTCGCCGCTCACATGCACGTCATCAACCTGTTGCCATGGTAATGGAGCTTTTATCTGTTCCAGGGTCAGCTCCTATTTACATCACCAAACAGCTCTGCTGTCTCACACAGGTCCGTGACACAGGAGAGAGGAGTGTGCGATCACAGAGGCACGTCATCCACCCACACGCGCGCGCGGGGCGACGTGTAGCTTTCATTCAGCAACTCACATCTTGTGACGACGCCCTCGAGCCTGATGATGTTCGGATGGTCGAACTGTCCCATGATGGAGGCCTCGGACAGGAAGTCCCGCCTCTGTTTGTCGGAGTATCCCGCCTTCAGACTCTTGATGGCCACGTAGATCTCCCTTTTTCCCTGGACACGTAGCCGACCGCTGCACACCTCCCCGAACTCTCCTGCAAAGTCAAAAAAAAAAAAAAACAGGCTTGCTGGCAGCTAGAACAACTGATGAATATCTGAGCGCTCTTATCTGTATCTGATAATACCTAATATTGACTCCAGATTGTTTTATATAACCAAAAGTATTTAATCTTACAGCCGCTACAGTGCCAAAAAACAAGGAAAATTCATGCATGCAAACATAGCTCAAAAGAATCCATAAAAATCTGCCGTAGTTTTCGTCATTTGAATTCAATTAGAGAATTAGTTAGATGTACTTTTTGAGTTATTAATATAATCTACTGCTGCCAACTCACCAGCTCCAATGACTCTCTCTATGCGAATATTGGAAGCATCGATCTCTTTGGCAAAGTCCCTGACAGCCTGGTTGGGGTCTTCGTAGGTGTGAGGATGGATGTAGGTCCTGCTGCCTGGAAGCTTGACTGAGACAATAAATAAAAACGATAAACGCTAAATGTGCTGAAATATGGCCAGCTTTTGGAGGGTGTATGGTTTTTCCATTTATTTAAAAAAAGTTAACAGCATTAATAGGTTCTCTCTGGAAATGGTCTCCTCCAGCAGCTGACCCTCATTCCTACTCATATCAGCAGTGTGAACGCGTGTTGAAATGGGAGCTGGAGTGTGGGCGCCCAGTTTGAGTGACATTACAAATTATTGCATAATTAAACACATAACTACTTTGTTAGCGATGGTGTTAAAATGAGTCATTTTAACGGGAACCCATACGGAGCTTCAGCTGCCAGCAAACATTTGTGCTAGAAAAGTGCGAAACAATGTGGCTTATTCAGCCGCGGATGCTAAGAGTTGGACACTGTGTAGCTGCACGATGCTGAGCAGCTCTGACAGCTCTTATGTTACATTTGAAGGTATGTAGGCAAAATATGACTTCATGTGAATAAACAAACTTTCCAGGGTGTTGCTGGTGCTCTTGGGGTGTTCAGCTGTGTTCAGAATGATTAAATATTCTCACTTTTGTTTGTAGCCGTAAACACCATTATGTAATCCATTGCCGGTTGGTGCGAAGTTTGGTTTGAAGACATGTTATGTGTGTGTAAATCAGATGCATTTGCGTGCGTCTAGTGCACGGTACAGTTCTCATTTTTGATAGCAACAAACAAACAGACATTTGTATATGTTTGTGTCTTCACCTCGGCCATGTTGGAACTGCATCTTCTCTTCATCTGGGTCCTGCTTGGCTTTGATATATCCACAGTGCCTGAAAAAGAAATGCACAGCTCAATGATCACGTATATAAACCAATATATGCACTATTCTTATATATACTTTTCCACCACACAGATACCAGTGTAGCTTTGTGGCATGAAGATTACATACCCTTGAGTGTATGTGCAATTGCACTCAAGTGTTTGGTATATTAGAGCTGTGATACTTCAAGGAATATCCTGTGTTACAGTGTGCACGGCCAATAGCTTTTGTGCGTGAACAACTAGACGGTCCCTTTTGTCTCTAGCTCCGCTGCATAAGACAAGCCTGGAAGGAAAAATAATATTTCTCTTCCTTCCTTCTCTCACCTTCTACCTGTCAATTTCAGACCCCCCTCTAAGCTGTTATGCCAGAGGTTTAGTGAATGAGTGTGTCATAAATGTCCCTATAGAGGCACATCCATACATCTCTCTACGGATCCCTCTGGCCATTAACCACCGCCTTCAATATTATCATGGGCCACACAAACACACACACACGCACACACAATGCCCTTTCTTTTTCCACCCAACCCCGTGCACACATGGATGCACCCTGCGGCGTGGGTCAGTCCAACGATCAAGACAGAGTATTGACAAATTGATCAGCTCAATCCTGCCAGCCAGCTGTGAGGAAGTGTTGAACTTATTCTGTTTTACAGACCTCACAGGGGGATGCTGTTGGTGTGTGTTTTTTTTTTTTTTGGGGGGGGGGGGGTATTTGGAGTGTTGTATGTTTTTGCAACACTTCCAACTCCGTTGAGCTTCAGGCTTGAGCTATGTTTAACAGCCCTAATAACCCATACCCGTTGTCTTTGAGATTTACTGCTCTTTTAAATTCAGCACAAACATTTTCAGGACGTAAAACGTAAAAGGAGTTTCATATAACGAGGTACTAAGCGCGACATGAATACTACGCGGTCTCTTCTCGTCTCCCTTTTTTCTCTCCTTCACCCCCGTCCTCCTTGAGCGTTGTACAGGTGGAGCAGAGACCATTCGGTACGTCTGTCCATCGTGAAGATACATTGATTTGGGCTCAGAGCCAAGAGTAACTGGGAATCAGCAGCACAGACAGTATGTGATTTAAGGAAGCAGGGTGGAGGGAGGACGGAGGGGGGAGAAGGGGGAGACTGAAAGAAACGGCGAACGGAGATTTAATAAAGACAAGAGAGAGGAGAAGTTAGACAAAAAAATAAGAAATCCGAAGAATACTGAGTGGAAAAAACAGAACAGAGCTAAGCGTTGTGGCTAAGAATGTGAGTGGAGTCTCGCTAGGCTCAGTAAATCTCACTCATTTGGTGTTTAATCCTTGTGTTGATTTTACACAGCTGAACGCATGGTATAACCCAGACATCAATAGGCTGTCTTGGGAATATACAGACACACACATAAGGGTAGAGACCGGTTGCTGGTATTTGGGGATGAAGAGGGAGGGGGCATAATGTTCTTATGAACGGGGGAGTTGGGGCCCCACCTGGTTATCAGCTGGGCTCAAGCCAGTCAAATACCAAGGGACTATCATTACCCCCTTGACACACGCTCAAACACACACACACAGTGCCTTGGGGCATGTGTTTAGAACATATGGGGAATGGGGACATGGGTCACACCTCTGCTTCAACTGTGATAATCCTATGGGGACACACACACACACATGCACGCAAAAACACCAAAGCCAGCATTTAAAACACTACCCCATCATTGCTGGATGGGTATCTGCATTAGTGTGTGTGTGTCTCCACGGGTGCATGGCTGCATGTGTGTGTGTGTGTGTGTCTGATGGGAAATGAACACATTTCCATAGTAATTACAGAGCGACTCATTTCTCCTCTTCAGTTAGAAGTGTCATGAATCATTAGCGCTGCAGTCTTAAACATGGCACAAAACCTGACATGTCTGTGGCTTTTGTTCCCCCCCCAACAGCTGTGTCTGTGTTTTTGTGTGTGTGTGTGTGTGTGTGTTTGAGATAGATATTTTATTTAATACCTTCGACTAAATGCAACTGACCTGTAATTCATCTATTAAAGGCTCTGGAATTGGACTCGGGAGGACAATGTAGAAGCCATTTTCTCAATGCCATGGATATCTTTCTATATATATACTTTAATATTTCACTGCATAGTTTACATTTGATAGTGGCAACGTGGCAACAGTACAAACAACATAACCGAACAAATAGCTATTGTATGTTAATCACACATTTCTATGCATTGTTCTCATTTGCAGTGAACTTTAAACAAGTAGGGTTTTTGTTTTTTTGTTTTTCATTTTGCTTTTATGTAGCCGGTCCACTTTTCTCACTTTATGTTCAAAATATTCTCTTTAGCTCACAGTATTTTAAAATCACTTCAACACTACAATAATATATTTTAATATTCATTTTGAAGTAGTCCTATTTTCATCAGGGATTTGCCCCTTCTTAGTATCAGGTCATCAGTGTTTCTAAGATATATTACATCATGGATAATATGTTCATTATTAATATACTCAGTGTAACTATAATATTCAACATCACTGGCACTTTAAGCTCTCAGTCAAAGTTAGTCACATATTGCAGTCAACCCTGACTTGCTGTTTGACCAGGACATGATTCATTAACCATAACCAAATGTGTTCATAGAGTGCCGTCTCTCCCTCTGCCTGCTGCTGGTGGTGCTGATGTGGTTTGGCATCCAGGCTTAGGAGCCAATACGCAGAGTCGGGAAAGGACATCAGGATTTTTTTTTTTTTTTTTTACACCTGAGTAGCTTTGGGGCTTGGTCCGTTTAAGTAGCTTAAGTTTGTAAGCCTCGACCTGACAACATGTGGGACACGGTCTCTGGTATCAAAGTCCTGTGACTGTGCAGGACTGTCACACCTCATGGATTGGGTGGGGAGGGGGGGCATTGTCAGGCAACTACAT
The DNA here is from genome assembly GCA_023373845.1 of Nibea coibor. Lineage (NCBI taxonomy): Eukaryota > Metazoa > Chordata > Actinopteri > Sciaenidae > Nibea > Nibea coibor. The sequence continues at coordinate 14,570,453 of CM041725.1, read as the reverse complement.
GCACGTTTCCTCTGTAATGTATCAGGCAAATCGTGTTTGCTGTATATAGCGTACATAAGTAAATTTCACAGGCGATGTGGTTGTGGAATTGATTGTATTTACCCAAAATGGACCCGAAAATGTAGAAAACATACTTATGGTCACTGTGCAGCCTTACTTAGTGGCTAGTTGATTTGGATGCCACACTATGAGCACTCATAGACTCTTGAGCTGGAACGGACTTCGTAATGAGACGCAGTAGTCCTCCTGCATTGCCACGAGCTTCTCCTTTATGCTGCTGTACTGCAGTGTGAAGTTAGCATTATCTGTCACTGTGGGAGGAATCATTGTTCCATTTAGCTGCCATCCAATTGCACTATATTCTGCCGTGCCCCCACCACCACTACACGTGCGCACGCACGCACGCACAGAGCTGTATGTTCACGCGGATTCAAAGTACACGCGCCTGCAACAATCGCGCAAAAACACACACTTTAATGGACTGCGATATCACTATCGCACGCGGGCTCTCACCTTTCTCTCTGCCTCTCTCTGTTCCACTTCAGTGAGGACAACAGGCTATCCCCGTCCTCCAAAGCCACACACTCCACATTTGCATATCAATTTACTTTTTAATATAATACTCTGTCACTCGAGACCCATTTGTCATCCTGCTAGCAAGCTCCCACCTTCATAGGACTCCATCCATATATTATCGTCGGCGTAGCCCCTCCCCCCGTTTTCCCTCTCTCTTCCTCTCACTCGCTGCCCTTTATCTCTCTGGGGTGTTATATTCTTTCTTAATTCTTCCTTTAAGTAAAAACATTCCCTCGTTCAATAACCCATATCCTCTTTTTCTTTCTCCTGTTTCCATCCATTTATCTGCCCCCCCCCCCAACAGCCACGCTACTTCTTCTATGCATGTGCTGTTTTTTTTTTTTGTTGTTTTTTTTTTGTTTTTTGTTTTTTTAATAGAAAGACTGGACACAAGGAGCTGAAAAGCAAAGAGAAAAAAGAGAGAGAGAGAGCAGTGGAGAGGGAGATGGAGGGAGAGTGCTGACAGGCAAGAACGCACAATAGGGGTCCAAGCCTGCATACCAACTAACAAGCAATCAGATGGAGGGGAAGAGCGATGGGAGAAGGGGAGGCAGCCATAGGAATAGAAACTTGAAGGTTAACATAAGGGAAGTGGGTAAGAAAGAAAGAGGGGTGGGGCGGAGTTGTGCTGCAACAACAGGAGCTGACGATAGAAGAAGACACGGTACGAGAAGAAAGAGCGCTTAATAGAATTGGAACGACTAAGAAGGGAGAGCAGCAAGGAGGAGATGTCAAACCTTTACAATAGGGACAGTGACTACATGCACGGGAGAGAAAAGGCAAGGAAGGATGGAGAAAAGGAGCAGCATGGGCGGACGGTGCAACAACAAAGTACAGCAGTATAAGAACATAGCTCCCCGTGAGGGAGAGTAATGGAAAGGGTAAGAGAGGTGACGGACAGATTAAAGGCAAATGACAAAGAGAAGAGTGTCAGACAACGGTGTGGCTACAGGACGTGTAGAGAAAACTCACCTAACAGTAGATTAGCCATTCAATGTGGTGTGAATGTGAGGAAGCAGTTCAAACAAACTTAAAAACTTAACTCATTGCGTTATTTTACCGTTTCACTCATTTAGACCCGGCAAGGGAGGATGGATTCTGTCACGGTGTGCGGAAACCTCAGCACCGTAAACCGCCTTGCGTTATCAACATGAATGAACGCAAGCAAAGTTAAATTCACTCAACGAGACAGTTTGGAGCGTTCAGGCTATTTTCAGACATGGAGATGAACTGATGCTCCTGAAAACCGAACTTCAGACTGTCTTTTTCTCGGGTGACATTGCTGACCATGAATGTGGTGCAAACTTTATTATCTCGCCTCGGGCCATCAGGATGGTGTCTTCTGTCCTCTGTATATCCTCTGCCTTGTCTTGCACATTGTCCTCTGTGAATCCTCTGCACTGCCGTGTGCATTTCCAAAAATAACGTGGCGTGCGCCACATTGTTACAGTTATATACGTGGAAAAAAAACTGAACAGCCCACCTTCACCTGGCCAATTTGTTTTTACATTTTTTAAAACTTTTTAATATAAAAATATATTTCACTGTCATTGCTAATGAACGTACTCCAGCCGCTTTGAATTTTAAACCTTGAGACGTAAACATAGTTGCGTGGTGACAAGCCAAAGCTCAGGTGGCCCGCGTTGTGTGTGAAACACTGTGAATCAGCCTGACTGTATAATCTTCTTAAAGGTTTACAACATGTGCCACAAAGCAGGCCGCCTCCTTTTCCAGATATCGTCACTATTATGCCAAGTCTTCATTTATTGGTCTATTAGCCTCGAGCTCTGTTGCTGCTGCTTCCATTTCCCCCTCAGTCTAACTGCAGGCTATAAAGAGTGAGAGACAACATCTAGTGCGTTCAGCTGCGCTGATTTGTGCTTCCTCTGATAATTAAAACCAGTACTCGGTGATTTTGCTGTCGTTTTAGTTTGCTGGGGCTGCCAAAGCCTGACAGTGCAGTGTGAAGGAGGTTGACCCCTGTCAGATACAGATTGGGTTATCACATCGCACAAATGCTACTGTATTCTCTGACATGATGTATTTAAAACCTGCGGTCCACAACTTCCATAAATTATATTGCCTACTCATCCACTAGAGTTTCTGTCTGCACTGGGGAAGGAAAAGGACAAAGGAAGAAAAAAAGTACGGAGGTAGGAGGGTGTGAAGCAGAGAAAGTGAAGTGAGTTTACGTGAAAATAGAGAGAGTACATAGTGACAGAGAAGACGAGGGATGCAAAGCGGAGATCAAACGAGGGGAAACTTTGGTAGGACGGAATAAAAAACGCGATTATGCACTAAAAGTGGTGAAAGGAGAAGCGAGCGGAAAGGGTAAATATGGATTGTGGTATAACCTTGAAACAAAGTTTGACAAAAGAGACGGACCGAGCACAACAAAGTTCTGTGCGGACGATGATGCGCCGGTGACAGGAGAGACGAGATAAAAGACTGTTTGAGTGAATAACCTTGGTCTAACGTTAACCTGAGACGTGAAGAGAGCTAATAAAGCATGAGTTCTGAGCTGCGTGGTATCGCCCAGTTTGTTTTATATGACTGGCTACCTTTTATAGGATTAGAGGCCCGGCTGCTGTCTGGAAGATGAGAGGCGAAATTGATACACTGCAAGACAAGGAAGAGTCAGAGGGGATCATTCATACAGAAGTATACTACGTTGCCTTCCTTCCCTTCCCTTTCCTTTCGACTCCTTTCCTTCATTTCCTTTCCTTTCCATTTTTTTTTCTTTCCTCTCCTCTCCTCTTTCATTTCCTGTCTCTCCACATTATTTTCCCACTGCTAATCAGAATGACGAGAAAAATGAAATCAGTAAATCATTAGTCACCCCTCCGGCATGACACAATGAAATGACACATCTATCCTCCTTTCTCCACCACCCCCTTCTACCCCACCTCTCTCACACACACACACACATACATACATACATACACACACACACACACACACACACACACCCTGCTGTGGATATCTGCTCTCATCATTACTCATGATAATGGTGATTCCATTTCATATCAAGCTATTAAATAAAAAATAATTACCGGGAATGAAATCAATGGATTAAATTCACTCTCATTATTTCACAGCAAAATTAAGTTTGTTTTCACCGAGCTGAAAAACAGAACTCATTCACTGCTCGGGTGCTAATAAACTATGAATATAATAAAAGCTGATTGTGGATAATTAATTAAGAGTCAAAACAGCATGACAAAATAACAAACTCTGACTAAAAGTCTGGATGATGTAGTGAGTGAATACGATTTCTTCTTCTGCCCCTCTCTCTCTCTCTCTCTCTCGCTCTCGCTCTCCATCTTGGTCGTGTCTGGCACCGGCTCAGCATTCTTTGACCACAGTGTAAAAAGATTTACTCAGCTCGGGCTAATTATTAGGAAGGGGAAATGATTAGCTGAAGAGTTATGACTAATAAATCTGCCTATGTTTCATTAACACCCTGTTTGGAAACATTTCATTTAGCTCCTGCTCATTAAAGAGAGTGGTAATGAAAGGAAAGGGAAGGAAAGGAAAGAGAAAGGAGAGGAAAGGGAAAAAGGAAAGGAGCAGGGGGGGGGGGGGGGGGGCGGCGAGGGTTTGGAGTTGGGCAGCGGTAATTGGTGTAATGTAGCAGAATTTTTAACAACCCGGTGAAAAGGTCAAATGAGAGAGGATGGAAAAAGGGGGGAGACGAAGCGGAGGAGCATGTCATCTGTATCATTAAGTGAAGTGTATCTTTATATTTGCTAACAGATCAGCGGCAAACTAATTCCCCTAATGATGTTACCACACCAACACGCCTTGATTAGGTCATGATCATAACATGTGCTCGCGCATGTGTGTGTGTGTGTGTTTGTGTGGATCCGTCAAATCTATTCAAATGGTCTATAAACTTTAAAACTGCAGCCAAAAACAGTTTTGAATTTGTCTGATGTTTATAGGACATTTGATCAATCCCGCTGCAACATCTGCTCATTTGCATGAAGCTCGGGTGAAATAGTTTTGCACCTGCGGCAACTCGCTGCTATTATCGCACTGTTTGTAAGCTACTTTCCAGGCATTCTGCAGACAAAGCTGTATTCAACTGCACCCTACAGCTTAGCTGCATTAATTGAAAGCACCGGCATCCAAGCAACACATGCAAATCTGTCTAATGACATTACACACACACATCATCATCATCTATGTACACACACACACACCTCCATATAGTGGTCTGTTTTACTTCAGCTCACATATACACGCAAATACAGGGCTGCCAAATTATTAGCGCTATTATCGAGCGAGCAGACCAACACACCACCCACAGGGAAGGAAGTGCATTGGCTGATTTCTACCTTCAAACTCGCCATAAGTGCCATTTGGCAAACATGAGTCTATTATCTGTGCCTTTGTTCCATTTTTTTCTTCTTTTCCTGCTTTTGTTATTTCGTGGTTCAAAACCAAGCTGTTGATTTTCTTTTTTTTTTAATCCCATCCCACATCCCAAAGTTAAAAAAAAAAGGAAAAAAAAGAAAAACCTCGCCGACTTTGGTGTTTTAATTTCAATTTCTCAAATTTCCTTTGAATTCTAAACAAGCAAACACACACACACAAACATTTTTCAGCTGCTTTACACTAAATTAGTGCTCTCTGCCTTCTTACAAGCCTCCTCCTCTCACTCCCCGCTTAACTCTGCTCTCTCTCTCTCTCTCTCTCTCTTTCTCTCCGCAGCATGTTTTCATCAGCGCACCCACTTTTTTTCCCCCCATCCTTCCTCTCCTCTTTTGTGTCATTAAGTTTTTAAGAATAACCCTGGGCTGCACAACAGATGCTGCGGAGGTAAAAGAGCTTACACGCGCAAACGTTCATACGAACACGACATGCTATTGTGTTAGAAAGGTAGGGCTGTTACCGCTTTCTATTAGTGAGAGTGAGAAGTCCTTCTGCTCGAATCAGCCGCGTTATAATGACACCTATAATGACATTTCCTTGTGCGGCTTTCTCTCTGTTCCCTCTCCCTCTTTATCATTCAGAACTCGCCTTAGATAAGGTTGTTTTTCCACGAAGCTACGCTACGCCCTGCAAGATGGCGATCAGTGGATTTGAGCAAATAACTAACTACGTCTTATTTTGCATCCAATCGATCACTCATTATTACTTCAAGATCTTCAGACACTTCCTTGAGCAGATTGCGGCCCTTGACTCCCTGCTGAAAATCTCCAGCTCTGACAACAGATGTACTCCATAAAGGCAGACTTTGAGACACATAGCAGATGAGCTGCTTAACCCCCCACCCCCCCACCACCACCACCACCCAGAAAAAAAAAAAAAAAAAAGAATCACATCGCTGGAACATGCTGACTTCTCACCAAAACTCCCACTTTAAAAACAAGAACACGGGAATCTGGCACATAATCAAAGCCTTGGGCGACTCAAAAAAGAAGAAGATGGTTGTAAGGCTGGATAATCATTAGACTGCAGACAAAACAAAAGAACACACACACACGCGGATGCTGGGAGGCAGAAGCTGTAACGTGTTTAACAAGGAGTGAGAGAAAGTGAGGGCCGAAGGGGGAGAGCACTTCTTTTTTTTTTTTCTTGAAAGTGAAAGGCCATCTGCCGAAGCCGTGGCTATGCCAGTCACTTGCTAGCATCCCGTCGCTCGCACCTGCCGGCCTGCCAAAGCCCCCTCCGGAGGACAAAAGCACCAACTTCACACGCGGAGGCACACTTGTGCGCCGCGCATACTCGCGGCGCAATAATGGCACGCACGCAGCAATAACCGGTGTGATTTGTCAGCGCCGTGCTGCGTCTGAGGAGCTTTCGACGTTTTTCCATGTTTTCCCTCCTGCGGTAACAATAGCATAACAGCACTTTATTAAACGAGAACAGGACAGAGCAGAATGGCCTGCAAATCAGCCCGTTTATGAGGCATGGCAGTTCAGTACCCTGCCAGCAAAGGCTGCAGGGATGTGTGTATGTGCCTGTGTGGGTATGTGTGCGAATGAGAAAGACAGATAGACTGTATGGCCATAGTTATTTTATGGTTGAGTGATTAAAAAAAAAAAAATGTCTGCGAGGGTGTTGAAAATGTGGCCAGGATTGTGGATTCAATAGGTGAACTAGGTGTACAGCAAGAACCAAAAAAAAAAAAAAAGCTCTCCAGCACTTCTTCTCTCCAGTCTAGTGATTATTGAGGAAATGATTTAAACAGCTGGCATTTAGGGAGAAAAAGGGCCTTGCAAATGTCTGGTGGGAAATCATTTCAACCCTCTCGCTGACTCTCAGTGTCAATTTCAATTCCAGTTTAATCACTGTGCACCCTGAATGGGTCGTGGCAAATACATCAGATTCTCGATACATTACGGAGGGGTCGTCCAAATGTAGATTTCGAGAACAGGATATGAAAGCCGGACAGGCGGTGCAAAATGAAGAGAAAAGCAGGAGCGGAGGGATTGCCGAGCATGAGTGAAAAGGGAGGAGGGAGTGATGGAGACTGATTGACAGATAAGACGGGAGGTAGAGTGGATGAAAAAAAATCGGGATGTATGGACATCAAGTGAGAAGAGAGACCGATCCTTATTTATAGATGTCTCCTGGTTCTTCCAAAACCTGAAGCACGACACTCCTATTGCACCCAAGCATGCAATCGCCCACCCATCATCTCTCCTATCCTACCTCCTCCTCTCTCAAACACACTTGTAATCTACCTTTTCATCTTTCCTCTGCTCCTTCTCCCCATTGTGCCGCTGGCTGTCCTTCTCCCTCCATCAATCTCCTTTTCTCTCCATCTCTCTCAAGCCTCCTCCTCCTCCTCTTTCTCTCTATCTTTCACACCATCTCAAAATGTAGCTCTCTAGTGGCGCAAACATATTTCAGATGCACCCCCCCCCCCCCCACGCCCCCCCTCGCTGCAGTCTGTCATTCACGCTGCCTTTCTGCCGTAATACGCTCTCATTTCATCCTCCACTCGTGTCTCTCCTTCGCCTTGCCTCTGTCCAACCCCAAACTCTCTCTCTCTCCTCTGCTCTTGTCTCTTTGATCCCCACCTCCCCAGTCACAAACACAGTGCACGTTTCCACCTGTGCGCACGGACACACATGCATTTTGACAGATGCGCAGATGTTGTTTAATAGAAAGCAGTAATCAACCCCACTTCCTCCCGGGCGTCCCCACCTCTAAATGGAAGAAAGATAGATCGAGACGGAGTGAGGGGAAGAGGAAGAGAGAGAGAGAGAGAGACCTGAAATTGATGGCAGTGCATCGACCCTTCTGTAAAACCTAGTTAACACCTCCCCAGCCTGTGAAACCTGATTAGTTGAGTGTGTGTTCGTGTCATCATGTGTGCTTGTAGCACACTATGTTTAACAGGTTGTTTTGCTTCTTACAGACACAACCTCATAATTCCCCTCTGATTAAAAAAATGTTGATGTGTTCCTATTCACGAGCTGTGTGTGTGTGTGTGTGTGTGTTTGTGTGTGTGCACCACGCAGGACAGTCTCCACTGATTACATCCCTCCTAGTCAATAGTGAATAGAGCACTCAGCCTGATAAGCAATCACCTGAATCAATACTAATGTTTTTAGTGTGTGTACATTAGTGTGTGCATGTTTGCGTACGTGTGTGTTGTTCTTAACATGTGGCTAATCTAGTCGGAGCTCATAGAGGATAAACATTTAGTTACAGGCATGGTAAATCACAGCCTGTCATCCCTTTCTCTCCTCTCCTCTCCTCTCCTCTCCTCTCCTCTCCTCTCCTCTCCTCTCCTCTCCTCTCCGTTGTCTCTTTCTTCCTCGTCCAAAGAGCCCTCTCCTAACTCCGATCCTTTCATCTTCTCGCCTCTCACCAATCGGCATTCTTTTATTTCCCTTTCTCCCTCTCATCTCCTTCTCCTCTTTGGCCTTCTTTGGGACGGAGCATTACCTTCAAAGAGAGTGATCATAGAGAGTCTGTGCTCTTCACATACAGAATAACACAGCCTTTAGTTAGGCTTTGGCAGCAGTGTGTAAATGTCAAAGATGGAGGCCCTGCCTCAGCACACCCACGTGTAATCCCTTAGAGAAAGGCACCAGAGATATGAAGTGAGACCAAGTGGGAGGTTCTGCTCGCGTGTGGGTGTGTGTGTGTGTTAACCACTGCATGTACGTGAATGTACACATGTATGGTACATAAACCCACGCTACACAGTCTTGTGGAGCCTCAAGCTCACACTAATCATGTGCAGAGGACCTCTGTGTGTGTGTGTGTATGTGTGTGTTTTTTTTAACCTTACCTTCCACTGACAACGAAGCAAGTCACCAGGAAGATGAGGAGAACGATTCCCCCAGCGATGGACACGGCCAGGATGGTGGACTGGTTAGGGTCCCCGATGGCGAAAACATCTATATGGGAGGCAAAGGGAGCGCAGCAGATTAATAAACAGAAGCATAAAGGAAGATGGAAAGAAGCTGGGGATGTTTTCTGCAGGAAAGGGGAGACGAGATGAAGGGAGGCGGGGAGTAAAAAAGACAGCAAGGTGAGCGCAGCGTAGGGAAAGAGGGAGGGAGAATGAAATATGATGGCAATAGAAAAGGAGATAAAAGACAGAGGTTGAAGGAGGGGGGGGGGGGTAGAAAAGAGTGAGGGAGGTGGATGGAATAGTAAGCAAGGTCCTTGATGAAAAGCGCTCTCCCTCTCTGCATCGCCCATGAGAGGGTATGAGAGTGGACGTGAAAGCCATTCCCATTCGGCTGCGCTGTCCAAATGGATATGTTAACATCGCATATAACAAGGCTACCGCCGAGAACTTTCTGCAAAGACGCATCGATTTTTACGCCACACCAATCCAGCCATTACTCAAAACAAATACCCCATTTATCTGGCTTAGCTAAGCATGAGTGGACACGTGTGTCGGTGTGCGCATGTATACATATACATACAGTAAACGTGTGAGTGTGTGTGCTGAAGGGGCAAATGAATGCCCATGGGCAGGCACAGATAAGCATTGATCTGCTATTACATTTACTGACGGACACGTATAGACCCGTCTTTAACAATCAATTGAATCGATCTGATTAGATAACCTTGATACGATTGCTACGGGGTCAGCTGAATCTGTTTTTCTTTGACAGCAATGAGATTGAACATGAACCAGCTGTATGAAAGTGGCAACCAGTAGTTGCAGACACAGTCACCTCATGAGTCAGTCTCATGATGTATATTTGTTGCAGGGCAGGAACAGAGATCCAACTTTGAATTACTTGTATTGATTATTGAATGATTACTAGGCTAATGTGTGCCTGTTTGTATGCTAGAAAGACAATCTATAAGCGCAGTGCTATACATTAACTGATTTATTCCCTCTCCCAGCCTGCCTGTCTGGGAATCAATGTTCACTTTGAAGAGCACATTATGGGGCCTCTAAAGCAGAAAATCCCGGAGCACATAATGAAGCGATAATGAAAGTGGATGACAGCAAACAAAGGAGAAAAGGACGAGATGGGAGCTTGAAACCGTCATGAGAGAGTTACAGCGTGGTATGCCCAGAGCAGTTTGTGGGGCCAGGACCCACTGGCCTGGATCGAACCGGGCATAGATTTCTCCTTTGTGTCTCCTCCTCTTTTTTTCCCCCTGTAAACTGTAAGTGTGGAATTCATTTCTAAATGTGTAAGTGCTCAATCTCCTTTAAGCGGAAAGGGAAAACAAAATCCTGCTCTCCATAGATTACTGGCAGAAAGGATAAAAACAAGCCTGAAAAGAGGAGTAATCCTGGTAATAAGATGTCCAGTCAGGTTTAAATTAATTCACCGGATGAGCAGAGGATCATCTGTGGTTTCATTCTCTGTCTTTTGAGTTCATGAACCCTCCCTTCCCCTTTGCTTCAGTCAGTGGTGTGAATCAAAACCTGACAATCCGGGAATGCAAGTTTGCACATTCTTTTTCCTCAGTCGTGAAATTGGGTTGTCTCCTTTTTTACCTGATATGTATTCTAGGATACTTTCAAGCCACTGGTTCAGATACGTACAGAAGATGACAACCTGTGAGGCTGCCGAGGTTTTTCTGTCTGACGAGAACTGAAGGAGCCGTTCGGATGAAAAGTGAGCTATTTTATAACCATCCGCTGGATTGATTTAAACTGCAGGAAGGATGAATCAGACTCTTACTATACTGTGGCGTAATGCATCAGCACTCTTTGCTCTGCAGTTAATCTTTGTGCGTCTCGTTCACCTGCGCCATTCACCTCTAATTTGTTGTCTTAACACTGCGGATTGCCTTTTCAGTGCGGCTGCTGCCTGCTATTCCAATTTTCATCTGAAAACCACAGGGACATGTCAAAGAAAGCAAAATAGATTTTTTTTAAAAAATCAGAAATCCAATTACATCTATGAAAAGGAAAAAAAAATAAACAGACGTGAAATGATTCATTCATTATGAGGAAACAAATATTTATCATGTGTTTCTCACCTTCGTGGCTGGTTTCCAATTCGATCTCTCCACCGTAGCTCCCGTAACCCCCGTCGGTTCGAGCCCTGACCCTGAACACGTAGGTGGTCCCTGGCTTCAGCCCGTCTACCGTCATCATGTTGGAGCGTGTCTTCAAGACTGTGTAGTTCTGTTCCCGCTGGTTCTGAAATGAAGTAAAGTACGGGGTTAAATACGGAGTCCAGTGGATAATATGAAGTGTCCGAGAAACAAAGTGATCCCGGATGAAAAAGGGCTGAAATTATGCACATACTCTAAAGGCATAAAAGGAGCAATGGACTGTGGTATAAAAGAGACATTAAAAAAAAAAAAACATGAAAGTCTGGAAATAATAGAAAGCTCAAATTGTTAAATTTAAATGTCTCCGGGGGCCCCATACACCTCGCTAAGTTTTCATTTGTTCATCACTGGACCATTTGGTCGCATTTATACATGAGCATCTGTCAAGTCTAAAATCTTATCCTCTTTACACTTGGGGGCAATCCATGGTTACTCAAGTCCTGCTTCACTTCGTTCCTCGACTACCTTGTAGGTGTGTGTGTGTGTGTGTGTGTGTGTGTGTGTGTGTGTGCGTGCGCACTTCCAAATATGCGTGCAGGAGGATGAATAAAGAATAAGTGTGTCTGTCAGTAAGCTGATTCCCTGCAGAGAGGCTGATACTCTACCTAATGGAAGACACTCTACAACACGGATTAACACTATTTTACTGCTAATGCCTGCCAACACACACGCACGCACGCACACACATACACATGTTCAGAGGCTTAATTTCATCACCTTGACCGTGTTTTACGAGGTTTGTTCGACAGATGTGTGGTTAATTGGCTTGGCGTGAGCAGTAGGGGAGATGTGAGGGGATACAGCGATGGAGATAGTGAGATTGGAAGAAAGAGAGAGAGCGAGAGAGTTTGTGATGAACAAGTCATTACAGACATGCCCTCGGGCTAAACTCATGTCCTATGAGCCTCAACAACATGTAGATGGAGAGAACAAGAGGAGGATAGAAACATGCGTTGCGTTAAACACGTTGAAGAGTTGCTCTAGAAATTTAGCATGGCACTTATAAAGGTATAGTTTTTTTTTTTTTATGTGCTTATTTGCTTTCTTGCTTAAAGTTAGATGAGAAGATTGACGTTGTTCTCATAGTTGTACGCTAAATATGAAGCTACAGCGCTAGGGCTCGTACAAAGACTGAAGTCCGCTGGCATGGCTCTGTCTAAAGGGATCGAAACCTGCCTACCAGCACCTGTAAAGCTCACTAACTAACATGTTGTATGTCCTTTGTTAATCCATGCATGAACTGGGCTGCAAAAACAACAATTTGCTGTGTTACAGGAGGCTATATGCCAGAATATTTCTTGCCTGGGACAGTAACTCTGCTGGTTGCCTGGCAACTGGTTCTGGTCAAGAAATAATCTGTAAAATAACGCCCCATAAAACATCAGATTGACGGTTTTACTCTGTTTTTTTGTACGAACTGTATGTAATGTGTTAATTTGCTTCAGAAATGTAGACAGGTGGATTTCCTATCTTTGGACACAGCATGTCTAAGCATTTCCACTTGTTTCCAGTTTTTTCTGCTAAAGGTATGCTAATTAGCTGCTGGCGATAACTTCATATTTACCGCACACGAGTGGTGTCAATGTTCTCATCGACTCTCTGCAAAAAAGCAAATACCTCCGCAAACTCCCTAAAAGCCTTCCCAGACCTCCAGTGTGTAACACAGGCTCCATAACAAGTAAACCGATCTCCATGAGTAAAACCGGCGTTGCGCCCCTTTAAAAAACGAGTTAGTATGTGGTCGGGTGTGTGCGCGCGTCTCTCACCTTCTCATAGTAGATGACCTCATACTCCACTATCGCTCCGTTGGGTCTCTCTGGACCCTGCCAGGCCAAAGTCACACTGTCCTTGCTCCGCCTCTCCTTCAGCACAACGCTCACTGCAGCAAACAAAGAACAAGAGCAAAGAGAGAGTAAAGTTCGGCGAGCAACAAAACAAAAAACAAACAAAAAAAAAAGCACAAAAAGAGGCGAAGAGAGCGGACTGTGGGGGCGGGGAGAGATGTTACATTTGGACACCCACTGTGCTATAATGAGCAGAGCCATATTTGAAGCGTGCTTCATGTTATTTTGCTAATGGGAGAGCTTACAAGGTGTTTTATACATGTGTGATCACAGCATTCTGTGATGTGTGTCTGTGTGACGTGTGTTCTGCTTGTGTCATTCATGTGTAAACCCAGAACCCTGCGACTTCCTTTCCAGACTCTCATGCTCTCGCCGCATTCAGGCACATGCGGGCGTGGGTCGAAAGTGTGTGCCGTGCGCGTATAAATGTGTGTGACATACAGTCGAGAGTAGCGCGTGTGACGTGTGGGGATCTTAATGAGGTTAACAACCTCCTACATCTCTTTCACCTTCCCTCCTCCCGTCATTGCGCACACATTCATAGTATGAGGGCTATAAGTCAGCGCCGTCCTGTCATACGCTGCTTCGCTTACGTGAATTTCCCACAGTGCCATGCTGTGAAAGATGCACGCATGATTATATATGTGGGGGCAGAGACGCAGAGGTGTCATCTTGTGGTATCAGAGGGATGCAGCACAGGGGTGATTTTACACTTGTCACGCAAAAGCCTGATATATTTGTGAGCACACTGCAATCGGGGGGGGGGCAATTTTTAAAAAATACTCAACTCGCTATCTCTTCCCCAAAGGATTTTGTTTTCTTATCAGCCTTTAGAAGTGAATATCAGTGAAATCCTCCGGTTTTTACCGCAGTTTAAATCCTAAAACACGCTGACACAAATGAACATCATACTACGATTGAGGCTTCTCTGTCGACAAACACTGCTCCTCTCACCTGTCTGTGATGTAGTGACGTTGATGACTACCGTTCCTCTGGGCGTGGGGCTCAAGTCTGACACCCCGTTCTGGCTCTCGACGGTGAAGCTGTAGTTGGAGTCCGGCTGCAGGTCGGTGACCAGCACGGTGGCTGACGAGAGGCCAAACTGTCTTGGAACAAAATGGACGCTGCTGCCGCACGGCGCGCACTTCTTGCTATCGCCGGAACACTTCCTGCAGTGGAGGCTGTAGGTGATATCTCCTCGGCCTCCCGTGTCCCTGGGTGGGGACCATTCCAAGGTGACACAGGTCTCGTTCACAGTGGAGATGGGGTTCTCTGGAGCAGATGGTGGACCTGAGGGCAGATACAGGCATAGAGTTATTTCTGTGAACAAGTCTTTCCTGACCTACTGGGAAATGACTAGAAGTGAATATGTGGAGTTTAAAGGTACCCTGTGGAGTAATGTTGCCTTTTCTCACAAAGCTATTGTGTGTATCCTTGAGCCCTGATAAAAATGTGTCCTTTGTCAAGGCCCACCGCATAGATTACCCACAATCCAACACAGGTGTGTTACGCTAGGAGTGGCTAATATAGCCTCGAACCACTAGCCTCAGATGGTTACAGGGGCTAAAGACAACTTTTGTTGCTCCCTCTGTGGCCACAAAAGATTTTCTGTAGAGTAGTTCTCCTCAAGACCTAGAAACACCCCTCATCTGTGCCACTGATGCTTTTCCATCCTCAAAAAGAATCTGCGGAGGAATCTGAAACCTGCGTTGTCAACATTGGCGATGACTTGCTAGCAATTTTCTTAACTGTGTTAAAAACTCGTTAAAAACTGTACTTCATGGCTTTACCAGTGTTTGAAAACCCAGAGTTTCTTTAATAATGTAATAAAAAAAATTCATTTGAAAAGAAAAAATTCAACATAGGGCACACTGTATTCACTAAAACTATGCTATCCCAGCATAAGCTGCATGGTACACAAACCACAGTCTAGTTGTAGTACTTTTATGAGTGATGAAGAAATACAGATGTTTTTTTTTTTCTTTCTCAAATGTACATTCTGAACGTGCGTCGTCTTCACCTTCACTGCCAAACTTGTTGCGGTTTTTATTAGGAACAGAATTCACATTGATTAAATTAAAAATGAATGAACTGACTGTAGCCAGAGGGTGGACACTAAGCTCTATTAATGAATAGCTATGGAGCGGACAGTGATTAAAAGACTTTGGCCTGATTGTAAATACGGCTGTGTGAGATTAAATTACACTTCTGAAGTTTAAATCCATCTTTAAAGAGAATTCCCCACAATGTTTAATAGTTGATGCTCGACTGCGGGAGGATTTTAGCCACGTGAAGTTAACAGATACTCTTTGGGGCTGCACCACAGCGAGTGGACAATGATCTATGGAAAGTGCCCACAGTAATTTTCTCATGAGTCAGGTACGTTTTATGATTTAGAGCAGTTAATATTACTTTGAACTTCAGCTGAGGTGATTAGTGTCTCCCGGAGTAAGACTCCAAAAAGTGTGTCAGTAATCATTCGTGGAGACACGGCAACACACAAATGCTCCTTATTATACTTTTAGATGACGTGTGTTCGCGTTGACACGTGAATTAAAATGTCTTGAGTTCAGTTCATGTGAACTGTCTCTAAATAAACCGGAGAGGTCAAATCTGACTTTGTCTCTTTTATGTGGTTACATGACTCTCATCTCCATTGATGTGAATGCATGTATGCGTTATTTTATTATGTGCACTCTTGATGAAATATGCCAGACAAAATGAAATATGACACTGCGCGCTCACTAGCGTGTGTATACGTGTGTGTGTGTGTGTGTGTGTGTGTGTGTGTGTGTACGTACATGGATCAAAGAGGTATCAAGAAGCTGAGACAAGCCAGGCATAACAGCGGCTTAGGGGCATGAAAATGAATATTTCCTGAATGAATAACAAATTTAGCCAATGTAATATATTCAAGTTTAAATTCCTGTTTAGAGCCACATTTGTGTTGGACAGCAGATACCCAACTTGGATGGTTCTTATACACTCCTCGCTGTCCTTGGAGTGGAAAGCCAGCACAAATCAGCCTCGCTGTTTCATGTACACCCTGCTTTGCTGCTTTGCTTTCCTCCAATTTTTAATGAAGTCTGTTGCCTTTTAAAACTATTGCTCTCATGGACTGAGCGATTCCTATTAAACTAGAACAGAAAGGGGGAAAAGATAAAAATCCAGTCTGAGTAACAGATTCATGAGGGTGAAGGATTACTAGACACCGCAATCCCGCACGGAAAAGTAGAAACAGGGCGTTGTGATTACAGTTAAACTACAGAAATGTGCCCTTTCATGTATTTAACTGGCCACAGCGGCATCGTGCCAGGTGACATTGCATTGTAGGAAAAGTTGAGCCAGGTTGAACATTTTTGGTGGATAACCCCGGGTGTCAGTGGTGTGTCAACATGGTGGTCTAATTCAACTGAACAAGGGGGCTGCGTATTGTCTGTCTGAACACTGCCTTAATATTAAGCAAATTCAGAAACTTCAAACTACTTGTGAAATAATTTAGTGTGTCTAAATTTGGGCCTCTTTTTTTGTGGTTTTTCATCGGCAGATCGGGCTTAAATATCATCAGGATCGACAGTTTAAGCCAACCACAGACCTCTGTTAAGGTAAGCCTTTACCATTCTTGTTGTACAGGGACCACTGATTATTGTTCCCCACAGCACAGCGCGGTGCAGGTATCTTAACCATATGGAAATTTGGCAGCAGACGCCCATTCAGCCTGACATCTCATCAGGCCCTGGCTGAGCAGTGAGCCCCCAGGGGGCCGCTGGCAGAGCCTGGGACTTTCCTGATTAACCTTCCCAGTGGCTAGCCTCTCTGAAACGCAGGAGGGATGGGGAGAGGGGGGGGGTGTTGGGCTTGGGGGATGGAGGCCATGCTGGGGATAATTGAGGCTGTCGGTCATAAATCTCCTGAAAGGGTGTGCTGACTGATCCTGCTAATTCTGTCTTTTTCCTTCTCTCCACCTCCCCCTCTTCCCTAGGCCACACTTAACTGTCCATCATGATCGTTTCTACTGATCGGCCTTTTATGACATTTAGATTATATGCTTCTGATTGTCCACGGTTTCCCCCGCTGTTCTATTCTTTGCCTGTGTATTAAGTGTCATTCTCTGTCTCTCCATTACTAATTCTCTCACCTTTCTCCTTATTTTCTCATTCTCACCCTCTCCGCCCCCCTCAGCGCTCCTCACCGGCCGGCGTGTGTGCGCGCTTGTGTGTGCCCATACATATTTGAACGAACCGTTACTCATTTCCCGCTGATAACGCCGACCGTTACACATCTCACCTGCTACCACGATTAATGAGCGTAATCTACCATAACCCGATAATGGGTTTCGGTATATGTGTGCATGCACGTGTGTGTGTGTGTGTGTGTGTGTGTGTGTGTGAGTGTGCGTCCCTCCATATTTCTTTAGTTCAGTCTCTCCCACCATGTCACTGTCCTTTCCCACCCCCACATCCCGCTGTCTATCTCAATCCATCTCTGTCTGTCCCCCTCTTTCCCTCAATCTTCCCTCCTCGTCCTTTCTATTCTCCTCCATCTCTGCTCATAAGGATGTGGTCTGACCCCCCCCCCCCCCCCGGCTCTGCGTGTGTGTGTGTGAGAAGCGGACAAAGAATAAGAAACATCATCAAATTTCAAATATGAGTATCACCCATATCAGTGTTCTCATCTGAGATATCCGTGGACTGTAACCACACAGCTGACAGACATGGATGCGTGTGTGTGTGTGTGTGTGTGCGTGTGTTCTATGTATGTATCTCCAGTGTTGTGTAAACCAATAGCAGCTGAGGAAAAAGAAAATGCATGAAGAGATTATAGATGGAAAAAAAAAAACACATATAAAGCAGCCGTGCGATGTTAATGCTCACAGAAACACATTGCAAACTAATTAAATGCAATGCAACCCAATCATTCACACCCTTTGCGACAAAAAATATAAAGCGCCAAATGCAAATGTTTGACTAGACTGAATACACAATATGGGATGAAATATGCTTCCAATTGTATGACTGTGTTTGTAGCTAATAAGATCATGTGCACGTGTTTGCATTTTCTTTTTTTTTATGTGCCAGTGTTTGTTTCACTCACGTGTGCAGGCCATGGAGCGCGGGTCGGTCTCGGCGCGGTAGAAGCCTTTCTCGCAAACGCACTCGACGGCTTGTTCCTGCGGGGACGAGCTGTGGGGAGGACATTTGGTGCAGTAGGCGTCCGTGGCTGAAGCTTTGTAGGTGCCAGGTCTGCATGCTGGAGTGAGGAGACAGAGAAACACGGGGTCAGAGGCCGTGCAACCACACGCGATCGACCGATTGTTTAACACGAAGACAAGAGTGTTGTGAAATGTTTTCAAAACTCTTCGCACATTCAGTTGCACCAATCAGGGCTCCAATGTGAATCTGTCATGTTGTATTATTTTAAAAATGTTCTTGTGTTGTATGATGAAGTGCTGCTGGAGTTTGACCTTTTAAGACTATTTCACTTCATGGAAGAATATGATGTTTTTCACAACAGGGCTCTGTGTTTTATAGGATAATTCCAGTTTATTACATCTTAGATCTTATTTTTGTGTATCGTTTCTGTCAGTTACCATAACACTATGCTGAGCTCCAGGAACACAAGCAACATAGCCAACAAGTTTTCACAGGGAAACAAATACGTGCAGTCGGATGATCAGTCAGGTTTCAAACGAACCTCTAGAGCAGCCAAACTTAATTGGAACAAGGCAAACGGCGAACTGCCTGCCGTTTGATCCAAGCACACACCTTTCCCGGGCAATGAGGCGTTTTTACAGACCTTTCAGGTGCATTCGCTTTCAGCTTCACCTCTAAATAAAGTGGTTTGAATAACTGAGCTAATTTGTTGGCTTGCTTACAACTTTTTTCATCGTCTAACCGCTTCCGACTTCCCAGAACTCGACGCGGTGAGTACACCATCATAACTGATAGATGGCCAAAACTACCATCCTGAAACCAAGGTTATATAGTAATTTATCGCAGATTTATCCTTTAAGCCTGTTTAAAAATAAATCAGACGAGTCTAAGGGAGATCAGACACTCAAAAAAGGCGGAAAATGTTTAAAAAACATAAAACGACATGAGGGGATTATGCTACAACCGAGCCACTACAGATATATACAGAGAGGTCATGAGATGTGCTGTGCAGCACCCATGGCAAAAAACAAGAAAACAAAGTTTGATTTAATATATTGTGACATTAGGTCTACGTGAGATCCTTTTACATCAGGCTGAAGGCCTGTATAACCACAGGGCCGTACAGTACAATAACACAGTGCAGCAGCAGATCAACTGTCATTCCTGTTATATAAGCTTTAGATCTTCAGGCAAGCGGGGGAACAAAAATACACAGTGCGCAGTCACAGCAATAATCACAATAACATAATATGACTATTGCTACGGCTGTTACAGTGGCTGCATATTAGTCATTATGTGGAGTCGTAAAACTGGGGAGGGAAAACCGTGGTACCGCTCAACAGGAGCTGCCTGCTGAAATGGATTGGGGACTTGAATGATTTCCCTTTTGCATCCTGGGCAGTAAAATGGAATTCCTGACTTTCCCTTTGGTAATCTGAATATAGATTACGCATGTATTTATTTATACATTCATAGGCCTGGTATTCCCATCCTCGCAAGCCTTTTCTGCCCCGGCGGTAAATAGTATTACGGGTGTACAAAACCCCGTGTAAGGAAAATGAGGGTGTCTCAAATGCAATTCGATAGACGCCCTGTGTGTATGCATGCGTGTGTGTGTGTGTGTGTGTGTGTGAATAGGTTGGATCAATGATGCGACAGAATCCACCAGGTGCTGATTGCATGTTCGTGTGCCGGGCCGACTGTGTGCGAGAAGGTGTTAAGTATGCGGCGCGTGTGTGTGTGTGCGCTCGCTGATTGCTTGTGCTGGCGGTGAAGGTCACGAATTTAATCAAGCTTACACGTCACTCGTCCCAGAAAGGCTGTAAATTATCACACACACACACACGCGCGCACACACATTCACAGGTATGTTCAACGCCGTGGTTAACCTGCAGATAGAGGAATGGAAAAGTGGCCTAAAAGCAGTGTGATTTCTCACTGTGGAGGTAAGTTCTTCCACCTGGACGCTGTGCTCGCTCGCATACAGACAGTATTTTTAGGCAAATCATTCATCATAGGGGAGCAAAGTCCACTAGCACAATCCCCAAAAGACCCGAGAGAACACTGGAAAAGGTGTGTGTGTGTGTGTGTGTGTAGGTATGAAAGAGAGAACGAAGGAAAGAAAGAAAGGAAAAGAAAGGGAGTGATAATTCTCAAAGGGTTTCTGCTCTCTTTCCTCTTTCCTGTCAGCTTCCAAGGTAATGGGTGCCTATGTGCTGTGCTACTGACTGTGTATGTGTGTGTGTGTGTGGGTGTGTGTGTGTTCCTGTTGGCTGGGCTGTAGGAGCGGGCTGGAAAAGCAGCTTTTCTCCGGGGACGTTTCATCCGGAGAGCCCTGGCTCCGGGCACTGGCCAGCCACACAGGCACAAAGGACCCCGGCGCTAGAGGACAGACAGGGCGCCCCATGCCAGGCCTGGCCTCCAAACAACTGCCTAATCAAAAACTTTCTGCAAGAATGGCAGCTTGGCCGCTTCGAGTGGAGCTTCCTTCTCCTGATCTGCTGTTTTCTGCTCTGCTTTACCACCTCCTTCTCACTCCAGTTCTCTCTCTCTCTCTCAGAGTCCCCCTTTCCCCTCTCTCCCACTTTTCTTGCTTCTCTTTTTTTTTTCCCTCAAGCTACTCCCTGTGTCTGCCCCATGGGAAATGTGTTACTTGACTTGGTTCCCTTATGATTAATGATTTACCATAGATATGAAAAAGGGACAAGAAGGCTGAGCCAGTACGACAGTGCTCAAATAAACATGCACACACAAAACAGGCACAGGAGGAGCGTAAAGTTTAGTCAGGAAAACTATGTTGTACAACTATGAGCTAACTCGAAAGTAATCGTTGACAGTGCTGTGCGGCAGCATATAGGATGTGTGCGCCCACGTGTGTGTGTGTGTGTTTCTTCTGAAGACAAAGAGTGGCCTCAGATCCAGTGTCTTATTAAATATTCATCCGGTCACCAGAGAGACTTAGTGTATTTATGCCAATCGATAGCTCTTAGATATGATATAGTACTGCTACTCAAGACACACCCTCAGTCACCACGCGCTGATTGAGAAGGGAACAGCCCGACTGTTTCTTTTGGGAAAACGCTGTTTGAGCTCATTGAGTCCTGTTTTATTCTGTCGTATGCTAATGTTTTGGGGCTGCAACAACTTGGATTGACTGTGAAATGTCAGTAAGCATATTACACTTTCCTAAACTACGGTGATACGGTGTGTCTTTAAAAAGCTGCTGCACTAATTAGTAGAGCCTGGAGAGAATTTTCAGCAGACTCTCCTCAGCTCTACAAAGCCTTTAAGCCTCTGTTAACTTGTTGTTTTGGTTTATGGCTCACAGCTTTTTTTTTTATAAGCTACTGTTTTCAGCTAAAAAAGAAAAGTTCTTATCAAACCAACTGCCCACCACCAAACAAACTAAACTAAAGTTAGCAGCTAAACATTTCGCCCTCAGGAGTTGGTGGAGAACAAAGTGTTTTGCTGTGAAGCAAAATACATATTTGACTTACGTTCATCAGGCAACCAAATCAGTGCTAACTTGCTCCATGTCTATTGCCTATGGAAGCTGTTAGCCATACTAACAACTGAGTTATCCAAAAGCAAAGAAACGCATCCAAAATAAAAGAAACTGCACAAATGTTTACATTATTCACATAAAACAAAAGAAAGTTTGAATGTTAAATCATGAATGAAAACAATCATCTAAACAACTTTCTGATGGCTGATAAATTCTAATCTGTGCACTTTGGTTCTCACTCATCCTCCCCTTTAAATTTATTCTACAGCATGAAATGAATGTGATCTGTTGGAGGAAGCCAACGGCACCTGCAGGCATAGAAAACCTCTTACACACACACACAGATACACAGACATAAGGTACTTTTACACATGCAGCCCTTACAGTATATTTAAATTATGCTGTTATGGGGTCACGTGTAAATATGGAGCAGTTTGACTATTTAAGCCACTCGTTAAAGGTAGAAAGTTAATTGATGAATGACGCCTTCAGACTTTTGCTGTATTTTCTGTGTGAACGCTTCCATCGTGCTAAAAGGAGCTTTAGGAGTTACTTTGTGAATATCAGAAGTTGCTGACTGTACCGGAAGAGTTGCTTTAAGTTAATGTTGGAAAGGAGCAGAACAGTTTCGCGCACAGAGAAACACAAATCCGATAGCGGTCGGAGTCATTACATTTTAATTACGTTCAACCAGGCGGCTCTGTACGTATGCAAAAATCACATCAGCTGCACTTTTTTGAATCAAACACTTCCTCTGCCTGGCTGAAAGCCTTTTGCTCTCCTCCACTTCCCTCTCAAACGTTCTTACTAGTTTAACTGTTAATTGCTCTGTTCTCCTGTTTTCTGTCACATTTGCTTCAAGTCAAACATCGGCTCCCTGTCGGCTTTACCATAAAGGGCAGAAAGAGGAGAAACCTGTGTGTGTATATGTGGTGTTTGTGGAGGGTGTGTGTGTGTGTGTTCTTTTCAGAGGGAAGTTGTGTAAAGCTTGCTGGCCCACGGGAGATGAGCTCCATAATGGTCACCATGGCAACAGGCTTTCAAGATGGAACCCTTCTAGTACCCCTCGAGTGCCGCAGCTCCTGGAGCACAGAGCAGCCTGTCTGTCTGTCTCTGTGTATGAGAGTGTGTGTGTGTGTGTGTGTGTGTGTTTGCAGGCTACCGAGGCTTTAGTTGAGGCCAGCTACTTAAAAATTGATACATCAAGCGTCAGTGGAGAAATCTGACAAGATTGAATCTGACGTCCTTTACGGCCACCGGGGTCGCATCTGTATGTGTGTGTTTGTGTGTGTTTGGCCTCGTGAATACATGCCCGTGAAACACGCTTTCGGTCGAATTGACATGTTTTCATGCTAAACAAACTTGGGGTTAAAAAGATAAAGAATAACTTTGCCCTTTTATATGTAAAAAATAAAATAAAACAAACCTAAAACATTGCGTTATTATGTGAAGAAATCATTTAACGCTGACTGATGATCCACGGTGTTACGGGTGTAAACGAAACGTGTCATTTCATTTAACGTAAACATCGGTGTGCAAGCAGAGCCAGGAGCGTGATTTGAAAGCAGCAGAAGAACACGACACACGTGACTTTATTAACGAAGAGCGTGCCCGATGTAGTCAACAATTTCCCTCGTTGGTAAGTGGAAATAATATGAGTGAGTTTTCTTTTGTGTGGTTCTGTGTGTATGGTAGAGAGCAGAGCAAAGTGTGAGTGTGTGTATGCGCGTGGAGCGTGTTTTTTGTGTGCGCACATGGGTATGTGCGTGTGGTAATGAGGAGGTTTGTGGGGAATAGAGATGTCAGCATCACTGTTCAGCCCCCTGTTGAGAACCTTTAATCCCTAATCGGAGTTCATAACAACCTTTAACACCATAATATTCACCATTACTACTAATCCTGTGAGACACACACACACACACACACTGAGACACACGCACACTCTTTCTCACACACACACACTTGCCTGTTTTTACATTACATCTGCTATTTCTTTCTTTCTTTCTTTCTTTCTTTCTTTCTTTCTTTCTTTCTTTCTTTCTTTCTTTCTGTGTGAACAACAACTGCATTACAAAATGTCATTGCCTTAAATGGCATCGTCATCATTACAGAAATGTGAGTTCACATTTACAGTAACTCACAGGGACAAACAGCCTCCTTCTGACCATTAGTTACTGGCAACAAACCAGAAGAACACTGAAAAAACACACATAAATATAAATGTCTTCTTGATAAACACATTTTTTGAGGGGGTGGCCCATGATTATGACAGGAACAGGAAGTCATACATTTTCTCAGTTACAGTATTTGCTCCAGAATAACACTAAGAGACATTATTATTATTATCTCAGCAGTCAGAAAGATAAGTAAGTCATCTTAAAATATATCAGGCTAAATCTGGATTTTCCTTCCCAAGAGCTTGTTAAAAATATGTAAACAGTCTTTTGAACAGCTATAAAGGACTATAGCTGTGGGCATAAGCAATACACATAGCTGCCCATTAGTGACTATAATTGCTGGTCCACTTTAACCCAATTATCAAGGCATATGAAAGTCAAGTGAAATGCTAAAATGATTCCCCAAACTTTCAGCTGTAAACATAATTTGCATTACAGAGCTATTTGCCATGGTTGTGTAGCTATGCAGGTCTGCACTGCAACACGTTTATAATGGAAAGCAATCGACTGGGGACATTTGCACAGCCTTTAGTGCTTGAATTGGGTTTGTGCTCATTGGTACTGACACTTTGGACATTTGCCTGCCAGCACACTGGGATGCAGCGAAAGGTAAATTCACCTGAACTAATTTTACGAGTGATTCCACTGTTGGAGACTAAATATTGTTATGTTTGAGTGTCTTTTATGACAGAATTTTAGAGATTTAATATTTTCCCACCAGAATTGTATCACTGGCAGGAAGGGAAATGCTCTGAGATACATTTATATCTGGTAAGGCAGCTCTGGAACATATCGGTGCCTGGAAAAAAAAAACAGGCATTTACAGGCTTTTGACTGCATAATTGTAGTTAATTAACTAACATAACATGCTGTGCATCATAAAAAATCTGTATAGACACTCTTTACATGTTTGTCATGGGAAAAAAAAATGTGTTGCACGTGTTTAAAATATCCTGCCAGACTAATCGTGAGTACGTGTAGGGTTATGTCAGATCATGTGGTATGTGTGACCTTATATGGGTTACTGGTAAAAAACAGACATAAGGCGACTTCAACCGCTACTACAGTTCATCACAGTAGAGGCATGACAAATAGAGCAATGTCTTTGAGACTTTGTGTGTATTCCTGAAGCAACAACAGAGATGAGACAGGATCAGATGGTCGCAGATGGGCTTGAGATACGAGCTGTGGCCAGACAGGAGACGGAGGGCTTCATGATTGACACTTCAGGACAGACCCTAGCTGTGTTTACGGCATCTTATTACTTCTCTGACCCAAACATGCACACAGACACACACACACACACACACACAGAGTCAGATCGGATATGAAATGGTTTGTGATGTCCAGTACATGAAGCACATGAGTACACTCAGGCTTCTTTCTGATCTACACTCTGTCCTCTGGATACCAGCCAATTACTGAGAGCGGCCAAGGGGAACTACGGGATGAAGCTCTCCCTCTCCCTCATTCTGTCCATCTCTGTCTTTTCTCTGTCTTTCTCCATTTCTCTGTCCCTCAGTCTATCGGTTTGCCCTCCTGGCTTTCTATTTCTGTTTTCCAGTCTCTGTCCTCTCTGTTTGTCTTGCTCCTTTTCTGACCACGTCTACTTTATTCTCTCTATTTGTGTGTGTGTGTGTGAGCGTGCGCGCACCTGTGTGTGTGTGTGTGTCTGTGTGTGTTTTGTATGTGTGCCTTATTTCCCAGTGGGCTGTCTGTCATACATTGACCCTGACCTTCTCCAGAGCTCCTGCACAAATATTTACTCTCTCGCTGACAGGGGCACACACACACACACACACGCGCGCGCACGCACACACACGGATCCCACCAAAAAAAAATAAATAAATAAAAAAAAAAAATCTGAGGAAAAATCTGAGGGGAAGAGAGCAAGCTCAATTTCAGTGCAATTAAAACACACATCTGCACACACACACACACACTTTTCCAGTGGTAACCCAAGCTGATGGCTCGCTAATTTTGAGCCGGGATGATTATCCCGCAGTCTAAAAACAGATTAAATAGATACCAGGTGCGTGTGTGTTTCTGTGTGAAAGGGGTCATGGGCGAGGGACAGAGAGACAGAGAGCGAGAGAAGGAGAGCGAGAGCATGACAGGCCTATAGAAGGAGTCTGTGGGGAGTTTGGTTCACTGTCTGAATAACTTATTCTTCTGTCTGTCTGTTTTGCTATCAAGATAAAAGGCCAGAAGGACACAAAGATTCACCTTCTCCTCTTAAACACAGCCAAACGGACCAGTACACACACTCACACACACACACACAAAGTCTAAATCTACATACAGATTCAAACTTTCACTCCCTCTCTCTCTCTCTCCCTAGGCACACACACTTTGCTTAAACATCTTCAATAAAACCAAACCCGCAGAGCGTTAACACACTATAAACACACACACACACACACACACATCTTATTTCCCTAGATACACTTGAGACGCACACACCGCCGCAGTAAACGTGCCCGCGTCGGGCCGGCCCCGTGACCGGTCTGAGTGTGTTGCGTAGGACGAGTGCACCTCCTTTCTTCATCCGCGTTATTTTCAGTTCATCACTCTCAATAATTCATTCTCTGAGGCGGAGGAGGAAAGGAGAGCCCCGTGCCTTTTTTCTCTGTGTCAGTCACACTCGCAAACACATACACTCGCGCAGATGTACCCATCAAGTGGGGGCCGCATTCTCGCCGACTTTCATCTGTGGGCGGGCACTGGTCAACTTTGACAGCCGAACTGCGGAGCAAATTGACGGCAGCAGGAAAAGCTGCACTTGTTGGTGTTTTATTCTTATTCGCAGGAGATCACAGAGACTTCATTGTCGGCGGTTTATAAAAAAAGCTAGCCAACACAAAAGGCAAAGGAAATGCCAAGAAAGAGAATGCTTAAGGTTGCCGCCTCGCTGGTTTGTGAGCGAGTCCACAGTGCTGAGTGCACATCTCTGTGAATTAATGTATATATGTGTGTGTGTGTGTGTGTGTCCCTAAGTGTCATTCTCTGCCTGAGCGATACAGCATTAGCTTGTTATGAATGAACTATTCCATCTTCTTGACACCCCGGTGCCCATTCAGTTCGAAGTCAAGGGTGTTACATACAAAAGAGTCCCCTCTTGGGGAAATTGCCGCTGCGTGTCCCTTTTGTGCTCTGCTCTAATAAAAACCTGCACAATTCACGAGCACGGGAGCTTTTCATCTGACAAATAAATATTGACAAACCAATTAGATCTATGGGCTGATCTGCTTAAGAAGCAGCCTTGAAAGGTAATAATGCTCACTGACCTCAATGGTGTCCTCTCAGCATAGCAACGGATGAAGCCGGGTGGCAAGTCACTATGGAGAGTGAGGAGCTTATAGCACCTGACTGCTATTTTTTGGACTTTCAGGTTTATTTAAAATGATCAAAACTGTTTGCATGAGGCATCTTAGATATGACTTTATGTCCTAAAACATATTTGAAATTTGCTTATTTATAACCGACAGACGTTATTCTCTTAATAATGCGTTATAACCAATCACACGTCCACGAGTATGAGTAGAATTATTAAATCTATTTTTAAATGTTTTAAGAAAGACTAATGTGTAATAATCTGGGCTAACGTCCCCTTGTTTTCAGAACACTTGCATGCACCTATCCCGTTCAGCTCACAGTATCTAGCCTCATGTCTCTCTCTGGACCAAATCATTATCCGTGAAAATGCTCCTTGCTTGCTTGGTGTATTTAGCTACCTATACAAAGTGTCAGTTCAGGCCTTGTAGCCTTTGTAGAAATTTCTGTAATTGTGATATTTGCAGCAGTTGGTCTAAACGGTCATTTAGAAACGAAACATAATCTGTCACATCTCTTATCAGGTTCTCTGTAACCATTCTTTGTTCTGGCCGACACTGGAGCTGAAAAGCCTATTTGAATTTTCTGAATGGTACCTCTGGGCTATAGAACAATAGCGCAGCTGTACCGCATACTAAAGCAGCAACAAATTGGACTTAGACCATGGCTACATCTGCACGTCATGTTTGGAACTGAGCAATAATGCCTGTGCAATGCCGGCCCAATCAGTCTGACAGGCTGATCGTACATCTGGAAGCTATCCATAAACTAAAAAGCGAGGGAGGGGATAAGGGGAAGGGGTCAATGGCTAACTTCCTGTTCCTGTGTTTCCTGTTCAGCAGACCCGCTGGCTGCCTGCATGCCTCCTCTGCTCTCTCTTGCACACACACACACATGAACCTTTCTCAAAACCTTTAGATGTTAAGTGGAGCAAACTCAACACTGATTCAACACTATAGAAATGTGAAAATTATTAACTTTCCCATGAGTGCACACATGTTTATCCCTCATTGGAACTCGGCAGCATATAGCGCAACCAATTAATGGCAACTGTACCCAAAGGAGACAAATTCTCCCATCTACACCTCTCTCCTCTCTCTCTTTGCCTCTGTCTGTAGGGAATAGTGCTATATAAGGACGTGAGGAGTTGAAACATGCGTTAACAGTTTCTCAGTCCTTGGCCTGCTTTTTCTCTTTGTCTCTGTGGGTTTGTACACACAGCTCAACCCACTGCACCAGACTCAGCTGAGTTATATGAGGTCCTGTCCCCCAAAAGCCACCTCTATGTCCTCCGGTCTCGTTGTGGCTTACACTCCAGCGATGTAAACACGTTTTGGCAACTTAGCTTATGTCTGGCGAGTGATCATGTGCCATGGCGATAGAGTAGCTGTGCTCGGAGGCTCTGTGTGAATAGACATTATCTGGGTCAGTGCTGTGTGGGTATGTAGACAGGGACTATGGTGTGTAGAGGATATAGCCAGCGCCTAAGCCTTTGTGATTTTGTGTGTCATTTATTCAAACACAAAAGAGAGGAGATGAGAAAAGGGGAGAGGGAAAAGGGATGGAGTTTGGGAGGAACATGTGAGAGACACGAGATAAAGGCGAATAAAGGGGGGAAATGAGGGAAAAGGTGGCTGTCATTATCCAAATAAATGGAAAGTGAAGTCAGACAGACAGACAGACAGACAGACAAGTCGAGTAGCAGAAAGACACACACAGACAGGTAGAAGGACAGATGACAAGCCTTTACTCAGCCCATATATCCGTTTGTCCTTTCAGAACATCTGGCTAGTAATAACACCTTGCTGCCTGGCACTTCAACAGCTTAATGCCCTAATGCCTGCAGCAGTGTACACACATACATACACACATTGCATGGACTATATACACAAAAAAAATCTCTTGACTTGCTGTCTAAATCCTTCTGTTAGCCGCCCACTCCCTTCCTACCCACACCTTCATGCTCTCAAGCTCCCTGAGCTGCCACTAAGAGAAGAGCAAAGGAATGAGAGACCCAGGTGTGTGTGTCTGTGTGTATGTGTGTGTGTGTGTGTGTGTGTGTGTGTGTGTGTGTGTGTGGAGGGGCAGGGGGGTTGTATGTGGGTGGGTGTGTGAACATACTACATGCAGGAGGGAGCCCTTGACCTTCAAAAGTCTGTATGTGATCAACATAAAAAATGTTGACTTTTGTCCACATCACACTACACACACACACATACACGTGTACTTGTGCACCCACCCACCCACACACACACTTTTGCTGTAAGGATAGAGGCAGAGATCGAGCTCTGTGTTGGAGAGGCAATAAAGAAAGGCAGGATCCCTACTGAGCTTACAACACACACACACACACACACAGCCCTCTGTAAATGAGCTCAATCTCTTTCACAGGTGTGAAGATTAGCCTTTTTCTACATCTGTTCTGTTCTTTTCATTATGTGTTGTAGGAATGAGGGACGGAAAAATACTTTCCCCAAATTGAACATTTCATGACGAATAAATACTTTTTAAAATTTATTTGAATTTGTATTTTCAGATAAAATGCCCACAGAACCTAACATTGATTATAAGTATAATGAAGACACTGCCCTAAAGCTTGCATCTCAATTGTTGTCCTGCACAGAATTATAAGAAGTTATAGAAGAAATTCAAAACATTTATTTTAAAAAAGAAAAAGAAGTTGCTTTATTAGGGTAATTAAATACATATCACAGGCCTAAATTAGCTTATGGAAATTGCATGACTGTGTAATTACACCGCTGTGATAACTGTGTACTTTATTATTGTTGCTACCTTTTTTTGTGTTGTGGTTTATTTTTACTCTTTTGATCCTATATCCTCTTTTAATTCTATACTTTCTGTACCTGTCCCATGTCCTTTTAATGATTATTCCACTATTTTTAATTCACTATATTTGTCTTTTATAAATATATTATAAATATATTATCTTATGTCATTGCAACCCCCTACAACTGGACTAGGTATGTGATTTCCAGGGTTCTCGGCATGGAGGAAATGGAGGACCGTGGCAGACAGTTCGATGACGAGGAAAATTGAAGAGGAAAATTGTATCCTTTTTGCACAATAAGATAAGTAAACTCTCTGCAAACCTGGAACTTGAGAGGACTGAAAACAAAACTCTCTGGGACCAGGTTGAATATTTATCCACTGAACTTGAGCAAGAGAGGAAACTGAGACGTCAGGGCCTTCTCCAACAAGAAGAGGAATTGGAGAAACTTGGATCACGATTTTGATGACTTTTCATTGTCTTAAGAACCTTAAGAACACGCACGCCAAGTTTCAAAAAGATAGGATGAAAGCCCTAGGAGGACTTCGTTCAAATACGACACCTGGAAATGACCCCAAAACACGTAGCCCGGGTCACCAAGAGACTTTTTTGAAGGCCTGGGAGAGATACATGTGGCCACCGAAAACCATGTCTCTACGCGAAATTTTGTCTACGGCAGAGGCTCGGTACAAGATTTTGTAGGTGGCGCTGTGGAGCCATCATGGTCCGAGCGCCCGTGAGGATTCTAAAAAATTCAGCATACTTTACTACTCGAGTTTCTCGTTTGAGCTTTCGAGCGCGTTTAGCCCCTCTAAATGCCGCCGCAGTGGCACCGAGGAAAAAAAAGAAAGAAAGAGAGAAAGACGAAAAATCCGTTAGCGTAAGCTAACGTTAGCGCCAGTTTAACGCACACATATACGTCTTTCTCCCCGTTAGTTAGACAAAGTAACAGCAGCCATTTACTGTTAATGTTGTGCTTATATCATTATCTGGTCCACTTACCACCGTCTTTCTTTCTTTTTTTTTCTTCCTCTTCTCACCGCCGGATGGATCCTCTTCATTTTCCTTCAGCTTTATTTCACCTAGCATCACACAGGTCAACGTCAGGTGGGATCGTGGGATTGACCGGGGCCCCTTTCGGGAGGTTTCCTGAGATTTCATTACAACTCGCCCGTTGTTGTTTAAGGGGGAGGGAGATGCGGTCACTGCGGCTTATACATCTTTGAGACATTTCGGTAAAAACAGCCCCCGGGCACCGAGTCTTCAGGCCCCCTAACGCTCGAGGCCCCAAGCAGTTGCCTGCCTTGCCTGATCACAAGCTGCGCGTCTGCTCGGCTGACACTGACAGCAGTGCTACTACTGGCAAGAGTTGACACCTTTTGTAGTTTTGATAAAAATGGTTTACTTTCCTCTCGCTTTCTCCTCTTCTCCGCTCCACTGGGATTTTTCTCTCACTCAAAATCGCGCCAACAAGTTTGTTTTGGTATCGTCTTCCGATACAAGCATGCACATGCGTAGTAACATGGAATAGTCCATTGCATGGGAAGGGACGGGGAGGGCAGTCAAAACGATCGTGATAGATTTAGCGATATCATGGGAGACATTTTTATGTATTTTTAAGAGCGAGAATTAAGACTAAAACATAATAATTGCTTTAAATCGAAACCTTTATTAATCAGTTTTTATTAGCCCCTGATTGAGGGTGCAACACTTGTCATAGCAACAGTAACTAAGGAGGAGAAAGGGGCGGGGCTATCGGCTTTGATGACGTCAGAGTCGGTAGCCCCGCTGTGATGTCATCATGAAAATTCCTTTGATGTTCAGCAAGTCTCTATCTATATATAGATGTGTATATGTATATATAGATAGATAGCTCGATAGATAGATAGCTTGATAGATCGATAGATAGATATAGATATATCATTGTGATACAAGCAATTCGCACAAGCTATATACAATACATTCAAACCTGCCCCATAGCCCCTACAACAGGGGAAGGCGCGCAATGAGCCCCCAAAGCTCAGAGGAGAGTGAATCCTTTCAGGAGAACAGGATGACACTCAGGGACAAAGTAAAATATTTGTCCGCTCAACTTGAAAAAGAGAGAGAATTAAGACGACAGGCCTACCTCTTACATGAAGAAGAATTGGAGAAACTTCGAAGAGAGTTTAGGCAGAAGTATGACAGCGCGATTAATGTCAAACAGGAAATCATTGTCACACTTGAGAGACAACTCCAAGAGGCAGAGGATAGGCATTCTTCTGCTAAGGAGGGAACGGTAAGTGAATTAACTAAAAAAGAGCAACAGGACATGTGTATCCAGCTTCAAAACCTGAGCCAGGAGTACAATCACCTCTGCATTGAGTATGATAAGCTCTCTGTTGAAAATGGCGATCTCAGAGAAGCATATGCTATAGATATAAGCGCCAAAGACTATAGCATTTTCTTGCTTAAAAAAGAATACAATGAAATGCAGGAGGAGAAAGACAAGAAGATATTGGAGTACGAAAAAAAGGTTGAACACATGACATCTTTTCTGCAGAAAATTGCTCATGATGTCAATGTAATGAAGCAGCAGGCATCTGAGAGGCATATGGAGTTGGAACGCCTGAAAATCCAACTCCATGAGCAGAACTCTCAGAACAGTCTGCTTGTTGCAGAGGTGCAGGCTGAGAAGGACCTTAATAAGGTCCTTAACTCAGAGCTGCAGAAGTTCAACAACCAGGTCCACCAGACAGAGGAGCCCCTCTGTCTTTCACAGGACCTGGAATCTCCAAAAGAGTTGTCTTGTGATTTACAGGATTCAGCAGAGTGTGTTCCTCAGGACCCTGAACCAGTGGGTGAAGACTCATCCTCTGTTACTCAGGGTGTAGGTCTGACTGCAGGGGCTACAGGTGGCGAGGAGAATGCTGCTGTAACAACCAAGCAGCATTCTTTTTGGAAAAAAACTCGCCACTTCCTCGGTTTGAGGAAAAAAAATAAGTCCCCCTCAGTGGTTAGTAGTAGTTCACAGGATGCAGGACCACTGGTTCCAGACTCTTCCTCTGGTCCTGAGAACACACAACTTAATGCTGGGGCTACAGGTAGCGACGAGAATCCTGTTGCGGCAATCTGGAAAAGAACTCGCCACTTCCTCAGTTTGAGGAAAAACAAGACCAGGCGAGAAGACTCAACTCTCTCATGAGTGTGCACGCAACTCTCTCTCTCTTACAAGGACAAATGTCAGATAAATGTCCTTCTCCATGTCTGTGTGGGTTTCCTCCGAGTGCTTCGGTTTCCCCCACACAGTCAGTGACAATAACAAAAAAAAAAAAAAAATACATCTGGGTGGACTTCTCCATTTTGAGTGACTATTAAAGTCACAGGATGGCACAGGATGTCCTTCCCCATGTCTGTGTGGGTTTCCCCCGAGTGCTTCGGTTTCCCCCACACAGTCAGTGATAATAACAAAAAAAAAAAAAAAAATTACATCTGGGTGGACTTCTCCATTTTGAGTGGCAGAACCCAGAGTTAGTTAGTTTAGTAAAGTTGGTTGAAAAAAGTAAAATTGCTGCCTTAATACTTAATTTAATACTTAATACTTAATAATTTTACTGTTTTGTAACTGTTTTTAGTATTTCCCATCAGAACCTAAACTGAACATGCAGCTGTAGCTGTAAATTAGAAGCAAACATACAATTCAATCTAGAAAACAAAGTGAACAATAATTAACATAATTCTGAGCTTTGTAAATTATATAGATTTTTGATTCTTTCTTCAAAAAACAAATTAAGTACTAATTACCTTCCGGAATGGGTCTTGGATTTAATTACTTAAGGTTTTGAGCAAATATTTTGAGTTTTTCTTCTTTCATTATAAAATGAGGCATCCTCTTAGGAGTTATGTACAGTAGTTTAGTGTGTTTCTCTCTCTCTCTCTCTCTCTCTCTCTCTCTCTCTCTCTCTCTCTCTCTCTCTCTCTCTGTGTTTTTAATTGTGCATGTTTCATGTTTTATAATCATAGTACTTCTTTCGTTACATGCATCTGACTGCATATCTAGAAGGAGCCCTTACAGCAGATGTACCATAACTTTCACTTTATCCATACAGAATGTAAGTTTTCTAACAGAGAACAAACACTGGCTTTTACTGTAAATCCATTCCTGCTGCTCTGTAGTCAGAGCCAGGTTTGATCGACTGAGCAGCAGGCCTTTGATTGCTGTTCGTTGTGCAATGTTGTGCAAATATTAAATACAGGGGTTTTTTTTCTCCATAGAATGACACCATCCATTAAAAGTGATGATCTCATAGTTGTGGTCAAACGTGAGCTCTAGTGTGTCAGGAGTTAAAGCAGTGTGATGTTTTCCTGGCTTTAAAGGTTACATGGCTATGCCTTAAAGGAATAGTTCAACATTGGAGTTATTTCACACTGAAAACATTCACACATGAACACGCATCATCCATCCGACACTTCTGTGTAGTGTCTCTTGGTGAAAGTTGCCAGAGAAAGTCAATGAGAAGGTTTTTGATCTCTCTAAAGTTATTATACCAAACATGGCAACCTAATTGTGACAAGACGTCAGCGAGCTACTGTGGTCGGCCAAGAAATATCACAGTACATAACACTCCATAACGCTGCAGTGTGTAACACTAACATGTTAAACAAGCAATAGTACATGAGAGGGTGTGTTTTACTGTCATTATTGGCATGACAGAAGTTTTACTGAAGTGCTCACCCTTCAATGTAATATTGCAATTATACAAAAGTTGGCAACTTCGATAAAACATATCATCAAATGTATTCATATTTACTCTCAAAATAAACATCTGTTTGTGTACGCTATATCCGTTTCCATGGAGATACACAGGGTCTGACCTGAAAACAATCAGTAGACTCCTAATGAAACCCAGTCTACTGCTCCTGCAAGTAGTCTGAGCCTTAGTTACGACCTAGAACCAGAGACGATTTCTAGTCCCAGCCAACGTTAAATTTTGTGGCATTTTCCCAAGCTGACCACACATAAAAACACAAAACTGCCTTGCTAGCTGAGTCTAGTAGTAACTAAGATACCTGTTAAAAATAAATAAACAGATTTAGCGACTACGTCCGTGAACTACGTGTATTTTTAAGCTAGTAGCCCCATGTCAGCAACTCCCTGCAGAGCTAATGGAGAAAGCATGTGTAAATGCATCAAAAAAACAACAAACAACATGTTTTTGTTTGTTAGCCAGCCTTCGTCTTTTCAAAAACTACATTTTCTCTCCTATCACTGCCGGATAGGCCAGTGTGTCAGCCTTCAGAGTGTTCCAACTGAACACATAGTTGACCAGACAATTCACACCGGATCGGATTGGGCCTGTTCCTCAGTGATTCGCACTTGGTTTCTGTCCAATTTGTGGGGTGAAAAGACAAGCAGGACAGCTAAGTGAAATCAGTGTGTCTGGTGTGTGACTTTAAAAAGTTCCTCTTGTAAACTATGTTCTTCTTTCATATTCGCAGCATCAAACAGACAAATGAATAAGGAGAAAAGGCAACAAGCCCAACAGTGGACAGGTAAAGCTGACGGACGGACATGTCATGCTGACCTATATTACTTTTGCCCGCTGAGAAAGAGAGAGAGGAGATGAGAGCAAGAGAACTCGTGTCGAGGTGACAGGTGTCTGTCCTTCTCCACTCCATCTCCTCCATCTCTCAGGCATCTGAGGCAGTAATTGGTGCTGTCAGACACACAGAGAAGGACAGAACACACACACAGTCCTAGTCACAGCTACACACACACACACACACACTCACACACACACACACACACACACACACACACACACTCCTGCCCTTCAGTATGTACCCCTAGGGCTTGAGACAGGGAGAGTTTTGAGAGGAGAATTCACTACATTCCCTACCAGCTGTGAGACAGAAAGAGAGAGCAGAGAGAGAGAGTGGGAGGTGGAAATGGTGGGGGTAGAGGAAACAGTGGCAGACAGAAACAGAGAGGGAGAGACAAGAAAGCGAAGAGAGCGAACGAGGCAGGGGGCTTCGGCTACATAGACAGAGGCCTCCGCATGGGGTGGAGAGAGATGGAGAATTGACGGGGGTGTGCAAATGTATGTGACAGAGAGGCAGGGAGAGAGAGGGGGAGAGGGAGAGGGAGAGAAAGTATGTGTTTGAATAAGAGGAAGAGATTATGTAACTCCAGTGGTGACAAAGCAGATGAGTATGAGTTTATGTGATCGAGCACCAGAGCCACGGCCACTGGAGTAGCAGTGTGTTAACTGAAACCATGCGAATGAAATAAAACCAATCCATAACCAATAATGAATTGATCCTACTCGCAAGTTTCGTCCGTGGCGAGACAGTCATCGTTGCGCTAGGTTGCTATTTTTCCTCACTTACAATAAACATGAGCCATGAATCACTCCCACCTACAGCGTCCTGCTGTGTTAAACACTCACCAGAGCACAACAGCATGTATTAATCCACTGCTAAAAATAGTCCCCAACTAACGCGCTGCGATTTGAATAATATGCTAAAAACTATAGTTCCCATCACGTCTGGTAAATTATTGTACCTTTAATTTGCAGGTCTTATAGTTTGCTTATGATTTCTGATACGGATATGTAATTATATGTCTGTGAAAGGTGCGTGGAAACGACCATGTAATTTGGTGCCTGTTCACTTAAAAAGGGGGAATTTGTTCGTGTGGTACACTAATTAGCTCAATGTAATTATTTCCCATTGTAAACCTAAAAAACCTCTCCACAGCAGGTCAGCTGAACATGCAGCTGTAGCTGTAAATTAGAGGCAAACATGCGATTCAGTCTGGAAAACAGTGTTAACAGTAATTAACATAATTCTGCACAGCTGTATATATTCTTGATTCTTTCTACAAAACACAATAAATCTGTAAAGTAAAGCCTTACCTAAATGACTTACTTAATTAATTTACATATTTGCAACCTGTTTTTCCAGATTTTATTCAGTAGCTGTGAATGAGTGCCACGGGCAAGTTAGGAAGTTCAGTAAATTAACTGTGATCGATCTGGCTTTGGTCTTTACTTGAGATTTGTTGCCACGAAGAGAAACTTTATCCTCATCTTAGCCTTTACTAATTATGATAAATGTCAAGTTGAATAGTGGCTCCTGTCACAAGCCGATGGCTTTTTAGTGCTTGTGTTTCAATTTATTTCTTCTTCTGTAGCCACTTACTCCTTGCTCTGTTTGTCCTGGAAGAACAGTGTGAGAAACATCACCTTTTGTCACAAAACAATTCACGAGATTTAATGTAACCCAATGTCCAAAATTAACGACATCAATATATATACACGCACACACACATTGCGCCTCACTTTAGGGAACAAGAGCTGAGCATTGGGTGGGAAAATAGAAATAGAGAAAGATGAACCCGTGATCTATAAATGTTTAACGAGTGCAGACAGAGGAGATGAGGGCCGCAAGAGGAGGAGGAGGAGGAGGAGGAGGAGGGAGACAGAAAGAAAAATGGTGAGGTGGAAAAAGGAGACAATATCAGAAAAGATGGGCGAGGAGCAAAATGAGGGGCTTGTAGAAAGAGGGGGTGGAGAACGGTCCCATTATAGTAGCAGACACCACGAGCAAGGTTAGAAAATAGCAGAGAGGAGGGGAGAGAGCCAGAGATTGAGAAAAAAAAGGCTGTAATTGGAGGTGTCTGGTGTTTGTCTAACACAGAGAGGCTAGTAATGATTCCATTAGCGCCTCACACCGAGAGAGTGAGAGAGAGACAGGGACACAGAAAGATAGAGAATGAGAGTCAGAGGGAGAGGAGGAGTGACACAGAGACAAAAAGAGAAGGTTAGAAAGGCCAAAACACTACAAGGAGATTCGTACTAGAGAACTAGAAAACAATGAGCATCCCAGCAGCTAAATGGCACAACGAGAAAGAAAACAACCACACATGAAAAGAACAAGAGAAGGGGAATTCAAGTCGTCCATTAAAAGGCGTGTTCACCTGCGCGGTGATGATAATTACAAATGCCCCTCCAGTCCTTTTCCCCGGCTCTCTCTCTCTCTCCCCCACCTCACCTCTTCATCTCTTTGTGTGACAGCAAACAAGAGAGGGTGATTTAAATGCATTAGCGGAGTGTGTTTTCCCTATGGAAGACCTGCAGACTGTGTCAGGGCAGGAACCTTTTGTTTGGAGCTGACGGCGAGTGCTGAGAGGACTCTTTAAAAGCCTGGCCCTCGTTCTCTCAGGGACACATTAAAGCGCAACGCGCCGGGTAGTTGTACTTCTCCGTGTCCTCTCATGTCTTTGTTAAAAGCAGGCTGATTACAGATGCAGTTACATTAGTTGGCTAAGTGAAATTTTGACGAGGGAAGGGAACAATATCAGCACGGAGGCACGCGCGAGGAAAAAACGGCGCCGGCGTCATTTGAACAAAAAATGAAAGCCGGTTTCCGGGGTGCGAATTTGGCATTATTTCACAAGCGGCAAACATATTTCAGATATGCCAGGCTGAGATACGTGGGACAGCAAATTCTCCTGCTGTATGAGGGAGGGAATTTCATTGCTATGCAAATCCCTCCCAAGATCCCACAAAAATGTTTTCCCTAATACTGAGTAGGTGGCGCAGACAACCCTGCAGCGGAGAAGCTTCAATTCATCACAAAAGAATTAAAATTTATTGGAAAATGCTAGTTGATTGTTTCCAGAATAATTGCTACACCAGAAAATACGCCTTGACTTGAACTGAATCCAAAAACCTGGCTTTCAAAACACCTGTTTTGTCTTCGCGCACGCACACAAAAGTAGTGCACAAATTGGCGCAGCTTCCCTAATTTAACTTATTAGACGAGGGAGACATATATTTCCTGACCTCTGACCACAGACTGTCAATAAAAGCCCATCATTACCTCAACACACGACTAAAGCACACATGCACTAACACTCACACACACACACACACACAAGCACACCGAGTTAAAGCTGGCTTGTTAAACGCGCTTACATCGCCGTATTTATTCTCTCCGGAGCGATAAGACTCGGGGAGCAGACTGATGAGGTCATGGAGATCACTGAGGTCAACCGCTTTGCTGCGTCAGAGCGACTTTAAATAAAGTTCGGTACCAGGGAGGGTGACACAGGCCTGCGCGCGGTAGGTAGTGAAATCATTTGAAAGCCCTGTCAGTGAGATCACCTGTCAAATAACCACAGCGTGTTACTTTACGAGACAGACACGCTCAACAGTCGGTGGCTGGTGATTGAGACGCAGCCAGAGCTCCGCCACAATCTGTGCACATTACCAGCCTGCGAACTGCAGAGCGAGTGCAGCTTCTGTTCTTATTCACTTGTCTCTAAGGCCCAACTGCCAAGTTTTCTGAGCGTCTTGGCTGCCGCCTTCTCCAAAACAACTGAAATTGCATTATGTGCACCGATTTCCAAGTTTGCAGTGATGACTATCTATCTATTCCATTTTTTTTTTCGGTTGAAGGAAGCGAGCCCGTGGGGACAGGTGACGACGTGAGTCTAATGCGGCTCGCGCGCTCAAACGCACGCACGCACACACAGTATGCACACACACGTACTGCACACACCATCTGTAGAGTTTTACGATTCAATAATCTGCTTCCTAAGGCATACCTACGACACAAGCACACATCAGTAAGAATTTTCTCACACACACACACACTCATACCGCTCTTCCCTTCTCAGTAGGGAAAAAGAGATATTCAACTCTGGCAGACACACACACTCAAAAAAAAGGAGGAGGAAATGCCTCAAAGCAACTCCTACCCTTTTCTCTGCGAGAACTGTCCTCACAGTTGTTGGGAGCTGTATAAAAGTTACTTGGGGTGATAACGCTCCATGCTGACACACACACACACAAAGTGCATCATTAACTAAATACACAGAGTCACTGCTTGTCGTCCCATCCTCAGCTTCATAGCGGAATTCGTGGAGTGCTGTCATGCTTCTGCACACGCAGGCATGCACAGCTGCACACGCGTCACGGCGAGTGCAAACTGGATGCGATGGCTGCGTTTTGTTTAGAAGAGCACTTTTGTTCGCCGTGCAGGAATCTCACACGGGCCTGTTTCTTTTCTGATGGCTAACCTTTATGAGACCTGTGTAAATCAGCGATGCACACTACACAACGTGCCCTTGGGTGTAAATTGTGCAATAATAAAGTCACCTTCCACATACGCAGCGCCGATAAAGAAAAGCCATGACACCACCATGCGCTTTTCTCTTTCTAGTTTTCTAAATTTGGCCTGGTCTGTCTCTCACACACCCATTCCCACACTTACAAATACATCCCACACATGCTCCCCCGGGACCCCCACCCCACTCACGTTGGCAGACGTCCTTGTTCTCCTCGAAGCCTGGTTTGCACACACACCTCCCGATGGGAACCAGCCAGCCTCCGTCTGCACTGCAGTACATCTTGGGAGCCTCAAACTCCTCAGAGGCATTAACGCACATGCCGTGGACCTCTACCAGGGCCGTGTCTCCGCCTGTTATCGTGTCGGGGAACTGGGCCAAGTTGAGTACAGTGACGGGACACTTCTTGTAGAAGACCCTGACCGAGACCAGAGCGATACAGGCCCCCAGGTCCTGGAAGGCCAGATAGAAACCCTTTTTGCTCAGGTTGCTGATGTCCCGCACCTCCGTGTTCAGCTTCATCACACGGTCACCGACGTCCACCTGAGGAAAAAGGACATTTTACATGGTTTATTTCTTTTTAAAGGGAGCACTTAAATTCAATCAGAGCATTTTTTTTTCAGTCTAAAAATATAGAAATCTATTTTGGTAAAATGTCACTGCCTGAAACTCATGACTCACTCTAAAACTGTTTCCAAGACAGAAATAATTATGTCCTACTGACAATTTTGCAACAAATGGAGTAAGATAACTAAGTTTAAATATAACCCATATTAAAATCCACATTAATTTCCCAAACGTTGGCGGCATATGGTGACTGTCCAATTTTGGGATGCACAATCTTCTATTAAAGATTTAGCTTTATGCTAAAATCAACACATAATCAGTATAGAAAACGCAGTATAAGAGATAACCAGCATACAGACTTTGTCATTTAGAAATGTATTTATTGCATTATTTATCTACAGTACATGTACTGTGTGTGTGGGCTGTGTGTGTTCATACCTGTGTGAAACTCTCATCTGCAGCAATAGTATCGATCTTGACGTACTGACTTTCCTTGATGAACCACAGGTTGGCATTGTTGGACTCATAGTAGTACATGTTGAACGTCTGCAAAAACAAACAAAGTCCATCACCATTCGGACTGCAGATATGGAAGTTAGAAAAGAATAACACGCAGTAAAGCCAGAGACAGATAAAAGTGAGAAAGTCCATCCAATGTGAAATTTTAACAAGGCCCCCATAGCTCTCCAGCTATTCTGATGCTTCTCTTCAAATCTCAGTCCATCTGTCTCGATGGCCAGTCAGCAACACAGTCCGTAGTTTGCAGTGCTCTGCACTGTCTCATACAGTACTATCTCCGCTACTCATTCTGGAGATGTAATGAGAGTGAAAAGGGTGCAGAGGGCAGACAAAGTAGAGAGGAATGAATACAGTGGAGTAACGATATCAGGCTGATACGAGAGAACGGGGGACTGTAAAAAATATATAAATATATATATCAGAAGTTGAAATATACGAGGAGCCACAAAAGAAGCCTCCAGAGTATCGTCTGTTTCATTCGGCAGCAGCTATTCTCTCATGCCATTCTCTTCCAGCCCTCGTCTATTTATCTATTCATCAGGCATCAAAGTGAACTTCCATCTGTCTGTGCTGTTGAGTGTGTATTGAATGGAAAAGACTAAAAAATAAAATAATACAAAGGATTAGTGATGCACGATATTTCTCGGCCCGATAAAATATCAGCCAAAATGGGGAGAAATTAGATATATTTTTAATCGAAGGGGTTCATTTTAACCGATAAAAAGGTCCAATAAATGAATGGGGCCGAGTAGCCCCAAAAGCTATCGCGTCAAGCCTGGCCCCGTGTCTGCCAGACTAATAATGAACATGTCTTCACTGGTGTGGTCCTTTCTCATAGTGGCAGAAGATAATAACAGCACTGCTGTTAGCAAAAGTCGCTCAGCGAGGAAGCAGCGGTAGCAGCTAGCGGTGCTGCTAAGGCTAAAACAACAACAGTGCTAACCTCAAATCACCGCAGGGTGGGGCGGTGCTGTTGGACAGTGACTGGGCGTATCTTAACTGCTCCTGGAGCCCCGCCCATAATCAAGGCATTTTTTAAATTTCCAGCCTGAAGGGCAAGTCAGCCAAAACCAAGACCAACACCTGATCAATCTGCACTTGCAAGCAGGCAAGCCATCTAGCTAGTGCACGCAGAAGTATTAGGACTAGTGCTAACAAGCAACCAAATTTATCTAGCTTGTTTTTTTTTTAAAAAAAGCTTGCTGTTGGAATCTGCACCCATGGCTGATCGTCTGCATGCATGTGTCTCACATGCCCCCTGGGGGGACTTTCAGGATGAAATATGAAGTTATCGGTATCGGTTGAAATTTTTCATATCGTGCATCACTATCGTATCGTACACACGTCCTTTGTCCTTTTTCTGCTCTGCAGTATAGTGCACAGAATAAGCACTGATAAAGATACAAACAAAAACCTTTTCACATCTTTTCCCTACAGGAATATGTTTGTTAATATATATGACAACCGGCAGATTGCTGTAATAAACTGTCTTCATGCACATAATAAACAATAAATTATTCTTAAATTTATGTTCAGCCTCTAATAACAAATAATATATTTGCAGTGGTACTGCTTCTCTTTACTCATAATTCAGTGTTTTTCTTGTCTCGAGTGTCTACATTTTCTGCTGCAGTAAAGGGAGGTAGTCAAAAGCAAACAATACTGTATAATTGTATCAGATAACATATAAGGATCAGACAATTGAAAATGTGTGTTATTAAAGTTAATTTGTTGATTTAGTTGATTAGCTAGGCACACTAAAAAAAGAAAAGTGGCGACTGTGTGTGCTTTAAGGTTAATTTGTTCCTATTTCCAAACTAATTTGTGTTCTTAATTAATCCACTGTTTTCATGACAAATACAGTATTCATCTACCAAGGTAGTCATACATTTGAGTAGTGAAAGATAGTAATTACATTGTAGTTAGATACATTTTCAAAGGCTAGGCGCACTGTGTATTTGGAGAGTATTTCATAGCTTTGCAGAAGTGATTTTTTTTTCTGAGGCAGACCCTACACTCCACCGTGTTTCAAATTAAACTTACTCCTGTGCTGCTGATCTCAGAAAAACAGAAATGTGTCTTTTTACTTGCTTCACTCCAAAAGAAATTTATAGTGCACACACACAGCTGCACAGCAGCACCCATGGACCTGGACAAAACTCAGTGTCTCGCTTACCAAGAGTGAACAAGAAGCACAAATACAACGGGTGGGCTTAAATACACACACGCACACATTTTTTTTTTAATCTGCCATTACACTGTGTGTGCGTGTTCAAAAGCTTGTGTCAAGTGATGCAGACCTCTTTGCAGGTACCAGGGACCCCGGGCAGGCTGTTACAGTCCCTGAGGGTGAACTTGATCTCAATGTAGACGCGCTGCGCTCCCTCTCGGCTGATGTGACGCGTCCTCAGCCAGTTGTTCTGGTTGGCCTCCATGACGTTACACACCTGGTAGGTCCTCATCGGGGTGTTCCTCTCATCCATCACACTGATCTCCTCCCACTGAGGATAAGAAAGAGGAGGATTAGAGAGGAAGGAAAGAGCAAAGTGGGTCTCCTAGATGAAGAAGACAGCTGTTTATTTTGCTGCCTTAAACATGAAACTTCTGTTTGCATGTAGGATCTTTCGCATTTAGGGAAGAAAAGCGAGAGAAAGGGAAGGAAGAGAGGAAGGGGGAGAGGGTGGGTGAAGGACGTAGGAAGATAAATAGCGAACTACTGAGAGGAATGTGGGGAGAAAAAAATAAGTGAAGGAAAATTGCGTGAGCAGGATGAAGAGAGCGCAAAAAAGAGGAGCTGAAGAGCGTTGCTGCATTGACGAGGGAAATCCTTTTAACGAAAACATACAGTTCAAATCAAAGATTAAGTGGACGTGCGATCAGGCCAGAGTGACATTTAGCAGCACCACTCCGCTGTAAGATTATTTTGTTTCATCACTAGTCAATGGACAAAGGCGATCTCAGTCCTGATATTGCTTACGGTGGAA
Source organism: Nibea coibor (assembly GCA_023373845.1). NCBI lineage: Eukaryota > Metazoa > Chordata > Actinopteri > Sciaenidae > Nibea > Nibea coibor. Next base: position 14,526,387 of record CM041725.1, on the reverse strand, counting down.
ACTGGGCCCAAGTTCAATGAACTGTGGTTTCATAAGCTTACATGTTCTGTTTTCATGTCTGGGTGAGTATGAGTGATGATCTGTGTCAAGATGACTGAAGGACTGTCTTTGTCTGTGCCGCACGTGCGCGCAGAGCGAGCATGTTTTTTCTAAAGCGAATGCGTGATTTAGCGCTTAAGAGGTAGAAGTGTGCGCACGAGAGAGAGAGACACACAGAGTGAGAAGGAGTAGGTAGGACAGAGCTACTTTGTCTCCCGTCATCTGCTACCATCTGTTTCCACTTCTGACTAAGGCAGTAATTGAGAACACTTCTCGCATGAGCAGGAAAACATTTCTATCACACACACACACACACACACACACACATAGACAGGCACACACACACATGCGTGTACTATCAAACGTGCCCAAAGAGAAAGAACATTTCTATTCCTTAAAGAAAAAGAAAATAAACCAATGCGGTTTCAGTGTCTCAAGATATCTGATCCATTCACTGGGACACTAACTGGATTTTCTTGGACTCACTCTTATGCAAAGACACACACACGCACACACACACACAAACTGGATGAGTCCTAGTTCGTGGTGAGGGATGAGAGGACCACCATCTTTGTTCTGAGCTCCTGTCATCATCTTAAGACTGAAGCCGTAAGCTCTGAGTGAGAAGCACATATCGCATTACGGTAGTCCAACCACATATTTACATGGACCCCGGATACATAAGTACAAGCGTGAGCACATACTGTATACACACACCCACCCACATGTGCACACACACCTGACCCACAGGAGGGTACTACTACTACCCTTCACCCCGAACGTGTCCTGAAATTCAAATGAAAGTCAAATTGTAGATGAACTGAAAGAAAAGAGAGAGGCGGGGGGGCGGGGGGCAAAGAGAAACTTTCAGACGAGCTGCATCCAAGCTGAGGTTGGATTCTTGAGGTTAATCTGAAGCGACGGCCCAACAACCCGGCAAAAGCTTGACGTATTTCACCTCAGAGTCCTGAGCACTAAAACAGATCCACATAAAAAACACATTCTCACATAGGCCCGCACACTCAGACGCTTTTAATCCCCACAGAGGAACGTCTACTGTGTATGAACTGGAGCCCCAACAAAAAAACAGCTCTCTCTTGATCGTGACCCAACAGTCCTTCAACTATAGAAACTGAGAAGAAACGGAAGGGGGAAGACTGTTGGAGCCGTTTCGGTCAGCTGTGACACAAACGTCTCTGCGAGCAAGTTCAGATTTTTACATATAGAGGATGTGGCGACACCGTTCGCACACAGCAAACTGAGAGCCACTGTGATCGGCCGCGCTTGATTCAATTAAAAGAGCAAAACATGAGACGGAGGGAGGGAAGAGAGAGAGACGAGGGGAGAGGGAGAGAGAGAAAGAGAGGAATGAATGTTGCTAAATTACAGGCGCGCCTGGCAGCTAAATAGACCCATCTGTGCAGAGCTGAGACCAGTCGGACATCACAGGACGGTCGCGCACACCCACCCACACACGCACACAAACACACAAAGCTGAGTCCCCAGGGAGCGGTGATTAAAGCATTTATGGGAATAGTCATTGAGGGATAAAGAGGGCTTTATGATGTCTTTGTTTATTTCTTTGTAGGCAGAGTTTGGAGTGGCTGGATTACTGCCTCTCCTGGTGAGCGACTTATTTCCCCAGTTGGCGTGTCTGCTCATTGTCACTTTTGCCGTAAAGCACAGGTGTGCTCATGAACGTGGAAACAACCTGCTCGCCTGCACATTTGCTAACGATACACCAGCCGCTCGCTCGAGAGGGAGAATCTATCAAAAACACAACTGGGAAAATGTTTGGATAGGCTGACTCACACACTCAGACGCGCATAAAGTGAAAACTGCTGCGAATCTGTGTTGGTTCAGTCCGAACGCTAATTAACATTCAGGATGAGACCCTCCTCCCTGAACCCTCAATCACCTCGGCCAATCAGCGCCGAGCCTGCTTGATTGCTTTGAAGTGAAGCAGAGACGTCGGATCGGGGTTTAAGTTCAACCATTCACAAGCTTAACATAATATCCCTGCTTCTGCAATCATCTGATGGGTACACCTACGAGGACATAATTGGCCTCCAAACTCTGGAACAAGCTCTGGCTCCGTGGGGAGGGTGGAGTGGGGGGTGTAGGGAAGGGAGAGAAGGGGAGGGAGAAACAGAGGTGGGAGATGAAGAAGGAATTGAAGGTGGGGGGGTGGAGCAGTCAGGGCTGAGGAGCCTCTGGGGGGGGAGTAGAGATGCCGTGGGGGCCTCCCATTTTTAAACATCATTAAGACGTATCTGTTTTGTGTCCCTCACAAGGAACACCCCCCTCCCGGTGACAGAAGTGGGTCGCTCCATGCCGTCTCTGGCACATCCGGCCCTGCACGGCTTGGATTAAGTTTGACCTGCGGGGGTCAAGTGTGGTTTTGGACTAATTCAGGTAGACAGTGGCCTCAGATTGGTGGGAATTGCCTCTCGCTGAGACCAGTCCTCAGGTTTGCAGTTCAAAGGTCAACTAGATAATCCCCCTGATATGAAACATAAGACTTTCTCACAGTCCTGGCACCTTTCTCCTCTCAATCTGTCACTCTGCTATCGCTCTCCATCCCTCCTCCTTTACATTAGATCCATTTCTATAAATAAATCATCACCACATAAGTACTGAGACATATGTAAATTTATGTTAAACATGCAACAGGATTGGCAGCCTCTGCCAGTCTCTATACTGCTTTTTATGGTGTACGGTATGAGATCAGACTTAACTAGGAACTGGCTGGATTGTTTTATGGCAGAAAAGGAGAAACAAGTGCTTTTTTTTTGTTGTCTTACTTCGATACAGGTCGGGATACATAGGGTACTGCGGAAATTTAAGCTGCGTTGGCACGACAGATTTCCTCAGGATAGTGCAGTAAAGTAAAAAAAAAAAAGAAAAAAAAAAGAAGACGTGTTGGAGATGTGCTAGTTTCCCCAAACCGCAGTAAGAGCTTGTCATCTTCAGCTCTTCAACTCACAGCTCACCGTTTCTGCTTATTCCACCCAGCAATATTTCAGACCGATCTGCTGACCGAATCGTGTTGCAGAGGCCTGGTTTTGCTCAGTGGCAAATACATTACATGTCCTATAGGGGCTTCAGAATAAAAGCATGCGACTGTAATCTGTCTAAGGGGCAACGGGTCAGCTCTGTGTTACTGAAGCGGACAAAATCGTGATCATGTAAAACGTACAGTATGTGTCAGACCAGCAGGTACAAACAAGAGCAGATGACGTAAGTTTCTAGCACCACAATCAGCAGATTTGAATGTTTGGAAAGAAAAAACTGGGGTTGGTGCGAGTCAAAAGGGGAACTTGAGGAACCGTTTACGGAGTCTTTTCTCCCTCTCAGTTTGTCTATTCTTGTTTGTTTGTGTTGCTTCGGCTGCGCCCATCTTGCTTTGCTCTGTGCTTGTTTGCCCTTTAGCTGTTTAAGAGAAACAAGATTTGTGTTTTCTGGCAAAGTCGCAGCCAACTTCACAAAACTGTGCCTATTTTGAGGAGCACAAGCAGCTATTTGTTTCAAGACAATTTAGCCGCCTCCTCTTTGACTGACACTGACTAGACTGAAAAGGAGCGACGAGGATCGTGTTTATCTAAGAGGACGATAACATCTCCTCCATGTACCGCAAGACAAAATAAGAACAACCAGCTTTAACCAATTTAATCATTTCCTCAGTGAGATGAAGCAGCTGATAAAGCTTGCGGCTGACCCCGAAAGTAAAGGAACTCAAAGACAACACTTTTTTTCAACAATGTCTCTGTTCATACCGCGCTATCGAGGATCTATTTGTGCTCTTCATTTGACAGAGGAGTCGTGTGGACGGCCATGGTTTCTGTACACACTCGGGGAAGAGATGCCAGATCCCCGCTATGCTGACAGCTCACAAGATATACAGGATGGAGTTCATTATATATATTTGACTTCCCAGCCATCGCATTTCTTTGAGCGTAAACGAACAACACATGTGTTTTAGTGGGACGCGATTAAGCCACCCCAAACTGAACCATATTTCCAATAAAAGTAACTTGTGTACTCTTGGTTTTCAAGATTAGATTCAACCTTTTGGCTTAGCCGCAGATGGAACGCATTCTTTTTCTTCTATAAGGACCTCATTGTAAAAAAAAACAAAACATGAACAAACACCCACAATATGGCCACACAATCAGCACATTTCAATAAAGTGAACTTGATACCCTTGCTTGCTTGAGAAAACAACCTCGCTTAGCTCTGCTCACTTCAGCTGCCTCTCTCGCTGCGCGCAACCATGAAACCGTGTGTGGCATCCTGCAATTTAACACACTGATGCTGAATAGTGGAGAGGAAGTGTGACTCAAGGGGAAATAGAATTAATTCAATGCCATTCAGCGGTTCATGTGCTAGAGTGACATACAGAACCCACTCTTATTTCTTTATTGAATGCACTTCGATGTTCCTGCACTTGACGCTCTCACCCTCTTCCTATCCTCTTACTTCTCTGTTGTCATTTTCTGATGCCGGGTGGCTGCACTCCAGACTCCCTTAAGTCTCTGCACCCCCCCTCTTAGACACATACACACATGCAAATAACACCAACATGTACACAACATCCTCCTCTTACGTAAGAATATTTTCTCCTTCACCCCGTCCCGTCACTCCATCCCAAAAATCGCAACCCGTATTAAATGGAGGCTCTAGTGCCACGGCGTTTGCAGCGCAGTGGAAATAATTTGTAAATTCCCCCTGCAGACTCCCGATTTAGCAAGGAGCGCTCGAGAACCCAGTGCTCTCTAAAACACACACTCCAGTGCTGCTGCTAGATCTGAGTCCCAGCTCCTTCCCTGAAAATAAAACATGTCAACACAGCCCGCGAGTTGCTATCAGATTTATTCTTTTTAGTGCCGGCTTCAATATAAAGAGATGGTGATTTTTGTTTGTGTGTGTGTTGTGCTACATATACTCACCCCCTCATTAGGGTAGGCCTCCCAGCCCAGGTCGGCCAGGGCTGACATGGAGTCCAGCAACGTAACTGCAAGCACACAGAGAAGAGAGAATGTTAACACACACATATAAAAAAAAAGTAAGTAAATGATATTTCATTTTTCAGTCATCATCTCTTTAAAATAATAATATACAATATCGCTATATACAGTCTGGAGATATTGCTGTCTTGAAAGCATCACATACAGTAACCTCATATTTTACCCTAAACCTCCTATATAAAAAAACGTGTATACTTATGCAACGGCGCCTTTTGTTGTGTCGGAGTATAACAGCAGTGGAATCACAAGCAACATAAACCTATAATTTGAGCTTTAAGATTACTGTGGTTGTGCGGCAGCTGTTATGGTTCAAGGGGGACACAAAGTCAGTCAGTGAAACGGCATCAAGATGCAACGGCAACAGTGTATTTTACTGTAACATTTGCATTTTGGACATTAAAGTGACACTCCACCCAAAACCTCTCTTTCTCTGAGAATCAACCGGAGAAAAATGGCTGTCGAACATTTGATGTCGTTTTCACGCCACGTAAAATGTTTTCCAGTGATTTCCAGCATGAGATGAACTTCGCTGTTCATCTGCGTTCTCAGTGTATTAAAAACTTTTTTTAAATCTTTTTGCCAATATATGGCTAAATATTGTCCTATTTACTCATCACTCTGCCAAGCCCGAATGTAGGCACATGTGTTGGTTTGTACAAATTAGAGCTGGAGGCTCCAGCTGTTGTAATGGTCTAAACCACATTGTCCAACCTCAGTGATCGGCTAGAATAGAAATATATACAGGGGGAGAGATTTCTGTCGACAGTTCAGATTTTCTTCCAACCGAATCGAATAATAATAATAATAAAAAAAACAGCCCATTTTTTCCTCTTAACCTTTGCATGCAGACATTTTAAAGTAGAATTTTTTTGAGATTTCTGACACCCAACTGCAACGAGGGCAAATGGAATTCAGCTTCTCAAAGACCAACTTTCAATACTAAAAAGGGTTTATTCTGAAAAGAGTGTCACTTTAACCCCTCTAGTCAATTGCTTTTGCAATTGGGAGTGACTGCTAGGACCCCAGAGAGCTAATAGAAATGTGTCATGCAACAGTAGGATCAAGCATTTGCCTCAGAGTTGCATGTGTTATTTCCTGTGGGTGATCCCTGTGTGGCAGGAGGAAGTGGAGGGAGCATGCAAGGAAGGTGAGAATGAAAAGTGAAGAGAGGAAGGTGGCAGGTTGACCGGCGGGAGGCATAATGAAAACCTGCTCAGATTCTGGAGCAGTGTTCTCCACCTGTGTGTGTCATTTGTGTGTGTGTGTGTGTGTGTGCGTGTGCTTGTTATGGGCTTGGCTCAGTCAGGTCCTAATCAAGCCCTCAACACCGCTGACCATCAATATTTAATCAGTATCCATCTGCAGAGACTGCTGCTTCTCTCTTTCTTCTCCCTCTCTATCACACACGTTGTGGCTCTCTCAGGTCGTCCTCCCTGTATGGAAATCTTTGAACCTATACTTTCATTCCACAGATCCCAGATCAGACGAGTGCGCAGCTGACCCAACGCAAACGGGCTGCGTCGCTTAAAAGCGGCACGATTTCCTTTCATTTTTATAAGCAGTGACCTGGAAAAAAAAGAGAAAACTATTCCAAAGTAGAAAGAAAACAGAGTTTGCCTTCCTGAATGCAAATGAGACTAATCACTCAACTTAAAGTGCCTGTTTACAAGCCCCTCCGTGTATCCATACAGCCTGTAGGTATTACAAAGGGACTGTAAAATGGGTCCAACCTCCTCTTTTCCTATCTTTCCCTTTCTTTCTCCTCCTCTCGCACTCATGCTGTTCATCAGCCCTTACTGAATCCCAGCCTTTCTCCTCAGCTCAGCACACCATGACAGCAGGGAGGCATGTCATGCTGTATTAGCGAGTGTACGCACGCACGCGCGTGTAACGGTGCACAGATCTGCATGCGTCTGCATGAGAGAACGGCTACAGAGAAAATAGTGCACACGGCATAATGAAGCGGCGAGAGAGAAAGTGGGGTCGATTAAATGAGAGGGATGAGACAAGAACGATGGAGGAGAGGTGCTGAGTAGCGAAAAGGTCAGAGGCAGCCTCTAGCCTGTGAGTGTGTGTGTGTGTTCAGGGAGACTAAAGACCGTTTAGACTGCTTTCCTCAGTTCATGGCCATTTGAGTGGCGTACAGAAATAGGACGTAATAGCATAATAATATGTGATTTCAGGAAAGGCGTACACACGCACACACACACATACATTTCTGCTCACAGATAAAAACTACCTATCAACAAGGTTCATGGAATTTAGTAAAATTGTCCGTTTCACATACAGCCTCTTACACCGATGATATTCTCTGTGACTCACTTACTGTAATACCGTTTCATGTGTTTCACCAAGGTTATAACTGACTTGCGACTAAAGGCGGGAATCTCGAAGCTACTCACGATTCAATTCGAATCGAATCAAGAGGCGATTCGATTCTAAGACGATAATCGTGATGCGTCACAAATGACGAGATGGTATATTGTAGCTCCAGCGTGGAAGCCCTGATTCTCCACGACTAAGTAGGGATGCAACTAGGGCTGCAACAATTCCTCGAGTAACTTGATTACAAAAAATGATCGAGGAATTTCCCCTGCTGCGAAGCCTCATTTAATTAAAGTTAAAGCTCACGTTTCGCACAGCAGCGAAAGTAATAAGAGTACCGCAATTTTCGGACTATTCACTTTACCTGGCAACCATAAACCGGATGCATCTCTGGTTGTCGTAGCACATACCACATTCGTCTTTGGTGTCTTGTTTGACAGCTAACTATTCTCTTCCTGTTTCAACACTTGCAACGTCAACCACGGATGCATTCGGCTAACAGTCACCAAAACACTGCTCGATTTTCCCCCCTTGATTGGTTTTTATTTTCTAGGTTAGTTATTTTTTGGCTAGGCTAATCTTCTGCTAGCTCTAGCTACAAACTTCAAGCACAGGCACAGCCATATCGATCTTTACTCTCAGAGAGAAAAGTGCATGTTTCTATAATGTTTATTATTTTAACTGACACAAATCTCAATAATTAAGAAAATCCATCCTTTTCGTGTCCGGAGTTGCTCATCTTGTAGAAACTAAAATACCGTCCACGAAGCTAATGTGTTACAGAGGTCATTACATATTCGAAATCCATTTCTCAGCCCACCGGGAAAACACACACATACATAAACCTGCACACTGACCCCTTTTCTCTTCTTCTCACACCTCCTGTCAATACCACTTATCACCTGTAATCAATGACTGGGCTCATCAATTATGTATAAGTATCTATAGCTTCCTGTCTGCTGACACAGCTGATATGCATATATATGTATGTGTGTGTACCTGTGTGTATAACGACGAGAATAAAACTTGTGAAAATAGTTTTCTTCCACAAACAAAATAATGCCACACCTCTGTCTATCCGTCCATCCATCTCCGAATGCTCTCACCCTCTCTCGCTCTCTCGTCTCTTTCACGAGGGAATTGGCTAAATTGTGTGTGTGAAATCTAAGCCTGGGCCAGGCCTGCTTTGGCCTGGAATAAAAACACCAAGCTCATCACTCACTCACTCTGGCCAGGCTCATGTTCGGTCTAATGACCAGCCTCTTTCTCTCTCTCTCTCACACACACACACACATACACAATCTCCAGGTTGATGAGCTGCTAAACATGACATGTCATACCCACAGAGGGGCACCTTTCAAATTTGAGCACTCAGATTGACAACACGGGAACAGAAAAAAAAAAAATCTATCGACTATCATGGCTTTCCCCCAGGCTTTTATACCTGAAAATACCACTTGCACGCAAACATGTTCACTCGTGGAGACACCCGTGCACATATCTAATTTTACCCAAGCTTTTCTTCACGGGACACAAACGTGAAGATCCATACAACGTGCGCATGTGACCCGATTACTGTGAGAGTTGTTCGGTTACAGAGAGACATGCTGTCTTATTGATTTTCAGCACCAAACTGTGAGGTTTACATTCTGATAGTGAAATACAAGGAGGAGGAATCTGTTGATCAGAAATTTCTGTACAAAAGCAATAAAATGCTGAAACCGCAGCTACAGTCCGCACAGAACCACGTGCAGAAAATACAAAACGTTTTCAATCTCTTTGTCTCTTTATCTCCGTCTGTGTCTGTCTTATTTTTCTTCTCACTCCCGTTTCCTCCCTCCAGGGTGTCTCTCTTTCCTCTCGTTTTCTCGCTCCTCTCTCTTCTCTCTGTTTGTTTAAGTCTCTCTGCTGCTCTCTCTCTCTCTCTCTCTGGTCGGTATCCACTGCTTCAGCTGGGCTGCAAGAAGCTGTGATCCACCTGCCAAGAATCAAACGGCGCTGCCAACAGCCAGACTGGCACACAAAAAGACCAGGATGCTTACATACACACACAGACTCACACACACACACACCTTAGGATGGTGCCAGTGCCACAAAGAGGAAGACTGCTCAATAAGACCACCACACAGACTCAACATAGAGTACAATTTGCGACTGCATGATGAGTTCAAGGTCTCTTTAGCTCGGAACATGAAATATTACATTGGAATGGGGGATATATAATAAAGGGGCTTGCTGACACAACATTCATCATGCTGATATTACATGTACAAACCTCATTGTTTTCGTTTTTTCACTGCCTTTAGACATAAAACCCAGATTTCTTTTTTTGTTTCAAAGCGGCCCTATCAGCTTAAACAGATTTTCATCCAGGATTCATGTCCCCACACAACCAAAAAATTGTTACGTTTCCTGCTGCAAGAAAAACGCTGACAGCCACAGTTTGCGGTAATCAAGGTCCTCTTGTGGCAGAAAATCTTCCGGTAATAGAAAGTAGACAGAAAAATGGGGAGAAAATGCAAATAAGATGCTGATCATTCATTTTAAGTGCAAAATTATCTAAAAAGATATGCTACTGCGCTGCAGTGATGGCGTGGCAGATGGTATTTTCCACTGTATTTCTGTACTTTTTTAGTTTTTTTAGTTTTTATTTTCACCTTCTACTTATTATTTAAAATAAACACCCTGATCTATTTTCTGCAGAATAATTTAAGACCTTCACATTAAGTGGGACATAATAGTGCAAAATAGTCCAAATTATATGGTACACTTACTTATTATAGATCATCTTGGTTGCAAAAAAGTGTAGAGAACATATCCATAAATCATTCATAAATCAGTCAATAGACTTATTTGCTTTCCCGTCTGGACTTTCTCGTGTTTGTGCACTAGACGTGAAGCTACCAGTAGCAGCTTAGCTTAGCATAAAGACTGGAAACATCGGGAAACCGCTAGCCTGGCTCTCTGTCAAATACAAATACGAAAGATGAGGTTGCATGTAGATTTTGTTACCTTTGGACAGATCCAGGCTCGGTGTTTTTCTTCCTGTTTCAGTCTTTATACTCAGCTTAGCATCTACACGCAGTAGCTTCAAACACAACAGTGGTATGGATCTTCTCATCCAACTCTGAGGTAGAAGGCTCATAACCGCATTTCCCCAAATACTGAACCTTTCCTTTAATTTTATCAGAAAGATAATGGCGCCATGATTTCAATTTCTTCTTTAACACAACACAACAACTCGAAATGCTAACAAACTAGAGAAAACACGATACAATTCAAGCACATGCTCCAGTAAAAACAGCTTGTTCTATACCAAGATAACTTCCTGCACTGAAATACACCCAGATGCAATAAATAAAACAGCTGTAGAGTACACACACACACTCACACTCACACACCCAATATCTCAGTATTAGTACCGCCACACACACACAGGCCTTCCCCCGCTTCCACTCCACTAAGAGTGCAGTTCAACGGCTGAGAGTGTTGTCAGGGCAACAAACGGGCCGACGGAGAGCAGATGAAGGAGTGGGAAGAGTTGAGCTCTGAACTTTAGGGACAAACTGGCGTCGTACCAAGCCTTTCTTTCTTGCTGTCTTTTCACCAGTTGTCTCTCCACTCATCCACAAACCACTAGAGGCTCTCAATCAGTCTTTCCTCTCCAAGTCTTGGCTCTCCTTCTGCGCTCTCATCCTCTGTTTGTACTATTTTTATCAAAGCTGCGTGTTACTGTATAGCCCTTCCGATCTTTACCACTTTTCTCTGAGATACTTTTAGTGGACTTTGTCCACTGTGACACACTTCTGCATGGAGGAAATACTGAAATGATACATTAATCCACTGCACCTGGTAGATTATAATGTCTCCACACTTTCACACCCTGGATTTTGAACTCATTTTTAAGTTGTTCTGTGCAGTTATACTCACAGGCATGAACAACAAAGATTTCTAATCACGCTTCAGGTTTTCAGATTCCAGTAAGTCTTGTTTGTGTGCGTGGGATGCCTCCTCTAATGCAGGCTTATCCCAATCTGCAATGTTTTTAATTGAATTTTTCCGTTTTTAATTGAATTTTTTCAGTTTTTGGCAGAATACGATGGAAACTAGCATGATTTCAGAGGAAGAATGTTATTCTTTTCTGAACGTGATAGCGGCCTGCAAACTGAATGTGTCTATGAATAATTCACGTGATTTCAATTATCAGAATTCTAATGCTAATTTTTCTTTGATTCAGTTCACTTGCACCAGCTTTCTAACTTCCCGTTCCGCTCAAAGAAATGTAACGCTGATCTTCCACACTTCGACAAACATAATATTAAATGCCTCTCTGCGTTAGACGGAACTGTATAGAAGCCACCGTAGCCTATAGCTTTACTAATGAGTGACAGACCACTGGAGGTGAAATCTGTGAAACACATGGTAAAATTCAATTAGTTGCTGCATGCATGGCTAAAAGGTAGCTGAGTGTCTGAATAAAGCGTTGATAAAGAAATTGATCGAAGCATAATTAAGTACATATAATTTACACTTAAATAGCAAAGCTGATTAAAGTTTGACGTGGTTGATTCACTTGCTGTTACATTATTTGTTATAAATGCTATTTATCATTTAATGCATAACATTTCTATCAGTATGTGTCAAGTTATATGTCCTATATATTTATCCTTTCATCTGGATACTACTCTGCATAAGATCTTTAATCAGTGCTAATAAATCTGGACACTGCGTTACAACAACTGTGATGATTAATTGACACATTGGCCACGCAGCGCAGATGTTAAATAATAAATACATCACTGCGAATGACACATTGGTGAGAGAGCTGTGGTAAATGAGAAAAGACATCTATCAAATCAAGTCGGCTTTGATCAAATCCTTCACGTCTTGTTCAAAACTAGCAGAAATCTAAGGCCAGCGGTCACTTCACTGTGTTTTCATCTTATATCAGATTAAAGAAGCAAAGCATCTGTAGGAGAATGGAAAAAGACAAACAGCAAAATGCATCTGCATCTTTTTCGGTAAAAGCTCTCACTGTATGTCTAAAACTGTGAGGTTGAATTTTCCCCCCCGAATAAGCCGGCAGAAATGTAAGAACCCTAACCCAGTTTCAGGTAAAAAATAAGTCACGATAACAACCATAATATGTTCCTCTACACTGCCGTCACAGATGGGTAAAAAAAAACGTGACGATTGTTAAGAAGCTCTTTTTCAAGGCAGCTGCCTTAGTGTAGTGATTTTAAAAGGGATGCGCATGGTTTATTGAAAACCTTGTTCTCTAAAGCCTTGAGAAGAAGAAGAAAAAAAAGAAAAGAAAAAAAAACCTCTGCTAACCAAAAAGGCAGATGGTGCGCGAAGCTAAAAATGTTTATGAAAATATTCATGTATGTGATGTACTGTACCTCGTTGAGCTTGCATTTTTTTGGACCCCCCTCCCCCCCCTTTCCGCCGTGGCGGAAAGTACATTAGCCTACTCTGCTATTTCACACACACTGGCAGCACTAGCAGAACAGAAAAGATGCCATTCTGACAGACTATGACAGGAGCACTGCCCTAGTTTGTCGCTTGAAGAGACTCTGAAGTGCGGGCGTGCGTGTGTGCGTTTGTGGCTTCGTCTGTGCGTGCTGGTTGAACGCTTCCAGTTTTGAACTGTGACACCCAGTCAGATCCAGACACTTGTTTTTTTAATAAGCTTCTTCCGCTAGTATGCCGACGACTCATCAAGGGCAAAGAGCAACAAACACTTGCAACACGAATGTGACAACACACGCGCACAAACCCGGGGAGACCTTGAGGATTCGGAAACAAGTTGCAATACAAACCACAGATACGCACACGCCTCCACACATGCACCTTCACTCGGTCTCAGACTGTGACGCATCCCACCATTCATTTAAAGAGGTGAATCGAAATAGCTAGCGAGGAGTGAATAGAGTGACTGAGCAGGGATAGATAAAGCTTTTTTTTTTTTTACTTTAATAAGACAGGACGGCTAATTATGTACGAGTGTCTTTGTCTAAATCCTCATTCAAGTGTGTGTGTTTCTCTTTTTTGGCTTTTTCTTGACCTTTTTTGTGCTCTTATGACATTCCTCCTGATGGGACAGGGGCTTGCTCTCTCTCTCTCTCTCTCTCTCTTTCTCTCTTTCTCTCACACACACACATACAGAGGCCTGTCACATAGTGGTTAGTCATAGGAGGGTAAATTGGCCTCAGGAGTGAGGCCCAGCCGTGTAAGACAGTTAGGAAATCACATGTCAGATAAAAGTGTGCTTAGACAGGTTGCTACTGTTGATAGACACACATGTAACATGTATACACACATGCCTACGGTAATTGTCTGTCTAGCAACTTGTCTGTCTGCCCTGCTGCCTCTATCAAATCAAACTTAACCCAATTTGTACTGAAGTGGACACCATTAAATAGTAAACAGAGAGACAGAAGAAGGATAACTAGCAAAACACTGAAGCTAGAAGGATACGGGGTGTGGGTGTGCTGCAAGAAAATTCATTTGGGAATTATGCCAGAAAAACAGCCCAAACAAACAGAGAAACTGTGACCGTTTCATCTGGCAAACTACTACAGGACTCCAATATATATCCACGCCTTCTGTCTCGAGACAGACATGTAGAAGACACAGGGGGACACAAAGATTAGCGTTCGTGATTGCATTAAAGGGAAAAGTTGTAAATATACACACAGTCCTTCAACCAAAATATACCACTTGTAATCACCATCAGCAAATTGTTAAAAAATGGCTTGTAAAAAGTAATTTTAGTATTTTATGATCTATTCGGCTACGTGTAGGCAAATAAAACCTTTTGGTTAGGTTTGGGGAAAGATCTTGCTGAAAGATACCAACACTGACTGTTGGCTGGGAATGGGATGGAAACAGCTGTGTCCAGTTTCAAATTTGAACACTTTGTACAGCCAGCCATCCACCTTTACAGTACATCCTCAGACTACTTTTACCTGTTCATCTATGAGAAAACAGTCATCATTTGGACCGCCCGAAGACGTTGCTTATCAGGAAAACGCGTTTTTCAGGTGACGACAGTAGTGTTTCACAGGATATACCAATCCATTTGACCAATTTCAAGTACGCACTGAATAACCAGGTATGCATGATTTCACATTTATGAATATTTTCTGTAAATTAATATCAAGGAGATGCTCAGGAAGACCGCTCTCGGGTATTTTTTCTCACATAATACCAATAAAAGACATTTATTAGCGATGAAAAGATGGGCGCACTGGTTAGCAAACATATATATATATCTAACACTGACCCAAATCCCCGGCTGTTTGTTTGTAAAGCTGTTTAATGCAGCCTTTCACTGCCTCGGCACGAGCCAAGCCCGCGGAGCAAACAGCAAGAGCAAAACAGAGAGAGAGGGAGAGGTAAGGGAACAACCAAATTCAATTTAGCCATATTAAAGGTCAGGACAGGGGGTGCAGTGCACCTCCTGTGTGTGTGTGTGTGTGAAGAGTGGCAGTGAGATTTAAAGAAGGAAAAGAAGAAGAACCGGGGTGTGTGTGTTGGAGTGGTGGGCGGAAAGTGGTCAAGGCCGAGCGATCAGTGATTTGACCAGCGGTTAAGGGCCTGTTCAGGGGGGGAAGGGGTCAGCAGACGTGATGGGGGCCCTTCATCACACACTGAGGGAAGGCTTTCTTTGACATTAATGAACCCTGCATCCGATGGAAATCATTCAGGCCTAAAAAACTTCAAGTTCAGTTCGTCAGAAATCTGTCATTTGTGGCTGTGCTGCGTTTAGCTCGGGTTTTGTTTGAATTTGCACAAAACAGAAAGTTTCATGTTCCCCTCTAAATCTCACTAATTACCTCAATGTGTGTTCAGATTATTAACCTTAAAACTCACTTTAAATATACTGAATATATACTATATGTGGATTTATGGAGGGTTAAGCTTTTCGGCTGTGCAAAGCGACCTACCTAGAAATCTCCCACTGATGACGAGACTCCAGGAAGTCCCCACTAGCAGTCAATAAACGATATAACATGTTAATGATCAAGTTTTATAGGGGCTGGTATCTGGATTCTTTTTACTCGAGAGTTTCTCCAGTCGGTCCACTGCTAAGATAAACTAACCAGCTGCTGGATATAGCTTCATATTTATCGTACAGACACGAGAGTGGCGGAGAGGGAAAGTGAATACACGTAACGTCGAACTGTTCCATTAAACACGGACAAAGGGGATGCGGGGAAATTATGTGAGTGTGAATTGACGGGGCTGAATACAAAACCATATTTAGCACCCACTGACAACCATCGTATACGACACAAAGGCGGCGTGAGCGCTGCTATGGGTGCTCTGCTCAATAGACTGTGGAGAAACGTGACGGTTATTCGGTTTGTTTTGTCTTTTTTTTTCTTTTCTTATCACTTTTTTTTGTCTCACAGATTCTCTATTGTGGGTTTGTCGATTAATTTCAGTCTCTCTCACCTTCTCTCTCTCTCTCTCTCTCTCTCTCTCTCTCTCTCTCTCTCTCTCTCTTCCACACGCACACACACACACACAATGAATCCATGAGGTGAAGCCTGCACAGCAGAATCATTCTCTGTCACTGAGCTGTATTTATAACCCCATCTATCAGCCAGCCTCGGGAATACATGACACTGTTCTCTGGACCAAGACCACCAAACTACCCCCCAGCCATACATTACGATAGTGTGTGTGTGTGTGTGTGAGTGTGTGCATGCATCCATGTGGGCTTGTGTATGGGCCTGTGTTAAGCAGATATAGGAGCACATTACAGAAAACATACATCGGCTCGCGGCTCCTGTCCAGCTACTACTGGAGGTCAGAGAAAGACACAGAGAGAGAGAGAGAGAGGGAAAAGAAGAAGAGAAAGGGGGAAAACAACCGAGGAGAGAGAAGATGGAGGCCATCAGGGAGGCAGGCAGAAGACAGAGAAGGGCAGATATGAGAGAAGGGGATTAGAGATAGATCGGAGTGGAGGAGGTGTTAAAAAAGAAACAGGAGGGCGCTTGCTGTCTCTCTCCGCTGCTCTCTGATGAGGGCTGAGATCTATATCCTCTTCTGTCCAAGGTCATGGTTGTTACATGGGAGCGCAGCAATCTCTCGGACTCACACGTGCACACGCACGGACACACATATAATGAGGTATGGCTCTGCCGATAACTACAAGCAGCCATTATGGATTAAAGCAATTAAACCAGAGGAGACCTTTGACCCAACATTATACCACAGCCGGGATCTTGTGTGAATCATAAGAAGTGTGTGTTAGAGGAGGGCATGCTTTACATATGCTTGCCTCTGCACTAACTGCTCACCCTCATGTTAACCTTACAAAGCAATACAGCGATTCACCCCTCGGCGCCCCGAGGCCAATCCAATGAAAAGCTTCAAGTGTACTGTATTTCCAAGACCGATTAGAGATTACAGTAAACCTCAAGACTATACCGTAAACCACAGTTGAGATGTTTTTTTCCCATGTTTTTCCTCTCCCTCCCTGCCCAGTCATGGTTATTAGTTCAATTATATATCCATTTCCACAGCTTTCAGGCAGAATTTGGAGTTAAATCATTCATTTACCTCTGTTAGTATACTCTAATCAACATACACTTGCAGTGGAAAGGAAGGCGCAGGCCTCCAGTCATGCTTTTCCGCACTAGTGTGTTTTCTAGGATTGAGCTGGTATATTTAGAGTCAGAGGGAAGACACAAAAATAGAAAGAAGTGAGAGTCTGTTCCTTTTCCCCACCAGGAATCTGCACAAGGAGGATGCAAAAAAGGAGGAGTAGGTGCGACAACAACAAAAAAAAAAAAGAGAAAGACGTGTTTTTCCAGCGCGTTAGAAGGGATTCAGAGGGAGAGTAAAGCACGGATGAGGACAGCGGGGCGAAAAGGTAACTATGGGAGACCTGTGAGCATCCACCCTGCTGTTACATCAGCGTGCCCTCAGGGTTCAGACAGGCGGTGCGATGAGCTCCCTCTGCTGGTGCACAGAAACCTCCTCTCCACTGCCCTTCCTCCTTTTTATCTGTTGATAACCGAGGCCTTCAAAGAAGATGGATCTCCATCACAACAGCTTATGAATGGACCTATTTCCACTCCATCTTATGTCCCTGGGTCTGCAGTTAGCAGCTGTTTCGAGCCACTCTATCAATTCTCCCGAAACCAGCTCGTTTCGCCACTCCACCCACGCAAACTGCGCTTCTTGTAAAATGCCAACAATTTTGGAGCAGATCAATAGCCGTGGTAGTAAACTAAGCTTGTTGACAGCTTAACACTGTTTCCCTTCTAACACTATCAGCTCTATCAAAGGGACTCTGTGCTTAATTGAGCCTTGAGAGCTGTGTCTCTCCTTTTATGACAGCTTCGCGTCTGCTACTAGACATACTCAGAGGGAGGATTTCCTGGAATAACACAACTGTCGAGATGCGTGGGTGGAGAATATGCACACTCACAGACAAACACAAGGTACACACACACACACATACACACACTGGCACAAAAAAAGAGCAGTCCCCCAACAGAGTAAAAAAGGCCGAAAGGTAAATGTAGAGTCGCTGACCCAAAATGGCTTCAGTGGAGTATTGTCCCACAGGGGCATGTGCACATACACTCCCCACATACACATACACACACACACAAACAAGTCAGGCAATAGGCTTAAAGGTGCCAATTAGGCCGTTAGTCTGACACAGCAGACGATGAAAGACCGAGTGAGTCACACACACACAGACGTGTAGCCCCATAGGCACACACTCAGTGCCTGGCAGATTATTTGTGTATTAGTAATGAAAAACTCCTTTGACCTGTCAGTCACCTCCCAAATCCTCAAGTTGAACACGGATCCACACAAACACGCGCAGCAACTCACAGATGCCCCTGCGCGTTTATCTAAATCAACAGGAATTTCCTTTGGCTTCCAGTTGGTTTCATCATTCATGCTCATTTCAATAAATATTTCAACAGTGTGTTAGTGTTTCCCTCACACGCATTGTCTCCCGCTGTTAGAACACTCCTCCTCCTGCTCCTCCGCTTTCTCTCCCTCGCTCGCGCCCGCTCCCCGTCTATCCTCAGGAGCCTTTGTTCTGTGTGAACTCCTCGGGGCTGTGACATACATTCAGCGCGATGGATGTACACACAGCCTGCCTATATATACTGTTAAGTCCGCCAGGGATGGGAGATCCCATCAAAACCTTGGTGTGGCCTGTCACCGTGTGAATGTGATATGATTTGACTGTTTGATTTATGCCAGGTAACCCTGGAGTTTTGGTTTTGGATTGAGGGAGAGATGGAGAGAGAGAGAGAAAATGTCAATGAAAGGCAAATCACGCGGCGCACAACAGAGATGGCGAGCTTTGTTGAGCTACAGAACAGATCAGAACTGACTGTAGCTTTTGGGAATAGTGAATGAAGTGATTCACAGGATGACTATCAAGTCACTGCTGTATCATCTCCAGTCAGACTGTCTGTGTGACAGCCAGCCAGCCAAAACAACACCACAGACACTACATCCATTTTTTTGTACTCCAAATAACCTGCTTTAAAAAAAAAAAAAAAAAAAAAAAAAAAAAAAAAAAAAACTCCAACTTGTTCACAGTGCTCAGCTCTTGTCTCCATTTAGTACAACTTAAACAAGCCAGCTCCAATGTTTCAGCCCACCAAGCAGTCAGGAGTAGTTAGTAAGTAAATGTATTGGCTAATTTCAGGCCGAGCATCGATGTTAATACAATAACTGAGAGAGGCTCGGCAGCAGCGTGTGACAAATTTAATGTAATTGCTGCTCCTCATTTGCAGACTGAAGCAGTAGACTATAGTCCACAGCAGGAGACACAACATTCATCAGTGTGTTATAATAAAGATATCTATAATTAAGAGAGATTTTGACAGAGATGTCAATATTGGCATAATCTTTATAAGTTGGGCTACTTTAATGCAAGAAGAAGAGTTACACAGATTCATCAAATGTGGGGATGTCACAAAGTGAACTGTCCACATCAGCCTCCTCTATCTTCAGCATGGCACAGCTGCCTGTGTGTATATGTCATACAAATTTAATGTCAATATGCCCGGAAAAGAAAAACGTGACCAACAGTTTTCTCCCCGTGTCTCTCTCTCTCTCTCTCTCACCCTCGCACTCTCTCACCCTCGCATTTCTTTATGCATGATTCATAACAGAGCCGAGCACTTAACGGGGGAGTCTCCGCCGCTCCGCTCCGCTCCTTCCCCGGCGAGTGGAACCGCGGCACGGGGCTCCCCATCCGCCAAAACCACAGCGCACAACCAAGTCATCTACCTCACAGTTCCACTCAAGGTTCACACGATCCGACCGGGGCACCCACCTTCATTCTCCGGGTAATTCCGTAAAGCTCGGCACGGCGACAGCGTGTGAAAAAGAAGCAGGGAGGACAGGAGGAAAAGGGATGGATAGATCCACAGGACGCGTGGTGGTGCCATTTTCAGGCTGCGCTGCGCCCTCGCTGCATCCCTGTTGGCGGTGTCGAGTCGTTGAGCGCAGCCCTGCGATTGAGGGGAGAGAGAGAGGAGGGAGGGAGGGAGAGAGAGAGAGAGAGAGAGGGAGAAGGGGAGAGGACAGGAGAGGAGAAAGAGAGAAAGAGGAGGAGACGCTGGGAAGGAGGGTCCACAGTCAGCCAAGTCCTGTCAATCAGCTGCATGGCTCTGGGGTGGTATATATAGGCCTTTGGAGTCGCCTCACAGTAGGTTACACTGTAAAAAGTGCCCATAGAAATAGGTGATTTAACTCGATGTTATATAATATATATTTTTTTAATTTTAAAAGAAGAAACTGGCGCTTATAAAGGGAGAAAAAAAAACAAACTCTGGAGCCAAACATGTTAACAAGGACACATTCAAGTGAACGTTTCAAGGACATGATCAAAATTTTCATCCTCAACTGAGAGCACAATGGAGCTTCAAATGTGATAACAGATTACATGTCACAGCAAAGCAAATCTTTTCATTGGATTAGATCATCCACTAAGCACATTGTTAAAAGCATATTTATTTTAGTTTTCACTTTTTAGGATACGCAGGAAGGTCTGTTAAAAATTCATTGTCTCACTCAGCTGTATTTACAACAAATGAATAGCCACTTCATTTGAGATGACAGCTGTGTATCCCATCCACCCCTTTCAGGAGCATTGAAATGGATGCAATCCCTGAAAATTAGAAGCAAATTTAAACATGACCTCCACGACCACAAGGGAAACCGTCACCAATGAACCTAAAAGACCTAATACACATCGGGATGATGTGAAATTACCCTCTGTTAGAACATTTAGCTGAGACCGGGGAAAGGAAACTATGCACGCAGTGAAAACAGAGTTCATGTTTATTTACCTAGAGCCACATACTTGGCAAGAGCAAACCACAACAAAGACAGCCATCTCATTACTGATCCGGGGTTGTTGGGATCTACAGAGAAGCACCGGGAAAAACACTTCCATCTCACTGCAGAAAATACTGTCAATTATTGTGATAAGTGACACGGGCACATGGCAATTACTGGATTAGTGTCAGCTCAGCCTCGCATCTCTCTGTCTTTGCCCAGATGTTGATATGGTTCCTGCAGATGTTACCAACACTAGACAACACTGACATGCAGAGCAGAGTGCAATCAAACGCTTCATGGAGATTTATTCTGCCTATATTACATGTATTTGACTACATTTTGGATGTGTTTGTGTGTGTGTGTGTGTGCTTGAGCGGTCTGTCTTTAAACATGAATAAATAACGTGTGCACCCTGTCATGTGAAATGTGCAAGGAAGAGCCGAGAGTGCGCGAGGTCAACCTTTTAAATCTTCCTCTTCTTTAACACGGCCTACTGACAGAGCTCATGTGGCGCAACCCCCGTGCCCCCGCCGGGAGAAGATGCCTTTGAGAGGGACATGTTACCGCTCTCGCTTAACTGCTCGAGTGTGTGTGTGTGTGTGTGTGTGTGTGTGTGTTTGTGTACATATGAAAAAAATTGTACTTCTCATCTCTTCGGTGTGTCAGCCTCTCCAACTGTTTTGACCAGTTTTATCAGTCGGGGTCAAAACAAAACATGACATTGCTCTGGAAATCAGAAATCAGTCCATGCAGACATTAGGTACAAAAAAGTAGAATGTGCTGACAATTAATTAAGGTGATTCATTTCTGCAAATTAACAACAGTAGATGGCTGCCCATATAATGTGTGCTATAACATGTTAATTAGTGAGATTTAGAGGTGCGGGCAGATTTAGTTAATTATACAGACTCCCTGTCTCCCGTCTTTACTCTAACTAAGCTATGAATTTTCCCATCAAACTCTAAGCAACAGCGGAAATGAGTGTGTATTCCTTTAATTCTAACATTTGAGTACTCATTTTGGTGTGTGGGGCTTAATACAAATCGCTTGAAATTAGAACCTATTTTCATATCTAATTGGGCATTTCTCTCGCTGTGAATGCCGAGGACAGCTGAAAGAATGGGGTAAAGAGAATCCCATAGGTCACCTGAGGCTCTGGGATTTTTTTTCCCCCCCTGCAGCCCGCAGGCAAATGTGAGGTTACCACGCCGTGATTTATGGAAGGATCGTGACCACAATTATATTTACCACGAGCAACGTTCTTCTATCACGCTTCTGTCCCAAATGAGGCTCCTGAAAGAGCTATAAAACTGTCAAACGTACACTGATTTATGCTGAAATTCTGTTTTACCCCCTCTTGGCAATGTGTGTGTGTAGCTATAGAAGTGTGTATCGCCTTTTGTGTTTTTTCTCCTGCGTGCATGAAGCAGCCACCTCCACAGATTTGTTAAGGGTCCAATTATGATGATGATTTGTTCTCTGCAATGGCTTTACTTGGATGACCTAATTTCCTCATTGAGTGCGGGGAGGAGGGAAAAAAAAAATACTAGTCCTTTTTTCTTCTCCTCCTTCCTCCCCTTTTCCTTTCCTCTTCTTCTCCTCCTTCTTCTTCTTCTGCGGCCATGACGCTGCATTCATCCGTAGGGTGACAAAACATTGCTGTCATGCATTCCAACAGTGACAGCGTGACACGGCCCCTTAAACCCTTGTCACTCCCTCTACCACACTCAAACACACACACACACACACACATGCACACAAGAATGCGCCCAAAAAAACACACACACCCCGCATGCCCTGTGGAAGAGTGATCTCGCCAGCATAAAGCAGCACTTTTACATAATGACATTTCAAGGATGCAGACACAACACACGCACAAACACACGCGGTGACAATCCGCTGACAGAGCTGACATTCGTGTCATGTGTTTCCTTACGCCTTTCTACACATAACTCTATCTGCCTTTGTCGCCGTGCAGCGTTCACCCTTTTGACAGAATTTATTTCCACAAGGAAGTTCCGATCTGTTCCTAACCCACCCGTTTCATTTCGAAAGGAGTTTTCTTCCGTTCGTTTTCCCTCCTCTTTCGACCTCTGGATTCTCACCCTTCACCCCGCTCGGCCCTGATAGGTCAGCCATTCACTTTATCTGTCTTGGTCAGCTCAGTAGCCATCCGACTTTTCCCTCTCTGTCTCCCTCTTCATTTCGCCCAGAGCTGCTGTCTGAGGAAATAAAGGACTGTAACAAAGCAGAGATGAAACTTGGATAAGCGCAACAGGCAGTGTGTGCTAGCGTGTGTGTGTGTGCAGCATGCATGTGCCATTGACGGCGATTGCTTGTTTGACAAGGGGCAGAGGTGATGACAGGGTCGTCTGCCTTGCCAGAATCTTCCCCCATAGTCACCACACTCTATATACACACACACCCTTAGCCCTATTCAAAGCCGCTCACTCATGTGGTAATGTCTCTATTGTGACAGCCTGAACGCTTTATGGGCAACAGCTTGGTGCTGGCATTTGGGCAGAGGCATTTGTGTGTGTGTGTGTGTGTGTGTGTGAGTGTGTGTTTGTGTGTGTGTGTGGCTGTTTCTGGCTCATCCTCTGTGGAATCTGCTGGAAGCATTGAGACCTCGACTCCTCTGCTCCAGACCGGTGACAGACGAGCAGAGAATTGCAGGACAGAAGATGGGAAGCAGAGGTAGTCTCAGGCATGAAGATTAAAGGACAAGACTACACACACACACACCCATATATATATATACACACACGCATCATTCTACTTCACGCCACTCTTACTTTCCTACCGCCACTGTCTCAGTTAAGCAGGCTGAGCAATTCGTCATGTCAGAGAGCCCCGGTGCTGCCATACAACAAAAGGTGAAAGGGAGTGTGGGAAAGGGCTGGTGCACAAAGCCCTCCCTGCCCCCGTCTGTCTCCCTGTCTCTGTTGCATACGCAGCCCTTCAGCATCCCCCAACCTCGTAGTCTTCAAGGCCCTCATCTGCAAAAAACCCAACCGATCTCCCTAAATCTATCCCGAGCTTACTTGGTCATTTTGCTGCGCAGTACACCGTAGCTTGAGGCACTAACAACGCCAGGAGTGAGGTTATGATTTTCACTGTGGCCCCCAATCTTAAAACGTTTGACTTCACAGATAGTGTGCACAAACTATCTCGACATCAGGTCTTCGGAGCTTCCAAAGGAAAAAGAATGCTTCGTCCAGACAGTCATTCAGCCAGAAAGATAGAGGGAGGAAGAGACTGAGAGACAGAGGGATGGAGAAAGAGATAAAAAAACAGCTATTCAGAGAGGAAATTCTGCCAGCCTCTGCCAGCTCTACCCTTAAGAAGAGAGCGGGAAGGAGAAGTTGGATCTCCTTGAGAATGACACCAGCTATGCAGACAGAGCAAAAAAAAAAAACATACAACCGGACAGACAGACAGATAAAAAAAGGTCGAGAGAGGAGGATGTGCACACTGTTCCAAGTGTCTTTTCATGTGGGCCATGTTTTCTTTGGTTGCTAGGGACCAAATGTTGGGGGTATACACACAAACAGACACACACACACACACACTCACACACACACACACTTCTGCTGACTCGAAGGCAAAGTGAATGTTGTCTGGCTCACAGCTGAGCTCAGAGGAAGGATATTTACCGTAAGTCTGCAGGGGGAGAGCAGTCAGTGTCTTACCGTTTCAATCGTGTCCTTCTCCAACAGGGGAATGATTTAACAATCAATGAAAACTGACCTTGCCTTCCTGTATCACATTCCTGTCTGAGCTGATCTAATATCTAATGAGGAGAAAACACGCAGATTCAGCGAGCGAGGCGAGGTGAGGTGAGCAACAATTTGAGCAACAAAATACTGAACCTGAGTAAGACAGCAGGCGTCTTTATATCCTGTGCAAATGTAGTGAAAGAAACGGGAGCGTGTCGGGACGTTTTTGTTATTTTCTCGAGTCGGCGTCACATCAAATATAAGTGCTAACAGAGAGAGGGATGGGTGGATAAAAGGAGGAGGATGGAGTCATCATGATGAATTGGAGTTTGCCCAAAGAGTGACAGTCTGTTGGCAGAAAGAGGAGGGTAAGGTGCCCAACTCAGAGCTCAATCACTTCCTGCTTGCTCAGTGCCTTATATCGATAGGCTGGCTGAGATCAAAGAGAATATGAATAGGGCTTTAGGCTTCGCTGTCATACATATGGATCACAGAGAGCTGCTGTCATCAGGTCAGGAGTCTTATTAGGATTTGCAGTTGCTGATGCCTCAGTGACAGTTAATCCTTGGTCCAATAGTGAAACTATACAGGACCTGGATGGAGGAGCGAGACAGCTGCTGAGGGAAAATCCCACCTTAAATGGTCATTATTTCCTTCAATGGGAAGATTTAGATTTATGAACAAAAGACTTATTTTATAGAAGACGTGTTGACATGTCACCGTAAGAAATAATAAAGTTAAAAGTGGCTGAATTCCATTTAGGTGTTGTGTTGTGCGTGCTGGCTGACTGTCACACTGTCACGGCTTAACTGGCACCCTTGAATAGAACAGAGCCTTTGTTAATGTTAACCAGTAAGACGCGCTTTGTGACAAGTCAAAATGTCTGCTGTGAAAAAGACTCTCTCTCTCTATTTTCTCATTTATTTATTTCTCCAGGCATGGTGCATTGTCCAGTAAAGCCCTGAAATTCAGGCTGGAACAAATCCATAGTGTCTGTGGCATGTACCCCACTTTCTTTCAATGCAATGCTTTGGATTTTGTAAATGTGAATACTGCTGTTGTAAGACTGCCCGACATCAATTTACAGCTTAATACTGAGTGTCTACAGGGACGAGAGAATGAGTGAAAGAGGCTGTGATTTTGGACACAGCTTGAGAAAATTTGTGCTTTATCGATGATGTCATCAAGACTAAATTGCACAGGACCCGTAATTTAGATCATTCAGACATTAAAAATGATAACGGTTGGCTAATTCTCAATAGGCAAAGACGTGTACAGCTGCTTCATAGACGTCAGTTTTGATATAAAATACACACTTGGGGTTAAACAGATGATTTATGTTAAATCTGTGTCCAACTGATTTTCAGTAAATGTTCCACATTTTCTTTGGATTCCACATTTCAGAAGAAAGTTGGTCACGTTGATAATAATATTCCCCCTCTCTTTCTCTCTCTCTCTCTCTCACACCTACACACCTACAAATTAAACTAAAATATTCGATAATCTGAATAAAGATAAAAGTAAGATACAGGCTTAAGATTTAAGAGAAAAAGACTAACTAGCAATATGGTGTCTTTTAGTTATTAAAGCTGCATTAAGTCACTTCTGCCTGCTAAAGGGCAGGAAGAAGTGATAGTAGGAAGTAATTGCATTTACAGGTAGCACAGAGGCAGCCGAATTTCCTGCTGTAGTTACTTAATTCAATAGAGTGAAGTGCAGGTGTGGAGAAAGTCGGCCTATTGGCAAATCACTGCTTGAGTCTGGCAAAGCAAAACAATGAGCTCAGGGTGGTTGATGGCTGCTGAAGCCCTTTCACATTCCTCCATAGTTTGAGTCAAAAATCCCAAAATATTTCCTAACTATAAATAAACCCTCTTCCAATGGACGCGTGCATTCCTCTTTCAGCTTTCCTTCACACACACAAACACAATTATGTACACAGAGCAGATACACATGTTGGTGTGATTTGTCACCAGCTCTCTTGGCACCGGGCAGGCCTGCGCTAATGGACAGACACTCTTTGTGTGCTAAACAAATTAGCTCCATTACGAGGAGACAGACAGCAAGGGTGAGGGAGGCAGATAAGGAGAGAGAGGACCAAAATAAGAGATATAGAGGGAGATAAATGTGGTGAGAAATAAGCATAAAAAGGACGAAGAGCAGGGAAGAGATTTATGCCCGGTGTACAATGAATAAGAGGGAAGTCGTCTTATCAAACACACTTCTGTGCGAGTGTGTATGCGTGAGCCCGGCTAGACATCTAAGCGCTTCGAGCCCTCGTGAGAGAGGGTAAATGTGCATTATCGTCCATCCATCACTCACTCATTACTCATTCACTTACTTACACCCAGACACACACATACACACACACGCAGCACATACATGAATGCTGATACTCCCTAATACGTGCACTTAACACCAGACTGGATGTGAGCGAGACACATTTATCTCCATGCAACTGTGTGGAAACGATGCTGAGTGCATCTGCGAATGTGTGTATGTGGCGAATGTGATCCGCCTGGTTTCAGGTCAAAGCAATCCTCTGTCAAATGATTGGTCTGTAATTTGATTGACAGGCTGACTCCCTCCTCCTCGCTGTCTTCTCCTCACTTTCTCATCGTTTGTCATCCATTTTCATTCTTTCTCATTACCCCTCCCTCCTGCTGTATGCATTCCTCTGTTCCTTTCCGTCCTTCCACCCTCTAAGTTTATCCTCCTCTTGCTCCTCTCCATCCTGTCTCACCCTTGATGATATAAACACATCATTCTGTCTGCGCCGTGATCGCATTACCTGTGGTAACACCGCTCATAACCACAGCATCTGGAAGTGTGTGTGTGTGTGTGTGTGTGTGTGTGCATAAGTTTCTCTATACAAATATGTATTAAAACATGCTGTGTATGGAAACAAAAGCAGTAAGACTTTCCTCTCACTGATGGTGGCACTGTAGTGGCCTTAGATGTGTCCTCTGGAATTACTACAGTCATCCAGAATTGTGTGAAGTGGAAGGTTGATGCTTTTCAGTGTTGACAAGTTGTCTTAATCCTGAGATTACTATCTAGACCACCCAGCGAAGATGAAATCTTAAGCACAGTTTTATATAAGTGTTCACGTGGAAACATTTTGGGCTTTTTAGAAGCTGCATACAACTACGGTTATTCTTCACGCTCTTGAAATAAAAGATGATTGAAAGACGCCATTTATTCAAAAGATTTGGGAAAATGTTACATTTGAAAGTGCGTGAAAAGTAATCCACCCAGGAGTGTCTTTTTGCTGAATGGATTTGTTGCGTGTCATCCTCCACTTATTTTCTGCCAGTGTTTAGAGGCTGTGTTCAAGACTAAAAATGCCATGTCACCGAATCTGCATGTTTTTAGCTATTTAGCTAGCAGGACAGCCATAAGAACAGCAAGGTCTGTCAGTCATTCCGATCCAGACTGAAACGTCTCAACCATTATTTATTGGATTGCCATGACAGTTTGTACACACATTCATGGTACCCAGAGGATGAATCCCTGCGTCTTTGGTGATCACTTTACCATTCCTTCAGTACCATCAGACTAGAGGTTTGTGGTTTTTAGTGGAATGAAACAATAAGAATGTTGTTTATTACTAAATTCCTACTAAACTATGTCATTAAGGCTCAGTTTACTTAATTTAGTGCTAATTAGGAAATGTTAGCATGCTAAACATGCTAAACTAAGATTGTGAACATGGTAAACACTACACATGCTAAACATAAGCGTGTTAGCATTGTCACTATGAACTATGTTAGCATTCTGATGCTAACGTTTGATTGTATCAGCATCATAAAGGAGAAATCCTGACTTTTTGTCCCTACTATGGGTTGAGCTCTAAATACTCTGGACCCTACAGCATGCAACCAATCAGAGTTGTTTGTTAGACACTGAGCCTTCATCTAAAATCTCTGGAGTGGAAAATTATGGTAGAGGAAAAACATCAGCAGCAAAGAGTGAACTGGAAGATGACCACATTGATCTTGTACAATGTACAACACAGAGCTTGTCAGGAAGTACAGAGGAAAGAGTTTGAAACTGACTTTTTTCCTTGTTTATGTGTACTAACCTTCAAATATAGCAAAGCGAGAAAGTGATATGGAGCTTAGAGTGAGCTGGGTGCTCTGCCCCTCTGAGGTCGAGGCCACTGTACCCCAATCAGATAGAAGGTGATCGATCCGATGGTCCTCAATTAGAGCAGGGCTTCCTTACCTCTGGCCCACCAACCTCTAACCTTTGTATGGATGTATTTACAGTGTGAGAAACTCAAGAGAATACAACCTCCACTGCACACACAGGCTTTACACGGTTGACAAAGGAAAGCGAGTTTCCTCTGACATTATCATAGGGCTTTAATGATATGTTATAGGCCTCATTTAAACTCTTAACAGCTGCTTGGGATCTATAGTGCCATGTCACTCAGCAATCAATATCCTTCTCACACACACACTCTCACACATGCACACACACCCTGGGAGGAATCTCTCTTATCGGGAAACATCAGATCAAGCAGATACACTTGAATAGCTATTGGGGCCAGATTGACTCACAGTCAGGGGACTGAGGATCAATGTTTTTGCTTGCAAGCCAAACACATCCTGTTGTTGTGTGTGTGCGTCCAAGGAGTGTTTGCCTGCCCAACCAGCTGTCTGCTTATTCACGGTGTATTAATATAAAGATGGTGGCGGTGGTGAGGATCAGAGGACAGACCGGCAGGCCCGTGACAGTCCGAGTGTGTCCATGGACTCGCCTGACAAGAGAGGCCCCTGGTCGAGTTCCCCCACTGGGCTTGAGGGACAAAGACAAGTGCCTGTGTTTCCAAACACGGGCCCCTCTCACCACCCAGAGGTCAGGAACTTAGAATAATCTAGCTCAAGCAGGAGGGACCCTGATTTCTCAAGCACACACACACACACACACACACACACACAGACACACACATTTAGCATTTAGGCATCAAGGCTTTGATATGACCCTGCTTAACCCAACAGAGGAAAGATTGGCGGGGTGTCACAGGGGGAGGAGCTGTAGGCAGAAAGTTTCGAAAGAGTGGGAGGTGTGGGGGGGGTCTACGTGAACTGAAAGACAAAAAAGTGGTGGTTGTGGTTGCGGGGATGAAAAGGGAAATCATGGGACGTGTGCTTGACAGAAGAGAGCTGGTGCATGTCTGCTGCAAGACAGATACAAGAAACAAGATGTGAATGGACTGTATGATCAAAGCAGACAAATGAAGAGGGACACGAAGAGAGAGGGAGACCTGGCTGCAGTTGAGTCATGAATGAGCCTGGTGGTCTAAAAGGGACACGTGCTCTTTGATCCTCCTCTAATAACATTTCTCAAGCACAGGCTCATCTCAAATGCCACCACCACGGGGAGACAAATGACTGACAACCAGGCACAAAAAAATCAATCAGTGGATTCATCACCCGTCTGGGAAAAGACACACATCAGCTTTTTCAGCACTTTTTCTGAGGACAATATCAAGCTAGTAGCCTGCATTTAAGCGTGTGTCTAGAATGGGAAGTGTGAATTATTCAAGGCCAGCTGACCCTTTATCTCTTTAGCCTCACAGCTGACTGTATTGCTACGAAGAGCAGAATAATGTCAGCTATAGCCTTGGGGTTGCAGTAGTTGTATTTTTGCACGCTCTAGACTACTGGGCTAAATTTGGATGACTCTCTCAGAGTCTGTCAAGCGCCCTGTTTCATCCACTGCAGGGGAAGTACGCCATCTAGTGCACCAGTGCGAGGGTTGACAAATGAAAGTGGAAAAAAAAAACAACAGATCAGATCGCTGTGTGCATCAGACATTCAGAGCGAAGAAGGGATGCATCACTAAAATTAAAAAAGATTAGCGTTGTGGACTCTGCCAGGAAGCACCATGCTGTCTCATACACATCTTAATTCCCATTCAGATTTGGCAGAGCAGCTGTATAAAGTCTCTGTTGTTGACGATCCATAATGTTGTCTTAATTTTCTTTCTCATCTCTGGCAGGGGAGGGAATTTGGAGCGAGGTTTATCAACAAATATATTCTTTGCAGATCAGTCTTTTCCACATGGAATAAAGAGAAAAAGAAGAACGACAGGCATGCATATGAGTCTTTATATAACACCCAGTTGCCAGTTTATTAGGTACACCTGGCTAAGACTAATGGAATATATCCTAAGTTCATAATTCAGTCCAGTTTTTTTTTGCTGAAACTGTTTTAGAGGGGCGTTTATTCAACTTTATGGTCATTTTAGAGCATGTAGTTTGTGGTGTCGATCAGCTGTATTTATATTGCACTACACTGGGAAGTGGTTCTGTTAATGACAGTACCTCATTATTCTGCTCTTCAGTGCAATACAGTAATGAGGGTACCTCATTAACCAGACCACCGTATTACAGGGTGGGTAAAATGCAATGTTATTTCCACAGCGCCACAAATTATATCTCAACTGTGAGTCAAACCGTCATCCAGCAGCTGAAGAAATAAGTCATTGTCCACTGCAGTGTCAGACTCAAAGAAAATGGAAAGCTCTGTCAGAGTCCTGACTGTAAAGAACAAAGGCTTAAAGGACTAGTTTGACAGTTTGGGACTTATCCTTATTTACTTCCTGGATGATCAGAAGATCAAAATCACCTGTATCTGTATCTCAGGCATGAAGCTGGCCTAGGAAGTGCTCCATGCAACCAAAACTTTGGAGAGACTTAAGCAGATACTGTTTCCCTCTGCTTTCAGTCTTTATGCCAAGCTAAGTGTCTTCAGGTTTTAGTTTCATGCTTGAAGGACAGCTATAACAGAGGTGTCAATCTCACCTCTGTGTCTGCGAGTGGGTGAATACGCACATTCCCCGAAATGTAATTCTTCAAAGAGGACGAGATCCTCCTTTTACATCAGTGCTTTTATTATCTGTATTTTAGTAACCCTGGAACAGAGGGCCAAAGTGGAATAAAGCTGCTTCATTCATCACTTTTGAGTAATTAACTCTACTACAATTGACTTTGGCAGTACTCAGAGAGTAATAGGTGTTTGACAGGAAACTCAGCCAACTCACATACACTCTCACAGTCTCACAAGTGCTGTGAACTATTTGTGTGGCCCCGGGGCGGTTGCCTGTTTTGCCCATTTGGTGTCATAACAAAACATTTGGCATTATATTTAAATGCCTCTTGTTTTAAAGCACCTATAAAAGATCATACATATTTAATATAAACACTAACATTTCTGCAGCAGGGAACAGCAGACAACTTTAATCTCCTCTGTTACACCTCAGACTATAAACGAAATTAACTGCGTATCAAAGTGAGGCCTGTAGGCTGTTAACAAAAGAAACACGCGCAAAGCAGCAACACAATCTAAAAAAAAAAAAAAGAAAGTGGCCATCACCTCCCAACTAATCGGCCCATTTTACCAAATCTAAGGAGAGGAGTGGACAATTTGGCTGTCTATAATAGCACTGGCCGAAAGAGACAAGTTACTGAGGCGGTGAAAACCCACTCTGTCTGAAATGATAGTGCTGGATCAGCTGTGGCATTGCGCGTCTCCCAACCGTGAAGAACTGCGGGGCGAGTGCTGCAATAATTAAAGCGCTTATTGATTAGACTTTACGCGCTCCTGCGTCCTCTGGACCGTGAGCCGGAGGCGCAGGGCGGTTTAGTCACTCTTACTATGCTAATGTCTATGGTAATATAGCCCGGCGGTTTAAGTCGATTATTGACGTGCTCCCTAAATGGACGGTTGATCCACAATTGAAGCTTTATATGGAGGGGTCAATAGGAACCAGATTGATACCGGGGCAGGAGGTCAGTTTCATTTCAACTCCACCGGTTTCAGGGAATGAATTGGGAATGACTTTGTTAATTGAAATATTAATTGGAAAGTAAATGACATTTCTCAACTCCAAGTGGGATTTCTGTTCATCCCCCCTGGTATCGAGCAGAAATATACAAGATCCATCTATGGAGGCCCTGGGGAATGGGTCAGAGACCCTCATTTGTTGAGGATCAGCCTGTCACTGGTTTCATTTAGACATTTTTATCTTTCTCTGTATGTTTGCACAAGCTGTGTGGGTGTGCGTGGATGTGTGTGTGTCTGTGTGTGTGTGCACAGACAGAGATAGAGAGAGATAGGGAACATAACACAATAAAAGTCCTGAGGTAAAATAAAAGAGCAAAGCCCAAGAAGAGAACTGGCCCTAGCCCTTTCCTGCTGAAACAGAATAACAATGCTTGATGGCTGATGGACCTCTGGTGGGTGCTGGTGCTGGGGGCAAAGCAGAACTTCATGCAATCAGTCTGAGAAAGGTCGGCATATTGATCGGTGTGCATGGCTCCACTGTTACATATCAAAAACATCTCTGCTCTTCCCAACGCTTCTCTAGCTCTAAAAAAGAGTGCACTGCTCTTTACTGCAGTCCATCCCCAGACAGCCGTCCGGCCTGTCACGCCGGGGCTACAGCGTCTTTCAGACTCAAACCTAGACACATAGCTCTTTGTTACAGCATACCTGGCCTTTGTAGAAGTTTTCTTGCTGTTTTTCTTACTCAAGATGAACTTATCAGTATGCTGACTCCGACAGAAAGGAGTGGAAGCTAATCAGGTTGTCTGATCGTTTTAATACCGTGAAAAAAAAGAAGACACATATCTTAATTTCACTGAATAACCAATAAAATCCCTCATTGCCAGATGAAGGATAAAATGAAACTTTGATCTGTCTGGATTCTTTATTAAACAGGGAGAGCAGACAAAGCCAAATGACAGCCTCCTTTAATTGTCTCATTTGCGACATGCCACTCACACTGTGCCTTCGCCTGTATTGTAGGTGCACGTGTGTGTGTGTGTGTGTTTGCTTTGAGCCGTGCACCAACTGGTGTGATGATGTGTTTCATATCAAGGAATGTTCGTCTGTCTCCTGAAACCCACAAATCTACTATAATGACAGAGAAGAGGGAAGAAAGAGGAACAACCATGATTTCAGATAAGACTCGTGCACGTGTGGGCCGTGAGTACGTACAGTGTGATCAGTAAGTTGTGGTTTAAGGTGGAGGTTGGTTTCATGATCCTGTTTCTCGTGCGCAGAGCGCAAGTGAGAAACAGAACCTTTGTATAACCACATTTAGTGCAGCCTGCAAAACGTGTGTTTGTGTGTCTGTGCGTTCTTACATGCAAATATGTTCCGTGGCACCCTCCTGCCCATCCACAGGGCCTCGACAATGTGCTTCTCGTTCCCATTCTCGGTCGATATCGGATGAGGATATGAGAGTCGGTATTGATTGTAATTTCCTGCGATGCCACGTTCCACTCTCTTGCTTTATCGGGAGACTAATTCCTATCAGCTACGCTGTCGGCCAACCAACAGCCCAGGCTGCTGCTGCCCAGGACAACAACTAATGAATACGAGAGAAACGAATAATCCAGCGAGACATTTCTCCTCTGACAAACAGGTTGACACAGGGATGATAATGATGAGGCCGGGATGTTAGGTGTGGAGAAATGTGTAGACGTGTGCGCGGTGATGTATGTGTACATCACTGCAGGCAGGTCACTATGTGGGTGCTTGCCTGTGCGCCTCTGTGGATTGCTGTATGTAGTATGTTCTCGAGTGTGTTTATTTGTATGCATTTTGTGCTCAGTGTAAGGCGCGCACCGGCCATGTTTTCGCTGGATTTAATGACCGGACACTTGGGACGACGGCCATTTGTGTGCCTTGGGATTTGCTGTTGACGACCAAAAGAGTCAAGGGCATGAAGCTAACATTTGCTTTCCAACCTGACAGCAGGTGGACGGCCAATCAGGGGTTTATTTTGCTGTCACCGTTGAGCTGGTATAATGATGTGCTGACTGAGATACACCACAGGGCCCTGTTACCTACCCTAGATTTCCCCATTCTCCATTTCATTTTTTCCCCCCTCTTTTTCTCCGATTTGCACATGTCGTTTCTCCCTTTTTTCCTCAGCTCTTTTCTTGAATGCATTTCAGTGGATCCTCTTTGTGCTGTTGTTTATCTCTCTGCCTCTTTTGCACGTCCATCTTTCTCACCTTCTTCTATATGTCTCTTTCGCTTTCTCCATTTCAGTCTCTTACTTGATTCATCCTCTCTTTCGTTTTCAGGTTTAAATTGAGTCCATTATATTGTCAGTTTGCCTGGCCTTACGGCTGGTTAAATGCTGTGTTAAAACACACTATTCATGCCTCCTCTTCACTGTGTCTGTTATATAAATACGTTCTTTAATACTTTTCTTTTAAAGTGGGGTTTAAAAATAATAGAGACTGACTTGTCTAACAACTTTTTTTTTTTTTTTTTAACAAAGTCTGCTCAGATTAACAGACAGAGGTTAGATCATAGACTGGCTGCTAGCCATCCAGCAGCTCAATTAGCGAGCTTGGCTAAGTGACTTTTGTGGAGCAGCATGATGTGAATAAAATTCTTCCATCTTGAAACAGTCAAAGGTCAGCTCTGTCAAGAGGGTTTGCAGTCATCAAATGACCCAAATTCCCATGTCAACATTCACCAAAGTCTAGTTTCAGAATGACTTCATCTCTGCACGCAAATCAACAGAGCAATTTCATTGAAACGCGTTTATTTTGGTTTAGAAATCTCATATTAAACACTGAAGTGGAACAAGCCTAGAAGTCAGAAAGCTGTCATTTGAACAGTCTCTACAAATTCATGCTTCTGAAAAAAATAACCACCTGTGTGGGTGTACTATTAGCGTGCAAGCATTTCTTATGAAAATATATCATTTATATACTCCCCGTCTCAAATGATTAACCGCAAAAACTTTCCCCGGACTTAATCTAACATTTGTTATAGTTCAAAGTTCCATCCAGCTGACAAATGTCTCATACTATCGGGGGCTCTAAAAGAAGAGGCAACTTGTGGCTTTCAGAGTGAGTGTAAAGGAAAGCGTTGAGTATTTGTGAGCGTTTGTGCTTTTGAGTGATGCTAGAGTTGTACATGATATATTGTGGGCAGCTCTGTGGTGAATGGTCTGTTTGTCATCTTTAGCTTGCGAGAGGTAAACTCACACTTTCCTCTCCCCATCGTGCGGCCACGGTGACTACATTCTCCATAGTGACGGGTTAGGGGTGTGAAGGGGTTTGAGGCGGAAGGGCTCTTTTTCTATAAGAGCTGAAATGAAAAGTGCAATGATCACAAAGACAGAGAGCACATCGCTAACTGAAAAGGCGTGAATGTAGACGCCAGATTTGGTGTGTAAGAAAGACTGCCTTGATTCAGGACTCTGAACTACTACTACTACTACTGCTACTACGACTAATATCAGTTGTGTGCTGAGAGATATTACACTCAGCTATTAAAGGACAAACTCAAGGTGTAATTTTGAGGATGAGATCCAGCCTGGTGTTAGGCGCCCTTCTCTGCTTCACCACATGGATGAGCATGGCCAATGCAAGTGAGTACCATAAGAAAAACAAAGATTTTTGATTGAATGTATGGTCTGTGTTTGGCAGGATAATATGAAGGGTGTTTAATCTTCCTTTCTCTGTGCCTGTCTTGTTTAGACCATGGAATGGGTGGACAATGGTGTTGCATCCAGTGGTCGACCACCAGAGTCCCAGCTAAACTAATTGCGAACTACACAATTCAGCCCGAAGGAGCCTGTCCAGTCCGAGCCATAATGTAAGTGGTCCTGGAATTTCACACTGTATTGAATTAAATCATATTTTAACTTATACAAATATTAACATGTACTCTCAAATAAATTATTTTCTATTTTTAAAGGGTGGGTTCACCCAATACACAAAAAAAAACAAAACAAACACATTTCCTCAGTTACCTTTAGCGGTATGTACTAGTGCGGACGGGTTTGGTTTCATTTTTCTCCACGTGACCACAAAGATACAATAAGGTTGAATAAAATTTCATCTTTGCTCTTCAGAGCAGTGGAAAATTATATTTAAAAAACTCAACAGCAACACCCTCCTCACAAAGTGTCCCTGTTATTCTGGAAACAACAAAAAAGTCCCCTTGAAAGCAGTTGACAGTTACAACTGTGGGTTATCTGGAAAAACAGGGACCCTCTCTGCGGTTGAACTTTAAATACCAACTTTCAATGCATTTAAAACTAAGTGAGAAAACGTGTTTTTATTCTAACATGGATGGAGCACCCCTTTAAGAAATTATTTGTCAGAACTGAATTAAAAACGACATTAGAATATCATTTGCAGTGTCATTAACAAGTCACAATCAATTGCAGATTTCGCACAAGACGCGGAAGGACAGTTTGCTCCGACCCTGACAACGGCTGGGCAAAGACAGCCATGAAGAAGGTGGACGAGGAAAAAAAAAAACTCCAACTAGAGGGACAGAGTGAAGATGAATCAGCAAGCGTCATCACACCAGCAGCGTCCACCATGTCAAAAAACGGACCACCGAAAGGCAGAAAGGGAAGGAAACGACAGAGGCAAAGATCCGGGAGAGGGAAGAAGAGGCAGAACAAACGTCTCTGAGGAATCAGAAGACAAATGAATGTTACCACAGTCAGCAAACATTACTCATTCCAATTGGACTTGTCCTGGTATATTTTAACAGTGAATCAAGCCCTGTATTATTGTAGCGATGATTTAATATGCAATATTTACATTTTAATATATGGAACCATATCTTGTTGTTATAAATATGTGTATGTCAATCAAAAGAGCACAAACTTACCTTACGTTACATTTCTTATTCATTTGCCAATAAAGTGTTTGTATTTTTAAACAAACTCTGAAACATTAGTGTGTTGTCGTATGTCGTCAGTGCAAATAACAAATGTAGAACGGAAACCAACCAAGACGTACAGCTAAACATAGAAAGCAAATCTAGCGAGCGAACATCACTGATGCAGCTGTCATGTAGCTTTACTCTAGTAATGCACACATCCACTTCTAGAAATGGAGCTGACATATAAGATGTGCTGATTACTGAAGCTAAAACTTTGGCGACATTTTAAAATCAAACTGAGGGTTTAAGGGAGGATTTTTAAAAGTCAAATAGTCATCTTGTTGTGGACAGTACTTACACCGCACCTTTCTGGTCTCCTGGCCACACAAAGTGATTTTACACTACATATCTCGTTCACCCATCCATACACACTTTCATACACTGACAGCACTGACTGCCATGAAAGGTGTCAGCCACACATCAATGGCACATCGGGAGCAATTTGGGGTTCTTTTGGGACCTTGCCTAAGGACGCTTCAACATGCAGACTGGAGGAGCCGGGGATCGAATCACCAAGCTTTTGATTAGTTAGCTTTTGATTCGCTCTACTTCTTTGAGCCACAGCTGTGCAGGGGGTGTGGAGTCAGTGTGGAAGGTCAACAAAATCTACATAGTTTAACTTGTCTGTGAAGGTTTTATGTCTGTACTTTCCAGAAACAGACACTGGGAGATAAGAGAAGCTACAAATGCTGTGATACAGAGCATTACATAATTATTATGCATTCCTCTATCTATATTACATGCGTCCCCATGTAATATACATAGAGATTTTTTACATTAACACTGTAATTGTCTGTTTTGGGATATCACATGGCTGGTCTCATTGTTTGGGACTGTGATGGCATGAGGTCAGAGATCTGCAATCATTTCCCTGACTGTCTCCTACCTTGGGATATGCACAAGTCCTGAAACTGAGTGGGTCAACACCGATGATTGTTGAAGCCTTGACTGCCTGCCTTCGTCTTCTTCATACTTCTCTTCTTCAACTCATCATACTCACTATATGACAACCACACACAAAGTGAAATTTTCTAGTGAAACCTTTTACACGCTACTGAGACACACATAAAGGTAAAATATGCTAATGCACAGCTGAAATGCTCCTATTACATAATTTTGTAGCTGGGGGGTGTGTGGTAACAACAGAGATAAAGACACGACTGTGGTTTTCTTAACAATTCCTGTGCCCCTTCACCACACAACCCCAGGAAATGCTGTTTATTAGCAACAGAGAGCACACATACTGCGCCTCTGAAGGTTGCTGCTAAGCCTGCGCTCAACTATGATCATGGTACGAAATGACTTCTGCAACAGCAACTTCAAGCTACGAGAAACATTTTAGAATTAACAAATAAAGAGAATTAACACCAATGACCGTAAACATCTGTGGTGAAGATTTAGAGGCCTCTGTTTTCAGAATATGCCAGAAATTCAGTAAAATACACATATGTGAAAACTATGTTTTCATTGGTGTATGATCACCTGAAAATAAGAATTGTTATGTTTTTGTTACTTTAGAATGAGATTTTATATCCGCATATGCTGTGGGTCCTCTTCCATTGTGTCTGCCATGTTTCAACAGTAGCTCAGAATGGACAAACTAAACAATGGCTCTCCCCCTGGTCCCTTAAAGGATCAGTATGTACGATTTAGCGGCACCTAGCAGTGTAGTTGTGATCTGCAGACCTCTCCCCTTCAGTTCCAGAAACTATGCTGGCCTAGAAATGCATTATCAAATTTAGGATCTAATCTGGGCCATCGTCAATGTCACAACTGTGACGCATAAACAAAATGCCAAACCTCAGCTCTGAGACCACCAAAGCACACAGAGCCCTGATGCTGGTTGAGACAAGCTGGGCTAATACAAATTAAGAACTGCAAGATTAATTATTTTATATAATGTTTGAAAATACATACCTGTGTTTTATATGCACTGCATGGGTGTAACTGAAACCGGATCGCTGCAGTAAGGACTCAGCCTTACCAGGTGAGCTACCAGGCCCCTGCGATGCCCCATGTTATTAACTGCCTTGGTATTTTGCAAAAGCAAGACAGAGCTACCCTTGTACCTGTACGAATCATAGAAAAAGCATTCACAGTTGAACTTTTTCATTTTTTCCTTTTTTTTAGCCAAAAGGAGAACATATTTTAAGATAATATTTCAAGTTCATAAACAATTAGAAAGTAGAAGAAGGCTTGTATAGTTGTAACCAATTGTGGCATAGTACAAATGGTTCTTCTGATATTATTGCCTTCCTGTTACAGGTTTGTTTTTGGTTTTACTTGAGAATGCAAAGCGGCCATGGCACCACAATCACCACATCCTGAATGCTCAGCTGAGCATGCGTGTATGAGTGAATGTTTGTGGTTGCCCAATTCTGCAGAGCGGTATTAGCTACACTGTTTCCTCTCTTCTAAGAAAATTAAACACAGTGTGACATTCAAGCAACCATGTAACACAGAACACGTATGACAGAATTATACAACAAAGCCAGATGTCGGTAAAATGGTTTGCTAAACTGTTCAGTCTGACCACAACTTGTTCTGGCTCCCTCTCATATTTGTTGGGCTTTTTCAGCCTTTATTGTATAGAGACAGAGATGGGGAATGACATGCAGCAAAGGGCCGCAGGTCGGATTCAAACCCTGGGCCACTGCAGCAAGGACTGAGCCTTTGTACACGGGGCAGCTATCAACAAATAGACAAAGTTAGCATCTAGCTGGTGAATATGGTGGATAGCAGCTTAAGAGATACTTTCCTAAGAAGTTGGTATTGGCCCAAACAGATATGTTTGTCCCATCCATCCATAACCACTTATCCTCATCAAGGTCACTCGGAGCCTATCCCAGCTGGCATTGGGCGAGAGGCAGTGTACACCCTGGATATGTATGGATCTGACCAGCTAACCTTCCCCAATCATGTCGCCTCAGTTGCCCGGTCATGCCACGTTGCGTTTTACATCATCAGAAAAATCAGGCCTTACGTAATTCAACATGCTACTCAACTCCTGACACAAGCTGTAGTCATCTCAAGGCTAGATTGCTGTAATGGCCTCCTGACGGGCCTCCCAGCCTGCACAGTGAAATCCCTTCAGATGATCCAGAACGCAGTGACTCGTCTGGTCTACAACCGACCCAAAAGGTCACATGTTACACCGCTGCTCATCAAGCTCCACAGGCTACCTGTTGCAGCCTGCATTAAATTTAAATCGCTAATGCTTGCCTACAAAGTAATGCACCTGCCTACTTGAACGCCCTTATACAGACATGTTACCTCACGACCATTGCACTCCTCCAGTGAACGACGCCTGGCTCTGCCAGCTGTTCATTCAAGGGAATCCAGACTCTTCTCGTCTGTTGTTCCCCATTGGTGGAACACATTACCAGTTCAACATTTTCTAATTGGACCGTACCTTGATTGCTCCCTTTTCTGTAAGTCGCTTTGGATAAAAGCATCTGCTAAATGACTAAAAGTACATAGAGAGAGAGAATGGTTGACCTTTTAGAGGCAATTTTAGCGTCACCATTTAACCTACTAACCTGCATGCCATTTCAGTGTGTGACATTTGTGACATGGTAAATTGTTAATATTTCATTCTGTGTGTGTGTATTCGTATATGAGAGAGAGAGAGAGAGACAGAGAGAGAGAGACTGAGAGAGAGAGAGAAAGAGAGAGAGTGTGTGTGTGTGTGTGTGTGTGTGTGTGCAATACCACAGTAAAAATTTTGCCTAAAGTCCCAGGCTGGTTGGCCCCACCCAGTATGTAGGATTTAGTGGCACCTAGCAGTGTAGTTGTGGTCTGCAGACCTCTCCCCTTCAGTTCCAGAAACTATGCTGGCCTAGAAATGCATTATCAAATTTAGAATCTAATCTGGGCCATCGTCAGAGTCACAACTGTGACGCATAAACAAAATGCCAAACCTCAATTTGAAAACACCAAAGCACACAGAGCACTACCGCTGGTTGAGACAAGCTGGGCTAATGCAAATTAAGAACTGCAAGATGAATTATTATATATAATGTTTGAAAATGCTATAAAAAAATGTAATATGTAATATAAATGTAAATATTTTATATGCACTGCATGGATGTAACTGAAACCGGATCACTGCGGTAAGGACTCAGCCTTACCAGGTGAGCTACCAGGCCCCTGCGATGCCCCATGTTATTAACTACCTCAATTAATATAAGTTTAAAGACTCACATGTGAGAGATTTGTGGGTTTTAACATTAAAACTGCCTCCCGCAGCAAATATTTCTGAATGATCATTTCATCTGATGACTAAAAACAAAAGAAAATAAGAAATAAAATAGAAAATTGAGGGGGAAATTGCTTACTCATACTGTATGTAGGCATACACAACACACAAGGAAGAGCTATTTATAAAGTCAAGGGGAAGATCTATTTTTGTCCTTTACCTTTTCTCTGACATTTTTTTTTTGCCTTCGCTGAATAGCAAAAGACAAAGAAGCACACAGGAAATGGAGAGAGGGAGGG
The DNA here is from genome assembly GCA_023373845.1 of Nibea coibor. NCBI lineage: Eukaryota > Metazoa > Chordata > Actinopteri > Sciaenidae > Nibea > Nibea coibor. The sequence continues at coordinate 14,484,711 of CM041725.1, read as the reverse complement.
AGTATGACTTGCAGTAAAGGTCGCCCGCCGGAGTCGAAACACTGTGTGGCTATGTGGCCTGCACTGTAACAACCAAGATGCTCCTGGCTTTCCATCTTATTTGAATTTTGTGACAAGTGTGTGGTTCACCCATCAGGTGGAAAATACAATACCACACCGCTTCTCTCAGTTCCACACCTAACCTAATGGACTGCAGCATGGGAAGATATTGTCATCTTCCTACTACTACAACTACACACACACAAACACACACAGAGACAGACCACACAATTCCCATGTGTAAGCATAGCTGTTTTGACTGCAGCCATTTAAAGTACTTAAAAATGGCAGAAATACAGTTCAAAGAAGAAGAGCCACATGCCCAATGACACTAGCACCGAGTGTCGAGACCAGAGCACAACGCATTGCTACACGTGTAGATTTCTATCATCCTTACAACTCATTCACACGTGTTGTTTCGCTTATACTATACACAGCGTAAGTTATAAATGACTTTTGCATTCATGCACTCGATAGCTCAATCATAATGACAGCAATGGTGGGCCCCTATACTTTAGGTGAGGGGTGGGGAAAACCCATTACACTGTGGTTCGAGTAAACGTTGCACCGACCTCAGACAAGCTCCACTCTCAGCCCCTTCCCACAGCTGTAAAATGATGAGGCCGAGCTGTACTTTCTCTTTCCGCCTACACCGTTGTAAGCAACACTTGGTTTCATGCCTTTTTTTTTTTAAATCACACATCATTGTGTTAACTCCACCAAATGATGGAAACACGTTAACAGGAAGCCCCCCCAAGTCTTCCACCCAGTCAGCCCGAAGCCCACCATGTCACATGCAGAGCAGATGGAACATGGCGCCCGACAGAAAAAGTGAAAATGATGAAACTCTGTCAATGACACACCAGCCATGGTCATGGACATGAACTTAGAGTTTGGTTTAAGCAACTATTGTGTTGTTGGAGTCTGCGTTTCATTTGGTGGCCTTAAAGTATGCTTCCTGAGTGTGCCATTTAAAGGTTGTGTGTGGTTAGAGAGCAGCTCTGAGAGCACAGAGTGACACATAACAAGCGAGAGTGTTTTGTCTTTTAAACAATGTTTTGAAATCTCAATATAGATAAACTATATCCATCATCATTTACTATGTGCTGTACATCACCTCTATGGGTTGACAAAAGAGCATAAACAGTCTATAACTTAACACCACAAACTAATAAACAAAATGACTATTACTTAAAAAAAAAAGTACTTTAAAGTACTTAATATATTATATATCATCAATATTTGATATATAAGAGTGATGTTCATTGAATTTCATTGATGACAATACTTCCACTAATCCACTAACTAACTTCATGTGTATCTATACTGCTTTGGGTTGAGGTAGGATATAACCTTTACATAGTAAGTAAGAACTGTACTAAAGTTCACATATTAGATGAGTTTATCCATTCCCTGCCACTTTATGTGTCTACTTCAGTTTTTATTCTATTACAGTAATTTCACAACTGTGGTTATCCATTACTTTACAAATTTTAAAGATTTTACATAAAAAGCACATGATGGATTTTTTGCGATGGTATAAATTAAACTTCCAAACAGTAAATAAAATAGTTCAAATAAGCGTCACCTCAATACAGTAAAGTAAACTGTGTCAACTACACATGAATGTGTCCGTATTAATTATCAAATGATGCAACATGAAATAGTGTGACTGCACTGGCTAGTTTCACTATTGATACTTTAGGTGCATGCTGCTGATAACACTCACACACATTTGGTATTGTTTTCAAAATGGGATTTTTTTTTTTTTTTTTTTACTATTCTTAGAGTCTGTTATCGCTCTAGTAAGGCTCTAAATACTTTCTGCACCACTGGCTCTGTCCTCACTATTTTATAATCCTGCTGGAATTTTTTAGGACCTCCTCTAACTCAGGAATCTCTCCCATCTTTCACTTTACTAAGTAAGGCATTGCTTGTAGACTCAACTATGTAACCAAGGTGAATATCTGACATATCTGCATTTTTATGATGTTTTGACGATTAAACACAAAAAGATCCGATAAAGCGCAAGAGCAGCAGCTATTTAAAGGTTCTGCAGTACAGACTGGATCTTCTCTATACATGCACTTTCACAATAATGTATTCTGCAACGCATAATCACCACAATGTAGCCATTACGTGTGACCATTTTTATTCACTCTGTGTAAAAAAAGGCATTATTAAAATATTTACATCCATACAGAATAGAAAATAAACATCATATAATTGAAAATTATATAAGAATGTAAATGCAAATGTAATATATTTAATTCAGTCGAACGAGGTAAGGAATTTGCAGAAAATATGAAAACATTCACAGTCAGTGTAAATCAGTAGAAGTGGAAGATAAGTCCAGAGCTTTTAAATTTTGTTTCAATAGTGCTGTCTTTTTGTCTGCGGGTCCATATTGTGTCAGCGTCAGTATAAGTTAGCGCGTTTCTTTTGCCATTCCTTTCCATCTAGGAACGCCATGCTGGTCATTGCCCACACACTGGTGGGGTTGGAGCAGATTCTCTTGCCTTTCATCGTGGTAAATCTATTGAAAATCATGACAGAAAGTATACATTTAGTAACATGTTGCAACATTTCTGCAAAGAGAATATTTGATCCAAACTTTATAGAAATGATTAATGTTTTTCTTGAAATATAATGCATCACAGTGCACATAGACTAAACTGTACTAAACTCACAAGTTCCAAGGACATGCAAAGACATGCAGTGACAAACTATGTACAAGAAATAAAACAACACATCTGAACAGATCGGATGACTTACACCACTGCAGGTATCGGGCATGGCCTTTCATTTTGTTTGTAGTAACTCTTCAGGTTCTCGCGGTGGACTTGAGTGGTTGAATGCGATCGACAACAGCTGGCTACACCACCTTTGAATAAAGACACGAGGGTCCTTTGTTATCATTGTCAACTTTTTTCCACGATATAACATGAAATAAGACATATCATATGTGAAATATTAAATGAACAAAATAAAACACACACGTAAAAATCTTTAGATGTATCTTACCGTGAGCAGAAGCTGTGGACAGCAAGGTAGCTAGAAGGAAGAGTGAGACTAACATAGGACCTGTCATTGTGTCTGTGGCTAAAACCAATCTGATGTGTAGTCTGCACCGTGCAGCACTTATAAACCCACCCGCTCAGTCAGTTCATTCATTTAAGGCAGCTGCAAGTTGAGCTGCACCCACACGGCTGGAAAGTACTATATATTTATAACCACCTACAGTAGCTCACCCAAGTGGTCCTGGACCCTCCACTCACTCATTACTTGTGGTCTGAGGGTGTCAATAGGTTTTCCACTGCTAGATGTGGTCTTTGCATGTAGTTATAATATTTATAATTCAAATGAGTATATGGAAAATATGTGTAATAGCTGTAACAGGATGTCCAACGAATGATCTTGATCATTATGGTCGGTCAAAATGATGAAAACAGTGAGTGAAACTTTCTGCTTCACTACATTCATTATAAAGGGATATAAATATAAATCAAAGCACTTTTCTACACACAGACCAGTTTTTTATTTGTTGTTGTTGCATCGTATGGATGACAGGTTCATTCTTTGTTTTTTAGGTTTGGTGTAAATAAAAATAGATGTACATCTTTTCAAACAGGATACACACAAAGGGAAACCTTTTTGAGTAACTGCAAAGGTTCATTTCCACGGGTCAGTTGACTCCCTTTTATGTCTTAGACAGAAGCTTTCTTCTGTTTTTAAGGTTTTTGAGGTGAGCTGAGACGCTGGCACACTCATTTCTGTCGACCACAGTAGGAGACAAAACATACCCTTTGTGTCGCTCTCATTGCATCTGCAGGCACAAACACACGCACTTACACAGAGGATGGACCAAACCAGGTTGTTTTGTTTCACAGAGAATGATATGCACTCACCTGTTCTTTCATGCATGACATACATAACAGCAGAGACACTATCCTCATTTGAAAGCTTTGACTTGGTTTATCTCCAGATAGCTACCAGACAGTTGTGCATTTCAGCTATTTAGATTAGAGTTATTGTAATACTTGTGTGGACACGTGGTGAATAATAATCTCAAAACGCAAACAACTCCCCAACATAATATCAGAAGGATCCTCATTCCTCAAAAAAACATGAGAACAAAGAAAGCTCATTGACTCATTACTTACCACCACTAAAATAATGGCTGTAAGGAAGACCAACCTCTGTAACCCTGTCTTATACCACAGTATGAATATAATCATTTATACAATATTATGTAACCTACATACATTTTTTTTTTTACAACGAATACTTTACACGAGAGGGTTGCAGTTTTCCTCAATGCGCAACAGAGGGCGTTAGCTCGTGCGTCTGCCGTTTGGGCAGGTAACATTAAAGATGGAGGAAAGCTAGCTACAAGAAGTAAAAGTTGCTATTTTTGTTTGATATTTCACGTCAAAGTTAACCAGGAACAAGTGTATTGTGTTTTGGGAAGCTGTGGTTCATTAAAACATTTTTAGGAAGATTCAAATTTATCAAGTTTTATTTTTCTTTGTGAAAACCAGGTGAGTGTGTTTTCCATGCTAATGTTAGCTCACCACAATGTTAGCTTGTTAGCTGCTAGCCAAGAGGCGTAGCAGGCGTTGTTAAAGACTAAATTGTGATTAATGCTTCAGTTTGTGGCATGTTAGTTTAGTCGTAGTCATTTTTTTTTTAATGCTGCTACATTTTATTTGTCATTGAATATTCATACCAGTAAACATGGACAATGGCTGTACCTTATATTGTCTCTTATGTAGGTTGTTCATGGTCAGACTCTGGGAGAGATGCTACAACATTACATGAAGGAGGGACACAGGACTCTATGGATTCTTCATTTGGACTTCGGGTAAGATTTAAAAACTGTATGTGACCCCTAAAATTATCTACAATTATGTGGTAAACTAAAAGGGATGTTAATAAGTGGATGTTAACATTAACATGACTCTGACCAGGACAGGGGACTGTTTTATGACATTTTAAGGCCTTTGCATTTATTTTATTGAAGAGAGTCTAAAGCGGGGCTGTGTAGGGTGATATCAGATGAGGTACTTGAAAATGAGTGCATTTATCATGCGTTCAAACGCCTAAAACAACATGCGTTTATGTTCATTTGACAAGTGCCTCCAGCGTCCGTGAGGTTTATGACCCTTGTCTGTCAAAGACAAAGTGTAATCAGTGCAGTGTTGCTACAAAACCACTAAATCTCTGCGAACTTTGTTTTCTTTTTACCCTTACTGTGACCATTTTCCTTAAGGCAGCTGTAATCATGGTTGTTAACAGCCAGTTTAGCAAAGTTGGTGACTATCTGGTGAATATTTGGAGTATTTAGCAGATAGAAAGCCAGATATTTCCCTCAGGAGTTAGTAGAGACCTAAAGAGAGTGAAATGAGTGAACATTGGACTTTCACTCTCATCTGGCAGACACATACACAACTAAAACGAGGAACTCGTCTCTCCTGCAGCCTCCACGTCTCTGTAGAAGTTATCCCATCGTCAATAAGCACTGATGGAGCCGTCGCTCCATTGCTTTTAAAAATGACAATGTACGGGGAACGTTGTTAATGGATTCATTATGTTTAGTTGACTCTGTCCACAATGACAGTCTGTTATTATGACTTGTCCTATAGTTGCGCTCCAGAGTGCTGAGGGCTAAGATTGTTCTACCAAGTATTGTTTCATCGTCATTTGGCAGTAAGCAGGAGCCCATAAACATAACGATATAAGAGAAGTCATAACCCAGTGCGGCAGTGTGCCTGGATTGTTAAATTTGATGATGGGTCACACAGGTCACACAGTCTTAATCTGACTTAGTTTGTCCGATTAACGGCCTCTGACATAAGATGGAAAACTCATGTATGAGTTGCGTAAAAAAGGAGAACTTTCTTCAGCTCACCATTCAGAAATTGCATAGCGTGTTTCACAATTTTATCTTCATTTTATTGTAACCAATCACACTGTCCATGCTTCCTTCCTCATTCCAAGCATCACTTCTGCTTTTCATTGACAAGGAATTTTACTGTTTCGGTCAAACACACACATATCCAGTAAAGTCTGCCTCCAATATCAGCTGACACAGCTAACAGTCTACTGACAAGACTATGTTTCAAGATGCATTAATACAGATTATTTACATTTCAGATTATTAGAACAGGTAAATATTAAATCTCTGATGATTTTCTGATAAGTGGAACTATTTTTATGGTGGATTGTATCTCAAGTGTCACTATGTTGACGTCTGAAAGGGCAGTTTGATGGGATATAAACTTTAAAAGTGACGCAACTTCAAAGGTGGGAAAGTGCAGGCGTCAGTGCCAATTTTCTGGAGCTGTCTTGTTTAATGATGAAACACTTTATATCCAAGCAGTTGGTAGGGGTTGTTGATTGAAGACAACAGATAATATTTTCTCACCCGGTGCTGAGATTTATGAACTGTTTTACATAAGAATAGGCCTATACGATTTCTTCATAAGGCTGTTTATTCCCATGAGTAACTATCTCAGTTCTCTCTGTTGTAGCATGCACAAAATTACTCCACTGAGACTGAACTATGCAACGACTTTCTTTCTTTTCTTAGTTATCAGCAGATCTTATTCTTTGGCATAGCGGACATCCCTTTCAACCGTGCATGCTTCTGCAAAATGAAGCAAAAACAGTATAACTTCCTTAGAGGGCACAGGGGCATGACTTTACTGAGAAATTAAGCTTTTGGATTTGTCATCAAATCATTAAAAAGTCTGAGATGACAAGTTCTGCTTTTTTCTCTCTTTTTGGTTTTCCTGTTAAGAGACTTGACATTGAAACTCACACCACATGAATCCCCACGTCCCTGTAGTATTTTGGTGCAAGACTTTTTAAACATTTTATCATTTCATTCATTGAAGACACAGAAACACGATCACCGATGCTCGTTGCATCTGATGTGGCGTTCAGGTTTGTGTGGTAGGGTAGGCTACATACCCTGATAGCCTTACCTTTTCATTTGAGCCGGTTCGGAGGTGAGGTGCCGGAGATTTGTTCCAGTTATGCCGTTTGTATGGATCATTAATACAGTCTGTCTATAGTAAGTGATGTTTAATAGATATAATTGTATTATACCACGTAATAAAATGCATGAATGGTTATTTAAAGCAAATCCTGTATAAGCCAGACAGAGCAAATTAATTTGCTTTTTGAACCAACTCGTGTCTTGTGGGACGTAACTGGCAGCTTTGTTTTACTGGCAACAGCAAACTCGATTCTTCTTTCTCTTTCTGGCAGCTCTTTGGCTTTTGGCAGCTTCTTATAAATCTGCAAGTAAACTGAAGTGGAAATAAACTCTCCTCATTTAGTTTGTGCTAAATCAGACAATCAGTATATCGAGGAACACATTTGCACTGTTTAGATTGTCTGAACCATTTTAAGGCCTCCTCAGACAAGTTCAGGCTTGTAACTAAAATGACGGAAGTATGACTAAATTTGGGTTGAGGATGCTCGGACATTTGCGGTGGCCTTAGGATCTCCTTCCTTCCCCTTTTTCTTGGTCTGGCACTGGCCATGACGACTACCCACAGAGAAAGAGAAACGGATGACACGTTGGCAACAGAGACAGGCATATGACTTTGCTTTTACATTATCACTGAACTCATTATCAGCAGGATTTATACCTAAATACAGTTATTAATCCTCATGCCGAGATCATCATTAACGAGAAAATTACTAATACAAAATAATATGCATGCCCGTCTATCTGTTCCCTTTTCTAGCTTACCTTGTTCAGGGCCCTGGGGATTGGAGTGTATCCCAGTATGCAGTGTGAGAAGCTGGGGACTGCCTGGACAGGATGTTTATCACACAGCAACAGATTTATACATATAAGTTAGGTCTCTGTCCAAATGTAGCCCAAAGTGACACTTTAAGGAAAATCAGCTAAAGAAAATGACAATTAATGTATGTTATGTATGATAAACTAAGCTGAGGGCACTAATTTCCCAGTCTGGTGTCATTAAACCGTCGCAGAAGAAGAGTGTCAAACAACATGATGTTTGTTTTACGCGTTAATTTCCTTATTGTTCCCCACAATGGCGCTATTTTCTGTCTCTCTGGTGGAGCTGATGCTCTGTGGACGTCATGATTTATTTGCTATGTTTGTTTTATAGATAAAACAGCTTTTCCACCTCAAACAAGAGGAAAAACTTTTCTGTTTCAAACTCCTCACAGTATACATCCAAGAATATTAGAGAAGGGTGAACATGCTGAAAATTGGCTACACAGTGGGATTAAAGCAGGTTTATTAGTTTATTTGTATGTTAATATATTTGATTAACTATTAAGTTAGTCATTGCTAACAGAAAAGAAGTGCTATAAGAAATGGAATATGAGTCCTGCAGACAGTATTATTACAGTAGCTGCAATATCTTTGTCAGCTCAGCAATGACATGATGAAATCACAAAAAAGGGAACCGATAGACTAGTGACACCCAAGTGCGTCCTTTCCGTTGCTGAGGGGCGATCCATTCGGTCACTTTGCCATGGTTCCTCTTTTTGTGGTATAAAACCTAGAGGTCTGGTCCAAGGAGATCAGTAGTCTGCAGCTCCCAGAACCAACGTTCAGCTTCTGCAAAGAACCTCTGAAACATCTCACGCAGTAACCATGCAGCTGTGCATCAGAAGACTGGTATGCCTGGCTCTCCTCGTCGGGGTTCTGGCTTTGGGAGCAACAGCTACTGGTAAGTCACCTCTCAGAGATCCTGCACCATGTTGCAGTAGTCTGCTCCAAGACAGCTAGAATCCACATGAGAACTTGTATCCTGCTATGCATATTTAAAACGTTTGACTTTTGATGAAAACGTAGGCCAGCGCCATGTGTACTTATTCAGATTTGATGTTGCAAATCAAAAGGTTGTCAGCGCCTAACATTTGTTTGTTTCTCTGAACAGAAATGAAGATTGTGAAGTGCTGCACTGAGGTCAGTGTCATGAATGTCACTGCTCCCATCTTGGGCTACAGGATCCAGAGGAAGAACCTCCCATGTGTCCGTGCTGTCATGTAAGAATTACATCTGTATTGCATTAGACAGAGTGACAAGCATTAGTATATGTTGGAATTATTGATTTAAAAAAATGTTTTGGTGATTGTGGCTGACATTTTTTTATTTTTCTAACCAGATTTGAGACCACAGAGGGAGAAGTTTGCAGCCACTGGAAACAGGACTGGGTGTTTGAAAAGATCAAGGAGCTAGAGTGAGTAGGCCTTTGTCATCTCAGCCGGCATTGACCATTTTTGCTAGTTTGGTGTATCATGAATGTTCGGGTGCTACACAAACTTATTTTAACTGTTATCTCTTCTTTGTGTCTTTTGCAGGCAGGCGCGCAGAGCAAAGAAGAGCACTACTTCTGCTCCTACCTCTCAAACCACCACCGTTTAGAAAGCATTCCTGACCAGCGCGAATATCTGTAGCCTTGGATTAATTTAAAATATTTAAAATGTTTTAAATGCTTTCTAATGTAATATTTAATATTTATTGTCTTTTGTATTTATGTCCTTCAATTTTTCATTGTGTGTCTGTGTGTTCAGTTAACATAAGGCTTATATAATGTCTGCTGTTCGTAAAGTAAAAATAAATATTCTTGTCCTCTATCCACACCCGTCTTTGTTATTTCTTGATATTGGAAGTTAAAAGTAGCTGCGTTAATCAAATCACCACCCAGACATGATGAAGCTGACAGAGGCACAGTATTGTACAGATCGACTCTGCCATCTAGTGGCAACGTGAAATTACTTCAGGACAGTTGAGGCCGAGAAGAGCGTGTCATTGAGGGAGTCACCTTGTCTGACTGGAGCACCAACCCCTTGGGGTGTTGATCTGAAATAGCACGAGAGACTGCCTCCCTGCCAGTCATGTCATGCATTTGCATGAGCCTGGGGTGGGCAGGACAGCTCATGGAAAAGTTTTCAGACACCTTCCAGCAGATGTGCTGGGAGCATCCTTTTCTCAGTACACCCGGCACACATGTCACACTACTTGAACATACACCATGCACAGCAGCAGTCTCTAGTTTACACAGGTTCTCTCAGCTATTGTTTGGGAGGTGTACCTTTGAATGATGTGAAGGGACTTCCCTTTCCAGAATGATGCGTTATAGGACTGGTTTAAACCACTTACTGCCCTTTAATCACTGTTGAAAATGAATTTTAACAACAAGTTAGCCATAGCTACATTGAACATGACTCACCTTAGAGAGACAGTGTCATAGTTTGATTAAATAAATGTGGACAACAGTGTTGGGGTATTATGAAGTAAGTTTATTGGTTTATAAGAATTGCTATTTTCATATTTCAGCACATTAACTTGATTAAACAAGGGATTAATTGCAGGATATAAGACAGTATAGTTACAGCGTGATTTAAAAACAGAGACCTAAACATTCACTAAGCGGCTAAGCGCATAATCTGATTAATCAGTGATCTAAAAGCTGTTCTTTTCAGGTTCCCCTTAAGTTGTGATTAAATGGAGTATTAGAGCTGAAGCTGCCTATGTTTAACCAAATAAAAAGTAATTAGCATTTCTTTGCCTTTTCAGAGATAATATCCCCACCATGACAGGAGTGCAGTAAGTTCAGTTGCTCCGAAACGCTCCCTCAAATTGTCGTTCCCGTAACACAAATCATTTTACTCTGAGGCAACAGCCTGGTTTTTGCTAATCGAAACTTTCAGTGCTGTTTGGGTAGGTCTCTGTGGTGCTGAGGAAAGATCCACTTCCATCGTTAAAGGCATGCGTCACACCTTTCTTTGTGTGAGTTTCACCTACAGCAGAGCCGTCCTTGGACATCTTGGACAGTTTGGAACTATAAAGAAGAGAGCAGTTTTTACCCACAGTGCCCCAAAAATAAAACACTCTTCTCCTGATTTTAAGGTCCATAAACAGAAAGTAATTGGTATTTAAAAGTGAGTAGGAGTCTCATACCTGAGTGATTTCAGAATATTCTTCACCCACTTGTCGTTCGGATTCACACAAATCTCTAGCTTCCGAACCGTGAAGAAACTGCAATAGTGAGACACATTATCAGTCACACATACAAAGATATTGTATAGTATATATCAGTTATTGCTGTTTGAGCAGGGAGTGATATTTATTGTTTGGCTAGAAGGCTTCTTCAGATCAATATGTATATAAAATATAAATGTATAATGTTTAGATAATAGTGGATATTTGATAGCTGAGTTTCCAGTTGGAATGATTATTACTTATTTTGAGGAATGTAAGAGGTTTTATACAAAAACATTGTTTTTAACAAAATAAGTTTCCCAAATGAGTCGGTGTTTTGTGTTGTTTTGTCGTAACACAACGTAGTCTAAAATATTTGATCAAAAAATAAACAGTTATGAAGGGTTCAGTTCCAGGTTTCAGTCAGTAATCAAGCTTTGATAGCCAGTTTTGTAATTGGATTGAGTTTTTGACAGCTTGTGCAGAAAAAAAATTCTTTTGAAGATTTTAAAATGAATCCAACAAAAAAGCTCTGTTAGTCTTCGTGAACCCTTTGAAATGCAATGACAATGGTATTTAAATATCGTAGGCAGTGGTTCAGATTGGGCTTCTCGTGGTTTCATAGGAGAGAGTCTTACATGATCGCCTTGATGCGACAGTTTTCCCAGGGAGTTTGTTCTCTGTAGCCCTTTATGCTCTGGGGGGGTATCGGCTTCCTGTGGTATCTGGTACAACAGGATTTGCTCCACGGGGAACCTACTGGACACATGATTAATCAGTTAATTTTACAGTACTAATATGATTTTTACTGTCTTTTAATCTAATTCATGAACTGTCAAATGTGATAAACTTACGGGCAGCTGGAGCCGGAGTGAGCAGGCCGAGTAGGAGGCACAGGAGACCGGTTGTCACGGTGAGCATACCTCTGGGAGCCATGTTGACGGCGTGAAGAACCAGCAGTAACTAAATACATAACCCTGGCATACATATATATATATATGCACTTTGATTTTTTTTTTTAACCTGTGGCTCTTAAATTGAGGACAGGAAATCCGCTATTGCATCATGACAGTCAAAGTTGCAGACATTGCGCTTTGATCACAAATTAAGCCTCGGCTGTGTGTTGCGTGGGACTGTGGGGCCTGTGAGAGTATTACTATGGAACGGATGCGTTAGGTTTATATTGTCTCCTTGGGCCCTCATCTATATTTATACTTTCTGGGTTAATAATCATGCTGTGAAACTCGTCATATACAGAACAGCAGATTTTAATCGTCACACATTCCTCGCTTCATTTAGATTTCTCCAATCTATTGCTACATATATAGCTCTCAGTGCATATGCATGCATAATTATACTTACAAAGGAATTTGTTAGACAGAATATTGCCTTATCTTGCTTCATATGTATTCCAGTGTTGACGGAAGTGACTGTAATATCCATTGTCATAGATCGACATTGTAACTTAACGCTGGGTTCTGGGTGTTTTACATAATCAGCAATCTTGAGATTGTTTTGTGGTGAGACCTGATCGAGTATGAAAGGCTTGTCAAATTCCCCCCTCCTCGTTAGCATGACCTATTTAGTCTGCAGAAAGCTGACAACTCCAAATCGAGCTCAGCTGACCTAGATAGGCACAACATCTTCCACTTGTAAACATTTCATAGCGTACTGTACGTCTCAAAAAAAATACACGTACGAAGCTGTAAATGATTAATTGTAAATATCCACACGGCCTACACAGTAAAATACTGTGAAAGCTGCATTCATGAATGAATTCATGAATGCTGTACAGTCACCATGAGTTCACTGTTACGCCATTTACACCACATACAGTACAGCGAGCGATTGTATCTTCAGACTGATACTCAACAGATCCTTGAATGACAAATTTTTTTTCAACCTTCCTTTCACGAGGCATCAAAACAAAAGACTAGGGCCAGTATAGCCGCTGCTGGAGATTCACTGTGATTCACAGATTCACCGAGTCTCTTGCTCAAGGGCGCTGTAGAAGCACAGGTGATGGCTGTCAGAGCGTGAAGGCCTTGTTGCCAGTCGAACGAGCCTCCCAAGTAAATGAAATGTTGCTGTGATTAATAAGCGTGTGCATGCCAGGAATTTGTTGAATTTTCATCTCCTCCAGATATTAGCTGCAATGACTCATCTTCACAGTTAACTTTCCTGCCTTATAAATGAATGCATCTTTGAGGAATCCGCTAGAATTAATTAGACAAGAAGGAGACGAGCTGCTGTTGTGTCGACGTTTATGTCATGCATGATCTCTGAGTGTCATACGGAAGCACACTTTGGTACGTGCCATGCGCTGTGCAGATATATTTTAGCCAGATTAGAGTATTTATGTCAAGTCCATACGGATATTACACTTGTTACACTTTGTCCGTTAGATCTTAGACGTCACCTTGTCTGATCTAGGAGGCTGAAATTACTTTTGACTGTCGTTTGGCGACAGTTTCAGAGATCATGACTCATTATGTTCCCGCGATGACTTGCCCGACTTGTGCCCTCCTTGAAACCTCCTCTCTCCTCCCACTTAACAGTCCGGCCTACACGTCTCAATTTAGCACACCGCATCACACACTCATGCCACATTTATTTGATGGTGTCCACCAGCAGTTTTTTTTTTTCTACCTACACCCATAGGGGGGCAGTGTTGGTATGGGCCGCTGATGGATGTCAAGCGAGACATGATAAATGAACGTGTAGTGAAAGTCCCACACAGCCTGAATGTGTGTCATAAGAACAAAAAGCTTTTCATATGTGAAATGCAAATCAGGCTTCTTTTTTTTTTTCCACATCACAAACTGTAGATTGTTCCAAAACCGCTATATAGTAAAGTCATTCAGCAACAGAGAAGCAGTAAATTTAAGTTTCCACACGTTCAGGAACAGTTCATATTCTGGCTTCTCATCCATCCTCCGTGTTTGCACATGTCTGTACGACCTATTGCTAGTACTGATAAAGGGAAAGGTAATGTGATAAACTGGACAATCGTCTGTGTGACAGCCTAATCCCTGCTAATCCTCCATAAAACACAGCCTCTTATCATCTTCCTGAGTCAAACACACACACAAACGCAGACACACGCTTTCCTGTGAGGTTAAAGCCCTGTTTCAGATGATTATTCACATTATTGATTCATTTACAGTTCTTTGATCGTACAGTTCATCATCTTAGAGCTGAAACAGTAAGTCCGTTGATCGATTATTCATTTCAAATTCAGAAAACATTCTGATAATCTATTGATAATCTAACACTGAACACAGAATATTTCTCCTACTCTTGGTCCAAACACGATGAACATGGTAAAAAATAATTAGCTGCAGCCATAAATCATTCACTGTTTTGATGATTTTAGTACTTAAATAAATAAAATGTAGTATTGACATTCAGTCCAAAGAAGATGGCTGAAAAGAATTCATACTTTAAAAATGCATTTCAAGTCACAAAAATGATTGATTTTTTTTTTTTTGTGTGTGTGTGTGTGTGTCTTGTAACACACCGTAAACACAACATTGATAAATTATCGCCCTATCATTCTGATTGGTTGATGTGTTAGCAAACACTTTCCTGTTACACATCCAGCCTCATTAACATTCCTTCAAAACGCTCCCTCGAGCTGTGAGGAAATGCAGAGTTAGTGATAATTCTCTGTTGGTTCGTCACTACGAGCGACCGCTTCGACATCAGACAGCCATCCCATTGTTAATTTGCGAACAATCGTTAGCACCGTTCGTTCATATAGTCTTATTTGGCTGTTCTGTTTACGGATTAATCCGTTAATCAACTAATCGTCTCAGCGCTACTTCACAAGAAACTCCTTACAGCCTCTCGCGCTTTGTTTTTCCTGTTTGCAGAAGCCACTGCTTCATGATCAAAGGCGAACATGCAGACATTTTCTTATTATGCCGTTATTTTGGCGATTGCAAAATTTTGGCCAGTGTGTTTGCTCGAGGGTGGGTGTGAAACAGACTTTTTCTCTTCCTGGGCCCCCTCCCTCCTCCTCCTCCTCCTCCTCCCTCTTTTTTGGACTCACACTGGTGGACCGAGCGCAAGAAAAGAGGGAATGGGAGGAGAGAGGAGGGTGAGTGAGGGTAAAGAGAGGGGGTCACCATTGAGTTGTCCACCCACACACGGCCCCCTCTGGTCACCTGCGTGGGTTCGGGCTCAAAGGAAGGCGAGGAAGCACGCACACACACGGGCACACAAACACACACGAAAAGAACAAAAAGACGACAGCACTCTAACCCCAAACGTCAAATGTGGCAAAAGGAGCTTGGAATAAAAAAACGTTTTAGATTAGCAAGAAACTTCCTCAGAACCACAGAAAGGGTCATTGTCAGTATCCTTAAAAGCACTTCACAAAAGAGGAGAGTTTAGGAGGCGAGGGAGGCAGCACAGAGATGCAAAAGCACTTGGCTGTGACATGATCTTCAAAAAAAAAAAAAAAAAAGGCCTAGTTTATCATAATTAACATTGTTCCAGACTGTCACACCCGTGAGGAACGGAAAACAATGCACTCTTCGATATTTTACTGAGGATTGTGGTAAATTACTTGATGTATAATTATGTGAGCCCGGCAGATTCTGTCCTCACCGTCTCCTCCTACATCCCATCTGCCCTGCGTGTCCAGAGTGTGGGTGACTGAAGTAGCTGCAGGGGGGATGAGGAATTATTGTGGAAAAATTCTAAGAAAACTTGTGATGTAACAGTCTGAGTTGCACTTCTGCTGTTCAAGCCGACTCTGTAACATCCACGGCCTCCAACAGAATGAGTAGTAGAAGATGAAAAGAGGAGAAAATATAGAATTACAGGACCTCCGTGACATTAGGAAGCGCCCAGAGGTATTTCAGTCTGGCAGAACTTACTCCCGGCCAGGGAGACTCCGGAGGATACAGTGAGCCAGAGGAGGTGAGGAGAACAGAGGGGAAGAGTGCTGGAGTGGTAGAAAGAGGAGTATTTTTAGGGTGGTCTGTTATCTGCAGAGACGAGGGCATGCGGTATCACAGCCGGGTCACATCGCTGAGGGGGGAAACAGCGCGGGCTCTCCGCCGAGACGGCAGATAAGGAGGATCAGAACAATGTGATTTCTCTCTGTTTCTCAAACAGATGCCGTGCGTGGCCAGGCAGGCACACGTGCACACCGTTGTTAACCACATCCACAGGAAGACACACTGCAGCTTCGCGCTCACAGTTTCTTCTCGCAGATACTCAGAAACCCCTCAGACGTGTTAAAAGATCACGTCAGAATGGAGCCTCGGTGCTCGGCAGGTGACCCGAGAGTGTGTTTTTGCTCTTTTGACTGACAGACAATGCCGACGTTATCCTAATATCTCTTCACTCAACTGTTTATCTCTGTCCCTCTTGCACTCCCTCCCTCCCTCTCTCTCGCTTTCTGTCTCTCCTCTATTGTCGCCCTCTGAAGATGTAAATGCCAGCAGAACAGATGGATGGAGAGAACATCTCATCACTCTGACACCGTGTTTATGCAATCGCACACAAACACGCTGCACAAACACACACATATACGCTCCGACAGCAAGATGCTGATGGAGATTTCCTCAGTCATCAAAGTGAGCGCGCGATGCATGGCATGCGCACGCACACACACACACAGACTTTTGGTGTTTTGATGGTTTTGATGAAACCTTCTGTTCGCTTCTTCCTTTGTTTATACTGAACGCGCGCGCATAAACACGGACACACATCCGCGCGCATGAATCGAGTAATTTGCCAGACTAGCAGCTGTTATGGAGAGAACTGGGTACTAACGAAACGCCTCTGACATGCTAATGACGCTTTGTCGACCCGAGGAGTTCAACCACACATACTCACACCCCGCGGATTTAGAAAATCTGACCATTATCTGTCATATAACCAGAGAATACCAGTCATTTGAATACTAAATGGTCTCAGCTCCCAGTACGATGCGAGCAGGACTGCAAGCCAAATGAAACCTCGCTCCAGGAATATCTTAGCAAGGCTTTGAGGGAAGATCCTTTTTCAACACCCAACACCAGCCCCCCTTTTTTCTCTCTCTCTCTCTCTCTTACCACCGCCACCCACCCACCCAATCAAATCCTCACTGGCAGTGCGCTGCTCCTCATCTCTCTTCTCTGCTTCTTTTGTTCATCTCTCTCTGCCGCCCACACACCTACCGTCCCCCGGGCTTTTCTCTTTACACTCTCGCACACATGCACGCATTTACATTTGGCTACTTTGTATGTACTTTGCTTTATTTCTTCCTGTCCCTTCCATTCTCTTTATCATTCTTAGACACATACGTACGCGTACGGCAAGTCTACACGTGCACACATGCAAACAACAACAGTCACGGGCTATATTTAGGGTTCTACAATACAGATGTGTGGGTGAGCAGCCATCTGGGGCCCCAAACAGAACACAAAGTGAGTGTGTGTTTGTGTGCGTGTATGTAGGTGTGTGTTTGTGCGGCCTATGGGGTAAGGGGCAAACTTAAAGTAGGGGTTTGAAGCTGGGGGCCTGTTGTGGAAACCCCCTCCAGAGAGCTGGGAATCTCAGGGGAGAGTGGGAAAAACATCCCGACGGTCATCAATCAAAACTTCGGTGACACAAATGACCAGAAACAACGGAACGTTCTTCATCCATGTCAGTGTGTCACCTCCGCCCCAAAGGCATGTCCCACCCACCTGCGCCGCTGCCCCATAGGCCCTCGCCGTACGCCGGCCAACGCGATTGGCCCGCCGCTCCCCGGGCGAAATCGTGATCCCCTCTCGGCTAATTGGGTCTTTGTGATTGCGCAGTCTGTCGTGGCGCTCGGGGAGAATGAAACGTGAAAAACGTATTATGGTGGATGGGGGAAGAGTGGCAGGTCGAAGCGGGGAGATCGTTTTTGGCGTCTCAGTGTGCCAGATGCTCTTCCTGGGTCCATTATGATGCCTTACAGGGGATCGAGATGGTTTCGGCGTAGCAACTGCGAAGACACAAAGCGAGATGGAGACCGGCCCGAGATGGAGACACACACAAGCACATACATGCAAATGCAGGCTCACACATACAGTCCTCCGTTTAAAGACTTGAAATCAATGGAACACTTGCTATCCGTGTGTCTCTGTTGGTCGAGCTCCACGCATGGTCTCAGAACCTTGCGTGGAGCTCCTCTCTGTTTCATCTTTTGTGCTTGAAATGTACAACAGATCGGGTAAAACTCCACTGGATCAATGTAAATGAAAGTATTTACTTCCTCTGTTTACTTCTTCAAGCTGTGCCTCCATCAAGAGTGATTGTTCACCAGAGTCTTTGAGAGAAGGGAGAGCGTAGGAGGACGGGTCATGAGCCTGCTCTTTGTTCGCTTCATCACGCTTCTACACGAGGCCAAAGACCTGCTCCTTTTCCTTTATAGCCACCTCATTCAAGACTGAATCTGCTCCTATTTCTATGTCCATACTTATCAATGAAAATGATAAAACTGTAGCTAACAGGGGGAGGAATGATTACCTTCATCTTAGCTTTAAAACAACCAACGACCCACAAAAAAAAAAAAAAAAAAAAATCCCCAAGCAGTCACTGGGTTTCTCCTCCTTTTCTCAGCAGCCATCAACAGGTGGCGCTGCAGTCACACTCTTCTGTGGGACAAAGAGCCTCCAACAGCCTCAGTTGCCATGAAAGCAACCAAATTCAGCCCTTCCTCAGGAAACTGTGACACATTCATGTTTTGGTATTCATGTGACAGGCTGTGATTTTTTTTTTTTTTTTTTTTTTTAAGCAGCATAACATGATGATGTGACGTTTAGTGACTCCATGTCTGCTGGCACCCTTCAGGGTTATCACTCCTAAATGTCACTTCTGACGTGTGGCAGGGCACCGTCCAAAGGAGTTGTGCATTGGTTAACTTTATTTATCTTTAGACTGGCGGTCTCACAGTGGAGACTGGGCCATATCTGCTATTGTTCTGAGAGATCAGTGAGCGATTAAAGGGAAATGTCAGCATTATTTTATTTATTTTAAACTATTACAGTCGGTTAATAAGCAGGGAAGTGTTCTGTTACTTCACCTACTACATCTTTGTCCCCTGTTTTTAATCCCTAGAGCCTAAAAAGAAGTCTACAAATTAAGATCCACCATTTCAGTCTGAAATCTTTTTCTAGATAAATAGACAGTAGAGATGAAACACTGAGGCTCACATGGACCACACTACTGTATGTCATTTGGCTCATGTCATTTGAATTACCATTAAGGGAAGCATCTGAGTGTAAGAGACCGCCCCAGTATCCGCTGCTGCATCCAACTCGCTTTCACACTTGGGTTCATTCACACACACTTTTCCCACCGGGATGGAGCCGCTTCAGCCAGCGCGCAGAGCCAACGGGGAACACACACGCTTTCACGGGGCACACATGGCTGCAAATTTACGGCGAATATTCTCCGCGTTCATCTGGATAATTACGCTAGTTTCAAGTTCGAGGACGAGGATTTATCCGCCCAACGAAGGTGAGTACGTACGGGGGGGGGAATCGGTCCGAGCTGCGCGACACATTCCGGGCTATCCGCTCCTGCACGCTGGGAGACTCCGCTTCCGTGCGCACCGCTCCGTGCGCGTCCTAGTGGTAAAGAGCAGGGTGAAGATAAAAATATATACATATATATGAAACTTGAACGAAAAAAGTTGGATTTATGGAGAAATCGCACACTTGTTATTTTTCCAGCTCTCTCGTGGAGTTGTTCCCCCCCTGAGGAGTTCAGCTGCGTTTTCTCTCTTTCCAGTGCTGAGACGAAAATCTTTTGTTTCTTGGATATTTCCACTGTAGCGCACACTGTAGTGCACAGTTTACTGTGAAAGATCTCTCATTCATGAACTGCTCAACCTTGACACTTTATGGCTGTTTTTCTTGAATGCATAAATAAGGTTTGACGCCTGTAAATCAGTGCTAGAATATGACATTATAGAGACACCGTCTGATAGGTTGTAATGGAAGTAATAATTATCACTACTAAAAGTAGTTATATACTAGAGCGAATGAGGTGTGGTAAACATCCTGCTAATTCCATATTCGTCATGAGCTCAGCAGTCATTTATTTAGAGGCGATCTTGTGGTGTGGATACTCATCCAAGAGCAAAAATGGAAGAAATTTCTCACGGATATTTCATTTATTTATTTTATTGAAGCAACTGTAGGCTTTTTGCCCTAAAACCACCTGCATGTGTGTGTGTGTGTGCATTTTAGTGACCCTGCTGGATACCAGGACAGTGCCAGGAGAGCTGAAATGGGCAGCCAGTCCTTCAGAGGGAGGGGTGAGTGGGAGCTCTGATTTTTTTTTATTATTATTATTTATTTATTTTACAGATACACTGTTTACAACCTGTTCTCTCTCTCTCTCTGGTAAACACACTTCATCTCCAACTCGCACACACTTGCGCGCACTTGTCTCGGGCCTGGAAGCTGTAAAGAATCGTCCCACAGATTTTGAAATGTGCTGTTGTTCACCAAGCCTAAGTGCTAATATGAGACTGCTGGCGTCGTGTTTGGCACACGAGAAGGCATAAACCAGCTTGGTGGTGGGTGTCATTTTTAAGGGATTTTTACTACCGTGCAGTTGCCAGGATGAATCCTGGAAACGTCTATTAAATATCATTTCATCTTTTTGTACTTTTTGTTGTTGGAACATTCTGATTTGCCATCTATATGCCCTTCCTCTTCCTCTCTCTTTCTTTCTTTTTTTGCTCAATATCTCTTTCTCTCACCTCTTTGTTGGTTTAAGAGTTATTGGTGAACTTGACTCTTTATTTCTTCAGTCACCATGCTCTCATTCTCTCGCATGCTGCTTGATTGACGGGGTCCTGGTCTGCACGCACTGAGCTTTTGATTACAGGCACCCCCCACCTTCTGCATCAGCTATACACACACACACACGCACACACAGATACAAAACACCATCTCTGCATGGTTGGGGCAAGAGCAAAAGCTTTTTTTTTTCCCCCCTCTGACAGCTGTGATTTCTGTCTGCTGACAAAGATTTCAAAAGAGACTAGACAAGGAGGCATCATACCCCATGACAGCTTTTTTTCCTTCTTTTACAGCTCAATCCCTCGATGCACACATACCCTGCGAAGACACACATATAACACACAACAACAACAGCACACAAACACACACAAAGATGTGACCATGTGCTCATGCCCTCGCTCATGCGCACCCTCTCTTATGTTCACATACTGTACATAGAGGAGCGCACAGTTACAGACTGAGGAGTTTGGCCGATGCTGGATTTTTGAGGCCGATACCGATGTCGATGTTTGAGAATAATAAAAAAATCTGTCATCCAAGGTTTAAATGTTAAAGATTATTGTCAAATTGACAGTAAGACAGAACATTTACAAAATATATGTTGAAAAAGATTGACAGAATATTGTATAAAAACTTGAATTAGGGAAAAATTGGGTCAGATTTACATAAAAATGGAGCCATTCAAACATTTACTGCACTGCACTTTCTTTTTCCAGATATACAACATATACACCATATGCCAATAATCATTTATCAATATATCTGTAATAAGCCAGCATCAACCAATAAGATTGAGTCTGATGATATATCGATCAGGCTCAATTAGACACACACAGACCCCTCCAACACACACACACACACATTCTGACACCGTGACTCTCCCTCTCTTTTGCTCTCCCTCGACACGGCGCATTTAGTGTGTATACAGCTCTCACTAGAGCAGATTATTATTCAGTGGCAATAAAAAGCCAATTTGGAGTTGGGAGGCTCAGCGGTCATTTGAAGGGTCACAGTACAAGGCAAATAGTCTGCTCTATTGAGATGGATGGCGCAGTGAAGGTTGAGGCTACTTCACTTGTATGGAAATGCGCCTGTAAAAACCTTGGAGTCACAACAAATCTAAACCACTGTCCACCGCCGAATATTGATGCAAGAACGAATGTTAGCCGGTGAGCTTTCAAACGACAGTGGTGAATTAGGGGAGAGACGCCCCCGGCATCTAAAATGTTTTTGATCTTGATTTTTTTTCTGTATTTATGAGGACAAATATTTCCTCAAGTGGATAGAAAAACAAGATCAGCTCCCCGCAGTGATTGTGTTTTTGTGGTCATTACTTCTGTCTAAGCTGGAATCTACTAGAGCTGAAGTTTAGAGTTTAGTTTTGCATTTTACAATTGGTTTCAGTTCAGCTCTTGGAGACTTTAATCTCGCTGTTATCATCATGTAAATGTTTAGCTGCATTTATTTTTGTCAGAGTTATGTCATCAGTTTGAGCTGTTTGAAAACCCTCGATTGCATTCAACTTCTTGAGTCTTACAGTCACACGATCCTCAACATCCCTCAAAAGCATTGCTGCTTGGCAGCTAAACATCAAAAGTTTATTGAATTAGAAAAAGTTTTGACTTTATCATAACTGCTATATTGTATGACGATTTCATAACTTTGTCAGGGAAGGTTCACTGTTCAATGATCGCCTTGATGGGATATCTATTTCTAAGACTTTTTAAGTGTCTACAGCTTTGTTGGTTAATGACTTATTGCTGCTGTGCATCTGTGTTCCACTGCTACTGCAATCACCTCACCATTTATTGTAATTCATTGTAATTGTACAATATGTTTGTGTTGATTGTTCTGTACATGTGACATCCATTGCACGTCTGTCCGTCCTGGAAGAGGGATCCCTCCTCTGTGGCTCTTCCTGAGGTTTCTTCCACATTTTTTTTTTCCCTGTTAAAAGGGTTTTTTGTGGGCAAGTTTTTCCTCACTCGAACAGAGGGTCTAAGGACAGAGGGTGTCACTCCCTGTACAGATTGTAAAGCCCTCTGAGGCAAAATGTGTTTTGTGACTTTGGGCTATACAAATAAAATTTGATTTGATTTGATTTGATTTGATTTTTATACTGTCGGCATGAATTAAAACCAGAGGATACCTGAAAATAGTCATGGTTCACTCTCTCAAGTTTACTAACGCGAGTGCACGTCTGTCCGTTTGCAGTGGGAAGAGGTGAGTATCATGGATGAGAAGAACATCCCTATCAGAACATACCAGGTGTGCAATGTCTTGGAACCCAATCAAAACAACTGGTTGAGGACGGACTGGATCCCTCGGTCTGGCGCTCAGCGAGTCTACGTTGAAGTCAAGTTCACCCTGAGAGACTGTAATAGCCTGCCGGGTGTCACCGGCACCTGCAAGGTAGAAGAAAACACACTTCTCTGTTTTTGATAATGGTCATTGTATGGGGCTGGGCGCAGAGGAAAGTTAGATGACAGTGCGATAAAAGCACGACTTCTTTAACATGTCAACGTTTATGCTAATTAGTTAATGGACAGGCTGCTGCTAATGGAGCTTTATTATATATTACAGCTGCTGGTTATTCAAGCACAAACCCCCCTTTGACTCATTATCATATTAAGAGAAAAGATGAGTGCTGATGATGATAAATAGACGCCTCAGTCTGACTTTTTTTTTCCCCCCGTCTCTTTTGTCTCGCAGGAGACATTCAATCTGTACTACCACGAATCAAACGAAGACAGGGAGAGCTACATCAAAGAGAGCAGCTTCATTAAGGTGGACACTGTGGCAGCAGACGAGAGCTTCACCCAGGTAACACTAAACAACTGAGTCAGGCTTTGAGTTCTTCATCCTTCCTCCTCCGCTCACTTTAATTTGTTCTTATCTCGAAAATAACCCCCCTGCGGCACTTAGCTGTGATTTTTTTTTTTATTATTTGTTTTACAAGCACTTTTATCTTGGATGTCCGTTCTGCCATCTCAGGAATGTTGCCAGGGTACTTTTGCTTAGTCCCTTCTAAAATGACTTGTGATTTTAGCATTGTAGGCATTACAGCTTATTTTACCTTTGCAATCAATAGAAGTCAATCTGGATAAGAGCCAGCTGCTGAAAAAGTGAAGATCAGCCATGGTTCAATAGCAACTTCCACTTTAGTTTGAACAAGCAAATTGAATTAATAAGGGCCGACACACTTTACTGCACATTTCATTAAAGTAACTGCATTGTCCTTTCATCCAGGTGGACGTTGGTGACCGCATCATGAAACTGAACACTGAGGTGCGAGACGTAAAGGTCACGACCCGGAAGGGTTTCTACCTGGCCTTTCAGGATGTTGGCGCCTGCATCGCTTTGGTTTCTGTCAGAGTTTTCTACAAAACCTGCCCCCTCACCATCCGCAACCTGGCAACTTTTCCCGACACGGTCACCGGGGCTGATACGTCTTCCTTAGTGGAGGTCAGGGGGTCTTGTGTCAACCAATCGGAAGAGCGAGAGGAGCCTAAAATGTACTGCGGTGCCGACGGAGAATGGTTGGTTCCCATTGGTGGATGTCTCTGTAACCCAGGATATCAAGAGAAGAGCGGCACGTGCAAAGGTAAGCGGTGCTGGGCGCAGCAGAGCTACTGTTTCGTAATGAGTCGTTGTTTGTTTTTGTGATGGTCTGACTCATCCGTATTGGACTCTCGGCCCCCCTCGTGTTGCCACTTCAGTCCCATGTCTCTATGAGTAACAGTCATTAGCGCTCCAGTTAACAATCTATTTGTTAATGACGGAAAACAGTGACTGAGGTTCGGTTTGTGTAGTAATTAACACCTGTTTGATTATTTTATCATTTTTAAGGATAATGTTCAGAACTGTTGTCATCGTAAAGGGGATACACAAATTAGCATTTAACACAACATCAAATTAATTAGTGTGCGCATGGACGTTTTTACCACTTTTCACACACTTTTATCAGAAATGTCTTTTGTGCAAATGTGGTTTGGAGCAACAGAACTATGTTACAAATTGAAATCCATTAGAGTTGCAGTTAAGATGAGCTCTTCTAATGGCTAAAATTAGCTGCGTATTAGGTTTTGTGTGTATCAAAATGACAATGATATTTGGGCATCAGCATTTTGGTCGCAGCCGAGGAGCCAAAGAGAGCTGATCAGCAAGACTAACTGACTGAAAACAGGGAAATAGTTAGCCTGGTTCTGTCCAAAGGTAACAAAATCCACCTACCAGCATCTCAAAATTAATAGGTTATACTTTATGGGTGCTCCTAGGGTTGCTTGGCAACCTCATGGTGATGACAAGACTCTAGAGAGTTACTGCGCCCGGTCAGGAAAGAGTCCGACACACCTCCGCAAAACCATGTGTGTTAGTATGGCTTGAACAAAAAGAAGCAGTGTGGTAATTAAGGCGCCTGTCGTGGGTTGTGTTACCTTTGGACAGAGCCAGGCTAATTGTTACCCCCCCGGTTTCCAGTCTTTGTGCTAAGCTACTAGCTTCTGCAGTCTTATTTTTTGACAGTGGCGAGAATGGCATCGATCCTCTCATCTAACTCTCTCGCAAGAAAGCAAATAAGCATATTTCCCAAGATGTCAAACTATGGCTTTAAAATATTCATCCGCGTTGGCTGCAGGAGCTAGCAGAAACAATCATTACATTTTTGTTCTGTGTTTTTCTGTGTCTGCACTTTCAGCTTCTTTTGATGAGTAAACCCCAATAATGGACACTGATCACGTTATATTACAGAGTTCAAGCACACCATCAAGTCATTAAACTTCAGTTTATGTGATATCTTTTAATAAATCCAAACAGTTTTTAAGTGCTTCACTGAACACCAGTAGGAGCTTATAGGTCTCAGTGTGAGGTGTGCTGACATAACAACAGCCATCTGGACAAAGATGTCTTTCTATCACTTACAGATCTGGTCTGAACTTTACGGTAACAAATATGCAAGCTGTTCACACCTTCTCTGCCCAACATACATGTGGCGTGGATGACGTGTAATGTTTGGAAGTGACTGTTGTGATAGTGGAGACTTCTAAATGCGCGCGTTTGTGTGAGAAAGCGGGGTGAACGGGGGACAACAGACTTCGTGGAGACACTTTTACAACGTAGCCCCCCCCCTTATTCAGTCCCATATGCAACAGACACACAACATGTTTGTTCGCGCACGTACACACACACACACACATGCGCGCAAGCACACACACACACAGATGGACGGAGACCAATGGAGAAAAGAGAAAGCGACTCACTGATCTGCTCCCTCGGTTTTATTTATGAAGCCTATCCCAGCAGGCTAATTGTATAACAAACAGACTCATAATTCAAAGAGAAGAGAGGAGACGCTGAGAGAGAGAAAGACGGAGAGATGGACATAAAGAGAGGGATGCAGTCGGTGCCAGTTGGCCATAAAGACAGAGAAAAAACTGACCTTTTTTTCTCTCTTTGCAATAAGAAAGGCAGTAGCCAAAATTTCTATGTGACAAATGTTCCCTGAAACCTTCACCCTGTTGGGGCCGTTTGTTCGTCCTGAAAAGAGGAGGAGGTGTTCGGGGTGGTCCCTGAGGCCTGAAAGATGTTCCTCCTCAACTAGATTTAGGAGAGACCCTTGACTCTGCTGAACCTCCAGCAGATGTGAAGTGCCATCTATCTATCTGCTCCTCTCCTCTCCAACGCCCCGCTCTCACTGCCTGACTCGGTCGTTGGCCGGGCTCAGCTGCCTCTGTGGAAATCCATCAAAGTCTGGATGAATACTGAATGCTGCTCAGTGAACACTCTGACCCTGCAGTATTGGACGGACACCTTTACCCGTCTCCCATTTTAAGTTTGAAATCCGCAGAGAGAAAGAGAGAGAAGGCTGGAGGGGGGAGACAGATTGGAGAGGAGATTTAGACGACCCGTCTCTCCTCCCGTCACTGGATCTTCTAGACTCGCGTGCCGTCAGTCAGTCAGAATAACAGACACGGGCAAAGACAGCTAGGCAGATGATTTTGCTTGGATGAGACACCTGTAATTACAGGAGGGTTTGTCCATTCATACTTCATGCACTAAAGATTAGGAAAGCCACAGCGCCTGGGCCAGAAAGTAGTCCATCATCACCCGTATAACAGCAAGTTTCTGAGGTGTTCGTAGCTGCTAGCTGTTCCCCAAAACGTAGTGCTAAAAGCAGTTTAGCATTCCCAAAAAACTCCCATTGAGTTGAACTTAAAGAAGAGTGGACTTAGCCAAAGCGTTGAAATGTGAAAAGTTCATTTTCAGTCCTGACACAGAGTAATGAGGATGGAGAGGATGAGAGGAGAAGCTCTGGAGAGGAAGAAGGGATTAGAAGTTGAATGCTGTGAGGGGGGGGGGGGATTGAAAGAAGGCCACTGACAGCAGAAGGCATCAATACAGAGCTGCCCCTCCCCCCGCTGGGGGGTTCGTCATCGGGTGCAAAGAGAAACGAACACAAGAGAGTGGGAACTCCCCCTCTTTTCCGAACCCGTGGTTAAGACCGAGGTCACGACTGATCCTGATGAAGACGTCAAAAACTCTGAGTGACAGCCACGCACACACGCACACACAGAGTTTAACTGCGGAGTGCAGGGTCATGACCGAGGTAGATGAAGACGTCAAAAGTTTGACAGCTGCGATCCGTCTGGGAGGAGCGGAAACGAGGAGGGAGCGAGGCAGAAAGAGGGGAAACAACAGAGAGAATCTGAAATGTGAACGGACAGAGGGAATGAAAGAGGAGCCCTCCACTTTTTTTGTTTTGCCGTCTTCTCCTCTGGCCTCCGTATTCTCTGTCGTCTGAGTCTGCTCAATTCTGCTCACTGCCTGGGAGGGTTGGAATGTTTCTGTGTTCCCCCAGCGTCCACAGAGATTTCATGCTTGTGCTTCTTTTCCAACGCACCTGCAGTGTCTTGTCAACGGCAAAAAGCATTTTGGACGAGAGCGATGAAAAGAGGCAGAAGAGAGAAAGACGGCCGCGCTGAATGAGAGATGACAGAAAGAAAGAGTGAGCGGATGGTAGAAAGAGTGCGTAATCGCTGTATTCACTCCCTCTAATTATTGCATCGCATTTCTGGACTCTGGACATGTTGGATTGCTGATTTGGTGTGTGTGCGCACGTGTGTGTGTGCGCATGTGTGTGTACTGTATCCCTGATTTTCTGCCTGACAAAGCCCTCCCTCCCATATACACAGTTTGGAGGACTGCCCGGGAATGCCGAGAGAAGAGTGTCGTGGTGCAAACAGAAAGGGAGGAGGAGTGTGTGTGTGAGTGTGTGCATGTGTGTGTGTGTGTGTGTGTCAGGTGACAAAGCAGGCAAAAAAGAATGGCACAAGTGATTGTTTGAAGCATGCCAAACTCAGGTGGGGGGGAATGGTTTGCATTCCGCCATCACAATCAAAGTGTGTTTTTTCCAAGTGTGTGTGCCATTGTCTCCTTCTCCCAGGTTGTTCCTAATGTAGAAGAGCTTTGCCAGCCCCACCAGTCCGTCTGTAGCTCACTGGCACCGGAGCAAGCTCCGCTCTCCCTCTCAGTCTCCCTGTCTTGCTCTCATTATCCCTCCTTTCTCTTCCCCAACTCTTCTCCCTGATCCACGGTCAGGGGTGGGGGTTGCTGCTGCTGGTGGCAGGGGGTGATCTGAGTGTGATGGGGAGGAGGGTTATTGTTGTAGTGTCCCTTTCACATGCTAATGTCCGGGCAAGCTCACACACACACACACACACACACACACACACACACACATTTCTCTTCAAACCACCAATACTCCATGAGCATTTAAATTTAGACAAACTTAAAGCTGCAGCTTCCACCGGGCACATTCCTGAGGCTTCAGCTGCAAACTGATGCAAGACACTCGCGCCCATGTTAGATACACGACGTGTTTGATACCAAGCTCTCTCAGCCGTCCTCTCGATGGAGACATACAGTAGAAGAAAGATAAGCATCGCGTCTTATCTCCGGCATTTCCGTGGGTTTTAATTAACAGTGCACGACCCCCGTGATTAATAGTGTCCCGCCTCCTCGTGTGACAGTCTATCAATCCGTCGATCCATCCGTCAATCTGTCCTTCCCTCCCTCCATCCATCACAGAGACAGGTGTCAGACTGGAACGGTCGGGGGTACTTCCTCCATCCACACCCCTCTGCTGGGAAGGAACAAGGGATGATGACAGATAACACGGGGTCAAGGAGAATACACAAACATGCCGAAACACACACACACACATACAGTGTGCCGACAAGGCTCTTAGTTGGATTCGCAGCGAGCCGCATTTGCATTTTAGGTAGCAGAAGAATGCATATGCAAATGCCGACAATGCTGATAGTAATCAAAGGGCACCTTCCCCTCCGCTTCTTCTCCCTCCCCTTCGCTCACACTCTTTTTCTTTTTTTTCCCACTCTCTACCACTTTTATCTCTCGCTCCTCGTCGCTCTTCTTCTCTCCCGCCGTCTCTCCCAGTCAACCTTCCGCATCCTTTGCGCTCTCTGTCACTTTCTGGCCTCGTCTCAAGCAGACAAACAGCTGACCACAGGCTACGCTCTCCGCTGCCAACAGGCAAAATGTTAAAAATGCTCTCGCGGGCACACATTCGAACAAGCTTTCACCTTATCTTCTGATCATCATGCGCATGTTGCTGTCTCCTCCCTGTTTACTGGGCGATCTCAGGCTCCGCGCGGGCCTCGGTAGCGTAGGGTTAATGTCGGGTTAATGACACCCTCATGAGCTCTCATTCCAGGTCAGCAGCCCCCACCCCCCCCACCCCACCCTTGACGAAAGCGGCGCTAAAAAAGACACAAAAGGCTACAAACAACAGAGAGAATAGAGACATGAGAGGGCGCTGAGGGAAGTTTATAGCTTCAAATGCTTGCTCCTTTCTTTCTCTTCCTCCTTCATTCTGTCCTCTGTGTCGGATTCTTAAGGATAGAGGGTTGGCTGGGACAAAGGGACTGTGCTACCCCCTGGCAGAGCCTTGTTCAGTCCCTTAAGTCGTTAGCAGGTCAAACACTTGTCTCTATCTTCCTCCGTTTAAGTCCCTCTCTTTCCCATCCATGGCTTACGGAGCCACATTGATGATTAAAACAAAAGAATGTGCCCAACAAGCAGAAGAGCGATAATACTGTATTTTATCTTGCCTTTCGTGACATCAGCTGACATATTACGATGACTCATTCACCAGATGAAAGCCGACCTTATCAGCTGTATATGTGTTTATGGATTTACTGGTTTCCAATGCTCTCCGCTGTGTTTGTGCGCGGCTTCATTTGAATGGGTATCGATATGGAGCCATAAATGCCACTAGCCGGCTTCAAAGCCCTCTTGGCAGTTTGACACTCGGAGAAAAAGAGGGATATAGAGTGATGCGGCGAGAGCGAGCGAGTTATCAGTGACACAAAGCCAGATAAGTAGAGGTCGAGGAGGAAGTTCGCAGGGAGCGAATGAGGGAGGTTGTGAAAAATGTGAAAGGGAGGGCAAATGGCTGTGTGAAAGAGCAAATCTACGGAGGCTCATGCAGATGGGGCAGGATGGTCGGTGTGAGCAGATTACAGAGGAGACTTCCTCCCTCTCATCTACTGATGAGTGTCATAAAGCACCCTGACACACTCAAACACACACACACACACACACACACACACATCATTCCCACATTCCTATCCACTCCCACTGGGATGTCTTCATCTCCCTTGGAAATGTGAAAGAAGAGTTGGAGAGAAAAAAGAGGATAGAACCGGGAAAGATGGTGGGATTGAGGAAGGGGAATGAATAGGGTGTGATGATGAAAAAGAAGGTGTTGAAAATATGATTGCGCTAGAAACAAATGGAGGATTTCCTTCTGAAATTAAAGAGAGGAGGAGAAAAAAAAATGGCTCCAAGCAGCCCCGCTTTGCCATCTCTTTTGCTTCACCAGTGGATGTCAAGCAGTATAATTATGCACTCATTTATTGTATTGTTGCTCTGTCAATGCATGAATTCCTTGGTATACAGAGAGACGATTTCTCTCCCTTCACTCCCCCTCTGTCTCTCTCTCACCCTCTCCCTTTCTCTGTTTCTCCTCTTTCATATATTTAAATGTCAATTATATTTGTGTGGGCTGCCTGCGCTGTGGAGTTTTGATGTGTTCAGCTCGAGTGTCTCTGGTTTCTGCGTGTGTGTGTGCGCGAGTGGGAGCTCATCGCTAAGTGTTCTTTTAGGTGTTTCTTTTCTTTGCTCATCAAAATCGGAGATAAAAGAAGTCACAGTGCCCCTCCCCTTTCACGCTATATCTATTTCTCGCTCTGGATTTTTCCTCGCAGTTGTTTATCTCCAGATTGAAATGCGGTCCACGTGTTCATTAACTTGTTGTCCGGGCTGTCGATACGCAAGACAACAAAGACTGTACCAGGGGTCAGGGGGGTCAGCTGGCCTGAAGTCAATGCTGACTGCAATGCTCGCAGCCCACACCGGGGCGGACTTTAACTCCCATAAACTGACTAACAGCATCGTTTGTGTTGCCATAAATAAGCCAGTATCTAGAAACCAGTGTTTTATCGTTCTGCAATTTGCGTGGTTGTGCACATTAGGGCTGCAGCAAAGGATTTATTTTATTTTTTAACAATCAAATGATTATTGTCTGTACCTGCCGCAGCTGCAGCATCACCAATCATTTAAATTGCTTATTTTGTCCAACCAACAGTCCAAAGATTCAATTTACTGTCGAGGAAGACAAAGAAAATCTGAAAATACTCTATGATAGGTTCATTGATTGATTCAGACAATAAACCAATTACCTAAACTGTTTCTTCTTATTATTTACTGTCAGTGAATTGGACATACAGTATATGTTTGTCCGTGTGCACTTGATAGTTGTCAGACCTTGCATACAGCCTGTGTCAGTGTGACACGTGTACATGTTATTGTCGGAGTTTTAAATCGTCGCCTCTGTCCCTCCTCAGCCTGCTCGGTTGGTTTTTACAAGGCCAAGTCTTCAGATGCCGGATGCTCCAAGTGTCCTCCACATAGCCACTCGCTCAGAGACGGCGCGACTGTGTGCGACTGCCACTCCGGATACTACCGCGCTGACAGTGACCCTCCATCCATGTCCTGCACACGTAAGAACACACGCACGCACGCACACACACACTAGTAAAACAATACATTAGTGAAAAAACAGACAATATGTTTGCGCATTGCTTGCAAAAAAGGCAAAAAAAAAAAACCCAGTCATTGTCTCCAAACTTCTCTATCTCTAGCAAACAGAGGGAGACACAAACTTGTCTGAATGCCACCCCTGTTTCATGATCCCATTACTTATGACTAAGCCACCATCTACATCCTGTCTGGAAGTGATAACTAAAGACATTGAGAAGTGAATAAATGCTCTCTCTCTCTCTCCATCTCTCTTTCTCGCTCTGTCTCCCTCTCCCTCTCTACTCTAAGTGAGTAGGTCCTGTGTGACAGACTTGGAGACCTCGGTCTGTGTGTCATAAACTTAATTATGCCTATATACGGCACATGGTTTCCTTGGCCTGGGAAAAATGAAAACACACACATGGACACACACACCCTTGTCTCTCTCTCTCTCTCTCTCTCTCTCTCACACACACACACACACACACACACACACACAGAAATACCACAGAGGAAAACATGCAGCCCATCAAAAACATCTCTGAACAGTATGGTTTTCAGTCTGATGCCAGATGTCTACATTTCAGCCAGCAGCTCACAGCAGCCCCGCTATACATCCCGTATAATTCCACTTCCTTTATGTGCTGTATGCTGTATAATGTAAGCCGGTTATCCCTGTTTTCTCTCCAGAGCCACCGTCAGCGCCACAGCAGCTCATCTCCGTGGTGAATGAGACCTCGGTGGTCTTGGAGTGGGCCCCCCCTCGCCGGCTTGGAGGTCGAAGTGACACCAGCTACAGCCTGGAGTGTCTCATCTGTCAAACAGGAAGCCACAGTCAGAGCGGCGGTAAAGCCCCCCCGAGGAATCGCAGCATCACCCAGCCTGAGGCTCAGCACAACGGCCTGGGGATGCAGTCAGACCAGGGGATTGTGGGATCTGAGGTCCAGTCAGGGAGAGGCGTCTTCCAGAGTAGACCGGTACCCGGAGATTACCTGAGACTTGGCTCGGGTTCAGGCTCTGAGCTGTGCCTGCCCTGTGGCTCCGATGTGCTCTTCTCTCCTGGACAAACAGGCCTGAAGACCACCAGGGTGGTGGTGAGCGAGCTCAGAGCCCACACGCACTACACCTTCATTGTCCACGCGCGCAACGGGGTCTCCCAGGCCAGCGGTGCGGGAGCAACCCAGAGTGTGTCTGTCACGGTCACCACCAACCAAGCCGGTGAGAAGAGAGTGTGATTAATGTGTTTGTCAGATTGTCGACTATTGCAGTAACACAAAATCTGCTTATAGATGTCACCAGTAAGTAGGTCAGCATAATGCAAACTGCTGCTCAGGCTGCACGTGAGCCCACGGGGAAGCAAGGCCCCTCGAGTCATGTTCAAAACTGTGGAAGCATGCTATGAACAAGCTCTGTGTGCTCCCTCTACGTACTTACATGCTGATGCTAGCATCCGGCCTAAACACTCCAGTGCTGAAAGCACTACTGGTGATGTATACATTCAAAATGATGAAGGAAGTGGAAGTGTCTGTAGATATTAAAGGCTCAGTCTATGGTAGCATGAACATAACAACTCTTATTTACAGGTGATGAAAACTCTATTTATGTCAGTAGATAACCTTAAATGTTACACACTGGACCTTTAAGAATATTTTCTGAAAACGCACATGAACGATAGTCCAGAGGATCTTAATATATTTCATGAAATAAAGTAATAAGACATTAGATTTGAAGAGTGCATAGCACGACTTTCTGACAAGAGATTAACACATTATAGTAACATAACGTATAGCAAGGCTGCATATTGTAAAAGACCTTCAAGTGTCTTGTGTCTCTGGCGTAACGCGATCGAAGAAAACTGATGTTGATCAATTATGTAACACATCCATCAACGTCACTAACAAAAAGCATTAACACACACAGCTACAAGACAATTTCTCGCTTTCTCTCAACTACTTACTATCACTGTCATAGTTGCCATAGTTATTACTCTGTCCTCCTACACCTAACAACAGCTGAATTAATTATAGGGGCGTTCTCAAGAGGATGTCAGAAAGCATTCTGGGAAAATGTAAATCACTGACTTAAATACAAACAGACAGAGCCGGCTGGAAGTAGATTTGGCGTCGTAAATCACAACACTACATAGCAAAATTGTTGACGCGCAACGGCGCGAGTGTGTCTAAGGGTGGGATTTTCCTTCGGCTCTTGACCACATGAGCGTTTGAAAAAAATCACCCGCATTTTATGGCGTGTTTCATTTTAGCTGCGAAGGTGTCGGTTAGCGTGCGGCGCTCCTCACACATGCAGTCCATTCGTTGTTTTTTTTGTTTTTTTTTCTTTTTCTTTCTTTTTAGCGCTTTCTGCGCGCTGTTACATCCCAGCCGTCGTTGCTTTAAGTCTTTACAGTGCCATTTAGAAAGCGGCACACCTGCTTAGTTCCAGGTGCCCCGGGGAAATAACTTAGCTTGGTGTGTGCACAGCATGAGAGCTGTCTGGGATGTGTCAAGTCCAGCCTGCACCGCCATATGGCCCGATATCATGTGAACAGCCACAAAAGGAGGACAAACACCATAAAGGGGAGGGAAAATGAGGCAATGTAAGAGGAGAGAGAGGGAGAGGAGAATGAGGCGTGCCTCTGTGGAATAGGGAGGAATGAGATTTGGGTCAGTTCTCAGGTGCACTGGGTCAATGGGATTGTTGACAAACAGACACCGTAGACGCTTTCAGAGCCGGCTGTGAAGCTGTTACAGATGTTATCTTATTAGCAGCATCACAGGATACACAGTGACTCCAAAGTGAAACTATCATCCCCGTTTCCCTCTCAGCTCCCTCTCCAGTGTCGTCCATCCAAGCCACCGATGTCACCAGGCACAGCCTGTCGTTGGCGTGGCAACAGCCGGATCGACCCAACGGGGTCATCCTGGAATACGAGGTCAAGTTCTATGAAAAGGTGAGGCGCCCGCAGGTTAATGCAGCTCAGGCTCCTGTCTCGAATGTCAATACGCCGGCACGCTGTTTGTATTTTACTGATGGCGGCGATGGATTTGCAGTCAGGCACATAAAGGAGCCCCGTGTTTTTGTCTAATCAGGATCAGAAGGAGAGGTCTTACCGCATAATGAGGACCTTCTCTCGGAGCGTCGATGTCACGGGTCTCAACCCTCTCACCGTGTACGTGTTCCATGTGCGTGCCCGCACGGCGGCCGGCTACGGAGAGTTCAGCGCCCCGTTCGAGTTCTCCACCAATTCAGGTACCGGGACGCTGATGTGTTCAACAGTTTCAGAGGGTGTATTAAAGTTTGTTTTGACGCAGATTCAAACTTTGTGGTTGGTGACTTTTATGTCCTTCCCTTTTAGATCCCTTCCCTCTGATTGGAGAAGGAGTAAACTCAGCATTCCTGCTGCTGTCTGTCAGCGGGGTTGGAGTTTTACTGCTGATATCTGCAGCTGTCTTCATCATTAGCCGCAGGTAAACACACACCCACACATACAAACAAACAAACATATATACGCATCCATACAGGCAGGCATGGACACCTATAGGTTTGTTTCCCATCGGTGCATCACTGACATCGGAATATGTGCTGCCTCTACCTTAACTACAGTGTTTAAACTGCTCCAATCCACACAAACAACACACAACTCCCCTGCTATTGTGTGGCCAAATAATATGTGTGTGTGTGTGTGTTACCTGGAGCTTTTAAAGGGGATTAGAGTGGAGACAGTGATAATCCCTTTGTCCCTGACTTGTCATTACTGTCTCTTCAGCAGCACAGCTTGTGTGTGTCGGCTTCCGCTGGCGCGCACGCTCGCACACACACGCGTTCGCGTGAGCACGCGCAAGTGCCCACAAAAAAAAAAAAAAAAAAAAACGCGCGCACGCACAGCTGCTCGCTCACAAAGGTGTTTTTGACAGTTTCTTTGTTTAATGGAAAACACCTTTTATCTCTCTCTACCTGAGGCGTCGCCCCTCCCTCCCTCCCTCCCTCCCGTAAACGCTTTCATCTGCTCGCTCCGTGTCTTTCCTGCAGCCCGTTGCTCTCTCTGTTCTCATTGTCATCACTTTCTATTGCGGCAAATCCTGAAACCCCCCCCAGTGAATGCAGAGTGCCGCTCGCAGAAGAAGAAGAAGGGAAGTTAAAAAACAATGTGACACATATGTTCCTTTGTCGGTTCTCCTGAAGCGTGAAAAAATATCCCAACATAAACACGGGGAATGAAAAGATATGCTCTGACACATGTCATTATTATGTCTGTGCGTTAAATTGTCCATCACTTCTTTTGTGCCATTAGGAGAAGCAAGTACAGTAAAACAAAGCAGGACTCAGAGGAGGAGAAACATCTTAACCCAGGTACTACACACACGCAGAAAACGACAGAGAAACAGATGGATGTTCTGTTTTCTTCTCTTCTCTCCGATCCACCTGCACACATCTTAGACACATAGTGCCAAAGACATTTACATAACATATGCAGCTGTTACACAACCGCTATTTCTCACCCGTCTTCTCCTCCCTCGTTTCCTGCCCGCTCCCCGCCTCTCCTCCGTGACAGGAGTCAAAATCTACGTGGACCCGTTCACCTACGAAGACCCCGATCAGGCCATCCACGAGTTTGCCAAGGAGATTGATGTTAGCAGTATTCACATTGAGAGGGTTATTGGCATGGGTGAGTCTCGCGTTACACACATACACTAACCCACACACACACACCCATGCTTGCTTGGCGCTGACACCGCTGATTTATCTGTGTGTGTAGGAGAGTTCGGGGAGGTGTGCAGCGGTCGGCTGCGCGTGCATGGAAAGAGAGAGATCTACGTGGCCATCAAGAGTCTGAAGGCGGGATACTCCGACAAACAGAGGAGGGACTTCCTGTCCGAGGCCTCCATCATGGGACAGTTCGACCATCCGAACATCATCAGGCTCGAGGGTGTCGTCACAAGATGTGAGTTGTTCGCACAATCTACAAACTCTTAGTAGTAGTAGTATTTGTGTGTGTTGATTCAGTCTAATGTTTCTACCTGTTTAGGTAAGCCACTGATGATCATCACTGAATACATGGAAAACGGATCCCTGGATGCTTTTCTTCGGGTACTTATCATCTTATTTGTTCTGAGAAAAACAACATTCTTCAGAATTCTCCCAGTGACTGAAAGTGTGCCAAATCACAGGAGAAAAAAAAAATGCTTTCATTCATGACTAATCAGCTATTCATGTGTGTCCACATTAACCCGCTCTGCTGTCTCTCTGTGTTCCAGAAACACGACGGCCAGTTCACAGTGATCCAGCTGGTTGGCATGCTGCGCGGCATCGCCTCGGGTATGAAGTACCTGTCAGACATGAGCTACGTTCACCGAGACCTGGCAGCTCGAAACATCCTCGTCAACAGCAACCTGGTGTGTAAGGTGTCCGACTTCGGCCTGAGTCGGGTTCTGGAGGACGACCCGGAGGCTGCCTACACTACGAGGGTAAGACGCTCACAGGTGTGATAGATATATAGACGCATACACACGGAGTGGATGTGAAAATACAGTCTGCTGTTTGTTTGTCTTCTGATTCCGAATTCATTTTTGCTCATCACTGTACAGTTAAACATTCACAGCCTGTTTTGCTGAAAATTTCATGTATTGAAGACAAAAAAATCAAAGCATAAATCTTCTTCTGAACTAAACAGTTTCTCCATCCAAAGAATTCACTGACCCAGTGTGACTGTTTTATGTCTTAGGAGGCCACTGGGACTTATCTGTCCCCTGGAGGGAAGATCCCCATCAGATGGACAGCCCCGGAGGCCATAGCCTACAGGAAGTTCACGACGGCCAGCGACGTGTGGAGTTACGGCATCGTCATGTGGGAGGTGGTCTCATATGGAGAGAGACCCTACTGGGACATGAACAACCAGGACGTGAGTCATTTTTATATCGTCTAACCTATGAGTTGCCTCAAAGACAGAAGCTCATTACTTGCACCCTTTGCATATTTAAAGCTAAATGTCAAATTCAAGGAATGAATTATTTAGATCCAGAATATGGATTACTTTAACACTGACGGGCAACATGAGGCTTAAACTTCACAGGCTGATTTAGACAAACCTCCTCCGACCTCCTCCTTTTTATCTCTAACTATTGTTTGGAAGCGAAAACAAGAGTGACGTCATCCAGAATATTTTCAGCTGCTTTGTAAAACCGTGTGTTTTGTAGGTAGGCTCGGTCAAAGTTGAATTAGGAAGCAGCTCTTTAAGGTCTAATGAATGTTTACAGTTTCAGTAATAACTTGAAGATTCTCCCTCGTTTTCATTTCCAAAGTGGTGTTTTATATAATATACTCAAAGTGAGGGTTTGCTTATAAGCTGTCTGCGGTCGCCCCCATGTTGTGAAACAATGTCTATCAGATCCTCGTAATGAAGTTAGTGAGTAAAGCGTTATCATAAGTGAACGGGAAGATGGCCAAAAAATATGAACGCTCACACTCCTTGTCAAGTTTTTCTGTCTAAACAACTGTTAATCACGAACATTAACACCAGCCACAGTTTTTCTTAATAATAGCGTGTGCACGCTGAGCAAATTAAATCCACATTAAAGTTTTGCTCCTGTGGAGTGACTTCAGTGAACCCCATTTAAATATATAGATGGAGGATAAACAGGCGTCACTTTCTATACGACATTTTAAGAGAGGATAAACCGCCCTCTGTGTGAGGTGCTGAATTCTGATGGAGTGTCTTTGACAAAAATAAAATAAAGTCAGTAAATTTTGCTGTCAAATCATCCACAGAAAGGACAACAAGTCAAGGGTTTGTTCAGCGCTCACACTTTATCAAAGATAAATATTTAGACTTCATCAAAAATGAATAGAAACTGCAGCTTCGTCGCATCCCTCTGCCAAGAATTTAGGTGTTTTAGTTGTTGGGAACAGTTTTTGAGATGTGAGACAGAAATCTTGTTTCAGAGCAAATTTGCAATCACTTTGCTATTAAAGCTTGTTAAGTCTGAGTAGGTCAAAGAGCCATTCTGCCATATGGAAATTTTCAAACATGATTGATTTCATCTGCAGAACCACTGATGTAGCCTAAGAAAATGTTCCTGATGAGCCGCTCTCCAGACACCTCATCTTATTTACATTCTTCTTTTTTTTTTTTGTCCAGAGCAAATTAGTACACGCTTAGCTGCTCTTCTTGTTTTTTAGCTTATTTGTTTCATCTCACATCCAAACACAATTTAAGCATCTTTAAACCAGCTTCTTTAGTAGAGCTCCTGAGCCGTGACCCAATTCCATACTACGTATTTACTAAAGCAGGTTTTCATTATGTAGTATTTTCATGTTAGAAAAGTTTTGTGGAACACTTTGAGCTGCAGCAGAGGCTGTGACACCGACGCAATTAAGATATTTAAAAACCTTCAGCGCCCGACTGTGAATGTTTGCATACTGAGTCATGACCATTGTGAATAAACCTCCATAAATGAATGTTCAAATATACTCACCGATGGTTGTGTTGGTACGTTACAAACCTGAACAAACCTGCTTATAGCTAAGTCAGCATGCCGTTCATGTGCCATCAAATCTAAAGTAATATAGGCTAAAAATGAGCTAGCCAACAGCTAACTAACTGATATTATTTTCAATTTTAAACTTGCTTATGGGAATTGTAGTTCCAAAACGTAGTGCATGATTTCCTCCCAAATAGGAGGAGGACAAAATCTGTTAAATCGTAACTTTTTTTTTTTTCATGTTGCGCACAGCTCAGGCAGAGTTGTGTCTGAGCTAGGAGCGTGAGGGCTGGATGTCAGACTTTGAAAATCCCCGATGAACAATATTGTCCCACTGCATAATATGCAAAGGAAATAGAGGAGCTGCTCACAGCTGCAAAAAAAATGGAGGAAAAAAAAGTGCAGATGGTGTTGAGACAGCTCTGGAAAGCTCTTGGAAGACAACAAAAAAGTAATAAATCTCCGGCAAAAGGTTTTGCTTCTTTTTGTGAAATTTAATTGGCAGTGGTGCTTCAAAGTGGCAGCGTGATTGATGTCTGTTGCCGCGCACATTTCATCATTTTGCGTGCAAGACTGTATCGTACGTTGATTTATTTTATACCAACTGCAGACACAATGTCCCGTGACAATAAGTATACAGGTGTAATATTAGTATGCAGTTATGTTTGGGACAAATTCTCAGAGATGCCTGGAGAAACATGAACCTGCATATCTAAACGCACGCGTCCTACTTTTAGGTGATTAAAGCGATCGAAGAGGGTTACCGCCTGCCTGCTCCGATGGACTGTCCTGTGGTGCTGCACCAGTTAATGCTGGATTGCTGGGAGAGAGAGCGAGCAGAGAGACCCACCTTCAGCCAGATACTTAACATGCTGGATAAACTCATCCGTAACCCCGGGACTCTGCGCCGCACAGCAGGGGACAGGTACATACTGTACATGTATATACAAGCATAAATTACCATAGACAGATGCACAGACACGAATGCATAGCTATTTATTGGCCAGACACGTGCGTTCCTACTGTACTCACACCCACTCCTACATTCTTTCACCTAGATTATTAGACTTCCGTGCACAATGCTCCTTCAATTATGATTTCACACTCCTATTTTAGTATCTCGCCGCCACCACCGACCTCGCTTGCTCATAACTGTCTGTCATGTTTTTAAAGACCCGCGGCCACCATGCTGGAGTCAGGGGTGGGTTCAGAGGTGTGCGTATCGGTCGTGCCGGAGGTGTGCGTGCCAGAGTGGTCGATGTGTGTGTGGCTGCAGTCCGTCGGCTTGGAGAGGTACAGAGACACCCTGGCAGCAGCAGGATACACCAGCCTTGACAGGCTCCTGGCTCTCACACACCAGTAAGTGCACCTTCGTTTGGAAACGGATGGAAGTGAGAGTCGCAAAAACATGAGCTGCGCAAACAGAATCACATCTTAGCTTTTACTCAACAATCACGTAGATTAGCTCTCTTTTATATTACAACCACCTGTATTCATCAACAGGAATTGAATATAATATTCATTAGTATGTTTTCATTAGTATATAAACACCTGAATATAGAGTCACAGAGTTTTATAGACAGAGTTTTTCTTACATGCTTGAGACAGTGAGGTGTGGGAGAGTATTCATTTGGTTGCAATCTGCAACTTCACCACTAGGTGCACCCAACACACTGGACCTTTAAGGGTTCGGTATTTTTAAACAAAGTAGTTCATCTAAATTAGAAATGAAGCTCGGTAGACAGCTCCTGCAGCTGATCGTACCTCTGCATACCTGGGTAGTCGCTGCCTGTGGAGGGAGGGAGGTTTTAGACACTGCTCAATGATCCAATTAGTCGGAGAAGGCAGACCTCTCCCAAGACCAGTAGTCGAGTCAATAGTCTTCTCTAATATGCAAATCCACCAGTGCAAACACTGTGCACGTCTGTATCCATTCCAAACTTTAATGGGCTCCTCCTTCGCTAATGCCTCACCCTTCCGCCAAGTTTCAGGAAAAATCTGGCCAACAGTTTTTACCGTAATCCTGCTGACAGACAAACAAACAATGCCGAAAACGAAACCTCCAACGGCGGAGGTAATAAGCAGACAGAAACTTTTTTCACTTTGTCGAGATGTCAGAAGATGCCTTACAGCACTTGTACCATGTAATTACACAAACATGTTGGTTTGCCATTTAGTGAGTAATGCGAGCTGCTTTCTATTTTGTCAAGCAGGGAAATGCTCCTTTAATTAAAGGATAACTCGAGAGTTGTTTCATCTTTTTTAATTCCTTTGTACAAATTCCCCCGAAGACCCCAAAACCAACACTGAGCCCATCCAGCTAAATGGTTTCCTTTGATGGAGCTTGTTGCTCTGTGTCGCAGAGCTGCGTTACCAGCCAAAATCTATTAAAACCACACAGCGATCACTTAACATTTAATGTTAAATTACTGTAACTGTCACCAAACAGGTTCTGGGGTGTGGATTCTCTTCTATGCGTTTTAATAGTTCTGGCTGACACTGAAGGCACAAACCAGATCAGCCTTCGGCGACACAGACAGCTTGATAATGATGGTTATAGCTCAATTGGTAGACATTTGTCTATTAATTAACAGGTTGGTGGCTAAACAGTCATTCACATGTCTTTGAGGAGACACTGGATCTCAAATAGGTGTGTGTTCTGAGGGGACAAGTGCCAATTTTCTGGAAGTTGGTGACGATAAAACAAACAAAAAAAAAAATCCAGCCCAGTTTTTATCCTGCGAATATCTCATGTTGTAGATTTGTGTGTTTGAACATATATTTTTTTTGTCTGTGCACCCACAGGGAGATGGACAGACTTGGAATAATCACACCGTCACACCAGGACATACTAATTGCCAGTGTGCAGCAAGAAATGTTGTCTCAGATGCAGCACATGCAACACACAATGGTT
The DNA here is from genome assembly GCA_023373845.1 of Nibea coibor. Classification (NCBI taxonomy): domain Eukaryota; kingdom Metazoa; phylum Chordata; class Actinopteri; family Sciaenidae; genus Nibea; species Nibea coibor. Next base: position 14,442,417 of record CM041725.1, on the reverse strand, counting down.
CCAGTCTGAGCCGGAGGACGGATACAAACCTGTTTCGGAGAAGAATCTTTCATTTACCTCATCCATGCACTTTAGAGGGACTTTTCACCAGTGGAAATCCAAGGAGAGCGGAGGGAAGTTAATAGTATGGCGTGAAAAGAGACGAGAGAGAGAAAGCAGCACTTTTGTGAACTTCCATCCTGTGGAGTTTTCTAAACGAAAAAAAAACACACAAAAAAAAAACATGATCTGGACGTGGCCGCAGATAGCATTAAGCTAACGCGAGCTCAGACTGAAGCCTCATCCTCTTATCCACTTCTATTTTTCATTATTTTATTATCTGTTTTGTGAAGGCTGATATGTAAGGCTGTGCATAAGCAGAATGGCTTCCAACTTTTTTTTTTTTTTTCTTTTTCTTTTTTTTGTTCCCCGCTGCTTTGGGCTTGACTTGAATAAAATATGTTTTACGTTTGCCTTGCGCGCGCGCGTGCGCACGCCGTCGCGTGCCGGAATGCACGCGCGTCGCGGGAACCCCCGCTCGCCGAGACGTCAGCTATCTTTGAGTATTCAGAATATGCAAAGTTACCTGAGAGAACGAGAGTAAGAGGAGCCGGACAGAATGTATCATTACAAGCTCTTACCTGTTTCATACTGGAAGATCATACTAACAAACTGTATGATTTGCTTGTGTTTTTTAATTTTTTTTCCCCTGCCGAAACTGTATGAATTATCGTTTTTGTCGATTAGACCTTTAGATTAGAATGTCACCCATCTGTGTCGCTTGTACGTGTCTCTTGTTTGATGCTGAGAATTAGCTACATGAAGCATTTTTTTTTTATTTATGCTCTTTTTTTAATCTAGTTTGTACATTGTAAAATAGAAACACCGAGGAAATATTGTAATGATTGCCATATTGCATTGCAATAAATCCCCAAAACCGATTTATGTTGGTTTTAATCTTGTTTAAGCAGAACTTCTGTATTGTAATGTATTTACTGTACACTATATGTTGTAATGGAGTATCCAATGAAGCCTTAAGTGCTTTATGTTCCTCATTTCTGAGTTTGGCAGAAGAAGAGAGCGTCCTCTGTGAAAGCTGAGACTTAGTCAGAGGTGCCTGTGACAAGGAAAATAACTCCAGAAGAACACCCGGCTGTAATGCTGCCCAGTGTAATCACACACACAGTGCTGGGCCTGTGTGTGTGAAAGGACAGACAGCAAGAGAGAGAGAGAGAGAAGGAGAAGAAAGAAAAGTGGAGAAAAACTGAGAGCTTGAATTAAAAGGAGAGAAAATTAAGAGTGGGCTGTCACCGTGAGCGTCTGTGTGGCATCATGTTTTTTGTCGGTTAAATTGGGCTGAGTTTGCAGTGCAAACTTGTCGAATCAGCAAACATCTGTCTCCCACTACACTACCACACACACACATACACACAGAAACACACACCAGGGAGTTGATTGGAAGAACCTTTTGATATATAAATGAAGGGAAGATGTGATCTGGATTCTGGCAAAAATATATATATATATATCAATGTTTTTCCAGCCTAATGAGAGCTGCCTGCACACACACACACACACACACACACACAAGTGAGCACACGCGTACATGCATACTACCCCCTGCCTCACCACCAGTACATCCAAATCACACACAGCAAACAAAATGCTGATGGTGGTTAATGAGGCAGATGCCTCCGAGTAAGAGACAGCAAGAGGAAGGGAGACGGAGGGAGAGTCGTCTTGGCTCGGGGCAATGAAACAGGCAGCTTCTGTCAAATAACGAGACACTGACAACACATTTAGCAGGTAGCCTTTTGTGATGATGCATCACACGCTGAGCCCTACTTGAAAAGTGATAGAATGGCATCTGTTCTTGGAGGGAAATAACGCTGGGTAAGAGACAGAGCAGCCTGGCTCCGTGGATGTCGGTCTGTCCGCCACTTTGGTCCAAACCGAAGCAGCTCTTGAGATGACGTTCAGTGGGCGCGGACGGAGGTTTTAATCTGTGGAGAAAAGCTGAGGGGATGTAGCGTTTACATCACCGTGGTATCAGGACTTCAGCATTTAGTTCAAAGCACAGTGTGCCTAAGTGCAGCCCCGCTAGGCTGCACGATCCCCATCTGCATTCGCCGGCACATAGCGCGGCCTTTGGTGTCCCAAACTGGAATAAAAGGAATCGATGATAGGGGATGAAAAGGAGCAGCGTTTAGGGCTGAATCCACATTGACTGATGGTAGAGTGAGCAGTAGTCATTTTAACCTTAAAAGACACTCTTGTTATATTGAGAAGGGCAGATCAAATTGAATCTTTCTGTCTCCGTATCTCAGTGGGAGGGAGATTGTGGGTTTTTGTCCCCAGATTAGGGCGTGTATAGAGCTGGCTAATCCTGCCTGCTCTTCCATGTGGGAGTGGCAGCGGGGTGTCTTTGCTGTGCGGCCAGCCGTGATGTAATGGGTGTGAGATTGGGCTTTACACACGGGCACGCACGCTCACACACAGCCCGACACGCGCGCACACACACACACACACAACACAAAGTCTAGATTTGTTTCAGGATTAAAGGCATCACCTCAATGACTAACGTAATGCCACAGGCATTCCCACGGTAACCCTGATGAGGTTGTCTGCCTGTGTGTGTGTGTGTGTGAGGGTGTGAGGGTGTGTGGCGTGTATTTCTAGATGCCGCTCATGAGAAATACGTCGAGAAAAAGAAGCAGAAAGAGCACGGGAAACTGTAAGGACACGCACATACTCACCACTCAGTCCCACTAGAGAAGCAGCTGCCCAAGTTGGCAGGCCATGTCCCTCTCATTATGCTGGCCAGTCACTCGTGTCCTGGATCTCTCTCCCCTGCTGCTGCTGCTGCTGCTGGACAGGTACCATCTGACACACATTAGCCTGCTATTAATGACTTCTGCTGCAGCCATTATCACACACTTAGGGAAAAACATCCCCAGGGTGCCATTTTTGCATCGACATGCGTTATATATCCAAAAACCATCCAATTTTCTCCAAAGTTCTGCAAGCGAGGCGATGCTTTTTTTTTATACAAAAACAAGACTCGGTGTCATTTTAAAAGCTTGTCAGGGTCCCCTGTTATTGTTCGTGATGTGTGTCTGACCTTAGGTTAAGTCCAGGATGTCTGTGTGTTTCTCTCAGAGGAATGCAGGGTGTGGTTTACTGGACCTCCCACCTTAGAGTCATTGTTTATCCATGATCCCAAAGTGAATGCCGCCGTGATTAACATTAATCCTACAAGTCTGTGCAGCAACACAAATAACGTCTCAGGATGTCTAACATTAACAGCAGGTGTTCCACACCTCCCCTCTTACAATCGAAGTTCGGTCTTTGATATTTTTTGTCTGTCCAGGTTTGGAGTCAAGCAGGTCCGTGATAGAATAACACCGCTTTGAACGATCGCGGCCGGTCGACAGCTTTCCTCTTATTTTCCCCCTCCTCGCTATGATTGCGGCATCCGAACAAAGAAAGATAATGAAGCATCCGCGTGCCACTCCCATGAAAATCTGTGCGTGCCCAGGAATCTGTTCTTTCATGTCTCGAATAAAATGAGCCAGTGAGTTCTTTTACTGAACAGGCTGTTCTAGTTAGTTACTCAGACACAGATTAGGATATGAATCTGATCTTCCAGAGCCACGTGAACAAGTCTTAGAGGAAAGTTGTGAATATTTTTTTCACTAAACTCTGCCCTCCAGAGTTTGGGGAAAGTGTCATATTTGGTCTGCTGTAGTGGTCTCTGTGCCAGGATGTGTGTGCAGCCAAGGTGCCCTTGAAGACACTGAATCCCAAACTCCTAATTAAGAGCTGAATATTATTTTTTTGGTTTTTATTTGAGTCCTTGGTTCAAATGTACAGAAAACATAGACAACATAACAAAACAATGTCTCTCTGCAGAAGCAACATAACACGAATGTGACTTATTTACATACAATATAATGAACCTATAGTGGTGTTTTTTCCTTTTATTTCTACTTCAAGCTGTAAACACAACATTTACATATTCATGCATAGCATTTTAGGGTTGTTTATGTTGATCTGATGCATTTTGCCCCCCTTTTAGCTCAGTTTTGGTCTCCACCAACTCCTGAGCTGGCTGCTCAGCCAGCTCCTCTATATCCACTTTTTTCCACCTGTTACCTGTTTTACAGTGAAAAACTGTCACACCATCCAACAGTAAAAGACTGTAAAATATGTAGTGAATATCATATTTCATGATTCAGCATTTTAAGGAAATTAAAAGTAAAATTAAGTAGTATTTTATATTACAGATTGTACAGTAAAACACCGTAATATTGAATAGTATATTTTACATTTTTTTACTGTCACATTTCACCATAAAATCTACATAAAACAAGTACTAATATCCTTTTACTGTAATATTAAAAAAGGTTGTTCTGTATCTCTCACGGTAAAATTCTGGCAACCACAGTTGCTGCTTTTCTATCATAAAAATAACTGTTTCTTTTTTACAGTGTGTCTGGTGCTGAGCAGGTGGCGTACAGTGAGGTCTGTCAGAACTTTTATGAAAGAAACAGCTGTCTGCGTTAGCTGGAAGCTAGATTGATGAGAACAAACTGAAACAAGCAGTGGGTCGTAAAAAAAACAAAACAAAACAATGAGCTGAAAGGAGCTAAAAGGGTTCATGTAGCCGAGGGGAGCTGCTGAGTTGGGTGTTAGGTAGTGATTAGGCTGCTTTGATACTCTGCATTGTCTATCCTCTTTGCAAAGATTAAATCAAACACACAAAGGCAAGAATCGTCTTATGTTTTAGTTCACTCCTGTCAATAGAAGTTTTCACAAAAGGGACACCTTTTTATTAGAGTGATTCGACAGATAAAATAATAATAATCATGCAGCTTTAAGCAATTAGTTTTGACACATTAGTGTCCAACATCCAACCTTTACTTTGGGGATTTCGGTGTCCTGTCCCGTTTAAATTGGACATTAAGATCACACGATGACTTCCACTTTCACTTCAGTATGAATACATCTTTCAGTGGTTGGTCTCAACCAACTGACGACGTCATACTTTTTCAAACCACAGATTAAAGAAACCACACCGTGGAGCTTAACCCGTAAAATCTGCTGTGAAATGTACGCCCCATACCGAGAAGTCAGTGAAAGTTAGTAGAGACCAAGATACCGAACTAGCTCCAGCAAGAGGGAATCACGACCTCCACAGCTCCAGTAACATTAAGATCAGGTGGATGAGGGAGCAACGGCTCAGAGAATATCACTGACTCAGAGACGTCGTACCGCACAGGCAGATATTCCATTACTGATGTTTGGACTGCAACTCAATCCACTCTCACTGCGTATGCACTGTTGAGTGCATTCATCCATGTCATCCAGTTTCAAACTCAAGGCGAGCCTCCACACCTCTGCGGGCCTCCACCGTTTGATAAAGCTCTGCAAAATCACCGCGCCGCATTTATTTTCCATTCCACCATAAAGAACGTCAAGTTAGTGAAAGCCCCCCCCCCCCCCACCCCCCACCCCCCCCCCCCACCCCACCCCACCCCACCCCACGCGAGCAAGCAAGCGAGCCAGAGAGATAGATTGAAAAGAGATGGGTGAAGGTTTTGTCCTTCATCAGCCCTCCATTCCTCTATCCCTCCATCTCATTAAGGATGGATAGATGATCAATAGGAGAGAGGCAGTAGAGGGGGATTAGGATTAGAAATCGATGGCTTTGTTTTCTTCAGCCTGCCAAAGATAAACACTGCCTTAAGACACTGACAACGCAACGGCCAGACTTTCATGGCTTTTCATCTGTGTGTGAGAGGGCACCACCGTTCCCTCCGCGTGGACGGACAGACATCTGTTTGCCGCTTCTCACGCCGAGTTAAAAAGCTTCGATCCCTTCACGAGATTGGGAGAAAAGGGAGGGGGGAGGTGGGCTCCGATCCAACTCCGTAGTAATCTTCTGCTGCGATATAGAACCGAGACTCTGCTCATATTTTGCAGATACTTCTTTGCTCTGTACATTGCAACGCCAGAAAATACACACGGCCGCGTTGAGCCGTGCGTGGGAGATGCGGTTTGCGCGCCTGCAGATCAGGGGTCGGCCTGCCGGGTCGCACCGAGTCGCCGTTTCAAGACTGTCTGAGAATATCTCGAGATGGCTGATGAAGGAGGTCGCATCATGAACACGCTCGCTGTTAAGAGAAGTGATGAACTCCCAAAAAAAGAAAAAAACCTGAGTGGGCTGCGAGGAGTGAGGCAAGGCATTCTGGGTAGGTGAGGCTTCACCTCCCACACGGAGATTCAAACACACACACACACGCACCCTTACTTTGATCTCTCTCTCTCTCTCTCTCTCTCTCTCTCTCTCTCTCTCTCTTTTCTTTTCACGTGTACACACACACACGCGCATGCGCACACACACACACGCTGGCCCTGTTTGTTGTGGCTTTCGCCCCTCTGTCCTTTGAAAGAACAAAAGACATTTGTTTATGTTTCCTGCAGATGAAAGCTCAGCTTATGCGGCAGCCCACTTCACCCCAGGTACACATGCCGCCGCTCCGTAATTTGTCTTCAAGTTTGTGAAATCTTTATTATTATTATTTTTTAAATGAGAACACAAGAACTCTGTCTTTGTTTGTTTGTATTCGCCGCTTCTCTAATTTATGTTAATCCTCGTGTGTGTGTGTGTTTTGTTGTGTGTTTTTTTCATAAAATTCACACAAACAGTACTGTTTCTATTCAAAGTCACAGGTGTCTGATGCCTATCCCAGCATGCACTTGGCTGAAAGCAAAGGGGAAGGTGGGGGGAACAGAAGCAGGCTGACATGAAAAAGGCACTCTTCATCTATTATAGTCTTCAGTCCCTCTGACATGCATGAGTTTGGACTGCGGGAGGAAACCCGGAGCGTCCTCGAGTGGATTCAAATGCCATGCAGACCATGCAGGTCTGACGCCGTCATGGCACCCTCCCAGTGTTTTAGAGGCTAACCGTGGTGATATTTTAGATCTCTGTTGCAAATAGATTCCAAGAAAAACCCAACAACAACATCAACACGTCGCACCATTCGCCGCTATTTACTTTCCTACACTGCACGTGCCCGTTCCCCTCTAACGAAGATGCAGATCTTTAAAAATGGATCTATTTTTGGGTTCGGAAAAAAGGCAAACAGCTGGGCGCTGTAGTTCTCAGCAGATGTTTCCCACCAACGGTAGCTGATGGTGCATTTGTTGGGGGACTATTTTCGGCGACGCGCTAATCCACGTGCGGCGCTTTGGCGGGTGTCTATGGCAGCAAAGAGGCGCGAGTGTGATCGAGACTCGACATAAACCACAGTGCGCATGTTCCTAAGGATAAAGTGACATGTCAACCCCGCGACAACGCTGCGGCCCATTCATGAGTTTTTAATAGTTTTTGGCGGCGGTGGAGGTGTGGCACAGAGAGATAAGCTCCTGTATGTCACACTTTGGGTACGCTGATCTCTACATGGGATTTGTTGACAATGAGAACAATTTTAGGACGTCATTAGCAATATCCCAAAATAATATTATTTAAAGGAGCAGTGTGTGGGAGTTAGTGCCATCCAGTGGTGAGGTTACGCGTTGCAACCAACTCACCCAACTATTTTGACAAACCCGGGAATGAAAACAGGCAGCGAAGTGTGAAGGAGAAACTACGGTGACCGCAAAACTTGTGGAGAATGCAAAAGGCTCCGTCTAGAGCCATTCTGAAACATGGAGGTTCAGCATAGTGCACTCAGTTGAAGTGATTATACTCTAATGAAAACATAGTGGTGCATATTATATTTAATTTCTCCTGTATTCTGTAAATACAGCTCCCTAAAAAAATTATACACTGGACATTTAAGCCAATCACTGAGTCGTACCACTCCTGGCTGAATTTCAGGGAACTGAGGAGGCAGGAGAAGAAGCAAAGGGATTAGGTGTGTGTGTGTGTGTGTGATCAGAGGTAGGAGAAAGGACAAAAAGAGAGGGGAAACCAAGAGTGAGGGACAATTTCATTTCAGGACAATTGGGAAGGTGGCCGCTGATCCTTGTCCATCACACATTCCATCATGGCCCGACATGGCTGACTTGTCACCCTGAGTGACATTCACAACTCTGACTTACACCTTAAAGCACACACATACACAAATACACACAGAGGAAAACAATGAACACACACACACACACACACACACACTGCGTGTGTTTTTGATTGCACTTTGTGATGTACAGTTTTTACTTCTGTCTTCCTCGTTCAGGCTGTTTATACACACAGTGTACAGAGTCTGTACTGCAGATAACCAACCCGATGGGCTGTTCTGATTGAAGCCATATTGATTGTTGTCTGTTTTATTCCGGTGTATTTTTAGCACTGTGCAGAGAAATAAAATACCAGCTCCGGTAAAGCAATCAAGATTTCAGATCATTATGTTTGTGTGTGTGTTAAAAAATCAGAGTGACGTCAATATGAGCCTCCCTTTTATGGTCTATCAACAACACCATAAAATGAATGATGGCCTATAGACAGCTCATAAACTGGCATACGTCTCTGTGTAATTTCATTTTACAGTGCCACTAAAGAGTGCTGAATTCTTTGGGCAGCACAGTGTACTGTATGAGCATGACGCCTGAGGGCCGGACTTTCTGAGACCTCATGGTGCCATCTAGTGGGCGGCTCACACAAATAATATTTTACAACTAAAAGACTTCAGTGAATCTGAAGTTTTTTTATTCCTTAAACTATTAAAAACTCACCACTTTTTTTTTTTTTACACAATATAATCTTTATTTTCTTTTACACAGTGATCAGCTACAAACACTGTTGCCTACAAACAGGCAGGTTAGCTTCAGCAGAGATAATACAGTAACTTGTTACAGCAGTGCTTATCGACACAGTCAGGAAGTCTCGTGAAGGTCCACCTTGTTGGAACGAGTATGATCACGTGTGGAAGAAGGGAAGTACTGTCCGTGGAGACGGGAATTTTATTTTCTTACTGAACTGGGTAGAAAATTGAGGTTATTCCGGTTCAGCCTCAGCTCAGTTTGTTTTAATGAGTCCAGGGTCGTTGCAGACTTTTTCTCGCACAGCCAACATGCTTACAGCTGGTTCAGACTTTCATCGCCTATCACAACGAATGGGAGTCACATCTTCTGACGATTCGACACATAGGCAGGACAGAAACATCTCACGCTTACACGTCTCCCGGTCACACGCCAAGACGCATGCAAACACATGCACAGACAGAGACAGACTTATCTACAATTTACAAAAGATTGGTCTTTTCTCTTTATGACTTGGTTCTGAAACCTGAAACGGTGCAAATGCGCGGTTTCTATGTCATTTTAACTGCTTCAAATATTTGGTATTTACTCACAATAAATGCTCTTTAATGTTTATATATTCGATTTTTTGTGTGTGTATGTGTGACATGATTACATGTGACTGCAATATCAAAAACAGTTATGAAAATGAATTTGTCAATAAGGCATTTTGAACACAACCATTCAATGTCAGATCAACGTTTCTTAAGTGGACCGACACACACTGCTGGAAAAACCGAACACTGTGCACACACAGCACACAAAACATTAACTGGTGACAAAATAACAAAACTCGTGAGACTGCGGCCACATGTACATTGATAAAGTGCTAAAAACCAAATTATATACAGCTTTGACGTGCCACTAGTGGAAAATAAATGCATGGATAAACTCTGAAGTAGTAGCATGAGTCAAAAGGAGGAATCGATAGTGTTTACGTCCATATTGCATAGCCAGAGCTGACACAGTGCAGCGTGACTCGTGAACACTAAAAACTTAAACACAGCAGGCAGCAGCACTGCAATAATACCTGACTTAACAGACACCAAAATCCTTCACAGTGCCACTCAGCTGATTGTTGATTTGAGTTTATTTCTCTGCATGACGCCAGTCAGATTGTCCAGGAAATGATGCTTTATGATTTTTTTTTTTTTTGCATAATATTTTGGTGGTTGTATATCTTCATTTGAATGCATGTTACTGTATGCATGATTGTACCGTTGTATATTTAAATGCTTCTATAAGTTCATTCTTTTAGTCTCCGTTGGCAAAGCAAGCTTCCACATGCAGTTTGGGCAACCGGCAAGAATTCTCATAATGTCCTGGAGGCTTTATTATGAAAACACACAGCTTCTGTGTATGGAGACAGCTTCTGGCTCCACCCGTCACTGCTGTCTCCACTGTGAGTTACTGAAAGAACAGAGAGAGGTGAAAAGGGATAAGTAAGAAAAAACGCAAAGGAGACACATTCACTCATCTCTGCTCTATGAATTGATGATAGATAATGAATGAAATGTACACTCACTGTCTCGCTCTCCCCGTCTGAGCCCCTTCTGGACTCTGAGCCGTAGTGCAGAGGAGAGTACACCCAGCTCCGATCCTCTTGATTCTGCTGTTAGTGAACACAGCCAGGGGAGGGCAGCAGCACGAGAAGGGAGACAAGAAGAAGAAGACGTGAGGGTTGAGGAAAGACGCAGCTCAGAGACTGAAAAGTTCAAATCTGCCTGCTGAAATTTTTCATGTTGGGAGCTCCAAACAGCAGCAAGATTAAGTTTTCTCATGGTCAGTCTGTAAAACCTCATTACTATTAAGTTTGTGTGTATTATGTTTTAACTCTTTAACACTGTCTGTGTGTCTAATCTAAACCTGAAATCACAGTTTAATTCGAGGAAAAAGAAAATCAACATATTCTCAGTTAAAAGCAGTGACATATTCTAAATATTTGGACTGAGGGTTGGTGTATTTTCACTTCTTAAGATCCTGAAATCAGATTTTCCCAGTCAGCATCTCGCCCTGGCAGATGGCATCCTCGATGAACACACATTTTTCTGCACACTTCAGAGGTTTCTGTATCGTTTGAAGTGGGCAGGACTGAGTTGGAAATAGGAGATGTCACATACTTTTGTGCGCTAATCAGAGTTTGCAAACATACAAATTCAAATCTGATGACAGCTGGGAGTGTGTGTGCGCTTTACGTTGGCAGCGCTGTCAGTCCCATCTGATCAAACCACACCCACACAGTCCCACTGAAGCAGATTAGAGTTTTTGACAGTTCTAAACTCCTGATAAATAATTCCTAATAAAGTTTCTCTCCTAACTTTAACATCATTGCTGCTTTCTTGGTCATAAATATTTCATGTTGTAGATAACTCTTTAGTATTTGGAACTTGTTTTCAGGGTATTTAAATAAAATAAATAAATGTTCAAAGTGCAGCTTTAATAAACAGCTGATTTCCAGTGTCAAAAAGGGGGATCGTGTTCTAGCCGAACACTGACAACACTAATCGGTTTGTCCTCCGAGCGACCTGAGTGCGGCAGGGCAGAGAGCTTGAAGGATCACTACAAGCACACAGCTAATACAAGCTGCAGTTGACTGCAGGTCCACGATCCTTCAACATTTAAACTAGCGTCTACTGGTAACATGTTACATAACGATGCATGCTCCATTGAAATGCACATGATGGTCCTTCAGAAGCGTCAATTATTCATATGCAATGTCTTTTTTTTTGCACAATTTAACACTAAATAAGTCATGTAAAATGCACTGAGGCTTTATTTTGAAGTACTTCTGAAGATCCATAAGCAGCTGTGCTTGTGATACTCCATATGGAACGGCTACCAGCAGTGCGATGGTACGTGGAACAAATGACTCTAACTACTTCGGTGGTGACTTACATTGTAACTTGAGCTAGAGTTTAGCTTACGACGGCCAAGAACTGGAGAGTACACCCAATATCTGCCATCTGCATACTGATGGATGGACACATACACACAGATGAACACACAGATGCATATAAGGTATGAACAGAAAAATGAAGTGAGTTGAATGGTGATATGATTGAGGAGAAAGAAGAGAGAAGTAGTAGTGATAGAGGAGAGAAGGGAAAGAAAGTGGAAAACGGAGAATGAACGTGACAAAAAAAAAGTCATATAAAGGAATTATGGAGAGCTGTGAGCATGACAGTGACAGAGTGCATGAATGCAGATTGACAGATATAAATACATCATGCTGTGCAGGAAAGACAACCCCAGTGTCTTGCTGATGCATTCAAAAGCATGAACTATGACCGGTAGCAGCCTCGTGCTTCAGAAATAGCAGTTTTGGGCAGCGAGAGCAGCCCCGCGGTACGTGCACACTGCAACACAGACACACACCCTTGCACCCCCCTCACCATCACAACTCTACCACGCTGTCCTGACTGGGCCACTGCGAAAGACCCAGTGGATCAAAGAAAAAACAGAAGAGGAAAAATAATCTTTACTCTCTGGAAGAGGACTGACAACAAAACAACACTGAAGAGAGCTCCCTGCAGGATACACATACTTTAGATCCTTGAATTAAGTTAACATCGTTTCACACACAAAAAACGAGGCACCGACACGTAGACTTACAAAGTAGATGTCAGACACCGCCACCTCCCCATCCAGTGAGTTGTGGCTGCTGGACACGGACAGCTGATTGCAAGACGCGCGTGGCGCCTGCTGAGGCACCTGGGGGCTTGGAGGTTGGGACGAGGGAGGGGTCGAGGGGAGGTGGTGAGAAGAGGAGGACTGAGGAGATGCAGAGCAGATGGGGGTGAACGCTGAGGCGGGAGGGAGGGTGGAGATGTTTCGATCTGGACGACAGACTGGGGAAGAAGGAGCGGAAGACTGAGCTGCTGTAGGTGAGGTGAGAGGTTTGGTGGATGGACGGATGGACGAATTGAGCGCGGGGGAGGACTGGCCGGCCGACTGAAGAGAGGAGGAGGAAGAAGACACGAAGGGAGGAAGAGTGGAGGAGGGATGTGCCAAAGATGGGTTCATAGCGGGAGGGGTGGAGGAAGCGATGACACGGGGCTGCTGATCAGGTGACAGCTGGCCCGGGGAGGTCATTTCTGTCAGCTGTGTGAGCTCCGTACTCTTTGGGATTTTACTGCATGAAACAAGACAAAGAACACGGTTGAAATACTGCTACGCAGGCAGCTGTGGACGTTCTCCTTGTATGGTATGACTGTACGTGTACCTGAGCTCCACCTCCACTGTTATGGTGTCCTGCTTTTCCCCATGAATCTCAACCTTCTGTGACCTGAAAGCGCACAGACAAATGCAGGGTGCGATATCAGCAGGGAAGGTGGAGCACACATGTTGTTTTTGACAGAATATTGTCATTATAGAGACGCCGCTGAATATTCATGATATTACTCTCACCTGGTCAGACTCGGGGAATGCATTTGTCTCCTGTAGCGCGGGTGCTCTGGTGTATCGAAGGGGGTGGTTGGTAGAGAGTTGTTAGAGGAGAGCGTGGTCGCGATAGAAGCTGTGGTGGCATCTTCAAAGGAAGGAGGAGTGCAGGGTGGCTCTCTCACTAGTGCGCATAATGAGCCAAGAAAACAAGAAACAGGAGAAATTAAAATGCTTTAGTCAGGCACACTCATAAATAAATATGCCAGTCAAACGTTCATTCATGCAAACTGCACGACCTGTTCCTCATATAGCTATGCTCTCTTTATTTCTTTCCTCATTCATGAGTATTAATGTGTAAATAACCTTCTGCTTTTCTCAGCAGTCATTCATGAATATCCCGTCTCCATGTGCCATACTTTAACTTTGATTCTGTTTCTACCGCTGCTAAAATGATGCTGCACTGGGATCGATAAAGGCTCACTTCATTTCAATTAAAGAGAAAATGGAGCCCTCGGCTGCACACAATTGAAGCTAATAGCGTGCCGAGTTCAGGGAGACACGGTCTAACGAGAGAAAACCAGCACTCACCAGTTCAATCTTTATATCGAGCAGTATTAGTCTGTTGCGTAGACATATTCTCGCTAGCTGTCATGAGGGCTGCTGATGAAGGCTACTGGTCCGGCTATCCCATACTACTGGGTTTAAGTGTTTGATATTAAGCATCCCATTTCCAAATGAAATTAAAAACATCCTCTAATGAACTCTGTGAACAGGTCGTGACTGTTTATCATGGTTTACAGCTAAACTAAGCTACCGTTGTTCTCCAGCACAGGGAAGCTGCGAGCTCCTTGAAGGTTCTCCGCGTTGTCTTGGTTTTCTTGCCTCTCATCAGTCAGTGAGGGACGCTGCCCAGTAGAACCTGTTCCAGCACTGGACTTGGACATGGACAGAGCCCCGCCTCGTCCTCTCTTAGATGGAGACGATCGCAATGCTGTGAAAGCAGAGGATTGTTTACCAAACATGTCCCAATAATGAATAGAGCATTATTGGTGCAGTTGTAGACTCACAGCAGCTCTTCTTGAAGACAGTGTTGCTACAGAATTTGTAGAACCTCTCAGCATAGAAACCAGGTCTGTGAACTGACACTGTGTCCTGTGGGGGGGTAGACGGAGGCACAGGATAAAATCTGATACGGTTTATGCTGTTTTGTTTACATAACAGATACGTGAAGGGTACTCACCCCGTCGTGGATGAGGGACTTCCAAGAGTGCTCCAGTTTCTTGATCATTCTGTCCAACAAGACAATTAAATTATTTAGTTTAACTCATTCAGCGACTTACTGTGGTTACCTGGCAACGGAGGGCTGAACCAGTAGCCACTGGCTCAACTAACTAGATGTTATGCTACACACCACACACAGCTGTGGCTCTGCCATTTGTATTTATTTTCCCCGTGATCTCTCTGCATCTTTTAATGTTCCTCACAGAGACATAATTCACGGATTAGTATAAGCCTAAAATGAATAATTTAATGACTTTGAAGAAAAAGAAAAGTCACACTTTGACACACTAAGGCAACACAATAAAATATAATATATCTGTATTAAATTCACTTCAATTAACAAATATGATGCTCAGGTCAAGACAGGTGGTAGCTAATCAGTCAAACTTTAGTGCTTTTTTTAGTGTTCTTGTTAGTGTTGGAGTGATATGGAGGATGCCGCAACTTGTGCTCCTACACAGTCCTCGTTTTTTTCTTTCGATCTATGTAAGAATATAAAAAAAGTGTGAAGTGTGTGGAAGACATCTGACATTGTGAGAAACACTGAAAGCTCTGTTTATGCTGGAAGAACAGCAGCATTTTTCAGTTTTTTCATAAAAACATAGCACATTTGCTAGAAGTCTGATCTACTGGCAAAATAGATTAAAATGCAATACCTAAAGATTTGATTTCATGGAACATTTAGCTCATTGTTGCCCACCTGTAGGACTGCAGGATGTCAATGATTCCAATGAACAGCAGTAGGTGCTCTCCTTTACTACTCACAGCTGGAATACCGCCCATGCTACACACAAAAAAATGAAAAAAACATACCAACATAAACAACGTATATAAAATAATAGGAGCAAACACTACATGAATTGTGACTTACGTGTCATCGTGGTCCAGTGTGTCCCTGCACGTGGAGCTACCCTGTATAGACTCCATAGCAGTGGAGTACAAGGCTCTCTGAGCTGCACGCCTTTTTTCATCCCCGCCTCCTGCAGGTGAGCCCTGAGACTGACGCTCTCGCTCTGCTTGGGTCTTGTTGTGGATCCCCAGCAGCAAACTGTAGTCCATAATCTTAAAACTTTCCAGAACCTGACGTGAAGTACATACATGATATTTCAAAACATTTACCAAGTTAAGTTTAATGTATGAGCCCAGGGCATCTATTCGTTTATCTTTCACTTTTTCATTGCTCTGTAACTCATCTACTCTTTATTTAAAGTATGAGACAAGTACTGAGCAAATAGTTAAATTGTTTATGTGCAGTTGGCTGTGTTGGTTTGTTATGTTAAAATAATCTACTTTTACAAACTACTGTTGGTCCAACTCTTCCCTCTTCTCTTTCTTACCAGACAGTCTCTCTGCAGAGTTTTCACCAAAGCGCTGTACGTGTCCTGGTCCAGAGTGAGGCCTTCAGGGACGTCACTCAGAAAGTCCAGGTCTTTAAAAGTGGGTTTAGACTTTTCTCTTTCCTTCTTGGACGCGCGCCTTTTGTATGTGGAGCCCTTTAGATCAAACTTGAGGTGCATGCGTACAGAGCGCGGTAAAATATTGTTCATCACGACAACTCGGATGTTCTTTCCCCCACACTGGACGCAGTAGAGGCCAAAAAACTTTGGCAGCAAAGTCCGGGGGTTCTGGTTCAAGTTCTGGAGTGGGTTTTTTATGCAGCAGATATAGGGAAAGAGACAAGGAGAAAGAGATAGTGTACATTATTTACAGTAATAGTAAGGTTTGCAGTCTACCATGCACCTGTCAGACAGCGTGACCCATCCGCAGGCCTCAGCTGATTCTTGTGTCTTGTATGTCTGTGCTGTGTACATGCTTAACCTTTTAAGGAGTATTTAGCCTGGGTCTTGGTCTCAGTGACTGGTGACGTCACTGCTCAGCAGGGCCAACACCAGGGAGTAGGATAAAGGGGATAAAGATGACTAGAAGTTGCTCTTTAGCATGCTCTCATGTACACAAACACCCTGTGCCCAAACACCCAAATCTCTGAATAGATACTATTACAAAACATACAGAAATATCTTAGTTTTACAATTACTGTCACAGATATAGTTGAAGCTAATGCTGTATGTAATATATTATAATATGATATATATTCACAACGGACAATCTAGTGATTCTTTTGAGGGAGGGGTTTGGTTTAACTTACCATATAATATCCAGGAAGGAGTTTCTGTAGAAACTCTGCCTCTTTGTGCTGAACGGTTTTGATGATGAACTCATCGTCGCGGGTTACGTAGAAAATGGAGCCACTAGCTCCTGGATTTGTCAGCTCGATCAGCGGCTCATTACACAGAGAATACTAGACAGGGCAGAGACACAGAGGGGAAAAAAACAAAGATTTAAATTTAAACCAGTGCCTCACCACAAAGTCTGACAATCTGACACCCCATCTCTGAAAAGACTGTTTCAACATTAAACAATCCTATCAAGAATTAAGCGTACTCTGCCTGATTTAAGGGAACAGTCTGTCCCTCTGCTAATGGTCTTTGAAAATACAGTTTCATGGAAATACTTGTTGTAATTTTGTAATTTCATCCTGACTTTAAGACTTTGTGGGTACTGCAGGGCTGCCGAGCATGTTGGATTCAAAAGACTAATGTGTCTACCCACTCACATGGCGTTGCTCATCAACAGCACAAAAAGGACTTTGTTTTTAAGTGTGTATACACTACCAGAGTATGAAACGGAAGTTTATGGGTGGGTGGGATGACATTTACACCTTAATGTTGTATTAGCAACTACCGTGAAGTTACTAACTACTTAACAGGAAATGTCACTTTCACCCACTAGTGCTGATTACTTTGTGCACTATCAGGAGTTGTGTTAAACTGAGGTGAACTGTATTAAACATAAACATGATGCGACATGTTGCCTGCGCGCAGAGCTCCCTGCTCGTTCTCCTGGGCTGTTCAAGCTACAGTATGGTCTGCCCACATTTTTAAATGCATGCCTTAACAGACACTCAGATCGTGTGCGAGATATCCAGGGTTACTGTAAGAATATCAGGGCAGGTTGTTGCAGAATCTGATGGGATATGGTGTAACACAAGCTCATGAAACTCTGGTCAAATATGAAGACCAGCATTCTGTTACTGTATCGCCTATTTCTCGCTTCAAATGTTTTCAGAAATATTTTAGTGTACTGTTTAGCTGCAATATGAGAAATTTTGTGACATGTCTTACATTTTTTTCCTGCATGAAAACACTGTCAAAATCGACTGCAGTTTCTACCTTTTGAAAGGGAATGCTACAGCGTTTTTTCTCTGGTCATATAGCACCAATTTAAAAAATATGTGCCTTTCTACTATACAGACATTTGAGTTTTTCCAGCATACCCCTTGAAGATTTTTTAAAATAATTAAATCAGTTCTAATGAAGTTGGTAAGAATGTGGAAACTTAAACTTAAAAGTAAGAGAAATGGAGGAAGTAGTTACTACTTCTAAAAAAGAAATTTAATCAGCACATATTTATTTCCTGGTACTCTACTACCAACACAAACACATGCAGAAAGAAACCAAAACTACTTGCTGTCTGCCTGCCGCCACTACTCAGAGTTTAAAAAAGAAAGCTTTAGTCTGCTAATCCCCCCGTGGCACAGGTGGAATGTGAGCTTAAACATGCAACTGAGTACACTGTATGTCATCACATGTGTGTCTGTGTGTATGCACATGTGTGCAGCCTCACATGCAGAATATGTGAGGGCGTGTGTGTGTGTTTGCGTGTAGTCAGTTTGTGTTTTTAATGTGTGCAGGTATTTAATATTCATCCTCAGAGCAGCAGAGGTCTGCTGTGGCAGGGAACATGTTTTCTTTGATAACTCCACTGATCATCAGTCAAACACTTTCAGAGGGAACTTCACATGTGGGAATATCCAAGAAAATCAAACACAGATTTTTTTTTTAAGATCAGTGACCAGATAAATTAATGTAGATGAATTTGCTCTTTGTAGTTATAATGATAATGCTAATTACAAATTCTTAAAATGTTATTTTGTGGTCATAGACTACAAAATTGTAACAGAGATTACTTTTGTCTGTTGATAATACCTGTTGGAAAATGTTCATACCCAGAGGCACAACCTCAGTATTATGAATTGGCAGGTGTTTACCAGTTCTATAATATAACAACTAAAGAGTAGGGTGCTAACAGTTGACTGTGTGCTGAAGCGATGTGTAGATTTCTGTCTCTGCTGATGCTGCATGTAACAGTGAACACTTAATTTTATTCTGTCAATGCATCTCCAGTCATGAGAGAACATAAATATCTCACCAGATAGTCATCTGGTCGGATTCCAAACAGCTCTCGGAAGTAGCGGAAGGCCACAGGGGCGTAGGTTTTAAACCTGAAGTCTGGGTAGTGGTGGGCTGGAGTGAGGTTAGAGCCTTCACTGTACAGTGCAAGGTGGGTTCGACAGGAAGCATGAAAGGAGAGAAAACATTATGTTAAGATACTTGTGACACATGGGTGCACATAAAAACACATCCGCTCCTGAAAAACGCACCTGGGGAAGAAGATGCTTTCCACCACATAGAAGTCTTGCATCAGCACATCCCTCTCGGGCTTGGAGCTGAGGTTGCCAACAGTATATCCAATACCCAGCTGGATGGCCCCTTGCAAGGCGGAGGAAGTAGTCTGGAGGCGGAAAAACAGAGAAAAGAACAACAAAGTAAGGTGTGGGTGGAAAGTAGTTGGTGAAATTGTGACGCCAAGTAAACCTACGGATAGCATTTAGACCTACCTTCTTGTACGTTGTCTCTCCGGAGGCATCAACCCTCCTGTGACCAATTTTTTTCTCATGAGCAAGGCCCACTCCGAATGGGGACGGCATCTGTCCCAAGGAAAGAAGAAAAGGGAAATATCGGTGAAATGGCAACTGAAAATATTGCATATTATAACTGAACTATGCTGCAAACCAATACAGGTGAAAGAATGGAAAGAGAAGAAGAAAACAACAAAGACAGGTGAGACAGACAGGTGTATAGTGTGAAGTGGCCTCTCACCTCTGTTATCGGAATCTTCTTGGCTGAATCTGTGGACAGAGAGAGAGACAGAGAGAGAGAGAGAGAGAGAGAGATCCAGGAGAAAACAGGTTGAAAGGTGCCCACATCGGTACATTATTTAGCATGATTTAGCAATCAATGATTTAGCAGGACCGCGGCATCAGACTAACACTGAGGTTGACGACTGTTACCCGGATAAATCATCAGGAGAACGTGACACGTCACAATCAACTAAAGTTTTCATTATTGCATACATTTTTATTCTGAATCTACTTGACATTTATTTAAACAAGTTTTACAAATATTTTTACAAGTCATGTGTATGATGATCCTAATACCTTTTAGTGCTCATAAAAGTGGAAATTAGATCACGTACATCCTCATGATAACAGCAAAAAAAAACTTAATCTGCTGAGTAAGATTATATAATATGATCGAAAGCTCCAGAACAGTTACTAATGGACCTTGTAGTGAGATTATTTTAGGCTAATTCTGCAACCTTTAGCATCATCAGGCTTGTTCCAAATAAACTGGCGGTCAACTCACCAACAGTTCAGTGCCTACAGGTTACCAATTGTTTGATAATCCAGAAAACCTCACATCCAGCAGTCAGACCACCGCAGACAGCAGTCAGTGTTTTCTATTCCTGGATCAATGAGATTTGTCCCGAGAACGTAAAAAAACTCTATTGGATTGACTTCCTCCCTAATCTGAGTGCTGCCATTGGCTGAGCGCTGCAGATCGCATCACCAACCAATCACACATGGGGATTAGGAAGAATCTTTGCCTCCGACTTTAAGGACACAACTGGCGTGTGTCTGGACGTCTTTGTGCATAAAAGAAGAGGAGAGGGCAGAAAGAGATGAAGTGAATGGGAAACATGTGTTCATACTACAAGCTGCTTGGTTTACATCATCGTGCTAAATTTCAGGTCATGCGAGGGTAAAGATTAAGGAAGTGCAGCTGACAGCACGGATAATGAATCTTTAAGCCATGTTTAAGTACAGCCTACACAGTGGCAGAGTTTCCCCTCCCTAAGGCAGGACAATAACAGCTGATCTACAACATGACACCAATGACTTCCCATTGGTCAGTAGATGCAAACAAAATACAATAAAAATATCATTCTTAAAGATCAAACTGACACACAACATATGTTGAAAAAATAGACTGCAGGCAGAAAAGATCTCCTATAGCACTTCTTAGTGCTACATTAATAACAGGATTTAGATGCTACAGAGGCTAATCCTAACTCTACTTGCTTCCTTCTTTTTTCCTATTTTAGATCTCCTCTATATGGTAGTCATTGACAAGATAACCTGAGTCGGAGCCTTCCAGATAACAACTGGTAGTTGTAGTACCCTGACCTAACCCTATGTGCGGCTGTACAGCGTGCAAAAATGCTCACATTGACATACAGGCCTACAGGTACATTTCAGGTACAACTGAGGTTAATGGGAAATGCAAAGTATTAGACAAACACTAAATACATTTTGATTCAATGATGGCACTAGATGAATAGTCAGAGAATTTCTAAAGTCATTACAGCTCATCATGAGAGGAACATGAATGCCTGTATTTGACTGCAATCCATCCAATACATGTTATTTCACACAAAACCGCAAGTGTGAACCTTACGGTAGCGCTAGAGGAACGGTCAGGGCGTTACCAAAGTCAGTAGAATTATTATCTGGGCACCTTGAATGTCTGTACTAAATATAATGATATTTCAGTCTGAACCAAAGTGGTGCAGTAGAATCAAAAGGTGAAAGGGAAAATGCTGAAGCTGATGTTTTTGGTGCACGAAATGATGTCAAGAAAAGAGGTAGACACGTTGAATAAATTGCGAAATAATAATAATAATTTAAAAATGAATATGCAATTACAGAAGAAGAATAAGAAAGTCCTCGTAATTTCATTGAGCGTTATTTTATGGGCCCTTTTGTGCAGTGACAGGCCACACACGACAGGCCACACCTGTAACGTGCAAAGTAACGCTGCATCAAAGCCTGTCAGGCAGAACAATGAGAAGGAGTATCCGCACACACAAAGAGTCTCTGTGGGATTAAGGTCAGGCTAGAATAATGTGCCACTGAGCTGCAAGCAACAAACAGGACAAAGTCATTGTAGTGTTAATATGTGAGAGGCAGTCTTCCTGTAAGAAGGTTTGTTCTGAATGTTAAAACACTGAGGAAAGGCACATTTAACGAAAGCTCAGACATCCATGCAATTAAACATTTTGTGTCCGTGATGAGAGAAGTATGCCTTAAGGCCTGTGTGTGTGTGTGTGTGTGTGTGTGTTTAGCAAAGAGGATTAGATCCCTCCGTTTGCTGAGAAAGTGGCGGCCCATTGCTGTGACATTAATGTGACACTGAACACAGGAATAGATTTTACGCTCCGAGGATCTCTGCACATAATCTGGTGGATTTAATAAGAATCGTTTGTGCACAAACACCCAGCGTAAATGTGTGAATACGCGCATGCACAAAAAACAACTTGTTGGTCCTGCTAAACTGATTAGGACTGCATGTGCTTCCTACTTTCGCATTTGCACGTAAATATCATAAACCTGCCTGTATTTGTTGCCGGGACATAAGCATCGATGCTGGGAATTGATACTCCCGAGGGATTAGTGTGTGGTTTATGTTATAATTCCATATCAGATTATGTAAAGCACTCTTCAGATTTAGCTAGGAGGAGGAAGAGAGATAGATGGGAAGAATTACGAAAACAGACAGAGGATGAGGAGAGGAGAGGAGCAAAATGACCACAATATGTGCTCCCTGCTGTACATATTTGCGATTACTCTGTGTGTGTGTGTGCCTACAATTACACTCATTGAGGTGGCATTCATTGCACATCTTCATCAGGTCTAGTTGGATGGCGTGCACACATCCCTAATGTGCACCTGGTGCTGGTGCCAGGCTGCAGTGAGCCACTGACACCATGAGCCATTTACACCAGAGCAGCAGCAGTGACTTGAATCTTGACACTGTTATTCAACCAAGCAATTTATTATTCATTTCCACAGCTTAGGCTCCTCTAACTACCTTTTTCTGCCTCTGTTTTAGCTGCAAAAATACTGTGTGTATATTTTTTTCCACCCCTGTGTTTTATCTTTAAGTCAATGTCCCCTCTAGCCACATATGATTCAATGGTAGGATGCTGTCCTCTTAGGTCCAACTTCTATGCCCAGTGTACCTGCAGTGGCCGTTAGCTAGGTTCGAATAAGCCCAAAATGATGGGGCAATTTGTCGCTAACTGACTTAAGACATACCGGTGTCCCCCGGGTCAAGCTGGAGGCAGAAGCCGGCGCCAGCTTCCTCGCCCGTCCTCCAGTCATTCCCGGTTTCCGCAGTCCTCCCGTCCATCTCCCGGACAGTCCCCGACGACGACGCGCAGCCGTACCCTTCCTCAGCGAGAGCAAGATGAGACGCTATGCGCTTCGAAACCGTCCAGAAATGCCGTCATTTCACCTTCGTCCGCGTTCGCCGCCTCAGTCACAGACTACATAGCTCGGTTTTAATGCACATTTGTCGCCGTAAATACGCAAAACGCGGCGACGCGCACAGAGCCAGCGGTGCGGATCATCTCTGCCGCTACTGTGCGTCATCATGTGAGAGCAACGGCTGGTGCGCGTGCCGCTACAGCATCATGTTACTGAGCTCACAGAGGAGCCGTGAAACCATACTCCGGGACGGGAGAGGCCATTTTTTGACTTTTTTAAAATGGTATATTTCATAAAGTTCTGCATACAAACTGAGAAAGAACATAGCCGAGCAAAGTCACGATGAAATATATATATACACACACACAGTGTATTAAAGGTTTTATGAACCTCTTCTCAATTTACACACGCGTGAGCCACAGCATTAACGCTGCTCCTCACTGTTTTTACTCTTTTCACTTTGTTCACTACACCAAGCAACCCAGGTAACAGCCCACACAATATTAGTTCCAAGTCTTCCAAGTTATGAGATGAATGGAAATGATGACTTTGGAGTACTTGGGCCCAATTATCACTAAGTCATATATTGCAGTACTAATCTATTTCTCAGTAAATTTCCTCGAAATAGCGATGTAGCAAATGGGAAATTCTTCTTCTTGAAGAGAATTGATAGTTAACAAAAATGTATTTATATGTATTGAATAATTCTTGCCTGTAAACAAATGTGTTTTTGTGTTCAGCTGTAGTGTGCAATGATCAATAAAATCAATAGTATTTAATCATTTGTGTATCAACTTGACAGAAAAATAATACAAGACAAGACATGTAAAATAAAGCGTTACCATGTGGATTTAAATTTTAAATTACTTCATCCTACTGCTACACCAAACGTTACAGCTGGGAAAGGAAAAAAATGGATGGAAGGAAAACTAAATTAACTTGATCACACTTCTATCGCATAATTTTGACACACAGAGGTAGTGTGATAAATATATAAATTTTAAGGAAGGAAACAGCTGTATCTTACCAATAACTTACAAACACTAATTATACTGTAGTTTACATTTTGTAATGCAAAACCTTGAATTGGTTATAAAATATGTAAACAAACCATTTTTTAATTCAAAAATGAAATGAAACAGACTATTGTATCCATTAACAGAGCCAACAAGTCTATCAATTAAATTTGATTTTAATAGGTGCATGTAAATTAACAAGTGAACGTCCAGGACGGCAGTTATTTCCCCATTTCATCATACAAGACATGAGTTTCAGACACAAAAACAGGCTCTTCAACAAGTAAAGGTACTAACAAAATAGTGTAGCCAGTAGTTTTTCAGAACTCTGATGTTTATGGCATCTTATGTCCTTAGTAAAAATGACATTGACACATGCTCTAACTTGCCACTTAACATTCATAAAGGATTCAAATGTATTTGCATGTGATAAAGGAATGGCTGCTTTTAAAGTAAGCTGTGAAGTGCCTCTACTTTGGTACCTCTCACGTGGTCTTATGGGTTTGGTATGGGTGAGTTCTGGAGATTAGTTTGCACGCTATGGATCATCAGGCCTGCCCTCCCCAATGCTGGGTTTACAGACAGGCCGTCACTGGTCCAGACACACTCACACCAATGCCCTGAAGTCCATGTAAGAGGGCAGGACTCAAACAAACACATAGGAGACAGATGTATTACAGGTACGTAGGCAGGTCCTTCTCCACAACCTGCAAAGAGGAATAAGTACAAATTTTACAGCTGTTTACTTAAACTCTCACAGGCTGAGGTGAATATATTTCAGCTAAATAAAAACAGAAGGAAACCATCATATACACCATCATCTTATGCAAGGTGCCGCATTTCACAGCATGCACAGAAATATTACTAACTGCACAGGGAGTGAGACTTACGCTGGGATCATCTGTTGGGCCATATCGCTTCACCACTAGTCCTTCTCTATTAATTAGGAACTGTTGAGGAATAAGACACCGCAATATTAGAACAATGTGTCATTTTTCATTAGGTTGAGACACAATAATTAAACCAAACTTTACTCAAGATGCTTTTTAATAAGCGAGAATGCCAACTATATTATCGAATTACCTTTGTGAAGTTCCATTTGATGTTACTGTGAAGAGAGGAAAAATAAAACGTATTACAACACAACCTGCAGGCATAACTACCAAGACTGCATTATTCATTCAAACTGGGGGATTACAATAGAGACCACTTTCCAGTAACAACACACCCCTGCAGCACTCTTCTTCTCTGCTTTCCATTTCTATGCTTATTATATGAACACTTATATTTTCACCAAAACACCTGCCCAGCTGAGGTGAAGATGATCATTACCTCACATTTTACAATGACACACAAACCAAATGAGGAACAAAGAAGTAAGCAGTGGGATGAAGTAACAGAAACCGAACAGGATGTGTATGACATAATGCGCCCATTCCAGGGTTTATGATTCCAATTCTTGTAGTTTCGTTCACCATTCCCATCAGTTGGCTAAGATTTGAATATTAGAACTGTTAAAATCAACAGATTCGAGATTCAATTGGTGAGTAAAATAGAACAAGAATTATAGGAAGGTGTGAATAAAATCAAGCCTAGAATCTTTTTCCCCTTACTAAATATGCTGCTTCTCTTTCTGGGTGACATAAATATAAATACACAGCCCACACTTCTCACACATGACTGTTACAATGAGGAAGCATGTTTCTTAAACAAGGGACCCAACACTTGCACGGGGTCTAAAGCATTCATTCTAATCAGCTCTGTCTCAGTATTGTTACTCATTTTGTGTACACAATGTCATGACTCTTTCTGTTGAGTAAACAGGTAAATAGGCAAATAACTCACTTCCCAAAGGTTCCTTTCCCTTTAGGCTGTGCCTTCATCCACTTCCACAAAGGGTGAGCATTGTCTCCATTCACATCAATCTTACTGAAGAGGTCAAACTCTGCGTTGTAACCTTTGGCGAACTCTTTAATTTCTGCATCGGTACCCGGCTCCTGGATCATACGAGCAAAAAAATCCAAGTTAGAAAAACAGAAGTTTCTCAAATGAGATAATAAATCTTTACATAGTATGAATTAATAATGTATTTAAAATATGCAAGAATCCAGTGATCCAGATCACAACATTCAAAATGAAGTGAGTTGGGGAAAGTATTTAATAAACAGCCAATAGTTAAACAGGGGTATCAACATAAAGAAAATAAAAACAAACACTGTGTTGTCATCACTGTATTCTTGTTACCTGTCCTCCAAACTGGTTGCAGGGGAAGCCCAGGATGCGTAAACCTTTCTCAGCATAGGAGGCGTGCATTCCCGCTAGCTGAGTGTAGTTTACCCTGGTCTTTCCTCATTTGGAGGCTACATTTACAATGATGCACACGTCCCCTCTGGCAGAAAAAAACAGAAACAAACAAGCTGTTAAACTGAGAAAACAGCTATGCAAACTACTGTTTGTGAAGTCTATACACGAAAACAATGTCAACATGTACATATGTACGTGTAAACAATATGCATGTGTCTTACCTGTATTTCTCAAGGGACACTTCATTGCCGTCAATATCTTTGGCAGAGAATTCGTATATTGACTTGGCGCTCTGCCAGTCACCCACTTGAGCACACTGCATAAGGGTGGAGAAAGGAAATTGCATAAAGGTGTGTGTGTGTGTGATTGAGTAAGATGTCACCTTAGGAGTCAGAGTCAAAGTCCATGAAAGCAACCAAAGTGCAAAAGTGAGCTTGATTAAAGGAGAAATGGCACAAGGAAGTGAAACCCCTGATCTTAATACTCAGCACTCGGTAATAAACAGCCAAATGCATAGTGAATTTATTATCTTATATGAACTTAAATGCTAGTAAAATGTGTAATAGGCTGCTAAATTCACTTTACTCACCAGCCAAAAAGAGAAAAACAAAAAAACTATGATAATCTATGGAGTGGCTGGTAAAATTTTATCACTAACTAACCATCAGACCACTTTGGTGCACTCTGGCCTAATTGTCTTTACATTCATTTACACATAATGTATTTACTCAGATAAGTTAGGCTGAAAGCAGCACAGCCAGGCTCCTCTACGCATGTCTACTCATGGGTAGCAAAGATAACGGTCAAACATAACATGATCTGTTCAATAGTGTCGCTTTCACCGCAAAACGAGGGGATAAAATGAATGGCACATAAACCGTCTCCTCATTTGATAGTTCAAATGAATTCAAATCACCTGGTTTTAATTGTGTCGTTGCGGCAAAGCAGCGACTTTCACGCTGACTTAATCTCTTCCTATTATGTCAGCGGTAATGATAGCACAGCAAGCTAATTACGCAGGTCTTGTTTTTATAACAGAAAACACAGACAGTTGAGTTTAACTGTGTCTAGCCCAAAGTGTAAACCGTTAACATTTATTAAAGCCCGCAGTTTAAATCGTGTCCAAACGTTACCATTACACCAAACTCGCACACAGAGCTAGCATTAGTGGCTACTTCACCGCCGGACCCATTTGTCTGTGACACCGCATTTAAAAAAATAGAAATCCTGACAGTGACCTACCTACGTGCCGTTCACCATGTAAGCAGCGCTGAACACATAACTCTTTGTCACCGCGGCACATAGACAGAAACAGACGCGCATTAATAGTCAGTATACTCACCATACTTCTCAGTACACCTCTGCTCCCCACTAAACCCAATAACACTGCCGGTCTCAACAGCCGCATGGCGGTGACAACCGAGGTCACGTGGTCTGTATAACCCTGCCCACTGAACTACCATGACTCAGCAGTTTTGGGCAGGTCGCGTTGTATCAACAGTGTAAGTATGTTGTTAGTGCTCCCAATGCATCACCATAGATACCCCAATAGAGATATAGAGAAACCCCAATGGATGTTTTAGATCATATGTTCCTTTGACTATAACCTATACCTTTATTCAGTGATATAGTGGTGTGCAGAGAGGTGGGTACACTGTGCCCTGATTTTTTCATCACTATGTTGTTATTACCTGTCCTCCAGGATGTGTAAACCTTTGTGACCGGAGCCACGGTCATGTCAGAGCCCAGAGTAAGTCAGCAATATTTACAGCAATGGTCCCCCTGATGCTAAAACACACATTTCTGAGCAATGTGACTTTTTTACTCAGAGCCAAAAAACAATCAACCAAAAGCTGGTAAAATATGTAAGTTGCTGGTATATTTCTGTCACTTACGAGCCAAACAAACAAAATATATTTATATATATATATATATATATTGTATGACTGGGAGCATTGAAAATTAAAAACTGTAGGCTGGTGAGACATCTGACTGTAGAGTTTTTTTCAGGGTGAAGTAGGGCAAAAGTAAACTCACGCCTTAGAAATACAGGAAACATGAATGGCAGGAAAGGCAATGAAGTTACCTTTGCTCTTAATACTCCATGCACTTTGGCCCATTTGTGTCATCATACATGTGTTATTGACTCACAATCCAACAACTAATCATCATTAGTCATGAATGGGAAGAACTCAAACTCAGCATTTTAATAGCATCTTTATCCCTTCTTGTTATGTCAATGCTAACGTTAGTCTACAGCGCAGCCAGCTAATAACGCCCAGTCATGCTTTTATAACATAAAGAAGGGAAATTTTAGTCCAATTCTTGTGAGTTGGCAGCTGAGGTCAGCTGAATGAGTAAACTTACCAAGCCTCTGAGTTTTACACAAAGCTAGTGTTACTGCTGTGACATAATTTTTTTCTATTAGCACCACCCACTGTCTGTCCATTATTCACTCTTTTATTTGGCTCTTTAGCTGCTAAATGTTGCATTTTATTCACCAGTTAGTTGTCTGTCTGCCATTTGGTGCTGAGCAGGTGGTGTACAGTGTTTTTTTTTTTTTAGAGGTTCAAGCAGTAGGACAATGAAAGAACACAATGACTGACTTTCTTCCTTCTTATGGCAGCCTTAGTGGGAGGTTTGTGCTGACCCATTCACAGAGAAAGAACCATGTGATACGGCCTCTTGGGCAATGTGACATCTGACTTCCTGCCTAAACATGTCTGTGTAATGGCAAAGAGTTAGATGCCATGGAAACACTGGGCACCAACAGAGAGAGCAGGCGCATACACACTTCTATTTAATGAAACTAATGATGTGCACGTCTTTGACACTGATTTGTCACAAACCTGCTAAAAGTGTGTGACAAAGAAGGGAGACAAGCCAAGTATTCTAACAGGTGCCACTGACCCTGGCTAGGACCAGAACACAGAAAAAGCCCGGGAACCATCCACAGCGAATGGCTTTGACTTTTGACGTCACAAAAATACACAAGTGAACCTAAAAACAGTAATAGAGCAGCAATTTTTAATACAGATATGAGTTTCCTGTTTTGACATGTCAAAATGTCTGCAGTGCAGCCAGTCCAATGTCTTTAATACATCTATAGTTTACAGGAGCAGAAACACTTTAAAATAAGATAAAGTCTTATCTCTTGTAACAAGAAGTGAAGATCTTATGGACCACTGGATATCTACTGTACAGACTGTACAGTATGAAACATTTACACATACAGTAGTTGGTTTTATAAACCTGTACACAATACTTAGTACTTCACTTCTGCCTGAAGTTTAAAGATAATTGGTATTTGCAGGACAGATGTGCCAAAGTTAAGAAACTATAACGGTACTGTAGTATGTTGCACTCCAAATCAGGCATTTTCCAGTTACTTTGGCATATGAATGAGAATCGAATGGTATGAATGTGTCTGGTTTATGATAAGCTGGAAATCAAAGCTGTAGTTGTATTCTTCTTGCAACAGATGGCACTAGCTAACTGTGGGAAGGATTGTGGTGCAGAGTTCATAACATCCATGTCTTTGGATGCAACATGAAACTTATGCTGAGAAAAGGATAAAACTCAGATGAAAGGTTCTGTAAAAACTGAAGGCAGTTTTATTATCATGTACACAGCCCACACAAGTTGATTCAAAAACATAGCATCTTTTTTTTCTACTTACTGCACTTAAATTAGGCCAAGGACTTATTCCTTTTCATGTCCTTGTCCTGGGAAATTGCTTAGAAATAGACTCCAGCGGTCTGACGTCAGACTAGTGCCACAATTAAAGTCCCCATGAAACAGCATTTTAGTTCTTTAATTGGATGTATTCCCTGCTGAAAGTGGATATCGGAGAGGGACGTAGCACACAAGGGAATCGCTGAAACATGAAAACCAACAGGTTATCATTCAGAGAGAGGTTAATTGTTTATTTATTGGTGGTATTATTTGTGCATAACTTGTACATTTCATATTAAGTCAGGCTCAAGTGTCCAGAGGAGATAAATAACAAAAAAATCACATTACATTTCATGGAAACTAAAGGCACATTTACTTCCATACTTATTACAGTCTAATTTATTGAGAATACAACATATCAGATTTAGTCAAGGATCAAACTTTAAAGTCTTATTTTTACACAGTTATACAGACAGTATTACATCACATTAAACTAACTGGATCAATTGGTAAGGCAGAATATATCAGAGAAGCAGATCATAAAAGACAATGCTTGTACATATGTCAAAATTAGTAGTGTGTATTTAAAAGTACCATATAAAAACATATCATATATAACACCCATTGTACCCATTGTTAGTAAGAAATTATTTGACCAAACTGACTTGCCGTCCCGCACTGTACTGTCTGGATCACGAGGGCAAATGATCACCTGGGATAATTAAAGGGATGCTGCCTGCGAACTCGCTGTTAGTAGAAGCAGTGGGTTGTCTGCCCTCTCACTCGCACACATGCAGACTTGGAATGCACAGTAGGTGTGTTCGTGTGATGTGCAGGTCACGTCTTCCGAGGAAGAGGATTTTAATTATATTTTGACAAAACACAGAATGTGCCACAGGTTCTACCTGAAACATCGGCTCGAAGCCCCCCAATTAAACACCTAACATATAGCCAATTAAAACTTATATCAAAGGAGAGCTACTGTAAAAGACATCAGTACAATCACGATGTGTCTGTGTGTGTCTCTCTGTGCATGTGTGACTGTGTGTGTGTGGAGGAGTAGGGGGTAGGCACTCTAATTAGTTGCTGCTCTGCTTGTACTGTCAATTTGTGAATATGAAATAATACAGTAGGTTTTTGCTGTGCATGTTTTTTTCCCCCCCACTTAGCTGTTCTGATATAAATTTGTGTTTAATTACTTCAAATGAACAGACCTCTTATTTATAATACATTATCAAAGCCAGAAAACATATGTAAAATGCATCATGTGAAATTTAACACCTCTCGCAAACACACACACGCACACACATAATTGCACAAATGCAGCTTTGATTAAAACGATGAGGATAATAAGGTCACGGGATGACATTTCAAACTGCTGCATGACACCCGTATGTCATCCTAACAACTGTGCAGTGGGCTCAATATCACTTGAAAAACCACTTGTTTGTTTGTTTACTCCACCGCAGCTCGCTGGTTGTAATTTAATGAACTGCTCCCATCTCAGGCTTAACTGGGCAGCGGGCCAACAGCTGTTATAGGTCAAATATTCGAGCATCACTTCATGCACGCTGGCATCTTTGAGCTGGATGCAACCGAACTAATTTAGAAACATGTGATAACTAGAAGGATTGCGAACATTCAGCTCGGTTCAAGACAAAACACGAGAAGACGAAACCGCAAAAGACACGTCTTGATCAAAAACAAATTTATCAAAGGTTGAGAGCGTGTATATTTCGATATAACTCTGCACAGCGGACACCTCTGATCTTACTCAAAAATTGCTGCACAAATGTTATGTTGTAATGAATGCTGGGACAGTAGAAAGCTTTATCATTTGTCATATTTTTTTTTCCATCAAAGCTCATATGCTCATACACCACAGAGCGCCAGTTAACCCTGTCCAAATGATGAGAAATTGTATTTGTGAAAAATGGGCTATAATGAATAGAAAGACAGAAAACACAGAAAAAAACAAACATGTTTTTTTTTAAACAGTTGCCTAGAAACAACCTCTGCTGAACCTGACTCCCCCAACTACCACCCCCACCCCCCACGACATGCACTCACACACACACACACGTACACACACACATGCATACAGAGCTGTGCGCACCATGGGAGATAAGATCAGATGCTTCAAGAAAAGTTAGGGTTATTTCTCACTGTTCCTAAGCAACAAGTTTGCTGTTTTCTTGCCTTCTCGATATCTCTGTCGGCTCCACTGGAGATTAATAGTCAGAGACAGAAATTAAATCGGCCACAAAACTTTAGCAATTCCTCAGAAGTTTGCTTTGTATTTCAAAGCCGAGCTAAAATTGGCACCTTCTGGTTTGGACGACCGGCGGTTAAAAAAAGATCCTTTCATTTGAGGATAACTTTGCTTTGCGGCACGTACAATGCATCCTGATGATTGCAGTTAGATATGATCTGAATTGCAGATCATTTGTATGAAAGAGAAATTCTCCATTTCACATTAAACATTCAGGTTTTCACTGTAGAGATGTTGACTGTGCAACCGTAACGAGTGCAAGCTCATGTTACTACATCAAAAAAAAAAATTGTTGAACAAATTGTCAACACATTTCTACAATGATATATTTTAATCTTCAGTGATGACAGAAAGTAGGTAAGGAGCCCAATCATATTCCAGCATCTTGAAAGGCTTACGTGGCTCTTTTTTACCTTCAGCTATGCAAATTTCTCTCACATCGCTTAAATTGGGACCACTGATCTGAACACCTACACCATTTTCTGGAATGTTTTACAATATGTAACAAAGGGAGTGTAATGGAAACAGATGGCAACCTATATTTGCATTGGCAGAGAGTCTTTTACATTTAACCCTCACACTCTGAGGG
This sequence comes from Nibea coibor, assembly GCA_023373845.1. NCBI lineage: Eukaryota > Metazoa > Chordata > Actinopteri > Sciaenidae > Nibea > Nibea coibor. The sequence goes on along the minus strand of CM041725.1, from coordinate 14,409,661 downwards.
GCTTGGTTGGCAAGGCAACAGATTCTGCAGTCTGTTTCCCATGACTGCATTTGAATAGTCCAGATCAGCCTCCTTATCCCCACATCTTTCTTGAGTGAACACAGGTTCAAAGCTATAGTGTTATGCTGTTAAGGAAGTAGCAACCCGCTCACTACATCCTACGTTCATATCCATCCCCAGGATCTGTTCAGCACCTACAGTTTTATCTGTCTGACCTGCCTGTAACCATCTGAGCCTTAAGTAAATCAAATGCATTTGAAGCTTAACTAGAACCCTCCTAGAACCTGACTTCAAATTATGTTCCTAAACATTATATTTCCAAAGACGTTGTTTCCTAACTTGAAATAATCATTGTTACACAAACAATGTTTAAATGTGATACTTCATACTGAATCATCGCTCTGGCGATTTTGGATTTTGCAGATAAACCAAAGGATTAAATGCTCCTTCATGGGTTTGGAAAATTCTCCCACTTCTTAAGCTGAACAGCTGATTAAAAACTCCAGTGCATTTTCTCAAAAAACGTAATGTGATGAAGCTTTCAGTTTGTTGGAGACACATGGCTTTCACCAGAGTGTGCCAATGTGCGTCTGTCACACTGCAAATGCAGCCTAAACTTTACAATTGTCATAGAAATTAAAATGCAAATTCAGTCTTTCAATTCTATGACATATAATCTGTTAGTATCATGGGAGGAAATACCAAATGGCAGTTCTCAACAGGGGGAAGCGTATATGACTGCACGCTTCATTGGCAACAGGTGATTTGTTCACCCAAAATCATTCCTGTTTGTTCACCCAAAATTATTCCAACTGCAGAAGGACGAAATAATGATGTGGAAACTATTGGACTAAATTGATAAATAACTAAAGAGAAAGCAGCTTTTCAGGGTTAGAAAGTTAAGAAATATTCCACAGCTTCACTTGCGTGATGGCAGATCTTTGTGAAAGAACAAAAGTCAAATTTATAAAGTCAGAACTTTATAAATCTCCGCTACATGGCAGAATGGCAATAAAAAAAAAGACTGAACAGCAGCGTGCCTAGAGTTTGGCATAAAGACAGTAAGAACTCTCAAACGTCAGAGGAAAGATTTTGTGATTTGCTGAAACACAAACCGAGCTCTTCAACTGTAATTGAAAATGTTACAGTATGTCTGGAAGAAAGCAGGCGCAGCTCATTACCCATTTAACACGATCCTCGAAAGGAGCTGGTGTCGAGCAGCAGGCGATGGGCTTTCAAAAGACAAAAATAACACGTTTGCTTTCTTGCAGGGTATTATATGAGAAACTCAACGCTGCTCTCATATCTGTGTGCTAATTATGGAGCCAGCTGATTATCTTAGCTTAGCATAAAAGATGGACACAGAAGAAGTTTGAAAAAGTTTGAAAATCTCCCCTACCAAAACCAAAATGATGTTGCATCTCATTTGTTTAATCCATACATAAACAAACATGTAAAAATGGCACATTTTTATTGTCACAGTGACAACAAAACACAAGGACTTCAGGAGGAGGTGTAAATTTTGACATGGGTATGAAAGTGTTTGGAGACAAAAGAGGTATAAAGAATAAGGGAAAACCAATTACTAAAAATGGAAAAGCAAACTGTCAAATGTGGTATTTGCATTTTTTTTATCAGTTCATTTGTAAATGGGGTACGCAGTATGATGTTGGCAAAAATCTTTGGTAATTTATTTTAATTTGAGAAAATGTTCATGACAAGCAGAAAAGTCAAGTGGGCTGGAGTGCTTCTGGAGGACTTCGACTTGCACCTGAGCGACAGGTGTGGCATTTCTGGGGGCCATCGTAACAGATAGCATTTCACAATTTCTGTAGCCACTTGTTAACTGTTAGGTGATATAACAGAACCATTTGACAGTGCTGTAAAATGTCAAATGAAGGCCTTTCTAAGATTTTAACAAAGTGCTTTACTTTCCAAATGTTCTGCTTCAGCTGAGTGTAAAAACTGTTCTGTGGTCCTTGGGAGGTTTTTGACTAAATTCAAGTCGGCAGTAACTGCACTGTTATGCAACAAACTAATAAGGTGGATCATTTTGGATATCATCTGATTGACAGTCAGTCAGTCCACAGGCTCCAATTACTCACAAAATTACATTAATATTGCTGGACCGAGCTGCAGCGGAATAGTAGCTCTGCTACAGCTTGTTAAATAAAATTTACTCCAAGATCAATAGATCAATATATGTTATAGACATATATTGTAACTGCTCAACAAAGGTTGTGCAGTCTGTAGAGATTTAGTTTTACTGGTTCGAAAAGAGGACATGAATCATGCCATATAAACAATGCCTAAAATGCCTCAGTTGGAAATGTGGTGTGGATTGTCACAACTTGTTCACGTCATTGTAGACTCATGGTGTGCTGCTGCAACTGTGCTCTAGGTGTGCTTTTAAAAAGGGGGATGAGTGTACCGGCAATATCACAAAGGGGAGAGCAGGAGACCTATGTTCACCTGCAAGCCTCACAGCAAGACCACGCACTGCAGCTGTTTTTTAAAAAGACGCATTTGTCTGTCATGTCCATTATTTTTTATTCGGCTTCCCGTATTGCCCCTTGTCTTTTTTTATTATCTCTTTTTTTGCATCTATCTTTTCTTTTCCCTCCCCCTCCCACCTTTTCTCTTTGTTGTCCACACCCTGCTGTGTTTCCCGCCTTTCCGTCAAGCAAATTAGTTGATTTTTCTCAGTAACGGTTGCTCCTCACCTGCACACAAGTCGCATGCACAAAGGTAAAAAACACCTGCATAAAGAAAGGCTTAATTAGCCTTCGTGCAAGGAACTGCCACCCCATGTGAGTGTATGTGTGTCTCATCAGCTCATATCACCCTGTAAATGTGCTACAACACTGTGATTTCCTCATATGTTTCCATCTCTGTAATATATTTTAAAAAAAACAACAACTTGGATGTCATATGAGAATATTTTCTGTCGCCTGCCTCCCCTGTGCCTCCAGACACACATGACGGAGCATTAATACACACTTCAGATTGAAAAAAATGGCTGATGAATATATACATATTCAGTATAGGTACAGAAGATATCTAACCTTCCTTTTCTCCTTCATATAGTCTGACACATCTCCACGTAGACTTAGATGAGCAGATATTGACACATTGGAATAGTGGGGTGAAGTAATCTCAGTAAATTCCACCTCTACTCCTCCTCTTTGCAATCTTCGAAGACCTTTCTAGATATTCCTACAGGAATTAACTTGGTAAATATCAAAAAGACCCCTGAGGCCTTTTCAGCACACAACCTTGTGTGACTTTTGTCATTTTGTGGTTTTTGAGGTCCTCAAACTCTTCTATATTGAAATGATTTTCATGTGCTCACAGTAATGGGAAGATAAAGGCAGGGAAAAGCTAGAAACTTGATAGAAACACTGCAGTATATGCTGCATTACATACATATTTAGCTTTTTATATGTGTGTTAAGTTGAAGTGGGGTCGTTTTATATATTCTGGCCGCATTTAAAGATAAAAATATAAAAAAATAAGTAGTGTGCACACTGTACCTCCTCTTGAATTAAAAGTATGTCTCTTCCACTTTTGCAGTCATCACAAAGACTGATATGTGAGAGATCATCTCCTGTTGTCCTCACACCTTTATTGTAATTAATTAAAAAGATGTTTCTCAGACTTGTCATCTGTTCAGGTTTGACTGAAATGAAGACAACCTGTGGAAGCTGTTGGACTCATACCACCATGAGACATGAGTAATTACACACTCCTGTGGCTACGAAGCTTAACCAAGTAAGGAGGAATATATCTGCTGTGCTATAAATAAAATTTGATTGAAGGGATAATTATTTGACAGGGAATCTCATCACAGTGAACACAGATGGAAATACATTAAAGCAGGCCTTCCACTGTGTTTTCAGATTTAGAAATGCTTCAGTCAAATGCATTTCACCCCTCTTCTCTTTCTGTAAGTGTCCACAGTTGAGACAGTTTAGACTATATGGTGCAGAGCCGTTTGACAGGTGGAGATGTCAGGTGTCGCACAGACATGGTGGATACGGTGGATGAAAATGTGATCTTTCTCTCTTTTCCCCTCAGTTTCAATTCAGTGGGCTGTATGTGGCCATGACATTTCCTTGTTGCTTTAGCAACAGAGAAGGAAAGCGGCTCCCACCCTTCTTATCGGGGGGTAAATATCCTTATATTCACTTTTTGATTGCACTTTATATGTAAGCATGTGCAGAAAAACAGCATGTACTAATACAGATCTATATATATACTATACATATATATCTACATGCATATCTATTTCTATATATATCTATCTCTTGCTCTCTCTCTTTCCTTCTCTTTAAATATACAGCATGTATGTATGTATGTATGTATGTATGTATGTATGTATATACACACACACACACACGTACATATATACACACATATAGTAAATAATACACATGTATTTGATGAAATATCTTTTTGTGATAAATAATACTGAGGGAGTTATGTGGGTGGTTATCAGCATTTAAGTCCATCCTTTATTGGCTCATAACACTGATCATTTGCATGACAACAAGAAAGATACAATTACAGGTCCTTTGACTCACACACTGGAGCTCTCAAACTGTAATAAAGAATTCATTGTTATTTTTAAACAACCTGTAGAAAAGCATACAATGTGTAGGTTTCCCGGTGGTAGATCATTTTGGCTGAGCATTAATTAACCCATTAACATAATCCATCATAACAATGGCTTTCCAGTGATACCCAACTTTTGCTGGCACCTGTATCCAGGCTTGTAAGTCTCAAACTGTAGTCCGTGGGAGTGTTAACAATATAAATAAACACGGGCCATGTGGTGCAAAGTGTGGCCTGTTATTGTCTCACCACCTTAGGTACTCCTCCATTTCAAACACCCTCACTACTAGGCTGCCGTTATGAGCACCTTTGGGTGGGCCAAGAAATAGAACTGGGCAAAAACAACAGCAAGGATGCTGAACTTTAATATGAAAGAATTAACAAGATAGCAGGAGCCATATTGATCACATTTACCAAGTGCGTAGGCTTTGTTTTTAAGTCACAAATAATAGTTTTGCAAAATGTGATTCATGTATAAAGAACACGTTTAATGTGAATGAGTCAGTGCACATAACAAGCCACAGAGACAGAAATACAATCGAACAATCAAAGTCAGAAAGTTGTATGTGTAGGTTTTTCTTGACATTATTGTTCTCCAAAGTCTTTCAGTCTTTCTTTCTTCTGTGTACGCGTTGAGCTCATCTTATAACGGGGCAGGGGTCACATTGCTCACAGTTACATCACACGTATTGCAACAAAACAACCACTTTGAATTTTGACACATATGTCAGGTGAGACAGTTGTTAGGGTTTTTTACATCATGGCCAAACTGTAACTTTCAATACATTCTCTCCCAAAGGTGAAAAGATGAAATGTTTAAACTTCAAGAACTGAACTGACTGCCACCATGCCTGCCTGTCAAGCTTTTTCCTTTCTCACTTCCACCTCACACATTATGCAATTAATGCTGATTTACCACTCCATATTCATTTTTGAAACAATGAGTTCTCGTTTTCACACGGAGGTAGACAAAAGCAGTCTCCACTTTTTACTGGTGCAGGATGTTGTCAGCTCTAGCTGGCTGATTAAGCTTACATCAGTTCCATTAATTGGTTGAAAACGTTGTTTCCAGCTGACTTTTGAATGTTTCCAGCTTGTTTCAAAGTGAGAATCCTGCCAAATGTGGCCCACCGACCATTTTCTAATTCACAATTAAAATAAATTGATTCACACTAGGAGTTTCTTTGTTTGTTTATACCAATTAGTAAATGTTCAATAGTGTCCCTTGGCTGTCACTGAGGAACTTGCAGCAACATGGAAAGTGAGAACAAGCAACACTTGTGGCTGCTGTCCTGTGCTGTGCAGAGCTGCTGCGACTGGGTTTGCCTCTTTGCAAAGACGAGCGATGACAGCAAATGTTGAAAGGTATACAAAGAAAACAGGCAATTCAGTGAAGAATGGACAGATGAATATGTCTTTATCTTTCCACCTCATACCAATCACTCAAACGACTGTGTTTAATTTGCCAAATGACAATTTTGTTGCTAAAATCAGGCGCCATCACAAATCAAAACAAACTTCAGTGCACCTCTTCCGCCTGGTAGCACCGCAAGAAGATTATGACTCTCAAGATTCATTTTATCTGACAAATCTTTTTAATGTTTGTTTATTAACTGGTCCTCAGCCTCCTGTCATTTTGCCAAAGCGGCTCCCAGGCAAAATAAGTGATTATATTTGAGTAAACACTATGCCTGGGCAGCTAACTCCAGGGCTCTACTAGAAATGCAGAGGTACAGAGACTAAAAGCAACCCTTCAGGGCCACAGCTAGATGTCTCTTCACTGCCTGCTCCTTCCCTTTCAGGCAATTTGATAAAATTTCACCTTAAAGAAATTAGAAGAAAAAAGCTTGTCAAACTCTCAGTACTAGTTCAAGTTTCCGGTTTATTTGTCATATGTAAGATAACACAGGATCAACAATACAATGAAATGTGAAGAATCAGTCAGCTCAGCACTAAGAGCACTAAGACAATGTAAGCACACTACATGTAAAATTAAAATAAGATAAACAGTAAAATACAGTACTGTACAAAAATTTAGGTAAAAAAGAACAACATAGAAATATAGAGTAAAAATACACTAGAAGAGAATATAAAAACTATGCTCAATATTTTCAATCTATTTTTTGTGTCTTTTTGTGCTATAATCACCTGAAAATAAGAATTGCTGTGCTTTTGTTAACAGAGAATGAGCCCTTAATATCTACAGACATGAGTCTGTTGAGCTGCCATGTTTGTACAGTAACCCAGAACGGACAACAGACCGACTGTATATAGGTCAAATATATATACAAATACAAATAAATTTAAATATACTACACAATGAGCCTTTAACTGTACATACATTAGCTAAAGCAGCTCCTTTTAATCAGCTACAACGATAAAATGCTACCTGCATACATGAATCAGTATCAACAATCTAATAATACCACATGTAATAATATACCAGTCGCAGAAGTGTTTTTTCTCTGCAGTAACATTTTTGATTATTGTTTTGTTTGTTTTAAAACCTGTAACATTGTGAGTGTGTGTGCGGGTGATTACATTGTGTTTAAAGTATCAGACTGAAAATAGAAAATGCTGGACAAGAGGGACAGTGTCATTCTATGGAGTAACAGTATTTAATATTTTTGGAAAACATGCACAACATGTGAAGGGGAATTCTGCTTTCTGTGCCCAGAGACGAACAAAGGCCGCCAAAGGCCTGCTGCTCAGTTGATCAGTCCTGGCTCTGACTACAGAACAGCAGGAATGGATTTACAGTAAAAGCCATTGTTTGTTCTCTGTTAGAAAACTTACATTTTGAATAAAGTGAAAGTTATGGTACATCTGCTGTAAGGGCTCCTTCTAGATATGAAGTAATGAATGTAACGAAACATGTAACAAAAGAAGTACTATGATCATGCAAAACATGCACAGTTAAACACACACGCACACACACACACACACACACAAACACACTAAACTACTGTACATATCTCTTAAGAGGATGCCTCATTTTATAATGACATAAGAAAAACTCAAAATATTTGCTCAAAACCAGAACATTAAGTAATTAAATCCAAGACCCATTCTGGAAGGTAATTAGTACTTAATTTGTTTTTTGAAGAAAGAATCAAAAATCTATATAATTTACATAGCTCAGGATTATGTTAATTATTGTTCACTTTGTTCTCCAGATTGAATTGTATGTTTGCTTCTAATTTACAGCTACAGCTGCATGTTCAGTTTAGGTTCTGATGGGAAATACTAAAAACAGTTACAAAACAGTAAAATTATTAAGTATTAAGTATTAAATTAAGTATTAAGGCAGCAATTTTACTTTTTTCAACCAACTTTACTAAACTAACTAACTCTGGGTTCTGCCACTCAAAATGGAGAAGTCCACCCAGATGTAATTTTTTTTTTTTTTTTGTTATTGTCACTGACTGTGTGGGGGAAACCGAAGCACTCGGGGGAAACCCACACAGACATGGGGAAGGACATCCTGTGCCATCCTGTGACTTTAATAGTCACTCAGAATGGAGAAGTCCACTCAGATGTTATTTATTTATTTTTTTTGTTGTTGTTTTGTTATTATTTGTCACTGACTGTGTGGGGGAAACCGAAGCACTCGGAGGAAACCCACACAGACATGGAGAAGGACATTTATCTGACATTTGTCCTTGTAAGAGAGAGAGAGTTGCGTGCACACTCATGAGAGAGTTGAGTCTTCTCGCCTGGTCTTGTTTTTCCTCAAACCGAGGAAGTGGCGAGTTCTTTTCCAGATTGCCGCAACAGGATTCTCGTCGCCACCTGTAGCCCCAGCATTAAGATGTGTGTTCTCAGGACCAGAGGGAGAGTCTGGAACCAGTGGTCCTGCATCCTGTGAAACACACTCTGCGACCACCGAGTCGTGGGAAACACACCCAGACTCTGCGACCACTGAGGGGGACTTATTTTTTTTCCTCAAACCGAGGAAGTGGCGAGTTTTTTTCCAAAAAGAATGCTGCTTGGTTGTTACAGCAGCATTCTCCTCGCCACCTGTAGCCCCTGCAGTCAGACCTACACCCTGAGTAACAGAGGATGAGTCTTCACCCACTGGTTCAGGGTCCTGAGGAACACACTCTGCTGAATCCTGTAAATCACAAGACAACTCTTTTGGAGATTCCAGGTCCTGTGAAAGACAGAGGGGCTCCTCTGTCTGGTGGACCTGGTTGTTGAACTTCTGCAGCTCTGAGTTAAGGACCTTATTAAGGTCCTTCTCAGCCTGCACCTCTGCAACAAGCAGACTGTTCTGAGAGTTCTGCTCATGGAGTTGGATTTTCAGGCGTTCCAACTCCATATGCCTCTCAGATGCCTGCTGCTTCATTACATTGACATCATGAGCAATTTTCTGCAGAAAAGATGTCATGTGTTCAACCTTTTTTTCGTACTCCAATATCTTCTTGTCTTTCTCCTCCTGCATTTCATTGTATTCTTTTTTAAGCAAGAAAATGCTATAGTCTTTGGCGCTTATATCTATAGCATATGCTTCTCCGAGATCGCCATTTTCAACAGAGAGCTTATCATACTCAATGCAGAGGTGATTGTACTCCTGGCTCAGGTTTTGAAGCTGGATACACATGTCCTGTTGCTCTTTTTTAGTTAATTCACTTACCGTTCCCTCCTTAGCAGAAGAACGCCTATCCTCTGCCTCTTGGAGTTGTCTCTCAAGTGTGACAATGATTTCCTGTTTGACATTAATCGCGCTGTCATATTTCTGCCTAAACTCTCTTCGAAGTTTCTCCAATTCTTCTTCATGTAAGAGGTAGGCCTGTCGTCTTAATTCTCTCTCTTTTTCAAGTTGAGCGGACAAATATTTTACTTTGTCCCTGAGTGTCATCCTGTTCTCCTGAAAGGATTCACTCTCCTCTGAGCTTTGGGGGCTCATTGCGCGCCTTCCCCTGTTGTAGGGGCTATGGGGCAGGTTTGAATGCATTGTATATAGCTTGTGCGAATTGCTTGTATCACAATGATATATCTATATCTATCAAGCTATCTATCTATCGAGCTATCTATCTATATATATACATATACACATCTATATATAGATAGAGACTTGCTGAACATCAAAGGAATTTTCATGATGACATCACAGCGGGGCTACCGACTCTGACGTCATCAAAGCCGATAGCCCCGCCCCTTTCTCCTCCTTAGTTACCGTTGCTATGACAAGTGTTGCACCCTCAATCAGGGGCGGACTTACCATTAGTAAAACACAGGCAATTGCCTGGGGCCTCGAGATTTCCAGGGCCCCCCAAACGTCTAATAAAAACTGATTAATAAAGGTTTCGATTTAAAGCAATTATTATGTTTTAGTCTTAATTCTCGCTCTTAAAAATACATAAAAATGTCTCCCATGATATCGCTAAATCTATCACGATCGTTTTGACTGCCCTCCCCGTCCCTTCCCATGCAATGGACTATTCCATGTTACTACGCATGTGCATGCTTGTATCGGAAGACGATACCAAAACAAACTTGTTGGCGCGATTTTGAGTTGAGAAAAATCCCAGTGGAGCGGAGAAGAGGGGAAAGCGAGAGGAAAGTAAACCATTTTTATCAAAACTACAAAAGGTGTCAACTCTTGCCAGTAGTAGCACTGCTGTCAGTGTCAGCCGAGCAGACGCGCAGCTTGTGATCAGACAAGGCAGGCAACTGCTTGGGGCCTCGAGCCGTTAGGGGGCCTGAAGACTCGGTGCCCGGGGGCTGTTTTTACCGAAATGTCTCAAAGATGTATAAGCCGCAGTGACCGCATCTCCCTCCCCCTTAAACAACAACGGGCGAGTTGCAATGAAATCTCAGGAAACCTCCCGAAAGGGGCCCCGGTCAATCCCACGATCCCACCTGACGTTGACCTGTGTGATGCTAGGTGAAATAAAGCTGAAGGAAAATGAAGAGGATCCATCAGGCGGTGAGAAGAGGAAGAAAAAAAAGAAAGAAAGACAGTGGTAAGTGGATCAGATCATGATATAAGCACAACATTAACAGTAAATGGCTGCTGTTACTTTGTCTAACTAACGGGGAGAAAGACGTATATGTGTGCGTTAAACTGGCGCTAACGTTAGCTTACGCTAACGGATTTTTCGTCTTTCTCTCTTTCTTTCTTTTTTTCCTCGGTGCCACTTCGGGGGCATTTTGAGGGGCTAAACGCGCTCGAAAGCTCAAACGAGAAACTCAAGTAGTAAAGTATGCTGAAATTTTTAGAATCCGGAAGTCTCACGGGCGCTCAAAATTTCGCGTAGAGACATGGGCTGTGTCCGAAATCACTCACTCATTCCCTACTCCCTACTCCCTACATAGGGAAATAAATGTAGTGGACTATATAGTGAGCTCAACAGAAAACAATTTCGGACACTATCGGACACTTCTCTTGGCGCCGCTAATTACGTCATCTCTGTCGCACAATTAAAACGTACCGCATTAACGTCGTCTTCGTCGTATATGCTGTTCGTTTTACACTTTTCAATTAATGTAGGAGGCCATTTAAACTGACTTATTTTGAAAATGTGAATAAAATAAATAGAATGAACTGGCCGCGCGCCTGTTTTTTTATGTGTGTTTGTTTCACGCCTGTCATCCATCCATCCGCCTGTTCATCTAAGTACGAGCAATTCTCCGGGAAAAATCACTTAGCGTTATTATAGAAAACTCTCGTAGCGCTATCGAAATGCCGTCTACTACTAGTCTGGTTGTGTTTGTATTATCAATAATTCAATTATTGATGATCAGGAGGAGAATTAGTGCCGTATTTATTTTCGCGATCGTCAATTTTCGCGCTCAGAGAGCTTCTGGCAATGCATGATGGGATATCTTGCTCCGGTTAGTGACCATCGGATGTTCACTACATTTCGCGGTGAATTGTGGGATACATTCAGTGCACTATATCGTGGACACTAAACATTCGGACACCACTACAAAATGGCGTGCTCACTATATAGTGCACTATATAGGGGTTAGGGGGTGGTTTCGGACACAGCCATGGGCTGTGTCCGAAACCACCCCCTAGTGAACATCCGATGGTCACTAACCGGAGCAAGATATCCCATCATGCATTGCCAGAAGCTCTCTGAGCGCGAAAATTGACGATCGCGAAAATAAATACGGCACTAATTCTCCTCCTGATCATCAATAATTGAATTATTGATAATACAAACACAACCAGACTAGTAGTAGACGGCATTTCGATAGCGCTACGAGAGTTTTCTATAATAACGCTAAGTGATTTTTCCCGGGGAATTGCTCGTACTTAGATGAACAAGCGGATGGATGGATGACAGGCGTGAAACAAACACACATAAAAAAAACAGGCGCGCGGCCAGTTCATTCTATTTATTTTATTCACATTTTCAAAATAAGTCAGTTTAAATGGCCTCCTACATTAATTGAGAAGTGTAAAACGAACAGCATATACGACGAAGATGACGTTAATGCGGTACGTTTTAATTGTGCGACAGAGATGACGTAATTAGCGGCGCCAAGAGAAGTGTCCGATAGTGTCCGAAATTGTTTTCTGTTGAGCTCACTATATAGTCCACTACATTTATTTCCCTATGTAGGGAGTAGGGAGTAGGGAATGAGTGAGTGATTTCGGACACAGCCATGGTTTTCGGTGGCCACATGTATCTCTCCCAGGCCTTCGAAAAAGTCTCTTGGTGACCCGGGCTACGTGTTTTGGGGTCATTTCCAGGTGTCGTATTTGAACGAAGTCCTCCGAGGGCTTCCATCCTATCTTTTTGAAACTTGGCGTGCGTGTTCTTAAGGCCCTGACAATGAAAAGTCATCAAAATCGTGATTTTTGGATTAACTGTGTGGTAGGGGTGGGGCCACGAAATTTGGCGTTTTTTCATGAAATTATGACGTGCTATAACTTTGCAAAAATACTCCAATCTTCCCCAAACCTCTGAGATATATAATGGCAGTCTGGCCTACAACACGTTTCCATTGCAATATTTGGTGATTTTCTCAGCGCCTCCTAGTGGCGATAGAAAAGACCACTTTTTCAAGATGACATCCAGCTCGGACAGTATTGACCGTACGGTGCTGAAACTGAGTGAAAACACCAGAAACAACCCTGGGAAGAACCCCTCCAAAAATCGTGAGTTTTTGAGAAACGATGTAGACACAGCAGCCCGTCAAACAGAAAGTAAATAAGCTAACTGACAATGTTACATTATTGAAATGGGATATTCAGTATTATATCAGTATTGAAGCCCTCTTTACAGCAATTGTATGCTAAAGTTTGACTTGTTTAACTTTTTATGCCGTATTTATTGAAAGGTTTACTTGTTGCACCATGCTAGCTGTGCCTGTATGCTGTGTGGACAAGGGTGTTTGTTGAAGGTACAAAATGTATTGGAGTGATTTGGATGGAAAAACAGCTTTTTCTCTAACTATTAGCGTGTAAGAGTTAATACCAAGCAAGGGGAACGATTAAAAATCTCTGTCTTCTCTCTCCTCAGGATCATTGCTTAAATTTATGACCACAAAACAGACCGATAAATTACCCCTATCAAATGCTGAGATTGAAAACCGTAAGTCCAGTGTTCCACTTTAACTGATAGCATATGTCATGCCCTGTAAAGATTCTTTATGACAATATACACAATTTTGTTTTTTTGTCAGGCAGAATTTGGACCAGTGCTTAAAAAGTCCTGATAAGCACTTATAATGTGAGTTATTTACAATGTAACAGCCTTGTTGATATTTAGTTATTTATTTTGTTTTTATTGTTCTTTGTTCACGTTATTTAATTCTTATGTGTGTGGTACCATGTGTGAACATTTGGAATAAAAAAAGTTTTGATTTCACACATTTTTCGTTGGTGTCAGATTATTTATAACATAATGGTGATGAACACTGGTCAGAAGGGCCCCCTGGGAATTTTTTTGCTTAGAGCCACAGGCTCTAGAATCGGCTCTGTCTGTGCCACACAAACCAGCAATCATTCACATTTTCACGGTGAAGCAGGACAATGAGTCACCCGCATGTTGCCTTTTATAAAAGGCCAGTGAAAGCATTGTTAAGGTACTGTGTCGAGAGAGACTACGTAAAGGAGCCCTAAAGGGTCCTCGTTTCATTTAATTCTTCCTATTAGTAGAGTACTTCACTCCCGCCATTTCCTTCTTCTCCCCTTAGGCTCTGTGTTGACACTGAGAAAGCAATTCGCAGACAGCAGGGTGTTTTTTTTTTATGCAGCAGAGAAAGAATTAAAAATAGGCTATATACCCGACAAAGTATTTTCCTGTGAAAAACAACAGCAACAAAACTGTGCAGCGCCACAGGCGACCCTCTACCACCTCATGTTCAATGGTACAGTGTCACAAATGGTTTTAGAATCATGGTATCCAAAAGTACCACTATTTTTATTTGTCTCTTTGACGTCCAGGCTGAACTTTGTGTGATGACAAACGCGTTTTCACTTTTATGTAATGTCGGAAACTCAATAGAAGGAGAGGTCGAAGTGTCCTCGTCTTTTTGTTGCTTTAAGGACATGATATTACTTCAAGAATAGAGAGCGAGCAGCGCTCGATAGTTTCAAGAAGTATTGACATCTGTTGATTGTAGAACTAATCAAGCTTTTCTTGTCCCGGAGCCAATCAGAGTCTGCCATGATTCATTCATCGATTTATTTGTTTTGGTGATGAACCCAGGCTGTTCTGTTTATCTTCCTGTCAAAAATATACAGCGTTCCAGTTTGTCCTCCCTTCTTTTCTCTCTGTCTGCCGCAGAGACGCTGTTCATTGCCAGCATATTGTGTAAGGATTCATCATGCTGCCGTTGTTGACAGACTTGACTGTCACACACTTGTCAAGATGCCAAGCAGTCACAAGTGATGGAGGGAACGCGCTCGCAAAACGCACACACGAGTGCAAGTAGAAATGCAGGCGGAGGAGATCTTGAGCAGCCAAGTAACTGAAGGACTTTGTCTTGTCTGTCAAATACAACATCTTGATGGGAAAAGGGGCACAAGTCAAATGAAATGTACATTATGAGATAATTAAGTGACAGGGGAGGAAAATCTGTAAGAATGTACCAACTCACTTAAAAGATACATTGTAACTTAAAGGCAGAAGAAATAAGATACTTTAACACAATTCTTTTCAACAATGCTTCTCAAACTTGATTTGACCTGGGTACTTATACATAGTGTTGTAACCGACAGTTGACGGCGGTCAGTGCACTCCTAGAAGAAGCAGACAGAAGTAGAGAAAGATACTGCTGTGGACTTGGTCAGTGGGACAATTGATTCATGATTAATGAATAGTGATTTAGCCACATTAAAAAGGCCCACCTAAAAAAAAATATCAACATCCGTTATAGTGAGCATAATCTCATCACTTTACCTTGCAGTCAGACTCCATAAGTCCCCATGTAAAATGTCCAACAGCATGGCTGCTTTGACTGACAGGTGGGTGCCATTGCAGATGGCTTGTTTGAGCACCTAGGGATCATTTGGCCCGCCTCAGGTCCGCAGATGATCCACGTCTTTGCTGATTTTTAGATTAGCCCGGAGGCAGGGGACGCAGGACTGCCAACATGGCGGCAGCCAGAGCCACAGATTTGGAAACTGGGTGATGTCACGCATACGCCGTCCCTTCTTTATACTGTCAGACGTACCACGATAGTCTAAGTTGGCGGAGGACTTGTTACATGTCTTTCCTCTCTCTCTCTCTCACTACCCTGAATTTCTGTCATCCCTCTACTTTTAGCCTTCCAATAAAAACACAAAAATGTTCCAAAAAGAATATTTCGTGAGCCAAAACCTCATCTCTGCAACTGTTTTGGGACACTTGGTTTGATAAATCAAAATAGACACCAGCAGGGAAGAAATTGCTGCTGTTATGAAATGATGAGACATCACAGCCTGAACCCAAAATCAGAAAATACTACTAATACTGCACACGAAATGTTGTGTAGAGTATGCCGCATATTCTTTACACTTTAGACTGTATAAAATATAAGAAGTTTCCCTGTGAGTGAGTAAGTAATATTAGTTTAGTCATTCCAATTCATACGGTTGAAATAAACATGTAAATATATAAATCAAACCAAAGCAAGTTATACTGACCAATTCCACAAACTCCTTTCCTAATACGTTGATATTACATGTATATTATACATTTTAACATCACTGAACAATGGGAGATTTTATTTGTACACACATCTAAAGTATTTATAACAGCTGGTGGATAACTGATTGATTGATTGATTCTGGACCAGATTAACCGTAATGTTCATTGTATTTTGTTAGATTTTTGATTTGGAGCATGAAACATCAGAGCATTGGTTGCTGTATTTGTTTAATATCTGAATGCAGTTTTTTTGTGTGTCAGATAAAATATCACAGGTCTATTGCACATGACTCCTGAAATGTCATTCAGCATGTGGCATACTTGACTGTGCTATGTGAGTGATCTAATATAAGCTATAGGCAATATGGTATTGTATGAATAGAGAACAAGTGTGATATATTTGCTGGTGTGAGGTAGGTAAAATGTAACTTGGACAGATTACAAAACCAAACTCACAAAAGATTAAAGACTGTAAATGTTGAATAATGTTCCTCGGTCGGCTCCCACATTAATCTTTTAATTAATACGAAAGTTTATTTGAGCATCCAACCCCCTCATCTGGAAAATTGATGACAATTGATGCATTAAATTCAGAGTTTTAAACAGCTTTGAGTTTCTGTGTGTGTGTGTAGGTTGTGAGACAGTTTTATAAAAAAGCATTTTAAACCTTTGCATAAAACTAGTTTTAACCTTTTTAATGGGGTGTTTGTCTGCTACGTATGTAGGTTTGACCTTTATTTCCTTGCATAATTTGATCTACTGTATGTATTTCTGCTGTCTCATTCAATGAAGTTTTGTCAGTTTGCGTAAATCCTTGAATAACTTTTAAATAATCCACATTTCAGACAGGTTTTCTCCAGTTCTTTCTCCAGTTTATGGTTTCATTAAATTTAGGACACTCAGCTGTTGCTGGAAGCTGTGCCTTCAGAGGTTTTTAATGATTTTAACTGAACTGAGAACATCTGCTTTATGCGTCGACTGTGCTGAGTGGCACATAAAATGAAACGACTTACTCCTTTTTGTGTTTATTTTTGATGTTCTTGTTCCCTTCTCCTTCAGGCTATTTTTCCCAACTGTTTTACAGATGGTACAGGTCCACTCTTCACTTTGTACATACTCCATCTTGTACCGTCTTCACCCCCTCTCCATCTGGCTCCTCTTTTTTTTTTCTCTCTCTCTCTCTTTGCCGTGTTTACTTGTGCGATGTACACTCATGGCTTATCGTCTGTATACGTGACAATCTTCAAACAAATTCATCATCATAACTCTGAAGGCACTAAGCAACACATAATCTACTCTCATTAGCTGTGTATGTTTGCTGTTTGTTTACCTTGGTGCCCAGTGGCCCCAAACCAGATGGGTCGCTTGTCTTCGAGCCATAAAGAGGATATCAGTATGGCAGCAGAATGAGCCTTGTGCCAACCAAAACACTGTTGTCCAACAGTGTGTGCTCTCCGCTCAATGAGACACTTACAAGGTTTACAAGCAGGATCCTCCATGTGCACCAACAGGTGCTATCACCTTAACTGAAGCAGAAATAATGAAAAGCACATTACACATCAATTTAGGTGTCTACGGCAGGTCCAGTCTAGTGGTACTGCAGCCAGACAAAGGTTTTTATTTATTTTATCTGTTTTATTGAGTCTTAAAAAGCTTATAGCTTAAGCATAATTCATTTCTTCTGTCTGGATATGTTCAGTGTAAAATAATATTCTTCATTTCGACTAATGTGCTAAATATTGTACTGCTGGAATGGGGAAGTGTTTGGATTCAGTCCAATGTTAATCTGATCCTCCTTTATCAACATGACTCAACTCACTACCATCCTCTCATCTCAGCCTTACTGGAGGCCATGACTCACACAGAAAGCTTTTGACTTTATTACAGGCTACTATCTTATCTGCTCTTAGTTTAGAATAGACATTCTGCGTTTCAGAATAGATCAAATGAGTGCTGCAGATGAAAAATGAAGGAAATGAGATGAAGTAAAACGGTTAATACAAGGTGCAAAAGTCAGCACTGACACTGACAGAATAGCCATCTACAGCTGGAAGAATGCTCCACAGATTTAGTTTCAAAGTTAAAATATGCAACATTGTCTTCTTTCTTTCTGTCAAAACCAGGTGCCTACATTATCCACAGTGGAACACTGTGACAAGTAACATAATTGATAGGTATTACATACAGAATAAACAGCTAAATATGAATACACTATAGATCAGACATGTACAGTATAGACAGTGGAGTATAAATATGTTTATGTGGGGTGAAGAGGGGGTCATTAGTGAAGGGGAAAGAAAAGTTGCACAGCGAGAGCTGATAATATGCTGGGCAGTCTTCACCACCCTCTGCACTGCTTTTCAGTCTGAGACAGAGCAGTTGTCCTACCATACTGCGGTGCAGCTGGTAAGAGCGCTCTCATTGGTGTAAAAGTTCACCAGAATCGGAGGAGGAGCAGATGGACCTTCTTCAGTCTCTTCAAAAAGAACGGGTGCTGGTGAGCCTGCTTGACCGGGGTGGGAGGTCCTCAAAGATGTGGACACCCAGAAACTTGAAGCTGGAGACATGCTTAACCTCTATCCTATTTATGTTTTCAGTTTAAATATTTAAAAAGGGTATTAAATGTAAACATGCTCCTTGTTGATATTCTGAAAGGACTTGCTTGAGACTTGAGACCTAAGATCACAACTGAGTCATTTGGTCCATTTGATGGGTCGTTCACTAATCAGAATGTTGGCAGTTCAGTCCCTGGCTCCTCCAAGTGTCCTTGGGCAAGATGCTAAACCCCAAATTGCTCCCCGAGTGTGTGTAAGTGTATGAATGGGATTAGTTAAGTTTTGATGAGAAGCTGGCATCTTGTACGGCAGCCTTTGCCAACACTGTGTGCCCGGAGTCAGGGTACGAATGTGTGTATGAATGAGCTACATATATACTATGTCTGGTATATATATAGCACATAAAAATCTGAAAGGGAAATCATACTGCCAAGCCTGCATTTCATTTGACATTCAATTTGAACTTTTGATTACTTTTTCTTTGAGAATATTTCAACCACCAACAATGGCCATGGAAGCACTGAAATCAATATATTTCAGGCACATATTGTTCACAGAAATTAAGATAAAATGAACAGACGGGTCTGCTATTTTCTCTGTGATGGAGAATAAATTCTTGCCTATAAGCCTCATTATAACAACAGCCAAAGAACATTCATTGGTGGGTACATTCTAATGAAGGCAACGCTGCTGAAATGCGTAGGAACATTTCTGCCTATTGTACCCTGTGTCCTGTTTATAGACTACCTTTATGACATGACTAATAAAATTGACGACACTTCAGTCACATGGTGAGCTCCTGATTCTCTTTTATTTGTCTCGGTTTTCATATTTCCGAGCCAGTAATGTCGGAGGATGACAGGTGCAGTCATTCTAGGTGAGCATATTGAAATTTAAAAATACAGCCACAATGTTGTTTATTGAGGCAATGAGTATTTTTAGATATAGAACGGATCAGAGATCATAGCAACACTGTTCAACCACTCTCGGTGTGTCTGTAAGTCAGATGTAATACCAGAGAAAAAAAAGAAAACATGGAAATTATTTGGATCTACCCACGTGGAAGAAATAAGGAGACATGACAAACACGTTAAGGATATTAAATCAGCCTAGCAAAGTAGTTAATGAGCAAACTTCATAACAGTTCTTTATAGTCATAATATCAGTACTGAGGAGTGTGCACGTTTGTCTCCAGAACAACTTTAATTGCTGTCAGATTGCTGCCGTAAATATGTTAAATGTTAAGTTCTATAAGGGGGAACATATTGATTTCTTTGAGGTATGAAGGCTGACGTTTTGACTTCGGATCAATTTGATCGATTAGGAAGCCTCCAAGTCAAAGGGCCGATAGGTTGCAGCAACAGGGAAATTGTGTAGTACACAGGTTTCTAACAATAGATTTAAACAATAAATTCTACATATACGCAAGCAGCTCTGTGAGGCTGCTCTTCAGCACAGTGGTGCTTTGAGCTAAATGCTAACTTTAGCATGTTCATGGTGTTGCTACATGTTAATGGTAGCAGGTGTGTACAGAAGAACTAAGTGGTCATGCATTCATACATTTTATTTCCTCTCTTTTATTGTGATAACATGTTCATTTAATTTGAATTTGATAGAACTCTCAAGGTAACAGGATAATTTTTCCTGAGATAACAAGACTTTGTTTTTAGACTTTCATATAACGACATAATTAATTTGATCTTTATATAACAAATCAAATATGATAGGCCGGTGATTTCCATCATGCGATGTGAATTTTAAGCACTGATCTAGACATCACAAATACAAATAAAAAATGAAGCTGGGGCTGCTGAGAATGTCATTAGTTTTTGCAGTTGAATAAGTATTAGACAAATTTAAGTTTGGACTTGACGCCAGGTGGAAAGTAAAAAGAAATCATCCAGTGATTATAGGAGTGGAACATGAATGTGTGCACCAGATTTCATGGGAATACGTTGAGTAGTGGTTAAGGTATTGAATTCAGAGCCACAAATGACAGTATCTTGGTGGTGCTAGAGGAAAAGGCAGAGATCATCAAAGTTATTGGGATTCATCCTCTGGGCACCTTGGATGTCTGTAACAAATCCCACAGCAATCTGTCCAGTAGTCGTTACACTCCGTACACATACTCAGTCAAAACCATGGATGAGACATCGAGCAAATCCAGTCAACATGTGGCTGGCATGTGGCTGCAGCAATCAAAGTTAGTAGCAGAAACAGCCCACATTTTTTCATATATCAAACATGCCTGGTGATAATTGGATCAGCTGGCGGTCAACTGAAGTGATGTGCAGGGCTCCGTGTCACATGTTCAGTTACTGTAGATATTGTAGATAGCCTACAGTACAGGCTTAATTGGAGTAAGAAATGGTGTGTTACATCTTGTAGGTTGGGTTGTAGAGGTTGTGGGAAGAATCGGATAAATGTGGACGGCCTCATTAAATAGAAGCACACCAGCTTTGGTCCAATTAAAACAGGCAGAGTCACATTACCCTGTTTGCGTGTGTGCGCGCAGACATATGTTGCAGGTCTATGTATGCGAAGGATGTTTTTACATGGTGTTGACACATGAAATAATGACGATGTAAGACATCATCTTTATCGTCACTGCTATTACCATAATAATCAAATGTGGAGATTCCTAAGACATGACACAGACTTGACACCTTCAATTATTTCTGTAAAAAGGTTGGTTATGAGAAAAACAAGATGAATTGTTAGTAAAATAATTTCCAATATTTAATATATTTACCACAGAATGGATGTGATATTTCATTTAAATCTGGGCTCTAAAATAAATAAATATGAATACACAATAAATGTATGAGTAATTTCTCGTGCCTTTTCGCTCTTCCCTATGACCCCATCAATCTGCTCGCTGATAGACCTTTAGAGTTATTACAGTCCATTTACGTAGTTGCGGAGGGTTGGGGGATTCTCTGTGGAATCACTAGATAGTTGACTGGTCAAATGTCTAAATGGATGGCTAGTCCACTGGATGAATCATATCCCCTGGTGCACTAATCTAATGGTTCATCACTAATCTATAATTGACTACAATCTATTTTCAGAAAAACTGCATGAATGGATCTCATTTGGCATAAGTATTTTGCATGTTTACTTGGGCCTTTGTAGGGCCATCGTTGTCGGTAATTACAGCTAAATGGCGCCTTACGTATTTATCTTCCAGGTTCACACACCTGCATTTGAGTCACTTAAACTCAATTAGATTGGCTGTAGTGCAGCAGTGGATTGGTATTTTCAGGTTTCTCCAATATTATGACATATTTTTTGCATCTAATTTGTAAAGTAGGTCTGTTTGCAATGAAGGTAGTCCACCCCTTTTTTTTATGGCAGCATCTTTCTCAGTTCTTTAGATAAATGTTATCAGAACAGCATCACATCACTCAGTGAAGCTACCCTGATTAAATAAGGTTAGAGGAAAATGCTTTCTTTAGACTGAAAGTGGGACAAAAACATTTTAACACCAAGAGGCATAATATCTTTGCTAAGTATGCTGTTGAGGGTAGAGGGATTGTGCACAAGTTTGAGTTTGTGTGCCTCCAACTGAACCAAGCAGATCCGACTGACCACAAGGAGGAATATGCAAATACCAAAGTATGAGAGTTTAAAGTCAAAGAAAAAGCAGCCAATTCATGTACCTTTAACTGTGCAATAGCATTCCAATGATCATATATAGTAATGTGTGGAGACACAAATAGTTTATTTCTGCTATTTCTTACCTGACCTTTATGGAATATGTTTAGTTTAGTCAAGCTATCGATGTTGGCCAAAACAAGCTGTACAAATATTAGTAATGCAGCACGGTGTGGGGGACTGAAATATATGATGAAGGGACTGTATTTCCAGCAACTGGTCCTGTAAAATGGCCTCACATTTGTTGGCCGTTTTTATAAATCCTGCAGAACGTTGACTGGTCCAAATGACTCCTACGAGATGGCTGCTCATACCATGACAGATCCACCTCCATGTTTAACACCTGGCAAAAGACGCTGTGGGTTGAATGCATTCTTTCACTTTCTCCAAACAGAAACAGGTTACCTTAGAAAACAAAGACAAATCATCAATCCTTATTACTTTTACTTGACTCAAGCTTTGTGTCCTGACACAACACTGTGAGCTGGCATTAATTTATGTGAATGGAAAAAAAAAAACTTCCCCTGTTACTACATTATGTAATTCTACAGTTTTGGTTTTTAAATCTGCTGTCCTGGCACTGCATATTTGCGCTGCCCAGATTTACTCAAATAAATACTGACTATCATGTCTCATTTCAGACAAGAGATACAGCTGAAAGCGGTGAATATTAGGACAAACAACTGAAAATGTGACACTTTATCACTGTATTTTAGCATGTAATAAAATGTTTATAGTGCGCTGTAATGTAGTTGTAAACTGATATCAGGCTATTTGGAGGTGTTCATCAATAAAAGTATTTGTCATTTCAATTCTAACCTCACCTATAAAGACATATTTCATGGAGCAGTCTCCATCGACAGATGCATTAATAACAATTTTATTTGCATGGTAGTAAGTTATTAATACTCCATGACATAATTATATAATGTTATGAAAGAGAGTTTTAAGTAAAGTAAAACAACTATTGTGTTTTTTAAAAATACACACACATACAGTAATATACAGTCAAAAAAAGGGCTGGCTTTTATGGCAGGTGCTCAAGTTGCTACTAACATGATTGCACTTTATCTGAGTCTCTTCTTGATTAATCGATGAATTGGTTTATAAAGACAGAATATATTGAAAAATATACAGTGCAATTTTCTAAAGCCATCAAAGTTAACTTCTGATAAATCCAGATATTTAATTAGCTGTCGTGAAAAAACAACAACAACAAAAAGAGAATCTCAGAACTATGTAATGCATCTATGAATTGACTTGCTTTAGCTCTAAATAAAAAGCACATCTAACAAAGTGAGTATTCAGTGGGGGGCTTAAACACCTCATTTGATGCTGCTGTCCTCAGATGAACAGACTGTTCCAGAGACTGGGTCCAAAACTACAGACGGCAGCTTCGCCGCAGGTCTTTGACAGAGTTTTGGGGTAAGCTACAGCAAGCAGCGGAGAGTCTGTGAGACTCGGGGCATTACCCAAGCAATACATCAAAGTCAGTGGCATATACATGAGAAGATTTATGGACAAACACTGCAATGTAAGAAACTATCCAAAAACTAACTGCAGGCAAGTGTAGGGACTTGACAACAGGCACAAGGTGAGGTCTTTTCTTTGTTCCAGTCACTTCAAGCTGTGATGATTTATTGGCTAAGTTTGGGAGACATGAGTGCACGGCAGGACAGAAAAGTTCTAAAACAAAGGCATAAAACTCAGCGTTTAGCCCACTACCTGTGTAAAAAGCCTCTGTAGTATCATCACCAAAGCTTCCTCTTTTATTATCAGAGGTAAATCAGTTGAGATGGTGGCTGTGAACACAACATATTGTCACCACCAGGAAGTCCAATTAAGGCGTCTCCATTACTGGGAGGCACTATCTGACAATAACACACGAGAGAATAGATCTCACGTGAACGCCAAATGAAATCCCTGTGACGCTCTCTTCAAATCAATGAGGCGAGGGATATGAAACATACATCATTTGCAACACTTTGTGGGTGATGAAGCAACAGCCTTTCGATTAGATCCCCCACCCCCAACCTCGTGGCGAGGGTAGTTTAATGGTAAATATCATGGGAGAGTTTCAAAACCTTCTCATTGGCTCAGAAGTCAGAGACCCCGCCGTATAAAGCGGGAGTGCCTCGGATAGCGGTCTTTCACCGCTGGCAGGCGTTTTGGATCACACTTGGAGTTGGACTGACGGGAAAACACCTTTTACGCGCAGAGCGCTTGGAGAGGTTGCGGAGGAGCGCACGCAGCTTTTTTTTTTTTCGAAGGAAACGGGAGAAAGACTTCAACACCCAACAGGTTTGTTTGTGTTTGGTGTTAGACGTTAGATTTGTAAAGCGATGTCACTTCATGTGGTTTTGTGTGTGGGGTGGAGGTGGAGAAGTTATTTAGATGCGCCTCCGCTCTTTTATTTCAATTATTTTATTGAGTAATTCCAATTCCAGTGACTTAAGTGATTTTAATGAGAACAAAGAAGTAATATAGAAATAAGAAACGGTGGTTTGACTTGTTGAAGATGCTGGATTTTGCTGAGGTGATAGAACCCAACTGCGCTCGTTTAAATCGTTTAGGGGTGAATTTCTAGGTTTATTTTTATCTCACTATGTTTGCGCACTGATTTCACATTTAATTAAAGTGCTGTTTGGAGGTGCTTAGACACTCTTTTAATCGTCAGTCGTGAAAGAAATGTGTCCTTCTTGCCTGCAACTTATATGTTTACTCTCCTTGACTAATTGGTGAGCTGCATGGTTCAAGAGATTGTTTTTCTACTGAGGTGTAAAAAAGGCAACACATATTTAGTGTGAGGTTTGTGTCTTATTTGGGGGATAATATTTTTAAAAAAACCTTGAGAAAAAATGTTGATTGTTACGGTCTGATGTCCACCCTCCTCTTCATACATCACTTTTCTGTTCACAGAGAAAGCTGAGGCATCTGAGTGGGCATGTGGCTACTGGAGAAGCTCCGTAGCTCTGTGGAGAGCAGTGGGACACAATCCCAGCCCCCACAGACAGTAGAGGCCATTCCTGTTTCTGTTTATGCCAATGTCCTTACTCCAGACAAGATCCCCGATTTCTTCATCCCCCCAAAACTGATCTGCTGCCCACCAGAGGAGTCTCTCACCCCAGAACCACAGCATTGCACATTACGACCCTCCTCCTCTGACCATGCCATCTGCAGCCAGAGCCCCAGAGCGAGGAGCAGCAAGAACCCCTGCAGCCCTCGCCTCTTTTCCCGCCTTGGAAATCTCCAGAAGTCAGCCAACCGTCACATCATCCAAATAGAGAGTGCTGACGAGCCTGGTGCTGGACCTGCAGACAAGGTCAGCGTTGAAGTTAACACTAACGCAGACCCCCAGTCACAGACTGCAATGTCTCTACCATACGTCCCCAAGGCTCAGACCTCCTATGGCTTTTCCACCCTGGTGGAGTCTCCTCATACTCGACGTAAGGAGAGCCTATTCCACAGCGACCCCTGCAGCCCTCTCACCTCCCCGAACTCCCAGAGGCGATCCCAAGGGGGGACTCTTCTGGCCCCAGCAGACCCAAACCCGTACCGCTATTTCAGTGGCGGAGAGAGTGACACCTGCTCCTCAGCCGAGTCATCCCCCTTTAACTCCCCTCTCCTGTCCCGTTCTGCCTCTCTCCTACGCTCCATTACCCAGGAGACACAAGCCAAGGTGAGGATTGTTCCTCTAAGAGTCTGCACGTGTTTAAGGGTTTCCCTTTTTTGATGTAGCATCAGGCTGTATTCTGTATTTTTACCCACTGCTTTTTCTCTCTCCCTTTAGGTTTCTCGTGCCAAGCGCTCCTTGGCACGCCACAGTTCTCTCTCCACTGATGATTGCAGCTCAGCAGACAACAGCCCCAACATGCAGCGCCGCCGCATGCGCTGCCCCCCCTCTCCCGCCTTTCGTGGATGTAAAAGCAGTATCTTACGAGGGGCAGGTTCAGACCTCCTGCAGCGTGAGCACACTGTAAACCTCCACAAGGGGGGGACACTGAGGCTGAGCACTCACTACGACCCAGAGGCAGCTCGCCTGAGGGTGCGCGTGCTTGCAGCTGAGGCCCTTTACGACAGGCAGACGGACCTTAAAAGCATTAACTGCTGCGTAGCACTCTATCTGAATCCTGGCAAGCAGCAGAAACAGAGAAGCACCATCATCAAGAATAGCAGGAATCCGGTATTTAATGAGGACTTTTTCTTTGACGCACTGCCCCAGTCCCAGGTAAAGAGTCTGGCCATGAAGATAAAAGTAGTGAACAAAGGAACCAGTCTGAGGAGAGACGTGCTTCTAGGAGAAAGGGAGGTGCTGCTCAGTGAGCTGCTCGCGGGCCTCTAGGGAGTCCCCGTCAGACTTCAGTGAAAACCAGCAGCTCCACGTCTCGAAGGCCCTTCTTATCCCACTCCACAGATCTGATACTCTGAATGTGAAAGCATACGGATATTGCTGATGGCAAAGGAGCTGCATCTTGCACACTGTATCGATGGACAAAAAATTAGGCCCCTGTAGAATTAAAAGTTCCACTTGAGATCACTTGGGCTCGGTCCAGATCAGAGAAATGGAAACTACCGTTATTTACATGCTTATCAGTATATTAGTAATGTGAACAGTGGAGCTGTCGTCCTTGATTATCTGTTTCAGTATTGAGTTACAAAAGGTGTTGCCTTCTCCGATGAGCTTTGTGATGTGGCTCAGTATCATATCAGCTGTGATGCAATGATGACTTTGTTTAACATGAAGCTGTATTTTTTGTAATAATGCAGTAATATAACGTGCACGTTCCTGTGGAAAATCGACGATGCCTCTGTGTACTTGGAAAAATGTATATTTGAGAATTAGATTTTAATTGGACCTTGGATGTAAAATTAATATGACTGTTACATGTCGTGACATGCTTTTGAACTACTTATGAATAAAAACGCTAAACTCTCACTGATGCTGTTTTCAGCCTGCAGCTTTGTCTCCGTGATTTTATCTTCTATTAATTCCTCAGGATCAGGAGCAAGCCCCAGGAAATGATTACAAACCCTCCTTTGCAAACAAGTTGGAGGCTGGGTCCTCTGAGACAGGCGCAGGCTGGGTGTCATTTGTGAGGCTTTTAATCCTGGGTCTTTGCACGCAATATTGTCTCTGTGCGCAACCAAACTCCCTGTTTAATTTTGAAATCATGACTGCTACTCAGGCTGCCCTCCATTGAGTTTCAAATTATTATTAAGGACGACAGGAGGTTTAATCGTGGCTCAATTACTCTGCTACTCTAGATGTCATTTATCTGTACAGTAATATGTTCAGTGCTCGGTGATGTTTTGATTGATACATTAAAATGTATTTGTACTGAGGGAGTAAAACGTGACCATAATTGTCCACACATAGATTTGTCAGGTATGCACTGTGGTTCCATTAAACACTAAAGCAAGTGATCCAAGTGTGGATCTTATGCCTCCTCTACTGGCGAAACATCAGAATGACATTTTACAGCCCCCGTCAAAAATATGATTATATTGAAAGCAACTTTTAATTGCCTGATAACCTCCTGTTTTTTTTCCATCTGGCCATATATACGCTAAACCAGATGCTCCTGTGACCCTGAAAAGGAAAGGAAAAATACATTTCATTAAAAAATGTAAACACTCTGAGAACACTCTCAGCCTCATGATGTAGGGTGATCTGCAGCCAGCTCCATTTGCTTATAAAGTACTGAATTAAGTCCCCACAGGCACCCAAGTGGGACACATTCATTTGTGGGCTTCAAGAACATTCATTTCCAACAGACATGAAAGCAAAAAGATAAAACTAGTGAGGAAAATTAAGTAATTATTTTTGCCTTTGTAGACTGTGATTGTCTAATAATCTCTGGATTAAGTAAACCAATGAGCATTTTAGAACCCCGAAAACGTATTTTCTCGGTCATCGTCTCTCTATTCATAATGGGGTTCATCATGGAAACATTCTCTGCCAAAGTTAGAACAGTTTTGGTTACTTCGCATGAAATATTTCCATCTCTTCTGTTTTTCTTAGTGATATGAATGTATTTTAAAGGTTCAAAAGATTTATTGTCATATGAACAGTCAACACACGTGGTTCCTACAGCATTTCTGTGCACCAATCAGAATCTTTTTTATAATCAGAGGATTTTATAAATCAGATTCTAAAAACAGTTGGTCGGTTATATATTCAAAACAGTGGCACTTCATTGGATACCTTGAGCTTATTACTATGGCATTTTATATGCCTGTTTTTCACAGGTTTTAGCAGTCACTGCAGCTCCCCTGTGATATTGGCAGAGGTGATGGAGAGTCAAGGTTAAGCTTAAGATGCCTCCCAGGCTCTTCGAAATTCAGTGATCATTCATTTTAAGTAATGATTACATCGACTTTTTGCCAAGAAATGTGTGCGGTGAATATAACCCCATCTGACTGCCAGCAAGGTAATAAGGCATGGATTGTGTCCTGAATTTCCTCTCTACATGACCTACTCAAAGTTTTAATTTGTAAACATAATATATTAAACCTACTGTAGATTTGTTTTGTTCAAAAATGTTTTATTGTTTGTTTCCTTTCTTTAGTTTAAGAAAAAGTCTGAGAAGGGCTTTGTGATGCTGTTGGCAAGACAAGGTGTCATGTCATTACACCAGTATTCAAATCCCAAGAAGTGAACTTCTTCTATGAATTTTTATAACATATTCTAATCCTACTTCACGGCTCGGCTCTCATCAACAGCTGCAATATGCTGCATGCCAGACTGCATTTATGCATATGAAAGTAGGCATATGATTTTTCATACTGTGGAGAGATACAGAAGAAAAAAAGTCAATATCCACATTTGCATGAATGTAAGGTCCCGAAGTTCACGCACAGTTTCATGCATGTCAATATTCAAGTCAATATTCTGCTGTGCAAAGGAGAATAAAGTAATGTGATCTCCTCAAGACTCTTCAAGATGTTCAGATCAGTCTTAATTCCACGGCTACTTACTATGTAGATATTTATTTGATCGTTCCTTCTTTTTTTTAGATGAGGGTTGTAAATATGCGATAATTACCTAATGCAGAAAATGAATTACTTTCCTTGTGATGGCTGCAAAATTACTGCAACAAACACATTGCAATAGGTGCTATGAAACAATTTTAACAGTACTGATTTAATGCCGCAGCATGGCTTAACCACCTTGTTATTCACTACCCTATTAATGTGACATGACTGCAGAAGCCTGATGCTGTTGGCAGCAGATGATGTTTGCTCATGATGCAGGAGGCCTCAGTGTCTGTGAGATCAGCTTACTGTCATTTGACTGTGTTGATTTCTTTAGCCTTCCTTAGCCTGTATAATTTAGGCTGAAACTGAGTATCTGAAATGATGGCAAACATGCAATGTTCTGGTCATGGTGGCAATAAATGTTGAATATCGTTGGATGAACACACATTTGTTTTGTAGTTTTTGCCTCTTCAACAAGGCTGACACTGACTCTCACCCTCCACTCCAGACCCTACATCTGACATAAACGTCAACTGTCTATATGCACTACATTAATTTTTAATTATCTTTTTTATTTGAAATCTTTTGGAGTACAGCATAATATATCATGCACATACCTACACAAAACTACATCTAAATCTCTTTCATTTTAAAAACATATTTTACATATATTTACATCTTCTAGTACTGATTTTTTTTTTAAATCTTCCTTACATATTTTACTTAATTTGTTTGTTGTGCACCAAAACAACAAGTCAAATTACTTCTTTGTGAAAATCAATTTGATGATATTTATTAATAATATAGTAATAATTCCTGATTCTGTTTCCCAGTTTGTACAGAAATAGAATAAGGACTATGTTTGCTATCATTTAACAATGTATGTGGTTGTGTTTTAATGTAATTAAATAATTTATGCATAATTTAATACAATTGTTTAGTAATTTCGAAAACACCAAAATTATTATCTCTCTCATGTGACGCAGAGTGTATATGTATCCACTCCGTGGGTGTATTCGGTTTGTGAGCCAGGCATCAGCTGGCACCCTCTGTCTACGTGAGCTAGTGCTCCTTGTTGGTCCGAACAATCATAACAAACAAACCCATCAGCTGGTGGGTCATTTAACTCGCCTGCATTGTGGGTAATGTAGTTCTTTCCTAACGGTAAAACGCCTCCTGCGCTTGGACGCGCGAATTCCATCAAAACTACGCCACCCAGAATGCCTCGCTGCCGTCGTAAACATAGACCTGTCAAACAACACAAACGCCATCTTGACAGCACCCTCAAAATGGCAGAAAGATGTGAGCTAGAAACCGAGTCCAAACTATGATTCCTGCCCTCTGGTATTTAAAAACAGACGCGACAGTTTTTCCATAAACGAGTGGTTATGGGGTTGGTGTCCAGCACGGCAGCTCAGAGCCTGTAAAATGGACATAACGACGGCGGTTTTCAACGCGGCCAGAGATGGTAAGCTGAAACTTATCCAGAAGTTGCTGAGCAACAAAACTCCTGAGGAGCTGGAGGCTTTAGCCGAGGAGAAGACACAAGGAGGCACTCCTCTGTTGATAGCCTCTCGTTACGGACATTTAGAGGTTGTAGATTACCTCCTTGAACATTGTAAAGCAAATGTTGAACTCGGGGGGGCGGTTAACTTTGACGGCGAGACCATCGAGGGGGCTCCGCCGCTGTGGGCGGCGTCGGCAGCCGGTCACCTCCCCGTGGTAAAGACGCTACTAAAACACGGCGCCTCAGTCAACAACGCTACACTAACCAACTCAACGCCGCTGCGAGCAGCCTGCTTTGATG
The DNA here is from genome assembly GCA_023373845.1 of Nibea coibor. NCBI lineage: Eukaryota > Metazoa > Chordata > Actinopteri > Sciaenidae > Nibea > Nibea coibor. The sequence continues at coordinate 14,378,957 of CM041725.1, read as the reverse complement.
GCCACCTGGAAATCGTACGCTACCTGGTGGAGCACAGAGCCGACATGGAGGTGGCAAACCGACACGGCCATACCTGCCTCATGATCTCCTGTTACAAGGGCCACAAGGAGATAGCCAAGTTCCTCCTGGACCGCGGTGCTGATGTCAACCGCAAGAGTGTCAAAGGAAACACCGCCCTCCACGACTGTGCTGAGTCAGGCAGTCTGGACATCATGAAGATGCTGCTCAAGTGCAACGCTCGGATGGAGAGGGATGGGTATGGGATGACCCCGCTCCTCGCTGCGAGCGTAACAGGTCACACCAACATCGTGGAGTACCTCGCCCACCAGCCTCGCACCTCCAGAGAGGAGCGAATCGACGCACTCGAACTCCTCGGGGCGACTTTTGTGGACAAAAAGCGGGACCTCTTGGGGGCGATGAGGTACTGGAGAAGAGCCATGGAGCTGAGGCAACCGGGGGACAAAACCGGGTCCCTGGCCAAGCCTCCACCCGGTCCCCCTATCCCCGCCTATGGCTGTGCGCAGGAGGTGAGCACAGCAGAGGAACTGGAAGCTTTGATCACAGACCCTGATGAAATGAGGATGCAGGCCTTGTTGGTACGAGAACGCATCCTAGGGCCATCCCACCCGGACACCTCTTATTACATCCGCTACAGGGGAGCTGTGTATGCCGACTCGGGCAACTTTGAACGCTGCATCAGCCTTTGGAAATACGCTTTAGACATGCAGCAGAGCAACCTGGACCCTCTCAGCCCCATGACAGCTTCCAGTTTCCTGTCCTTTGCGGAGCTCTTCTCTTTTGTTCTCCAAGACCGAGCCAAAGGCACCCTGTCGACGCGTATCACCTTCCACGATCTGATGACCGTGCTGGGGAAAAGCGTGAGGGAGGTAGAAAGAGCTGTGGCGCAGAGGGACAACCCACCAGAAGCCCCTCAGTTCACCAAAGCTCTCTCCATCATCCTGCACCTCATCTTCCTGCTGGAGAAGCTGGAGTGCAGCCCAGAGCAGGAGCATCAGAAGAAGCACACAGTGTACCGTCTGCTTAAGCTCAACCCGCGAGGTCGGAGCGGCTTCACCCCTCTGCACATGGCCGTAGACAAGGAAACCACATCCGTGGGCCGCTATCCTGTTGGCCGCTTCCCTTCCCAGGCGGTGGCGGCGCTCCTCTTAGAGTGCGGCGCAGACGTCGACTCGCGTGACTGTGAGAACAACACGCCGCTGCACATCGCCGCTAACAACAGCTGTCCAGAGATTATGGCACTACTTATGAAGGCCGGGGCTCACTTTGACGCTAAAAATGCACAGAGGAAGACAGCCTACGAGCTGCTGGATGAGCAGAGCAGTGGGCACCCGGCCCTCTACCCACTGAACTACGTCACCCTTCAGTGCCTGGCGGCTCGTGCAATTGAGAAGCACAGACTGCCCTATCGGGGACTCATCTCTGAGGAGATGGAGGCTTTCATTGAGCTGCACTGACTTCCACTACTGTCCCCGTGATGAGGCACCCCTGCACTACTCTTCCTTTTGTCCCCTATACCTGACAGTGATCTGCCACAAACTTCTTCTTTTCTTCAACGCCATTCTCCTTCATCTCTGTCTCCTTTTGACTTCTGCTTCGCTTGTAGCCCTACCAACCTTGTGTCAGACCAAACCATAGCAATAAACCTCCAGCCTCTGGGGCTTAAATCTCTGGCTGAAATCTGGTCAGTTATCGCTTGATTCTAACATTAAGTCATGCAGACTTTGAAAGTGGTTGTTGGTTTATTTAAAGCTGGGTGAAACTTCAACTTGATATAGGCTTTAATGCATTTCCCCCCTTTCTTTGGTCCCAGTGAAAAGGAGACTTACGACATGATGGTGCTTGTGTGTATTTGGTCGTGGCTGGACTGTGTGAAAGATGGGTTTTAGTATTATTCCTAGGAAGCATCTGAACAAACTAGCCAGGTTACATGCATGGAAATGAAGAGCAAACATGGTAGGTCAGTTGTTGTTTTGCATATTAATTCAGAAAGGATGTGTGTGAACAAACTCAACCACCCAAACCTGCTTGTTTCTGCCTGGTTCTCTTTGTTCGCCCGTCTGCTATGTTTCTTTGATATGCGAAGGTGTTTGAATTTACTGTGCCAAATGTCAGCCATGGAGACATGTCCTGTTACAGACCGTAAACTGGTGGCGAAAAGAAAAAAGCAACTAACTTATCTTTTTAATTATAAGCTGAAGTAATAACCTAAAAGTGAGAGATGAGACACACGATTCTCCAGTCCCTGGAGATGTTTGATACTGTGACTGTGACATGATTCGACCGCCTGCAGAGCCATCATTTTGAAAGACTTTCATGAGACTGAGGATGAGTTAAAAAAAAAAAAAAATGCTGGTACCATTGTTTAGCTGACACTCCCCGGTCTCCACAAAGACGTTTATGACCTATGCAGTTTGTGATATTCCAATCAGAAGCAACGTTTTCTGAGCAAACATTCACGACGCAAACAGTTTTTACTCGGGACTATACTTTGATCTTACATGCATATCTCAAACCTGGGGCTGCTTCACTGACAGTGAATTGGCATCTTCTGAATTTCTGAACTAAGAATGTTTTCTTAAAATGTCTGCCTATGTCCGAATGAATAGTTTCAAACCGGAGCCTCAAGTGTGCCTACATCTTTCGACACCTGCGTAATGTCAACACCTACAGAGATATTGAATTCACTGCCAGAGAAGCAATACAAGAAAACAACGATAACAGCAGAACTTAAGCCCTCTTGTCCGTATCCAGAGTACCTGAGATCATGCATCGATTCTGTTTTGGAGTGAATTTTCCCTTTAACCTCAGATGCAGCTCACAGAAATGGAACAGACGGCTCTCTGGCCATTCCTGCATCTTTAGTCTTATTTTTATTAGTCTCTCTTTTGTTTATCTCGTGTCATCATGAATGTTTTATTTGTCTGTCTGTGCTAAGCACCACCGAGTTGAATGCACACTGAGGGGCTCTAAATCCTAAATAGACAACTTACATTCAGGCTATGAACAGTCGCTGCCTTTCTCTTTCTCAACTGATTCATTTAACTGATGATAACTCAAGAACAAAATCGTGTTGGAGATGCTTGAATAAAATTCAGTGTCGCAACATAATCTGCGTGCGCTTGTGTGTCAGTTTTCTTACTTGGAATTGCTATTGAATCGCAAATTACCCGAGAATTGAAAATGCGTCTCTTACTGTGCTCTGATATGTCACTAGTACTTTAGCTTGAGTGCTGTTGCAGCATTTGCATTAAAAGCATCATTATACATATTTAGATGGATTGAAACGGTTGCGATAGCGGCAACGTAAAAGCCCTACAACCCTATCTTGGCTGCCAGATCCGTGAAATTATCTTATTTAGAAAGTGGAAGGCAGTATTTTAGGGTGCATAAAAATGTTACATTAGTAGAATATTAAAAAATAATCCATGCCTCCTTAGTTTAGCTCTTTACACCAGACATAGGCTTTCCACTGCTCTGCTCACGTAAACCTGGGGACACTGAAATAAAGCATAACAGAAACTTGATCTTTCTGAGTCCTGCACTCTTAAAGTATAAATAGAGTGCAATTAACGTCACTGCTGCAGGGCAGTGGTAGAGACAGGGCACTTACCCTGCTAATTTTAGGGATCTTTTGCCCTAGCTTCAACTCTGAAAATGGGAATACTGTAATGCTATACAGTCAGGCAGGTCACAGTGTGACTGGCAGAGACGGTACACAGACAACAGAGACTGCATTATTCTGACAGGAAACAGAAACAATATGAGCTCATTTATTTTGAACATGCGGATTGCTGAGGGTAGCCGAACCTGAAATATTAATTATCTGCTATTGTTACTGGGGGTGTGACAGGTGTCATGTTGGCATCGTCAGCAGGGAAACAACAGCTGGTAAAAAGGGATTCAAGTCCTTGTGACAACATGCATCCATGATTTAAGAGCACTCATATAGCTGACTTGACCTCTGACCTTTCTGTAAAGGGTGTCAGGTTATCGAGGTAATAATTACGTCTAGGAATAAATTCAAATTCTGACATGAAAGCAGGATCTATGATGTAAAGAGGACAAAGACAGCTAGGATTGATGATGTTGGCACAAAGAGGAAACAAAGAGGTAGACCGTCTATAATAACTTCATTTAATCTTTTCATCTTTTTAATGACAGAAAGTTAAATTCATATTTAAGAATTTTTTTTTCTGCCAAAGAGAGACTTGTCAGGGAAATGCCAACATATCAGATCTTAGATTCACGAACCTTTTGTGCCAACGCTCCCAATCTCAAGTGAACGCGGCATCATAATAGTGAGTTCCCACTAGATGTCAGTAGCAACAAAGAGAATCAATCAGACGGGGAGCCTTTGTCCCCATCAGACCACGTTAAAGGCTCAAAAAAAAAATGTAGCTTCCAATTATCATCACAAGCGGTGGCAGTTGGTTAATTTTTCTGTCTCTTTCTCACACTCTGTCAAGCAGTCTTTGTGTCAGAGAGCGCGAATGAGAGAATGAGTTGTTCAGAATGACTCTTACCGAGCTGTTAGGCAGGACTGAATATGCATTTGGATGAAGAGAGATCCAGGCAGGGGCACAGAGTGGCTGACGCTTGGACTGTTTTGCGGAGCACAGCGCAGGTTTCCGGCAAAGACGCCGGAAGAAAGCCTCCTTGACACAGTCATGAGGTGTCATGCCGATCTCCAACACCTCACAATCTGCCCCCCCCCCCCTTTTTTTTCAAAATTTGTTCATGTTGTGTGACCTAATTAAGACCAAATCTAAAGGCCTATGTTTGGGTAAGTATTCACATTTTAGGAATAAAAGTGTGGATTTGTTATTTTCACAGATTTTCTTTTCAATTTCATTTTTATTGATTGAAGTGACAACAAGCTAAATTAGAGATTGAACATGGACAAACACAATAAATGTCCCGGAACTGCAGGACAGGATCTTTCAGTGACGTACATTTTCATAATGGGTTATTTCTGCGCATATATATAGTCAATTTTTCCCAGTACTTTACGCATTGTTCATAACAGAAGGTAAAGGTCAGATACTACAATTTAGTTCAGGGACAATGGCAGTCCAGCTGTCCTTGGTTGCCTGCAGCAGTGCAGAGGGTTTGCCTGCAGCCATTTCCAATGTGATGTCCTCTTGCTGAAGGATTTTGTCCATGTACAGTATACGTACTACGTGATTCTGATCTCTTGCCAATATGATAAACATGAAAGGAAACACTTTATGAAGGGGAAAGGAGCCTCTCAAAGATAAAAGTGTATTTGGGCCAACACACTCAGTTAACCTCCCCCGGTATGAAAGATTGATTTACATCTGTGAATCTACCCTAAATAGGGAGGACAAACTATTAGAAACATCTCTCAGGATAATGAAATAAACTTCGATAAATAACAATAAAGTTAGATTAACGCCTCTCTAAATCACCTCTAACCTTCATGACAGTTAAATTAACTGCAGCTCTGTTGCGTTAGACCGGGTGTCTCCCGCACAACAGTGAGGCAACTCCTCACATCTATTGTCCTCAACAAGAAGCACTGTTACCCTAGCCTCTATTATTGTATTATCTACCTCATGGTGGTATTAATATATAGCCATGATGTCCCACGGTGTTTTTGGAGTGTCCGGCTATAATTTAGTGAGGGAGTTCTTCTCTGTAGGAGCTGCAGGAGCTTCTGACTCTGTATTTCTGCCAACAGCTATAATTAGACACTATATTATGGGAATCTACAGGGTTTCAAGGTGCTTATCTTCATTTTAGCCCCCGAGGAGCAGAATTGGGGGGTGAAAAACAAAAATCAGCCACCAATACACAAGAGCAATCCATCTCAGCAGCTACCTCTTTGCACCAGTCAGCGATCCAGCCAGGAGCTGGAGGAGGTATGTGTGTGGGGGTGGGGGTAATGGGGGTAATAGGGGGTGATGGGGGATACGGTTGCTATTGGAGATCTTGCCTGCATCACGTCATGTGTAAAGAGCGACGGGGGGGGAGGGGGAGAGAGCACCGGTGTGTGCTGAGAGGAGGAGGAGGAGAGAGAGAGAGAGAGAGAGAGAGAGAGAGAGCAGGGTGGAGGGGGAGGAGAGGAGAGCAGAGGGAGGGAAGGAGGAGGGCATTAAGGAAGAAGGCAGGGAGTATCAATGACATCAACCAGCAGTATCTGAGGCCGCCCGACCAGCAATGCTCTCCCGACAAAAGGGCTGAGGAGCAGCCGTTGACCCGCTGCGTTCCCCGAGAGGTCGGTCGACAGCGCAGGGCGGTGGAGGAAAACGCCGGCGATGCGCGCATGCATCCTCCACAAAGGCAGACCTTTCTGTGAGTGGAGCTCTGCTGCCACTGGATTACATTTATCTCCGCTGTTTCCGAGGAAGCTTCCAGCTGCAAATCCACCCACATGAATCTACCAGACAGTAAAGAAGACGGAGCACTTCCTACCAAGGTAACCAACATCCTACACCTTTGTGCAGTTGACGTTTGCAGCCGTGCACCCCACCCAGGCGGGTTATTCGCACTTGTCGAATAGCTTTTTATTGGGAACTAATGAAACCTCACCTTCTGCCCGGGGTGAATTTTCATCGGCCAGTCTTTATCTACAAGGACCGGAGGGCTTCTCTGCTTTTCTCCCTCTCCCTCTCTCTCTCTCTCCTCCACCTCAGCATCACTTGAGACTTTGTTTCAAACGTTTTTGGTTGAAATCAGACCGCGGGCTTGTGCAGACCAGGCTGGTTGGCAACAGCGCTGTGAGTGCGCGTCCCCCCATCATCATCCAACCCCCCCTCATCCTCCTCCTCCTCCTCCTCCTCCTCCTTCCTTATTGTTGGCTGGGCAGCATGAGGGACCGGGGCAGACTGGCAGAGCCTTTGTTCCTCCTCATCCACTGTCATTTAAAGTGGCTTATTTCCCCCTCCCTGATGGCTCTTTAAAGGTATCCTCCAGGTGTAATGGGTCTCGAAAAATAAAATATAATTTGTAATAATATATAATATAATTTAGAGCAAGCTCATAAAAAATAGACAGCACCTGCATCATATATATCTGTCAAGGATATTTAGAAAGAAAAGGGTCCTGTTATTGTCCTGATATTTCAAGGATGCCACAGCAGAGTGAAAATCCCATCATGAGAATGTCATACTCAACACTTTTGAAGGGGCTATCAGGGATATTAAATATCCATAGTACTATTATACTCATATTAGAGTGGTATGGAAGGCACCAAGTGGCAAGGTTGATTGACTTATTTAGCAAGACTGTTTTCTAGACAATAGAGTGGCTGCTGCATCTGCTACTCACAGGCATTACTTAAAACAAGCCCATCTGCTCATATAGGCAGTGTTTTGTAGTCCATAGACCTCTCATATGTCTATAATTATACGCAGTAGGATTTGCTGTTAACACAGCCACTCACGCGTACAGGCAGAGCGTAATTTAATGATACATCGATTCATCCTGACACATTTTCCGAGGGCTATTGCCTGTTTGGGGTTTAATCATGTGCACTCCAAATGCCCGTTTAGGTTTTCTGTATTTCTGCCGTGGAGCCTGCGTAAACTGGAAAATCGCACTGTCGTGGCGAATCCGAGGGAGGTCTTCCTCCTCACACACAGATGGGAAATTTTCCCTGGGGCACTAAGCGTTTGCTGGTTATTGTTCCAGACCATTTCCACATCTCTAATTATTTTAATCAGTCATTTTTACACTTGGACTCCTCTCTTTAGTAGATTTCCAGATTTCTTTTTTTTTTTCTCTCTCTTCCCTTTTCGTCTTTTGAAATTTCAGCTCCACTCCCCGCCTGACAGAATTACACAGGGCCTATACTTTCCTGAAAGCAGCAAAGAAGTAGATATTTACATTATTTTGACAGGGAAAAGTCATTATGTGGAAACCGAATAATTCAACTGGTAAATTTCCTCTGTCTGTCTCAGAACAAAGAGATGCTTGGCCCCACAGGTATTCATCTAGACACTGTTAGGAGCAGTAGCTTATGAAATCAGTGATGGCATGTACTCCCTTAAATAGCATTTCACAGAGTTCATCTACAGGCCTCAGTGATTTCCTGCGCTTTCCAAGGAGATACCACTGTAAGATCCATCCAGACTTGAATATGCCGGATGACGTGCGCTCCCAGCAGAGCAGCTTTAGTTTCACGTCAAAGGCCTCACTGAAGTCTCATTCCCAGCTTCTCGAAGCAGCTTCACCCAAACTGCTGTGTTCTCCTTCTTTCCTCCCTTGTGTTACATGTTACGCCCATCCATGGGTTTTGCCAAAAGTCTCTACTGAACACTCTCCATCAGCTTTGCTGCCACAGACGGCTGGAAGTAAGGAGAACATCAAGGCATACAACTTTGATACTGGCAGCGTGGCCACCTGTATAACAAGCAGACAGAAACTTTGTTGTTGTCTCGGCACTGATATTAATTGACCTTTTCAAAGGCTTTCTAAACAGCAAGCCTTTGTCTGCTTCACCTCGCTTCTTGTTTATTCAGGAGCGGCTGAAAACAAAGCGTGCAGCATACAGAATAAACCCATCACCACTGGGGAGTATGGTTGAAATGATTAAAACAATTATGAACAATACGCCCTGTGGTATTGAAAAAAATATATCCCTTTAATGCAAATCCTTCTTCAGATATTCAAATTTACATTAAGTGAAGTCAAAGTCAAAAGAAAGAAAGATCCAGGATGCAGAATAATATTCTAAATGTTTATTTATTAATTTAAACTTTGCAGAAGTAGAGAGTCTCCTGAGATACATTATCTCCAGTAGGACAATAAATCAGCCTCACTGTTTATGGGCCTTCTTTGGAATCATACGGTGATATATGATCACACGGTTTCTGGTGCCTAAATGAATAATTCTGAGCAAATTTTATTTCTAAATGTTAAAAATGAGGCATTAGAGTTCTCATCTTCCTGGGTTGAAGTGTCTGATGTAACGTGGAGCTCATTCCACTTGACTTCACTCTGATCATTTTACGTGTTAACTTAAACACATTAGCTGTATAATGATGTACAGTATAATATTTTTTAAAAAAAAAGCCTCTTACAGTACTGAGTCATAATCTGAGTGATTCATAGAGTCGGTCAATTAACAACAATCACACATTCTGAACACGACACATTTAATCGTCATCATCACGTCTAATGATTTAAAACGAAACTACCCACGACAAATAATAAATGTGTCCATCATCAAATATCCATTAAACATTTCCACGAAGGCAATTAGAGTTAGTGAAATGGATCACTATATGAACAGATCATCCGGTTGATGCTCGGTTCAACAGGAGACAATAATAAAACATTTCATTTCAAGGTAGTGGAATACTAATAATAAATTATATTAACACGGAAATACCACATTAAATTATCATCCAGATCTAACACTGACGTGTGTTCAGATGTAAGTAGTCTTGACTGGTTTGATGTCTTCTTTAGCTGTAGAGGGGGTATGTTTTCAGGTAATTTATATTTACGTTTAAATAAAATACCAGACCTCACAGAAAGTCTGCTACACGCTTGATGTGTAAAGACGCCTCTCAGTCTGTTGCTCAGGGTCTCTGTAGCGAGCCAGACCCATAATTATCCCCTTTCCAGCCATTTGCGATGGTGTATGTGTGTTCATCGTGTGTGCATATGAGTGAAGGCTAAGAGATAGGTTGTGACTTGACTGATGCCCTTCTCGAGATGAATCAGAGATTCTGATGTGTCAGCAGGGATGAATAATGCACACACACACACACACCCACTACCTCTCTTCTCTTCCTCTCTTCTCCTCCTCTTGTCTTTAGTCGTTCGCCTCTCTTTTCATCACAGCTGCCACATCTGAAGACATCTTCACCTTCCTCTTCACCCCTCCCCCCCTCTCTCCCTCTCCTCCCCGTATGCAAAAGAGGGCATCGTTTCCCCCGTTGCCGCTCCTCTGCCTCGCTGTCCTCTGGTCAACCCTTTCTTTCCACTTCAACGACTCATTCTTCTCCTCCGCACTGAGATTTCGCTGTTGTCTTCTTCAGTTGACGTTTCAAGGAGTCTCCTTTTGTAGAAGTTTCTGCACGCTGCGCGGCGAGAAATAACTTTTCTTTGTGTTCCGCTGACATTTTGCGCTGAAAATGGCTAAATGTTTTGATGCACACAGCTCATTATCCAATCATGGGAAGAGCGTGTGCAGCCATTGACTCGGTTTGACAGTAACATCCCTGACTGACAGGAGTCATTAGGAGGGTAGGGCTGACTGACAAGATGGCTGACAAAGCAGGAGACAAACTGCCTAATCAGAACTTGGAAAAAGAGTGGGCACCATCCACTTTGAAGTGTACAGTAAGCCAGCAATAAATTCAAACGGCAGAATATTCTATGCACCTTGCTTCGAGCGCCTGACAAGTCCTCAAGAGTATTTTCAACTCTTGGAGTGAAAAAATCCTCGATGCATGCAAAGAAGTTTGGATGAATTAATTTTGACTGGATGTGTGCCAAAAATATTTTTGAGATCTTGCAAAACAGGAAATAATAAAATATTTTTTTTTACTTAGCTTTGCTGTATTTGGTGGGATGAAGTCATCTGAATGCTAATGGGGAAAAAAAGCAGAACTGTGCTGTATATCTTACCGAGTTTTATTCTCAATCCACGGCCCTTATATCGCTTTGTTATATAATGTGTGGCAAAAGACAGCATATGATGAGCTTAGGGTTCATAGCCCTTTGTGTGAATATGTCTTTACCCCTGAGCAATGCTTGCAGCCTGGCTCAGGGGTTGGCAACGTCAGTCAGTTTGAAAATCTTAAATATCTCAGTGACTGTTGGATGAATTACCATGAAAATTGGTTCATTCACGCCCCCCGTAAGGAGAAACTATAATATATTTCAGCTTCTCCAATATGTGCAAAAGCAGTGCCATTCTCATTAGCCTTGCGTTTTGTTCTAATTAGTAACTCTTAAATAGGCTAGCTCAACTAAGATGCTGAACGTAGTAATCATTACACATTACAACATCAGCTTGTTGGCGTTGTCATTATGAGCGTGTTAACATGCTGATGCAAGCGTTTACCTCAAAGAAAGCACTGCTGTGCCTAAGTGCAGTCTCACAGAGCTTCTAGCGTGCCTGTAGACTCTTAGTCTTGTAAAAGTGTCTAATTTAAATTTCCTAATAAATACACTGTCTGTTCCACCAATACAAACCAAGTGCGCTCTGATGCACTTGGCTCTACAAATCCAAGAAAAGAAAAGGCTTTGGCATGCCTCCATATGCCAGTTAGTGAAAGAACATCTTTATTGCATCAGTGAAACAGCTCCGCTCTACTAAAAGACCTTTACAGTGCAGGAAGGAAAAGGGACAACGTCCAGGAAGCTTCCATCATCACAAGTCACTGACTTGAAAGCTCACCGAAAAACTTTAAAGCTTAAAAAAAAAAAAAAAAAATGACACTCTCTCTGGGGTTCTGCGGTCTTTGATGTCATTTTGTGTGTGGAGGTGGAGGTGGTGGTAGTAGGGTCTGGTTGACACAGCCCCACATTTGTTTGTGGCATTTCATGATTACTCTGTCTCCGCAGCGCTGAAGGATGCCAGCTTGAATGTATTAGTGTTTGTTTGACCGAGGTGAGAGTAATGGCCAGTCATTGGTGGAAAGCGTCCGTGCGGGAGTCTGTTACCTCTGACAAGCATTTTATTCTCTTCAGTTACCGAAAGACACACACACACACACACACACTTTCCGTCTGATTTCAGCAATGAGACGGAGGACAAATGCAGTTTTTCTACGCCATTACTCCGGTTTTCAATTCCATTCACAACTTTATCGTCCCTCAAGGAGAAATTCATTTGGCGTCACAAATCTCATCTCCATCAGGAAGTCATGCAATGGCTGGTTAGTGACAAAACTGCTAAGGCTGGTCGCCTGTGTAGCACGTAAATGGGATTTGTTCACCAGCACACACAGTGGCAGGAATCTATTTCCACCCAGTAGTGAATAGTTTAGGTTGATGGCCATGAAAGTTGGCAGTAATCAGCTTTTTGTGCTACGTCTTTGTGCTATGAATAGACCGCAAAACCATGTACATAAACAATAAGGAGTGTGAAATGTATGTTAATGTTCTCTAGATGATCTGAGTGTTGCTGCAGAAGAGTTGTGAGATAATGAGCTCTCAGTGGACGGATATATCATGTGACCAATCCAGACAGGTGATACCATGGCAGCATAAATACACGGGAGAGAGTCGGATCTGGGCAAACACAGCGCGTCTCCAGGAAATTAATAGGCACCTTTTAACGTTGGGAAAGAATGAATAAAGGGTTGCTTCAAGATTGCAGCACGAGCGCGGGCAACGGCCAACGCGCAGTGCAGATCAGTGCTGCCGAAGCAGTGTGGTGCAGGTGTGTGACGATATGTTCAATGTCTGTTAGGTGCTCGCAAAGGATGGTGATGTATTCATCCTATGAATCAGTGAACGGATTAGTCCATTTGAAGCCTGTCTGCGGTGCTCACATTAATGACATGCCCATGGGATAATTCTATATGAATGATCAGTCAATATAAGGTTATTAAAACAGAGCGCTGCAATTTTAAAGACGTCTGTTATCACTCTCGAGACACACTTATGAACAGGCCCTGAAATCTGCTTTACACATCCTGACTTTGTCCCTTGACTGATGTGTAGGTTTTGCTAAACAGCCGAAACAGCGAGAGGGAAAAATGGCTGGCATGTCTCATTAATGAAGCTCAATTGAAATATGATGATATCCATGGTGATGACAATGACGTCCAGGAAGATGAAGGTGTTCTCTGTTGTCAGGGAGCTTTAGTCCTGCACCATGAGAAGCTCATTAATTGGCTGCGGTGTGTCTTGGCTGGCAGGGTCTTTACAGCATGTATGTGTGTGTGTATGTGTATGTGTATGTGTGTGTGTGTGTGTGTGTGTGTGTGTGTGTGCCCTGCTCAATGGATTTTTAATCATTTGTTTTATTGAGAAATGAAGGTGTGAAGCTTCAGGGCATGAGAACCACATGTTGGTCTTGATGGATGGATGGATGGATGGATGGATGGATGGATGGCCTGTATATTCACTGTATATCACAATAAAATATATTTGCACTTTTATTTAAATATATTCACCCCTTCTCCTTCCTCTTATCTCCACATATAGCGTCATAAGTGATGCATTCTCATTATTAAATTATTACAAACTAAATTACTTATTAACCCCCAAAAGCAGCGTTTTGGATTTATGTGAGGACGCGACCGCTTGGCTCACATTTGAATGATGGATTGCGCCCTGTGGTTGGGTAATTTACACAATGCTTCTCCTCTCATATGTCGGAACTGTTTAACAATTAGGGATGTACATGCAAGTGCATAACTATGTGGACATCAGTATGTATATACAGTTCTCTCTCCCGCTAGGATAAGAGTCTGTGCCAGCCTTAGATATGCTAATTGGACAGTGAGTTGACAAGGACTCAACCATCAGCCTGCGTAATGAGCCGCTGCACAAGAGATCGGCTGCCTCAGAAGAGCAAGAAACACAGAGAGAGAGAGAGAAAAGGGGGGGGGGGGTTGCTCAGAGAAATTACAAGATCTGTTTGGATGTTTGCGAGCCCTGTGTTGTTGTTGTTTCAGCTGAGTGAACGTTGCTTAGGTGTCTGCATTTGGACATGCACGCATCTTGTTGTTTTGGAAACTTTCACCTGTCAGGTGAAGCAGTATCTGCAAAATGTCCATTTTTTTTTCTTTGCATGGAAAAAAAAACAAAAAAAAAAACAAACCCCAGCTGTGTTTTAACTGGATGACATTGCATTTTTGGCATCGCCCTAAGGGCTTTGAAAGAGGTTTATGAGCCTAAGGGGCTGAGCAATTGACTCTGCTCATGGAGGAGCAAGTAATCCCTCAACTTATTTGAAACCATGAAAATTGTCGAAATTGGAGCTGTGAGGTTTGTGACGCACAGCTCCATTTTTACACCAAAAGCGCGTTCACACTGACTCACATATACCTTGACTTGCTTACCTGTGTTAAAAACATAGAAATATTATGCATGACATTCAGCTGCTATCACAGCAGGGGAATCAGATCCATTTTCAAAGCTGTATCTTAATATCTTTTAATAAGTTTTTTATGCAATCAATGTGCTTTTCAATCAACAGTCTTTTGTGTGAGCATAAGCAGTTGGTGGGTGAAAGCAGCACCTCAGAACACAGGTGGCACTACATTAGGGATTAATTCTTGATCGTTGACTGTGATTTAAACAATTATTATTACATTATATTCTAATAAAATGTTTATTTCTACGACATATGTTAATTTATTAGCCTCTTCATCTTGGCAGTACTGACTGGAACTTCTCCTAAGCCTATAAACACTTTGACCGTGTTCCCTCCGCTCTGATTTCCTCTGATAATCTGCCCTATATGTACTTTTATACCATTTCGTAATACATTTCCTGCTTAGCAGGAGCCAGTCCATCTGTTGCTGGGCTCATCCGAGGCCCAAGCATCCATTACTGGATTCCTCTGTGTCAGTTTGGCTGACCTTGGAGCCCCTTAAAGATGCGTGGGCGTATGTTTGCTGCACCATTATTGTTGCAACAGCTTTTCTGTGACCTAGACATGCAGAGATTGAGATTTGAGGGAAACTTTGTTTGATTACTTGAGTATACGAGGACTGAGGAAGAAGAAGGTTTCAGTCACGCTTCCCCCGACCCCCCTCCTTCCTTTTGTTCTTCAATCACGAACGCGTGTGTCGTCTTTGTTAGCTGTGAAATGGAGTTCTGCCGAACAAAAATGGAAGTGCACGCAGAATATTTGTAATGTGGAGCAGAGATCTAACAGCTGGTATGTCATTCTAGTGATGTGCTGATGTTGTGCGGTGTGAAAGGCTGATAGCTTTCTCATTTTTAGGATTAAACAAAGGGTCACAGCGAAGATGTTGCTGTAAATGCAGTTAAAAATGAAGGAAATTAAAGTGTAGAGCTGAGAAAATTGTACACTCTTGCAGGAGTTTGTCATTCTAGTGTCTTTAAATGCATCGTGCACATGTCCTCTACCCTGTTAGCTGCAGGTGATCAGTTAATTAAATTGTGGCCTCAAGCAATACTCATGCTTCTTGCCAAAGAAAGCCAGAGAGAGGATGTGGGTGGATAAAATTTTTTAAATTCTCTTTTCTCATGATCCCAAGGAAGCTATTTTTATGATTCGGATATCATTACTTCATGATAATAAGAAAATCGTGCTGGGTTTTTTTTTTTTGAAGATCACATAATAAAATATGAAAGGACGTTTCCCACTGGAAACACACGGACAGATGAGAGATATTTGAAAAGACTCACGCAGAAAACACTCACTCCATGATGAAGTACCTACATATGTTTTCATCCGAAAGGAAAGTGGCAACTTCAAGGGCAAAAAATCTTCTATTCCACTCTTGAACATGAAAATATGCAATCAAATAAATAAAACACAGACCTATATAATCCTAACACATAAATTATTTACTCATTTAACCTTAGATTAAAGTCTCACTGAGGTTGGAAAATCTTCTTTGTCACAATAGAGACATGACATGATGATACCTTAAAAAACAATGTAAAACCAGCCAACAGATAAAACATAATTTAAAAGAAATAATAGTCAAATAATAAAGCTCTCTGGATAAAATACACGTTATTTTTGCCAGTGTTTTGGGGTTAATTAACGAGTTAGTGGGTATTTAGTTATTTTAATTCAGAATTAAATAATTAAATACCTGCCCAAATTAAAAATGAATTACAAATATATGAAGTGAAACAGAATCACGCTAGTCGATCAGTCAGATTGAAGAGTCACATTCACCAGGATAAATACATGACTGAATAAATAATAGCCAGAATCTAGAATGCCACTTGTTACTTTTTCCGATCGACTGATCGTACATTGCTTGATCATCAAAAAACAACACACGATCAGAAACTGCATATATGGACTTCCTTCCGTACCCACAGGTTCGGTGTGGGATTGCTGCTTCCATGAGTCACATTCGCTCTCAGCAGTCTGATTTTAACTCAAGCGGCGACCTTGTTTAGTGCTTCAGACCAGTGAAAATTGTTGCTTCTGGATGGGAATGTTATCCCTAATTTTCAGTCCCCTCTGCGATAACACTGCTTTGGATGTGTTCAGCGTGGGTAAACCATATTCCTGATTTCAGCAGCCTGCAGCATTAAGAAAGACTGATAGATATTTTAGTTGAGGCACCCAAGTCTCCAGATTCATTGATATTCAGGGCAAAGAATCGCAACGTTTGAGTGACAGGTGTGTTTTCTTGTTAGAAAGGAGCCTCAGATAGTTTATTTCCACTGCTAAAAATGTAACCAGGGCGGTGCAGCTCATGCCTGCAGTAAGCCGTGCTTCATCCTGTGTCTCTGATCCTCATTGTGTGTGTGTGTGTTCATGCATGCGTGTGTGTGCCGGTACATTCGTGTGTCTGTGGGCTGTGTGTTTAAAAGAGAGAGAAGGGAAGTGTGAGAGAGTGAGTGCCAATCTCCCCCATGATGCTTTGCCATCTGCCATGTTTGTGTGTCTGTGCCTTTGTGTGTGTGTGTGTAGTCCTGTGAGTGTTATGCACCTACGGGGTCCTGGGTCATAGGAAACGTGAGGTAATATCACTCCCAGCCCCTCCTTGTCTCTGACTAGTACACGGTTCCAACTCCAAACTTTTCCTTTCCAAGCTAGCACACAAAACAATGCATAATTTAAGACAAGGTTATTTTTATGCTGAAAAAATATACACACACTACAGTGCAGAGTCATTGGTAAAAATGTGAAAGAGGACAAATGACAGAGGGTGTAATATTGTTATTCAGCCCTGAAAAGCTTTGTGGTGCATTGCGCAGCCATAGACTTTTTCTTCCTCCCATCGTGTTCTCGTAAAATATAAATAAAAAGAAACTTTTTTTTCCGGCTGAACCGGGTCCCTGAAGCGTCGCAAACACACATCCATTTTTTTTTTTTGCCAACAGCGCTCGATCCAAATGAAATGCTGAAAGAAGCGAGGAGAACACGAGCTTCCTATCAGGTGTACTATCTCACAACTAGCATGGTGCCGCAGGAAACAGATCTGGTCTTTCTATGAGCGCTCGTGGCTCGTTGTCATGGAGACAGGCCTTGTGAGACCGTCTCAACCCACTTGTGGCGCGAGGCATCACGGGTAACGGGTAAGGGGGGGTGTCTCAGGGAGGCGGGCGGGGGGGGTACGAGGTGAGAAAAACAAAACATGTCATCTTCCAAGGGCCCCAGCGGAGCAGGGGCAGGTTGGATGCCACCTAAACAATGTTATTTCATCAGCCCGATGGAGCACAATAACCGGTGTACATTTCACCACCTGAGCTATGGTGTCATTATTTGCTTCCCCGCAATAAATAGCACATGTATCCCCATCAATCTATCTGCCCGGCTGACCATCTGTGTTGTCACGCTGAAGAGGTAATAAGACCAACCCCCTGCTGTCTTCTCTCTGGATGCTGAGCCAGATGATCGGGGAGAGCAGGTTGTTGTATCGGTGAGGGGGCTGTAGAGGCTGTAGGTAGGCCTGAGTCATGAGAATATTCATGCTCACAATGCTCGCACCTTTTAATTCCTGCCTCCCGTGACACAATCTCCATCAGCGCGCTCGGGGAGGAACAGGGTGTTCGAGAGCATTCGGCACAAGTGCGGACATGCCCAGACCGGCCTGGTGTTACTGCTGCTGTCTGTGTATCTGTTTTGGCTCGCTCCCACAACATTCACAGCTGTAGGATGCTCTAAGCCCCTTTTGTTTGAACTGTGTCAATGGACCAACAACAGCTGGAGCAGCCGGTGCAGGGCAGCTGGGGAGAGGAAGAGGATTTGGATACAAGCAGGGAGTTTAGAGTGCGCATAGAAAGAGGAGCAGATGAATGATAAGGGTGCGAAGGCGGAGATTGCACCAAGAGAGGAGAGGTTAACAAGGGAGGAGAGGAGGAGAGGATGGGGATGGAAGGGGGGATAGGAGGCTTCAGAAATATGGCGATTAATACAGAACGTGAGACGAGGGTAAGATTAAGGATTAGGCAGAGGGTGTGCGACTACAGTGGAGGTAGAGCGGAGAGAGGGCTTTGTCAGCAGGTGAAAGACAACAGGGAGGGGTGGATAAACTGAGTATGATAGACAGGGTTAGACTGAGGTCATGGAGAGATATAAAGGCCCCGGCAAATCCACCACACGGGACGGAGGAAGCAGACGCTGCAACATCCGAGGAGTACCTAATGTTTCAGGGACCACGTGGCTCCACGCAGAGCAGTCTTCCTAGTTAGATTAATGGTGGCAAATTGAGTTTCCGTAAGAGGAGAATTTACTTAACATGCTGCCAATGGTGCTTGAATGAGCTCTGATCTGATTTCTCTTATCACATTGTTCAATTGAAAAGGGGGGACGCTGAAAGCTTTTCTATTCAGCGTCTATTACGAGGCCTCAGATAAGACGAGGGCAAAGCGGCGCGAAAAATGAGCCTCTATCAGATAGACAGCCATGTTTTCAGATGAGCTATTTTTAGCGGAGGAACTGGCAGACAGTAATGTGTTTGAGCAGGTCATTAGCTCAATAAGCGGTTGGAGGAGTCTTTGAATATGTAACTCACCAGAAATGCCTCTTCCGTTTAGTAACGGCGAGTAAGGGTCGACCTAATCTCCCCGACTCCGTTTGTGCCCGTGGACCCGTGGTGAAAGTCTACTGATGTGTGTTTGCACATATTTATGTGCCGATCACAATGTGGCCCGTCACCTGTGAATACATCTTATGTCTCCCCTACAGCATATATCCGTTATCCCATACTCGTATTTGAAAGCTGATGTTTATGTGTGTGATATATGACAGGTTAACAAAGGCTCCTTTATCATTTGGCCTCACCACCTGCGTTCTGACACATCGGGCAGAGGGGATGGGGGTCGGGGGAGCTTGATAGGACTGTGGAGTTATTGACTCCCGGACAGGGAGCTTCTGCACAGCTTGTCTAAATCTCTGTAATCAGACAGAGCTGAATTATGTCCAGACTTCCAGATGTGTTTATGTGAGGAAAGAGAGCAAAATACTAATGGAGATGGACCCACCCCCCATCAAGGCTCAGGATTAACAGGGGGGCATCTATTAAAGCAGCAGTTTCTGATACATTTGCTGTTATTGAATTTTGCTGCATTCCCACTGACCCTTCAATCCTCTTTGTTTAAGTGTTTTCCATTACTGTGGCACACTCTGGGTGTACTATTCCATTAACACTTTTATGTGCCACCAAAACAGTAAAATACTGAATGCTAAGAAGGAATTAGGCCAGAGCTAAAGTGAAATGAAATTATTAGGAATCTGAGGGGGGGGGGACTCTTAAAAATGTATCATTGCAGCTCATTTCACGCTTCACTAGAAAAGGAGACCTATTAATACAGAGGCAGAATGCAGAAAACTGTTTCGGTCTGTTTCTTGTCTTAGTTGTTGAGCAGTGGCTCTATTGTTCTGGTATTAGTTCAGTCAGAGCTGGCCTGCTTGAGCTGTTAATCCCGAGTCAAAGGGGTTCTGGCTAAATCAAAAGACCTAATTCTGCATTAGCATGAATTAAATTTTCTCTGTATGAAGTATTGTATGTATTTTCTCTTCCCTCGTGGCTCACTTTTCACATTTCTACTTCTGCTTTAAAACAGAGATCAGATCAGGATACGTGCCTTCCGTTTGTCTCACCTGACCTTCTTCTTCTTTCGTGTCTGCAGAGTGCCTACCCCTGCTGAGTGAAGCCCTACCCGAATCTTCGTCGTTTCCAACCAACCCACGGTGGTGCCATGCCTCTGCCCAGGACAGTTGGAGTCGTAGCCCAGTCCAGGAGGCCTGTCCGGGGGCTCCGCCTTAGCTCCTCTCCCCTGTGTCTGCTGCTGCCCTTGATTATCCTGCTAACCAGCCCTTTGAGCAGCGTGTGTGGACCACTAGGTATGACAGACGATCTATCTATCTATCTATCTATCTATCTATCTATCTATCTATCTATCTATCTATCTATCTATCTATCTATCTATCTATCTATCTATCTATCTGTCTATCTGTCTATCTATCTAATGCTAGCTATAGATAGATAGGCTATTGTCTTTGTTACTTGAATAACAATGTTGGTATATTATTAGGTAAGGTATATATTGGTATATTACCTGCAGTAAATGTGATATATGTGTCTGCATGAAGATCGTGTGTGTGTGTGTGTGTGTGTGTGTGTGTCAGAGTGAAACCAGGCCTGTCACTACATCATCTCTGGACTGTGCCGTTTGTTAATGTGTTTTGATAAGCCGGGAGGTCCCATCAGCATGTTCCTCATCATCTCCCTGATTACAACATTTCCACAGATTTCCTGCCTCAGTGATCCACACACATACAACCACGCATCCCCCCTCCCCGCACTCCCATCCCACCCACGCGCACACACATGCTGCAGACAAACTCAGCTGTCACCGCTCCGAAAATATAACCAAGCCGATTTTTTTGGAAAGCAGATACAGACTAAAGGTGGAGATAAGTCTCAATGTATAATGGATTTGAATGTATTTTTTATTTGCCACGAGCCTTTGATAAAGGCATCACATCCGAGATATTCACTGAAGAGGTAGGATTACACAACACACAACTTTAAGTTAAGATGTTGTGGGATTGCAGTTCTTAGCCTTTAGACCACCTACAGTGTATCGCTGCAGAACAGATAGTGCTGTGAAATAGCTCAATCTCTCGCGTCTCTCTGGCTTTCACAGTGAAGAAACCAGACAAAAAAAAAAAAAAACATCAAACTCTTCCGTTAACAGGATATCTTGCAGAATCTGTAAATGAGAGTAAAGAAATGGGACAGAAAGGTTTCAGATCTAATCCTCTCCAAAAAGTCCAACCAAAATGTGTAAACTAATTGGCAGCGGGGAACGTTATTCTTCATTGTTTCCCCTGCAAAGCTGATCCAGTTTTAATGACTTTTTTTTCTTTTTACACCAAATGGGAACGTCCCAGATTTCAGGTATACAGTGTCTGGCTGTTGTATAGAAATGAAGTTGAGTGCAAAGCACACAGAAACAGCATTCCTAATTACCCAAAGGTAATTACTTATTTGTGAATCTGGCTCCAAACCATAAGGCGGCCTAACAAGGAAAAATCAGAAAAAAATTCTCAGTGATTGCCTTGTATACTTCATACTAAAATTTTGATTCTTCTAAATTTGGCCTCAATAAAGTTCACAGTGAAGATCTACTAACAAGAATTCAAATGTTTGTTCAATAGTACATTCAAAAAAATAAATGTCAAACCTTTTCTTTCTCCTTCACTTTATTAGTGAAACAGAAAAAAGATGAATTTATTAGTTTAACGGTGAAGTTATAACAGACAACAGCTGCTCCTAAAAGGTCAGATTTGTTTCGAGGCCCACTGTGTCTCTGTGGATTCGCTGCTTCCGCTCAAATCTCTTCCTCCTTTGTGAAAATTAAAAATAATTCATTTCAGAAATGACACTTCCATTAGTGTCTTTAATTTTATGCAAAGCACGCTCAACGTTCCCCTCACAAAATGAACTACTTTTAAACTTTCAACCACCAACAATGACAAACTTGCGCAAAACAACATCACATTTTGTTGATTATGTGTCCAAATTTCACATCCTTGTTTGAGACGAGTCCATAAATCAACTTTACAAAACCTTTTTTCTTCCTGCATCTACACCACAAACTCCCTCTTTGTATCACAGACTTGTTTTTGTTGCACGCATTTGTCTTTGAGATGCAAACAGACTTGACAGCGAAGACACAAACAGGAAGAGATGCATTATTAAAAGTGGCTTAAAGGCTTGTTAGACCACAGCTGGTTGCACTTAATACCTTTGCTGTAAGTAATGTTTCTTACTTGTTGTTGCTAATTTGAGTTATCCTAATTTCCCCGACATAACTTTTCCAAGATGACAAATTAAACGTATAGTTCTTAAACTCTGAAAATCTAAATATAATGAAACCTAAAGCAAACTCAGAGTTTAAAATTAATAAAACTTTTTTTGTTTCACATGACACGCTCGCTACACTCTTATACTATACCTGCAGTTCCCAGGCATATCTCAGCACAGCAGGAGTCAGTCAGTCAGTCAGTTAGATGATTACAGGTTATAAAGGTGTTTCATTAAAACCAGGCCAGTGGTAGATCAGTGGTAGACCTGTCTGGTCCAGTGCAATAGAGCGAAACGTACTATTAAAGAGACAGAGCTCCTCATTAGTCCCTCATTTTCCAGGCAGGTTTCTAGAACCATCCAATCATAACAAGTCTCTGTTGAGCGCAAATCCATCCAGAGCCAGCGCCTTGCAGGGCTTTTCCCTGCCTTTCAGAAAAGGCTTAAGTAGTAACATTGCCAGTGGGGTCGGTTTTGCGCGAGGATTGGTGTTGAAGCGCATTTAAGAGAACACAGTTTTGGACTCAATATAAAGCCACTGAAACCCGTGTAGGAGCCCTAAGAAGCACATGAAATTCATTCATAATCCCATAGCCAGGAGAAGGTAGTTCTCAGCCATGACATTTTTTTGACTTTTGCTAGTTCACATTCTCATATTGTTGGCAGGGTAAAAGGGCAATTTTCTCAGCGCTCTGTGTGCCTTTCTAAGGGTCTAACAGGCAGGAAATATCCTGCTCTTGAGCCCTAAGATGGTGGGTGTAAATTTACTCGGATTGACTACACTGAACCAGCGTTTTGCTTCTTCCTACTGAGCATTATAGCAAGCATAAAATGAAACGACTTTATATCTGGCATTCAGAATGTTTCTTTCAGTGGCACAACACACCACAACAAGCACAGGAGCCGTCTCTTGACATGGCGTTATTCCTGTTACTGTCAAGGCATTGTAGTGAAACTGGGAAGTGTTCTGCGTGGCTGTTAGCCGGTGAAGTGAACAGGAGTGGGAAGACGTGCTTTAGAATCTTCGAGCCATTATTTGATAGGCTGCTTTATTTGTTCCTGTTCGGTCTTCAGAGCAGAAGTGAATCAACACAGTAGGACCTCACCCACCCAGACTCAGGGGGAGTGGGAGGAGGGATCCAGGTTGCTATGGTAAGGGTCATCCTGACTTCACCCTGATGGATAGCAGTGATTCTGTAGCTGAGGAGGAGTTAAGCTGGCTGCCATGGCAACAGGCCACAGACAGATAGCAAAGGGTGGGTGCATGAAGTTGTTTGATTGATCTGACTCAGCCACTGTGGGAAAATATAGTTTCAGTACTGTTGGCTCAATATCAGACTTTGAAATTGCTATTTTCTTACAGAGGGCAACCGGTGTGCTTACGCATCCCACATCAGATGCATCATAACAGCCGAAATTGTTCTCCGCAAATTCTCCCCTGGGGCGAAGCGGGGAATTAACACAACTAATGCTGGTATATTCATTGTGTTCGTTAAGATCATGAGGATCTGCGAGTGGAGATCGCCTATAGGAGTGTGCAGGCACAAACTGACACCTCTGGTATTAATACATTTAAACCAATTATATGCTGTGAATTTGCAGCCAACACTTCTCCTACCTGTGAAACACTCATGTGGCATGACAGCCTGTGCTGCCTGCAGTATGAGGATAGCCTGCCCTGGAGGAAGCAGAAAGAGAGAGACAGAGGGGGAGACACTGAGAGAGAGAGAGAGAGAGAGAGAGAGAGAGAGAGAGAGAGAGAGAGAGAGAGATGTTCCTCTGAAGCTCAACCCCATCTTTTATTTATGACCCACAGGAAGTCCTTCAGCGTGTCCTCTAGATGATACACAGGAAATAAGCACAACACGCAGCCATCAGTGCACAAGTCAGCCTGACCAGTTTCTGACAGTCAAACGGGGTGTGGTCGGCAGGGGGTTGTTGCCGGTTGTGGAGTTATTTTGATGTCCTCTGGGTGTAAGGGTATCAGTTTTCATGCTTGTGCTTATATTTATTTATTTCTTCTCTTATTCCCCCCTCTCTTCCTCTCGCTCTCTCTCTCTCTCTCTCTCTCTCTCTCTCAGCTCCCCCAAAGTTCACCAAGATTCCCACAGACCAGATTGGAGTATCAGGAGGCGTGGCATCATTTGTGTGCCAGGCCACTGGCAACCCCAAGCCTGTCGTCTACTGGAACAAGAAGGGCAAGAAGGTCAACTCCCAGCGTATCGAGGTGGTTGTCACAGTGTACAACTGATAACTTTAACTGCATGCGCATGAGAAATATAGAATAGTATATCTATTAATAGAGATGTAATAATATATTAATGTATGTACGGTATAGTAATTACAATGTCTATATTATACGATTTATATTTATAGAAAGAGAGATCTTGTCATATTTATTACTGCAGATGAGATATGGCTATAAATTTAAATTGCTATAATTAATTATAATTGTTATAATTAATTATAAGTTTTGTATGGTAGATATGCTCTAACTTTGTTTAAATTGAAATGAGATTGAAGATTGATACCAATTTTTACGCTAAATATGAAATATGATGCTAAATATGAAGCTGTCCAAAAAGCGTAGGACGTGTTGTCACGTGTTATGTGTCAATATGTTAGTCTAAGAGGTGCTGGTAGGTGGATTCTTTAAACTCTTTCTTAGAATTGAGCCAGATGAGCTGGGTACTTCCAGACTTTATGCTAAGCTAAGCTAACTGGCTCGTGGCTTTAACTTAAGTGTTAAAATAAAGACATGAGAGTGGTGTCAGTCTGCTCAGCTAATTCTAGTCAAGAAAACTTGAGTAGAAAAAAAAAAAAGTGTATTTCCCCAAAATGAATATTTCTTAAAAATATTTTATAACTTTATGGTCAAAAAAATGCACATATTGCAGTATGCTGAGCGGTATACTATCGAGCAGGCTATTAGAGAGCAAAACTATTTCGCAGAGCTGTTAATTACTGCAGTTCATCCATGTTAGAGGTCTGATTTATACATGCAGCAGTATGGTTGCAGATAATGTATTTCAACCAGAGAACCCACAATCAGCCCCTGGTGTTGGTAAGTATCCACCCTGCTGAAGTGTCTTTGTGCAAGACACTGAATCTCTACCAGCTCCAGGAACTCTGAGCCTGACCTCGTGGAAGGGAGGGCAAGTAAAAAAAGAAAAAAGGAATTTCCTTTAGGAGATTAATGAAGTGTTAAACTTTGATTATTATCACATTTTTATTAGAAAATAAAACTTTGCTAAGTTAACGGTATACATCACCACAGTTACTGTTCTGATAGTAATCCATGTGTCTGCTTTGCCGCGGCTGATGTGTCCTTTTCTGTGGTTCTGTGGCTGTTCAGACTGTAGAGTTTGATGAGGGTGCAGGTGCCGTGCTGAGGATCCAACCGCTCAGAGCACCCCGGGATGAGAACATCTACGAGTGTGTGGCACGCAACAGTGAAGGAGAAGTGTCTGTCACTGCAAAGCTGGCCATTATCAGAGGTAAGGCACGCGCCCATCCCCCCCCCCCCCCCCCCACCCCCACCCCCCCACCCCCCCACCCCCCATCCCCTGCATGCACGCACATTCAATCTTCATCCTTTTCCACTTGAGTGGTGCTTTCCTTTCACGTGCACACACCTGATTTCAAACGTCGTCCCCGGTTCCCCGGGCTGTCAGTTGTAGATGTGACAATAAAGCCATGCCGCACCCTGCCTATCACAGCAGGCTGCAGTCAACTGTTCTTTTTATAGTCCCTCTTGAGAGCGAACAAACGTGATCTGGCCAGAGACAGGGCCAGCTAGAATGCCAGCTGAAGGCTACTCTCGCATCCCAGTTTGCTATAATCACTGAGCTTTCCGGCCAGAGTGAGGGTGTTAATCTAATGTACACTGCCTCCTTGGAGCGAAACTTATCTAATGTGGTGCTACAACATGCTATGAACTGAAGTTGCAGCGTGTGGCTGCAAGCCTGGGATCTGTACGCTGGCAGTTTTCCCAGCACAGCAGGAAAGGACGAAGAAATAGAGGGATGGCCGCTTAGGCTGTTACTACAGGGGATTAGGCCTCGCTTTGGCGGACAACCCATTTCTGCAAGAGGACACTGAGGAAGGAGAAGGAAAGTGGGGGAGAGGAGGTCGAAGAGAGGTGAGAAGGAGTATGACGGAGGGCGAGCAGAAGGGGAAAAGTTGAGTAACACAACAGCCTGGCGTGAAACAATAGAAATAAAATGGGGTGTCAGGGGAGTGGTGGTGGGGGTGTAGAAACGCAGGAGATGGATGAGGATTGTGGAGTTGGCAGGACTGTGTGGTAAGCAGAAGGCTGGTAGCCCAGGGAATAGACTCCTGCCCATCTGTTACCCGGCCCATCATCTCCGCACACACAGCCCCAATCTAAAGCACATTACCACATAAACTACACCTCGAGGGCGAGCCTCTCAGTGTGTGTGTGGTCGTGTCTGCCTGTTCCTGTTTGTGTAAACTTTTCTCTTACTGAGATCTGTGTACCGTGACGTCCTGAGTCCCCTCTGTGACAATGGAATCAGCTTTCTTTGATTCGTCCTAATCTGCTGATGTGCTGTGCAGTAAATAGAATACACGGCTGCAATGAACGAAACAATATTACACCCAGAGCACCAACCAGACTCGGAGCTGGTAGTAGCCATAATGATTATATTTTTCATATACCGATTTTGTTTACAGCGTGTAAGGTGGGTGATACGATATATACTGTTAGTCAATATTAATCTGTCAACTGACAGATTTTGCCGTACTGTGTTTGGTGTCCTTTTAATAGCTCTGGCTGTATTGTGGTTGATGTTGTAAATCAATGAGCAGCAGTTTCATGGACATTTTCATGTTGATTTCAGATCAGTTTGATAAAATATTGTTATTTTTTTAGGCATTTTATTCACTGGATTGCAACGGGCATTTATCTTCTCATTCGATTCTCCGGAAGAAAATGCTATATCACAATTTCATATCAGGATTTTGTCCACATCCCTCCACCCCTAGATTCTTATTTCACTGTTTAAAGCAGCAGCAGGCAGACCCTGTGTAAAACCTTCTCCCTCTCTCTGCTGCCTCATCTCACTCTGCAAAGTCCCTCTCACCAAAACCCCCGAAATTTGAAGCAGAGCGAGTCAGACACCTTGTGAAAACAGCCAGCAGGAATGCCAGCTCTCTCTGAAATTACCTGTGATTGGCCAAAATCTCCCCTTAAAGCAGAGTTATGGTGAGATGTAGAAGTCTATAGCCCTGTTTAGGCTTCAGATATAGGACAGTAGAAAATACACATAAAATTCAAATTTTGCAAAATAGGACCAAGTCACATTTGGAAGTGCGTTAAAATGTAATTCCAGCTGATGCGTCTCACTCTGGACGCTCAAATCAGATTTGCCTTTTCAGTTACTCGAACCACCACACACGACGACGGAAGTGCATCAGAGCAATTGAAAAGAATCGTGCTAATGCGGGAATAGCCTTATTTTGGACAAACACAGTCTGAAATGAACTCTCTGCTAGCTGCATTGGCATTGGAAAGCCGCACCACCAATGTGCGTAGTTACTGGTGCCTGCATCGCTACCATAGCAGCTCATGGAGATAGTTTGATGATGTCTGGACATACAGATCTGATCTGATCACTTGCAAATAAAGTCTGTCTTAAAGATCTGATTTGAGAAACAAATCTGATTTGCCTGCAGTCTGAACAAAGCCTAGTTTCCGCTCAGACAACATGAATTACAATACGCTGAAAGGTTATCATTTCATTTTTGCCCAGTGACACCAAAAAAAAAAAAAAAATCTGCCTACCTCAACTTTAATGATATCCTCAATGTCGGCTGCCGTAGAGACACATGAGTGTCCTTGATCTTTTAAGGGCACTGTAGGTTTATGCTAGAGCCATACATTTGCACTGCTACTGCTTTGTTTCTAAGAAATTGTGTTTTTTCTACTGTCAACACAGGATGACGAATGATTCAAAATTTTAAAATACCTCAGCAGTAATGGCCGTAGAGAAGGTGGCAGTCAGAGGTGTGAATCAGAGCATTACTAAATACAGAACTCATTATTTCAGAATCATTTCAATTGACACTCCAGCACACCATTGTCACAGAATGTGTCCAAAGTTTATCCAGAATTTCAAAATAAACTAAAGTAAACTCTCCACACCTTTCACCTGTTAGCCTGCTGTTAGCGGCTCTGGCAGCAAAATGTGACACTCTGTGATCCCATGTTCATTACCAAGGAGCTTAGTTGACTTCTCTCCTTATGTTTCCCTTCTGTTAAAAGACTGACTTTGACTTTTTATCAAAAGAACCAGATATTTTCTTATCTTTTCTACCGATTTCATGCCCAGCCAAGCCTTGACTGACAAAAAAGAATGGGACATTTACTTCTAGACACCTCCTCTCACTTCATAACTTCATTCCAGAAAATGCATCTGACTGTTTGACAGCACGCCTTCAAAGCCATACACCCCTGCAATCGACAGTCTGCTGAGTGTTATACTGTATGATAGATCGTGTCACCCAAGGATGCTGTTAAGTGCACAAAAATTTGAAAAAATTGTGTTTGGGTCACTCTTTTCAAAACACGGTTCATTGGAGAAAATGTCTGCAAACCATCGAGGCAGAACGGAGTCTTTCCATTACTGACCAAACCACTGAAAAGTCTTTTCATCTCCTGATGTGTTTCATCTCATCATTTTGTATAATGGTTGACCGACACTAATAGCAGTGTCGTACAGTGTCAGGGGCTTGTGGTTGGCCACAGGATATGGACTGTTGCTCTATAAGCTGCCTAATGGATGGAGATGTGGTAGGTTATGGTTGACGAGGTTATTCTTTTTGTGCCTTTAACATCATCATCACATATCACCCTCCCCATCCCATTACCTACTCTTCTTCCTTTCTCTTTTCCTGGCTCCATCTTTCTGCCTTCGACTCCGGCAGCCTCTTCTTTGGCCCACAGCGATGTCCGTTTCTAATTTCTTCTCTCTTGTTTTATTCATTCTTTCATTTTCTCTGCCATCTATCCTGCCTGACCCTCACTGTCTATCCAGACACTTTCTCTTCCCTGCTCCCTTTGCATTTTTACAAGCTCTCTGCTGCTCTCCCCCACCCTCACCTCTACCCATCCCCTTTCCACCCAAACTGCTCTTTTCTATGGACACTGCAGTTGTGTTGTTCCGCCTTCAGTAGATGTGAATATCTGCAGTTCTGCATGTTTGAAAACCTCTGGTGGGCGAGAGATTCTCATCACTGCAGCTGTGTATGTACGTGTGTGTGTGTGTGTGCCCTTCATGATTGTCTATGTGGGTGCATGTACATAGATGTCTTTGTTTCTGGGTGTGTGTGCATGCATATATTTGTGTGTGTGTACGCCTGGTTTGTGCAGAGTAATCCTGATTATACTCACCTCCCAGTGTCCCATTTTAGGAGAAAAGGGTGGCGAGGGATGGGGGAGAAAGAGGGTGAGAGAGAAAAAGGGGAGGAGAGATGTTCTGCCACCATGGCAAACACCCTTCAAATGAACAACAGAGTCAGATCAGTGATTCCCCCCAGGCGTTTGCTGCATTGGCAGGCCGACGGCTCAAGCATTTCAGTCTGGAAACAACTGAGAGTATCAACTCAGCCTGCAAGAGGATTACACTCCTTGAGTGGAAAACCAGCTCTTTCATCATATATATACTCCCTCATCTTCACTGTTTTTATCCCCTTCTTCCTCTTTTTTTCTCTTTTTGTCCAGTCTATTCTTCATGCATGTTTGTATGTAATTGACTGTCATGTGTGGGATCATCATGTTTTGTGTGTTTAGTCTCCGGCTGCTGGATCAGAGAGGAGAGCCAAAGCAGGGCTTGGGTTGGTTGGGACACATGTGGGCTTTTGGTGGGATTGATCTACGATGCTAAGTCTGATTCTGCATTGTATTGTGATCTATTATCATAAAGGCCCATTAGCATTTAAAGTGCTCCCCCTTCAACCCTCCTGCAGTCTATAGGAGTCAAAGCATTACAGCCTCTGTAGACTGCTGAGCGCTGGCAGATTAATCCTAAATCAGGCTCCCCGAGATCGCTTTTATTCAGGCTTCTTTCATGCACGCGGCCATTTCCCCCGCTGAAATGAACCGAAAGATGAATAGGCAACCTGTTTCTTAACGAGGACGAATGATAACTTTCTGCGAGGAAGTGTGCGTTTGCGTCTGTGTCTGGGTGAATACAAAGAGTGACATGAAAAAAAAAAAAAAAAAACTGGACTCCTGTTTGTTTGTTTCCATCATATGCATTATTTGTTTGACTTTCTGCGTCTGTATGTCCTAGTATTCGTGTGCGTGTGTGTGTGTTTGGATGCGGACGCATAAATTGCATATTTGCCCAGATTCGGTTGGCTCAACCGACCGGTTTTGGGCACGCGGCCTGATTGCCCTTCTGCAAACAGAACCAGGCCAAAATTTACGCTCTCAACCTCTTGATATACACAAATACACACAAACACAAAGCTCCAGGGAACAATGCTGGTTGGTCCTTGCCAATGTTCCCCCCCCAAATATTGTTGACACGCAGTGTTTATACTCGCATGGTGCATTTTTTTTTCCATAGGCTGTCTTATCAATTTAACCAGGAGATGAAAAATAAGCGTTACTTTTGCGCAGCAGTGTTTGTGTTTGATAAATGATTCATTTGGTGAAAAGTGTGATCAAGGCCATGCCCGCAGTATCTATTTCAAGCAGCCGCTGACTCATCCAGGAGCTGGGCTGAATACCTGTAGCTCTCTATTCTCCTCTCCAGTGAACTGTACCTTTGTGTCCAGCACAACTATCTGTTCGCTGGTTTATCTGTATCTGCAGAACAGAAAGTGAGTCTGCTGCTGGGTGCATCTATCTATACATCTAGACTATATTACGGTTTAATTTTGTTCATGTTTCCGTTCCTTCTTAATGTTGAAATGAAACTGCATGTGGTGTTTGTGAGAGGATGTGAAAGACATTTTTCTTTTCCAGTTTAGTTTGTTTGAAACAGTGATAGAGAGAGAGAACACCACATCACACATCTACGAAATGTCAAGGATAAAACAATAATAAGTCCATTGTGGTCCCTCGATGTAAAGTCACGGGAGTCCAGGCTCCTGAAACAAAAATCATACTACCAAGAATCGCTGTTTGTGAAAAACATACCAAACATGTGAGCTTAATACTATTTCAAAATGAGTTTTTAACTCTTGGACGAGCAATTTGGAGATGTTACCTTGAGCCCGATGAAATTGTCATGAATAATATTCACTATTTTGTGTCAGTCTGTAAAGTAAATGATTAACCAAACAAAGTGCAGTGGTCTTAATAAAGATGACTCATTTTAGTCATTTTTATTATTCATCTTATTTCTAGCAAAAATGCCAAACATTTGCCTGTTTCTTCCTCGCAATTGTGGAGAATTTATGTTCAATACTGTGGTTAATTGAATTTTTTTTTTTTTTTTTACTAAAAGAGCATTTTGACACACCCTCAGGCTCTGGGGAGTTTTGACGTGCATTTTTCTTTTTTCTTTTTCTTTTTTTTTTTTTTAACCCTTTTGTGACATTTTATAGACTAAATAATTTAGCAATTAAATGAAAATGAAACAAGATTAATTATAAATGATTAATACATTTTGGCCCCAAACCACAGACACTAAAAGCAATCTTTAGAATATATTTGTATCACACGTTGTTTTCATTCAGTGCGGCAGCATCATGAAAATCCATCCATCCATTCATCTCTCTCTCTCTCTCTGTTTCTCTATCCTCTCCCTAACGATTCAGTCCAAGGTCCACCTACACTCTATATTTGCAGCATTGATAAAGACCTGACATGAATACAGAGCCAGACCCCCTGACAAACACGCACACACACACAGAGGCACACACATGTACGTGCACACGCCCCGAGCCCGCTGCAGTGGCGTGCTCTAATTAACAGCCAGGGAGTCCATGTAGTTGTAGCCGGCGGGGTGATAAAAAGACCATCTGAACCCTCTCAAGAGAGGGGTGGGGTTGGGGGAGGGCAGAGGGGGAGCAGATGTAGGCCTCGCATATTCCTCGCCTCAAGAGAGCTTGCCTCCTGACCTCCCTATCGATCCCCAACCCCATCTCTCTCATTCTTTTCTCTTCCTCCCTTTTTTTTCCCCTGTCAGTGGCCATACCACCGGCCTCCACTTGGTTGGATCATTAGCATTGATCAGTTGGGGGCAGTGGGAAGGAGAGGTAGGTGAAGCAGAGGGGGATTAAGGTGATCCCCTCCTTCCACTTAAGTCTTCTTTGGCTGATATCAGAAATTTGCTATGATCGCCCGATCGCTACCTGAGCTCTAACCACACCGTCATCAGGCTCTCCTCCGAGCTTTGATTTATTCTCTGGTCTTTTTGTGGCATTTCTGCTCTCCTTCCTCCCCTCAGCCCTGCCATCAGCAGCAGCTTGACATTCCTATCTGACAGAGTCTCTCCAAAGCCGATGACTGTAGAAAGAGAGAAAGAGAGCGATAGATCCTATCTCCACTCAGCCTCTCATCCCCAGCGCAGAGTGTGTGGAAACAGATGGTACACGTCTGTCATGTGGTTAGGTAGCAGGGGGCCCGGAGGAGGAGAGGAACGGAGGAAAAACACACAGACAGTTGACATGGCCACGCTCTGCATCTTGGACTGTGTTTGGCTCGGGGTTTGTCAGTGACGCCCAGTTTGAGCTAGCTAACTTTTAGATTTTTTTTGTTGTTATGCTTGACAATCAAGATGCTCCTGTGGGTTTGATTTATTAGCCGAGGAAATTGCCATCTTGGTAATTAGTTTGCTGCTGTAGGAAAGGAGAATATATAATTATAGTTGCAGGTATGGGGGAGGTGTCTGTGTGTATGTGAGAGAGAGATAGAGTGGTTAAAAGGGTAAGGAGAGGAGGAAGCAGGAAGCCTGATGGATGCTTGATTACGTGTCTGGCCATCTGGACTGTTGTCACCGAGCTGCTTAATCCCATTCACCAGAGAAAGTGTATGAGAATGTGTTTGTGTGTATGTGAAACGGAAAGCAACTGCTTTTCGGCGCGCGCACACGCGCATCTCCCCGGCTGTGTGTGGACGTGTCTCTGTACATTATTCCACACGTTGCACAAAGCTGCGAAGATGCTAATAAGAACAAATATGTACACACACGCACACCGGCAACACACACACGCACACACACACTTCTCAACCCCCCCCCCAACGTAATCAGACATATCCAGACACATCCCAGATCGGCCTCTCTAATCGTTGGTACATTTTAACAATTACTGCTAACAAGTCCTTATTACCCCCAGTGCCCTGCCCCTCCTCTTGATCCCAGCTTCTAATTGCTGCTGCTGTTTCTGAGCAGCTCTCTGCATAGTTATTAGACAGGAATCATTACCACCACAGAGCCACACCATGGAAAACTCATAGTTCACTGCCACTGCCACCAAACACCTGTGTTTCTAGGTTAGGAGTGTACTGCATGTGTATGTGTGTGTGTGTGTGCGCGTGTGTCTGTGTGTGCATGTGTCGGTACTTAAGTAACTCCTGCTGACTGGGCGGTATGTTTATACTCTTGTAGAAACGGCCTGTCACACACATTCGCACACACACACACACGCGCTAAGACCTAGCTGTGTCTCTGCCTACTGGATCACCTAATGACAAGCTCGCGGTAGGAACAAACACGCTGCTTTGATGAAGAAGGGCATAGTGGCTCCGCTGTCCTCGCCAGTATCTCTACTTTCAAGGGTCTGCAGATGTTAAAGGCGGAGGGAGCGGTGGCTGTGTGTGTGTGTGTGCGCGCGCGCCCATGCGTGAGCGAGTCTTGTGTTTCAACACAGAAGAAGGAGGAAAAAAAAGGAGTGAATGCATGGCAGGGCTGACTCTACCTCTGTGCAGAAAGATAAAAACAAGGCGTTTGTGTTTAAACCGCAGATCAACTGTCCCAAAAAATAAGGAGTACACACATGCTGGGGGGCTGTAGGGACGGCAGTCAGTGGTCCATAATGTTAGTCCAGAATAAATGTGAAGAGGAAAATCTTGTACAGACAACGGATCCTGATGACTTTTCCTCCAGTGTGAGCATGAGGTTGACATTTGTGGTTTCGAGTTGACTATTGAATGTCATGAAATCTGGCACGTTTATTTGTAATATAAAATATTAATTTATCCAGTATCTGCAAAACTAATGCCGCTCCCATCAGCCTCGGCTGTACTAGATGTGTTATGTGTATGTGTATAGCATTTAACTGTTTAAAAGGCCCATTTTTGATGGCTTTACATTCATTTTGAATGCTGCTTGTGTGTGTGTTAATTCTGAATACTTTCTTTCCTTGTCTGCATCCTTCCAGAGGACCTGTTGCCATTTGGCTTCCCCAGTATCGACATGGGTCCTCAGCTGAAGGTGGTGGAGCGGACGAGGACTGCCACCATGCTGTGCGCTGCCAGCGGCATCCCCGATCCAGAGATCTCCTGGTTCAAAGACTTCCTGCCCGTCGACCCCAGCACCAGCCAGGGTCGCATCAAACAGCTCCGATCAGGTGAGATAGACGAGGAGCTATTGTCAGATCACTTCATTTGAAAATAAGCAAACAAACAGTGCATCTAAAGCTTAACGTCGCTATCAGGTAAAATCCCTGTTGCTCTAAATTTGGTGATTATCGTGTTTTAATTAGGATTGAGGGATTACACGCTCCTCTCTGAGTTTATCTACATCCTGTGAGGGTGTAAAACCTTTTTAAAGCCAATTTCATAAAAGGATAATAGTGCCATCCTTAAGCTATGAAGAAAATGCAGTTTTTGTTAACATTTGGGAGAAAAGATTAGAAACTCAAAAGGCGCACGTCTTGTCAAGGTCAAAAAACAAGGCAGCAAAGTAATGCCTCATATACACCTGCTACAAGTGGGATGGAAAAGTTCACATAATTATAAACTCCCTTTGAAATATATACTTAATAGAATAATAAATCTAGCCCAAAACAACCATAAGTCTTTACAGATCTCAAAAATCAATAGATATAGAGATGGGAGTTTCTTCACATTTAGTATTTAACTGATGTTCCTCGTATCTTTTGACCCGCCCAACCTAAAATTGTGTGAGATGAGCTCAGACTCTTAAAATCTGAGTGTAATATCACTTTGCCAGAGACAGTAATAAGGAGAAAAGGGGAGGGAATCTCTTTGTGCTGCTAGACAGAGGAGAGGAGGAGAAAGTGTGTGTGCGCGCATGTGTCTCTGCAGACAGATAAAGGGGTGAATACAGAAGAATCACATCTTCCGTTTAAGACAGTTTGTTCAGCTTTGTTTATGCTCTTCTATATAGATGATACAGTGTCTCCCAGAGTAGGCAGACACGTATTTTCTCAGCCATTCTCGCTCAGTCGTCCTCAGGGGGAATGAAAGTGATGGCGAGGCGAAACCATTTTGTTGTTGCTTCATCCATATTCTCTGTGCTCCTCCGTCCTGCCAGCCCCGATATCTCCCTGCTGTCAACCGGTATCCTTCACTGATGATCGCTAGTGCCCTCTGTCAACCCTCTGTCTGTGTCTCCATTTGCAGACTTTGCCCCGCCGCTGTTTAAACTAATTTGAGAGTCTCACACGTTCACATTTTTAGTTACTGTTGCCACACCCGTCAAGCTTTCTGCTCTCGATGGCACAGGCTTACGCTGATAACAGTGTCACATAAACCGCATGAGATTCTGAAAAAAAACCTCATCTCTGTTCTCACACAGATGTTGAGAAAAGCAGCGTCTGAAATTAGAACTATAGCTATAGTTAGCTAGCTGATTATTGCTTACACGTGAGCGTCAAAACCGGAAACACGCGAAAGGTTCGGGGAACCCAGTTTGATCTACGGATATACAGAGTGGTACCTAAATTGTGAATGCAATTATGCAAAATCCTTTGCAGTACATGTGGGTGGAATTTGCTGTAGGACCTGCCTTGGTGCTGCATGAAGACAGCTGAGACAATAGATAACACACAGAAAACAAAAAAACAGAAAACTCCCCCTGAGAGACTTTTAAAGTCCATCAAAACACCAGAAACATGCCAGAAGCAGCAGTGTGGCGATTGTTTTATAGTTCCCTAATTACGATAAACGCTATGCAAATAATTTTCCATTTTCTGCTTGTAGTTTATGAGGAGGCATTGGCCTTGGAGCTACAAAATAACAAAGAATCTCCCTTGAAATAGTTTTTGTGATAATAATCGTTTTAGTTGTTCAGTAAGTACAGTATATTTCCTTGGCATACAGTATACTGAATACTTAATTCTGTAGGCCTAAAATCGTGAATGATTTACTATCTATCATAATAAATTTCCTTTGGTCTGCTCTGAGGTTCATTTTGTCCCCTGTAGGGTGTCACACAGAGACGTGACACTGATTCACCGGTACAGAACGTTAGGCCACATTTCACATCAATGGAACAGTAGCAAGACAAATGGCTGGGTGAGATTCACCGCAGGGTTTAATAGGATTTCAAATCACCAAAAGCATCACAAAGCCGAACAACAAAATACACTGTATAATGAACCAAACACTGCAGTGAAATGACTTGGAGGAAATCAATTACACCTGAGCTAGGCACAAAACAGCGCGGAGATGTGTTATGGATGAAACTCTCCGTTAAGATCTGTTTAATGGGGGCACCTTCCAAGCAATGACTCTGATTTAGTGGACATCTGCCAGCTCTTGTTGGACCGCAGCCATAGATCTGTTTTGGGCCACAAGCATTGTTTTCTTTCTGTCTTTCCTTTCCTTTCTCTGTTGGGTCTTGGAAATATTTTTATGGCCCATATGGGTCAGGATGAAAAATGATATAGAGAATGACTGCACTCAAATCCCACAAAAGATGACACGTAGCCGTTTCACAGCCCACAAGTATCCATCATCTGTGGCGTCCTCCTTACTGCAGATAACTGTCCAAAAGGTGGCTGTTGACAGTTATGAGCAGCGTGTGTATACACCTAAAGCCAGTATGCACGCGGAATCCATTTCCTGAGGGTGGAAACATATGGCGGAGTATAGCTGAACTTCTCCTGACATCTTTATACCTCAACCAAGGCATCCATCTATTTTTCCATGCCATCTGCTGCACCAGTTTAGATGTGCAGGAGGAGAACCATGACAAGTTATCTGTCTATCGCTAACGTTTGGGACTAAGATCTGGAGAGTTTACCTAAGCACTTAACAGCCTTGGTAGACCTACCCTCTAACAGATGGCATGCAATATGGACCCTGAGGTTGACTGCTGGGTAATGGATGGACCTGTCTTGGCCAAGAACTGTGATCTGATCAAAGGTTGCGTTTATGGTAACGGTCATGGTTTGGGTCACTGTTAACTAAAGCACAGTTTAGTTTCTTTAAATCAGCTCCACAATACATCTGTCATAGGCTGGCTGAATACACTCCACTGCAGTTTTGCAGATTGCAGACATCCCTCAAAATTAGTTGTGACATTTTTTTTTTATTGAATGCAGGTTCACCGATCGGGGCAGACTAAAAATGTTGCCTGTTGCCTCATTAAATACCTCTGCGGCAGAGGTTGTTTTTGGTCCTGTTTGTTTGCCTGTCTGTTTCCCAGCAGGATATCTCAAAAACATATATCAGGACAATAGCCAGAAAAAAAAAGATTTGTTTTTGGTGAAGAGCCAGGATTTTTTTCTCTCTCTTTTTCTTAAAATGGCAAGATAGACAAGGCCTTTTACAGGTCATTTCTCCAGACATTTCTCTGAGGTTTGTTGACCTAGTCTTCATATCAGTTTTTACGGATGTAGCATTAATGGACAGACACATCTGCAAAGAATAAATCACCACTAACGATTATCTTAATTACCAATTAATCTGCTGATTCTTTTCACAATGAAAATAATAATTTGTCTGATCATCAGTCTAAAACTGAAATATGCTGAATTTACTGTTATATAAGACTAAGACGGCAGACACACGTGAGAAGTTTAAACCAGACTAATAATTTCAGATCTAAATTAAATATGCTCAATAGTGATGTTTGTATTCACACCCCAGAAAAATTTAGAAAAACAGAATTAATTAATAATTAGGGTGCAAATGAAATTTTTTGATCCCACCAATTTATTTTTAAACCCTGTTAATTAAGTATTCTGTGGTAAAGAGATACAGGCCGTCCGTCTTTATTGTTGTCTGGTCCCAGTTAAAAGTTAATGTCTCACCACGTGGGAGAGACTTGGAGTCCAGGTGATCTGTTTGACCTAGATGTTCTGGCAGAGCTATCGGGTTAGCAGTATCCGTTGCCATCTGATCGGCCGAGTCTCTGCCCAGCAGACATAATACACCGTCCGCGATTTCGCAGCAGCTCAATTTACTGAAGTCACATCTCATTCTGGGTCTGTCAGCAGCTTCCAGACTCGCTAACAAACTGCTCTCCCGCAGCCTCTTCCTATCTGTTATCTTTCACTTTCTTCTTTTACATTTTTTTTTTTTTTTTTTTGCCCCGCTTTTGCACCATGGCTGTCATTAAGTTGCTAGTTATCGTTCCATGCTTTGTTTGTGTATATATGTGGCGATCTTCCTACTGCTTATATAGCGAGCGCCACGTATGGTAACGACGTGTTTTGCATAAAAGAAGATTTCAATTGCTGATTTCAAATTTGCGCTGATGGCTAGCCATATGAGCTGCTTCCAGCTGTCGCACGAGTTCTTCTTTGCAGAGCTCCACCTGTCCATCTACATCTCTCCTCCGCTCCATCTTTCGCTCGCTGCTTCTTCTGCCTGTATCGCTTTCTAGAGAGGAGGAACGGCTTGTAGAGCAGATAATTTATTCCTGTTTATCTCTCCAACTCTGCCCCGTACTGCGGGGAAATGAGAGATGGGAAAAAATAGAGAGAAAGAGGAGGGCACGAGCTGTTTTTCTTTCATGTAATGCAGAAGACAGAAGCAAACGGATGACAGCTCCGGCTAGCAGGGCTTCAGTTCACTAAACACACTTGTGCTTTAGCTGTGTGAGAGGAAGGAGCGAAAGTTTCCCTCCTCTGAGCCTCCAGGAACATGTTTAAACTTCTGCAAGATGATCAACTTTGGAGAATGACACACACAGACACACAAACTGTCTGTGAACCTTTTAGTGCTTAACTCGCCAGATTCTGAAGACTTAATCAGTGGAAGCTTTTTTCTCCATTAGGAAAACGCGCCATGAGTATGCATCTGCAGTGTCAGAACATTAACGTGTGTATTATATTTCATTGTAGGCGCTTTCTGCCTTCCTTGGGTATAGGGCTGCAACTATAGTGATTTTTATCATTCCTGATGACATAATCTGCATTTTCTTTTCTGTATCATTCTGACTGGTCTGCAAAATGTCATTAAACAGATTTCTCCAGTCCAGGGTGATGTTTTAGTGTCTCATTTTGCCTGAGCAGCAGTCCAAAACCCAAAGATAATCAATTTATAGTGATATAAAAAATAGAGAGAGTCAAAGAATTATTTATATCGTGGTTACTACTTCTGTCTGTTCGTGGTGTTGTTGCCATTTTTTTTACTTTAATTACTGCCGTGTCTACTACACCTTTCTTTTTGCTGCTGTGATACTATAGGTAAATTTCCCCACTGTGAGATGATAAAGTATAATCTAATCGGATCTTTATAGTGATATAAAATTGAGAGTCAAAGAATGTTTGACATTTATTCTTTAAAAATGACAAAAATTATTTATTTTCTGTAAATAAACCAATCCATTAATCACCCCATCCTTACAGTTGCTTTAAATAGTACTCTATGTAGTTACTACCACAGTATCAGAGGGATACACACACACACACACACACACACACACACATATGCATACACATATACATGATATTTTTGTGTAAATACTTCAGAGAGCACTATCAGCTATGATAAGAGTTTCTTTTTCTCTACTTAGTATGGAATCGAGCTGATGGTCAGTTCACCTGAATTACAAAAACAACCAATAAACCAGTTTCCTAGTTCCTCACTTGTCTTACTTGTCACTTATCTCGGCATGCTGATAGATGCACTAAAGTTTTAAGGTTTTCATCCCTGAGACTTCCACCGTAATTCGATGTATTTGATTGAAAATTTAGGTTGTACTTTTTGGGGTGAAATTTTGGGTAAATTTGACACTTTGCTTAACCAGCTACAAATGCTACTATCATGTTAATGCATGCAGTTACATAATATACATTTAATCGCTTTAGGTTTCCAATCTAGATAATTTAGTGTATTTTACCTACAATACTTATGTACTTGAATGCAAAATTTGTACTTGTTATTGTTTTTCATTGTGCCATTGCCACAGGGGAAGAATCTGAACTCTTCTTGCACCACTGTGTGCTTGTGTAAGGGAAATCAGTATAACACAGAGCATACTATATAATGTGTTTCTCTATGTATCTCCATAGATCCCTTACAAGCTAGATCCCTTTTATCGTTCTTTTATCCAGTTCTTTTATCCCTATCCAGATGCCTGTGTGTGCGTGTGCGTTCGAGTTGTGTCTTTTCTGTCCTCCTGCAGCAGCAGAGTGTAATCCATGGTGTTGTGCTTCCTCCTCAGGCTTCATGTCAAAGTCAGTTTCAAATGAGTTGAATGTGACAGAGCAGGCTGGAAGAGCAAGAAAAAAAAAAAAGGTCCTGCTGGTAATTCAAAAAGCAGTTAGCAAAAAAATAAAATATTAAAAAGCAGCAAGAATAGCATCCCGTGTAACAAAAGAATACCTGACAAGCGCGTGTGTAATTATAGCACATTTAGTGAGACACTGTTTACCACAGTGGGATCAGGCTATAAGGATAAAAATTGAGGAAGTAAAAGAAACAAGCGCAAAGAGCAGCATCGGGTTGTTGCCGTGGGGTAAAGCTGTGTAGCTGCTGCCAGTTAACTGCCAAGATAGAAACCGGCTTTCTTCACGGGAGCAGTGAGCCTGCTGTAGGAGGGGAATCACTTGGCTTGTAAAGAAGTATACAACAAAAGGTCCTTTAAGTGTCATCGAAGTTTGTAAAAAGTCATTTTCAGACTGCTTTTTATACTCCAAAACTTTCTGGAAGAAATTTCACATTTTTGAATGTGGTGCAGTTTGTGCTCGCCTTAAAGGGAAGGAGGAGGGGGGAAAGACAAGCTTCTTTAAAAGAAAAAAACATCTATGAGAGCACGGCCCATTCAGATGATGCCTCACAGATATAACAGCAAAGCTGACTTTATTAGATGTTGAAGCAACAGCAAGAGAGGATACCCTCGGGTCAAAATATTACAGAAACAGACCAAGCAGACAAACATCTCCGGATGAAAAGGATGCAAAGCATTGCAGACAGCAGCAGAAACATTTTATGCAAACTCAACTAAACATCTTTATCCCTCTCTCTCTCTCTCTCTCGCTCTCTCGCCCTCTCTGTCTTGCAGGAGCGTTGCAGATTGAGAACAGCGAGGAAACAGACCAAGGGAAGTACGAGTGTGTGGCCACCAACTCTCAAGGCGTGCGCTACTCCTCTCCGGCCAACCTATATGTGCGAGGTAGGACCTGAACGCAGAACACGCGGCCACGTGCACACGCACACACATGCAAAGACAAACACGCAGAAACACACACTACAATTAAGGTGCTCTTGGTCTAAAAAAAAAAAAAAGAAGCTATTTATTTTTCATAACTGTGCTCTTAAACAAGTATTACTAACCCATCCATTGTCTACAATATATGTTGACCCTGTTGTTTGGTACTTCTCACAACCACCCTTAACAAGTCCACCTTAAACCTCGGTGCGAGCCCCTACAGTAGAATCAAATTGAACATGATGTTGGGAACACACCTTGGTTTAACTGCATGGAAACATCACTGATTTGTCTACTAAAATGGTTTCTGTACAAGAGGCAGATTAAGAGGAAAATGCTGCACATAAGATGCACAGATTTGATATAAAGCTATGAATGAAATTGGAAATTAAACACTACGGACTTAATAAGTTATTCATAAATATGTTAATGGAGTAATTTGACACCCACATGATTAAACTGATTCTAGCCTCTGGACTGTGGGTGCTGGTGTATCACTGGCTTATGGCTGCAAGCCCACGACCAATGTTCAGATTTCTAGTTTCTATGTTAAGTGCGATATCGGAGAAGTGCGTATGCGGTGTGCGAATGTTGGTACGGGTGTTGGGTGGTGAGTGGTGTATGTATGCGTGTGTGAGTGATGCGGTGGAGCGAGTGGCTTTGCGCTGGCCGTTTTTATTCTCTCTGTGTTTCCCCGTTCTCTCTCTCCCCCCTCACGTCATTGTGTTCTGCATCAACCCCCTTCCATCCCTCAGAGCTTCGAGAAGGTTGGTGTGCTCTTTCTTTTCTTTTGTTACTCCTTTGTTTCAGAAAGCTTCACTTAT
The DNA here is from genome assembly GCA_023373845.1 of Nibea coibor. Classification (NCBI taxonomy): domain Eukaryota; kingdom Metazoa; phylum Chordata; class Actinopteri; family Sciaenidae; genus Nibea; species Nibea coibor. The sequence continues at coordinate 14,336,654 of CM041725.1, read as the reverse complement.
TGAAACAGAGAGAAACAAAACAGAAAAAAAAAAACAATTCAAAGGACACCGAAGTAGATTTGAAGTGAAATGATTTTGTCACCAAAAAATGTAGAGAGTTGATTTCTCTAAAGCTGCTACGATGATGAAGTGGTCTGCCTACGCAGCAGAGTGCATTGACTGCATTGTGAGGCCTTGTGTGCAGAACCCTTGGTATTGCCTTCACTCCCCGATCAATGTTTTCTGCATGGTATGATCTTGTTGTCATGGAGACCCAAGAATTGGAAGATTAAAAAAGAGGCGATGTTTGCATGGAAGGAGTGAGAGAGAAAGAGAAAGGAGCACCGCTTGCATGTCTGTTGACTGACGGACTGACACAAGAGCATGGCACAGTGTGTGTTCACGCCTATTGATATGCTCGGATTGATATTATTGAACTTGCTGTCTTGTCATGTCTTGCTGCTGTCTCTTTTGTCCTTTTGTATCATCATGTGTAACGTTGTGTGTCCTTCGTGACAGCTCTCATGTCATCTTCTCCAGTTCTGCACTTGTTGCACTGAGTGGAAATCTTGCTCTTGTGGTCACGCTTGTACATGCCCTTCTGTTGAGTTATATGTGTCGTGCAGGTTTGTAAGAGAAGCATCAGTTATTTTGCCAGATTCGTGACATGAACTCAAGACTGTGACAGAGCCATTTCATCACCTGTGGTGGAAAGTAACTAAGTATATTCATTTAAGTGCTTATACTCCACTACAATTTAGAGATAAATATTGTATGATTACTTCTCTACATATACTATACTAATACTACTATACTAATATACTATACATATGCAAAATATAGGATGATGCATTGTCATAGACAGCACAATGGTGTAGAAACAGTTAAGAGTAACCAGTAATAGCAGTAAAATGAATTAAGCAGCAACCTCCATGTTTGTGAAGTGACTATGTGAAAGTGCCAAAAACTGCAGTTCCTTAAATGTCCACTTGAGGCTGGCTACAGAAGAAGTCAATCTTCATAAGCCCCCATATTAAAATGTTTAAACATATTTACAATCTGGTACAAAAAATAGTTTTGGTCTCTATAGCTATTTTTTTTCAACAACCATACTGTACTGAGGCTCATTTTTTAAAATCACCCATTCAGATTATATTAATAGTAAAAGCATGGCTACTTGGATTGACAGGTAGGTGCAATTTCATTTGAGCACCCAGGCATCATTTGGCCTGTGCCAGGTCTGCCAATGAGCCACGTCTTTGATTAGATTTGATTAGCTGGGAGGTGGAAGAGGCGGGACTGCAAACATGGCAGTGGACAGCGCCACAGATTTTGAGCTTCAAAAAGCTCTTCAGAAACCTATGGGGGACATCACGCATATGCCGTCCAGTCTTACTACTGTCAGTGAAAATTAGTGCATTTATACAATAATATAATATAAACAGTATACTGTTTATATGTCTCTATTTTTCTTCATCAACACACAAATTAGAGTTGAATTAATAAACAATAAAATCCATCCTGGCTTGATGGAGTACTCTCAGGGGTTTTCCTGGTGACTGTATGTCCAGTAGCTTATGGTGGCTAATGTTAGCTAACTATAGCTAACTCTAAATGCATCACTGAATCACTGACTCTTGTTACACGATATTTTAACATTTAACACTTTTGGCCACTTGTCAATAAATTACATATTTTGCTGATAAATGATAATTGACATAAGTTACACTTTATTTGTAAATGAGCATTTTTATTAAATGCTCCGAATGCTACCACTAAAACATCAGTCTACTTCCAGATATAGCAATATGTTACCTTGACTGTAATATAGCCCATGCTGTATCTCACTGGTTGTCGCTATCTTTGCCAAACACTCAGATACGCCTCTACTGAATGACATTTGAAATTAATCATATCCATTCACAATTTTAGATATCCAGGGGGGATATTAATGATTCCCCCTTACTACAGTGGTTAATGAAAGCCATGTCCTTGAGACAGGCTGGATGGCGCTGCGTAAATGTCAGCTCGGTGACGGTGCTGAACGGGCATATAGCGGCGCTGAGATGCAGCGGTAATCCTTATGGCTGTGCCAAGGTCTCCCCAGCCTGTAGCCTCCAGACTCCCTGTAGAGGACGGGACTAATGATAGCTCCCGCTAATAAAGATTGAAGCTCCTGGCTCTCACAAAACTGTATAGAAAATGGAGGGGAATCATGCAGCCCGGCTCGATTAACTTTAAGCTAGAGGCTCTGTGAGCATGTGAAGGATTATCCCTTGTTATGAGCTCACTTTATTGTAAAGTACTCGGCTGTGTCTCCGCAGTGGATTTTTCAGCCTTTTGTCTCCGGGCCTCACTGCTACTTTTTAAGAAATATTGCTGAGTTCATGTGTCTGATCACCCACCTTCATCGTGTTGTTGTTGCACATTCCAGAACTAATCCATGACGCTTAATTAATTGTCTTTTTCTTCTTTTCTTTGTTTTTAATTCTTTTTTTGATAGGTATAAAATAACTGACCGAATGAAACTTGAGTTGTGTCATGCTGCATTGCACCGGCTGTGTCTGTCTTGTGCATGGAGCTGTCATGGATGCAGTCTGTCTGTCTGTTTGTCTCCAGCATGCTCAGATAAGGAGATGCCTGCCTAATCATGTCTGTTTTCTAACAGATCTACCTGTTTTTGTCTCTTTGTCTCTTTCGTGTCTTCAACTTCTGTATCCAATTCTGGGTATCTTCCGGCTTTTTTGATTTTTTTTTTCCTACAAGTATTCCAAATGCTTTGCACTTTATCTGTTATTCATGAAATGATAGTGACGTCACGGCACCTCTTTTTTTTTTTTCCATTTGTTGAAATCATGAAAAAATGTTAACTTTTATTCAATTGTCTCTAGATTCTTTGAGTAGGCGGGATGTGGCCCGTGAAGATTCCAAGTAATGATGTTACACATTAAGGAATGGAGGTTGTGCAGCAAATTTACCCATATTTATCTTTGATTTTATTGCTTTATTAAATATATACAATATATTAGAATGGATTTCCAAGTCATCTAAAGCAAACGTAGACTCATTCTGTAGGTTTTTACAGTAACTATTTTTTTATTTTAATCTATTTTAGAACATTTCTTGCTTCTCACATTCATGTTTTATTATACGTATAAGCTTCCCAGTGTTGAGTTTAGCTGAGTTTTTTCGACAATGTTCTGCTCTCTGTTTGCCCTCCCTTTCATTCTCTCCTTCCATGCAGAGATGTTTGTCCGTTACTCTCTCTGTCTCTTTCTGTTTCCTGTCTTGTGACCCTGGGGTATCCTCTTCTTCTCTGTTCCTTCAACATCCGATCTCTACCAGTCTTTCTTTCTCTTACTTTTGAAGCACCTACTTTCTGAATGGGCCTGACTCTGGTATATAGCCGTGTTTTTAAATAGATCCATGTGTTTTCTTCTTCCTCGCTCCTCTTTTCTTCCCCCTTTTTCCCTCCTTCCCCCTAAACCCTCTTCTAATCCTCTCTTTATCTCCACTTCCCTGTCTTTTCCCCCTCCTCTCCCTCCCTCCCCTCCCCCCTTTTTTCTCTTCTTCTTCTGCATTCTGTCTGCACCCTGATGTGTAGGAGCGACAGACACATGTACATAAGTTTATTAACTTATAAACATGCACATACTACCTCACATATCTCTCTTTTTGCTCGCACTCGTTCTTTCCCGTTCTGCCTCTTTCATGCTGTCTTGGTGTTCTTTACTTAATGTGTCCAATGATCACTCTGTAATTGCCACAACACCTTATTAGAACCCTCGATCCACTCCTGTCCACATTTCCAATTCATTTGACTACACACTGTATCAGTTATGAATCCTATGTATTGTACAGTATCTTGTTGTACAATGTGGCTGTCCTTTGCTACATTGCCTGTCATTGTCTGGAAGAGAAGCAGAGCTGCCTCTCTCTCTCTCTCTTTCTCTCTTTCTGTCTCCTTCTCTCTTCCTGTCTTTGTCTTTCTCTCTCTGGCACTTATTCTGTCCCTCTATCTGTCTTGTCTCGCTTCTTTCTGTCTCCCTCTCAGTCTTCAGTTCTTCGTTCTCTTCTTTGTGTTCCTCCATTTTATCCCTCTTGAGTCGCCCAGGCATGCAAGTGACCTATGAGTTCAGTCTCTCGATGCATCTCTCCCTAATATATAGTCAACCAACCTCTGACAGATGCAGTATTGGATATAACTTGCCATGTTACTTGTTCTTCTCATGGGGACACAAATAGCAGGCAGGGCTTATTGATCTGCCCCCATGATGCATACGCTCTCTCTAAAAAGAGCCCATCTAATGCAAGAAGCACCTTAAGGCACAGAAATTTCAATGAAGTAAAGTTTCTAACTGTAGTTTCTGGTAAACTTTAGTCATTGCTTAGAGGGGGCAGTAAAATAAATATATAACTAGAATTTAAAAAAAATGAATCACTTCCTGCTTAAAAAAATTGATAACCAATTTTTTAAGAAGAGAAACTGACTATAGGTGTCATGTCCTGGTTGAAATGATACTCAAGAGTTTGTCACTATATTATTTTGAGTAGGCAGCTCACTCTGATTGGTTGAGCTCAACACAAGATTTGTGTCTTTTTGTTGGAATCATCAGTACCATAAAGTAATTGGGACTAAACTTGAAATATCCCTTTGTAATTTTCTGTAAAAACCCTGAAGTTCATTCTCCCCCTTCCTGTTACCTCTCCTCTCTTTCTCTCTCTCTCTTTCTTTCTTTTTTATCTTTCTTGCCCTCACTTTCTCTCTTATTCTCCATCTTGCTTTCTGCCTCGCTCCTCTCTCTCTCTCTCTCTCTCTGATTCTCCCTCACCCCCCCTCCTTCTTTTTCTCCACCTTTCTTTCTCCTCTCTCCCATTTTTCTCCCTCCCCCCAACCACTCCCCACCTCACCCCCTAAACCCCCCTCTCCTTTCTACCCCGACTCTCCTCCTTTCCCAGTGCGCCGCGTGCCCCCTCGTTTCTCCATCCTCCCCTCCAACCATGAGATCATGCCTGGAGGCAGCGTCAATATCACCTGCGTGGCCGTGGGTTCGCCCATGCCATACGTCAAGTGGATGCTGGGCAGCGAGGACCTCACCCCCGAGGATGAAATGCCGATTGGACGAAACGTGCTGGAGCTCAACGGTGTCCGGGAGTCTGCAAACTACACTTGTGTGGCCATGAGCAGCCTGGGTATCATTGAGTCCACCGCTCAGGTCTTAGTAAAGAGTAAGGGACGCTCTAATCACATCATTTTGTCTCTTAGAGAGAGAGAACGTTGTGGGAAAAGTGCCTCAGTTGTTGCTTTACTGACGGACAAATCGAGTTTGATTGGGTTTCCACTGTATTTCCAAATGTCTGCATGTCAGGATAATTGGATACCTTTGCAGGATGGTAATATTCCATTTGACTTCTGTCCAGCAAATTTTATCTGTATGTTTATGGTACGGTATGTATTTAAAGAATGATTAAGGCACATTGATACATGACAGGGTGGAGGTCATTAATATATCCTCACTTTGGGGAAGTTGCTTTGCATGAAACAGTGTAGTCGTAATCTGTCATCAATACAGTAATAGGTGCAGAATGGACAGAACCAAATATGTAGTGCATAGCAAATGATATAATTCTCTTCCCTTCAAATCCTCAGCTTTGCCAAAGCCTCCCGGCACGCCCATAGTCACGGAAACCACCGCCACCAGTGTGACCATCACCTGGGACTCTGGCAACCCAGACCCTGTGTCCTACTACATCATCCAGTACCGAGCCAAAGGGCCGGACAGCAAGTACGAGACAGTGGACAGCATCACCACCACCCGTTACAGCATCGGGGGACTGTACCCCAACACAGAGTATGAAATCAGAGTGTCGGCTTTCAATAGCATCGGCCAGGGGCCCTCCTCTACGCGCGTGGAGGCCCGTACAGGAGAGCAGGCCCCGGCCAGTCCTCCTCGAAACGTCCAGGCGCACATTATTTCACAGAACACCGTGATGGTCCGCTGGGAGGAGCCGGAGGAACCCAATGGACAGGTGGGGAATGTCTCTTTTTCTGTTGTCAGAGGTAGAAATGTAACAATGGACTCCGTGTTACCTTAAGCATGCATTTTTTATGTTTGGTTTAGATTATTTTCTTGCCTTTCTTTTCTGTCAAATGCAAATCATTCTAAATATCTCAGAAAATGTCTTAAGCAAAATCACTGGTGATAAAAAAAAAAAGAGGGCAGAGTCTATTTGGTGTCCAGAGTTGCAAATTTTGTCTTTATTCTCTTTAACCAAAACAATGTTTTTGTGGCTAAAATATAATTAATATTGTTATCCATGAATTTTTAAATTTACTGTTTTACAACACAAAAACAGAAAACAGAAAAAATAGTACAGCACATTATTATTTCTGGATTAAGGATAATTCTGGATAATTATAGTTTTTTACTTCCATTCCTGAACAGAAAAAATAGTTCTAGTGGTTGAATGTTATGCTTGACTAATTTCTGACTTTGAATTCAGTTTGAAATTCCTTATTGCTGAAAGAGTCCACATCAAAGCACTTCATGATGCTGGATGGTCTCTGACAGGGGGTCTAATAAATTTGTTAAGCACTGTACGTATATAAAACACTGTAAATACTAGACAGAGTTGTGTATTCCCCACATTTGACACTGCATTGTATCCTCACTTAATATGGACTGACAACATTTCAAAATTGCACAATGGCCCACATGAGATTAAAACGATGAAGCCTTAATAAAATTCACCATTGGGAGCTTTATTCCAGTGTGCAGGTTCACATACTTTGCAGTGATTGTGTCTTCTTGCCAGAGATTTCCCTCCTGTAAGTCCTTTGCTACTTTCCCCACCCCCTAAAGAAAAAAAAGGTAATTGGACTGTCTAAGTTAAGAGCACTCCCTCTTGAGGCCTACTTCTCTTTCTACCCTACGAAACTGTATAGTATGTGCCTAAAAAAGTGCAAGACTGAGCTGAGTGCATATGAGGATTATAGGTATTACAAAGTAATAACAGGAGAGGTGATGGAGGTGGAGCTTGAGGGCAATGGCATGACTACAGGATTACACTCTGAACTGCCCATGAATAAATCCTGTAGCAGGAGTTATATCTTTTCTACAATATGAGTACATCTACAACTTGGATTGGAAATGGTTTGGTGAGATTTATTTATCAGGGTCAACTGCACAACAGCTTCAGAGATGTCTGGGCATCACCTTGTGACAATGACCTCTAACAAAACACTCAACCAACAAATCCACAGGACCATCTGGACTAGAGAAAAAACTCATTCATAAATGATGACCTTTGCTGTGATAGAGTTGTGTTGAAAGATGGTATTATGGATTAGCATGGGCGTGTGGCAGTGGACTTAGACAACTCAATACTAAATACATCCCGGTCACTGATGAACTTAAAATCTGGTCCTCTTCTCTTTCTGTCGTAGGTGAAAGGCTACCGTGTGTACTACACCATGGATCCATCCAGGCCAATGAACGAGTGGCAGATCCACAATGTCCAGGACAGTGTGATCACCACCATTCAGAACCTGGTGACCTCTGAGACCTACACCATCCAAGTCCTGGCCTTTACCTCTGTAGGGGATGGACCCTTCTCAGACCCAGTTCATGTTAAAGTCATGCCTGGAGGTCAGTGTGCAAGATGTTTGTGCTGTTGTCTATGCTGGTGCATAGATAACAACTAAGTGATGGTCTTTATTTATTCATGTGCAGGAGAGTGCTGGTTGTTATTCAGATGTGTGCATGCAAGCAAGCGAGCAGAAATGAGTCATTATTTGTGTGTATGCACGTATACAAACGCTTAAGTAGTGACGCAGTAGAGTGAGTTAAGTTTGTGACGCAATCTACTGAGAAATTCTTTGCGAGTAAGCTTCATCTGTCAGAAAATATGACTTCTTCAAAAGGGATGAATTCCACGTGTTAGGGGAGAACTGAGGATACTTATGAAAAGGAAACAGGGATTAACAGCCAAAACCGTCCCTCGTACCTCGGTGCTGTTCATGTCAGTGCGACAGCTGCTGTCGCAGCTTTTATGTGACGAGAGGGACAAAGAGACGATTACTCGGATGGTATTAGTGGTTTAAATTCTTGTGTAGCTCGGGCTACTGCTACTTCGTTAGATGAACCTAAAAAGTCTACCATTTTCCAGTACATGAAAGGAGTAAAAATATGTTAAAAACTGCGCAAAAATCAAAAGGTTTGAAGATTTATGGGTCAGCGGCTGTACATTATGATTATTCTGTCTTTTTTCATTACAAATCACCTGAACATGAAGTCATTCTGACAATAAAAAAAACAGTTACAGCTAAAGTTAGAAGAAAAACGGTCAAAAAAATGAAACTCTGCTTCATCAGGACTGTGTGGGAGTGATGTAATCAGATTTGATTGGCATTTCCCTGCCAACGTAATTCCCGTCTCTATATATAGATCTTTATTAATTATATTAACAATACACACAAAAATAAGGAAAACGGAAAGAAAAAAGAAAATTCAGTAAAATAATGAGGTAACCAGGGAGGTTTAAAATAATAATACATTTTAATTAATTTAAATTAAGTGTAAAAAATAAAAGAAAAAAATGAAAACAAAGGAGTTGAAATTAATACAGTAAAATGAGAAAATGTTGTAAATAATGTATAGTATAGTATACATAAATGTGTATCTATACATAAATGCGTGTATATATTTTACATTTATTTTAAAAAGCAGTATTCTAATGTCATAACTTGCAGTAAAAAGCTTTGTTTTAAGAAAACATCTTGGCTTTTAACTACAAAACAAAAATACACAAGACTGTAAAAGAACAAATATACAGTATAAAGTAGATATAGAGGGAGTATATATATATGTATAGATATTAATATAGAGTCCTGGCTGACTGTTTTGTCCTGTCCCCCGCAGTCCCAGGCCAACCAGGGAAGTTTAAAGTCGGCAGGGTGACTGACACCAGCATCGAGCTGACCTGGGAACCTGCTTATACCAAGGAGGGCATCGTCAACTACGAGCTGCTCTACAAACCTGTCAAGTTTGGCAGCTTGGTAAGACTTCTATTTTTTATAAATCTGTCGTAGAGTTCCTAACAAGACGTGTGGATGAGCGGAAAGATAAAAGAAGAACTTTAAAGATTAACCCCAACATCCAGTGACAGTCTTCATCTTTTTATTCCCCCCAACTCTCCTTTAATGTCTTCTTTCTCACTCCTCTGGTTACACATCTCGGCCTGTCCTCTGCTCCTCTTTCTTTTCTCTTTCATAGGAGAAGCTGACCTTCGGGCCCAGAAATTCTTACACAGTCGAGGGTCTGAAAGCAAACACAGAGTACTCCTTCTCCTTGGCCGCCATTTCAAGCAAAGGCATCGGAGCGTTCACCAACGAACTGGTGCAGAGGACGTCACAAGCCAGTACGTTTACAGTTCACATACTGTACCTGCAGGCACACACACATGCCATAAATGTAAATTATATTATGACCGAGTCTTGTACACATATCTCATGCAAAGGTTTGTCCTCTACACACACAGCTTATGAGCTCTTGGTTCCTGACCCAGTAAAACCTGGGAACCGTCTTCACATCTCTCCATCTATCTCGTTTATCAACCCATCTGTCCGGCACCCCCTCCCATCCATCCATCTATGTTTGACTGTGCCTTTCTTCCTCAGCTCAGCCTCTCGCTTTCTTATACAGCCAAAACATCATGACAGATGGAGATGGAGCACCGATTGATGTTTCACTCTTCCTTTTGATTCACCCTCCTTTCACTTTTTCCACTCTATCAGTGTCTAATGTCTTTGAAGGGGCGAAACTGTCTGCCATTTATTGGCTAGCAGCCAGTGGTGAGGAGCGTTAAAGAATGGTGGTTGGCGTGCTATGTTGACAGGTAAGTGCAGGTCGGTCTGTATTTTATCCACACTGAACTTGGATTCTTTCCCTTGTCCCCTTTTCTCCCTTCCTTTCTTGCACAATCGCTGATAGTCGATAAGAGTCAAATAAGCTAACAGCAGACATATCAAGTCGTTTCATATCTGCTGTCAATGAGGACAAAAAGAATAAGCAGAGATAATGGATAAAATGGGACAGGGAAAAGAATTAATGAAGTAGTCGTGCTCGAGAAAAGAGCCCAGAGTCCTGCAGCTCTTGGCGCTGTATCACTTCATTGGTAAGTTTTTGTCAAGTCTTTACAATAGCTCAACAGACACAAAAGATTCATACTGTGTATTCAAAATCAGATTATTTTTAGAACCGGGTACAAATGCGCTAAACAAATGTGTTTCTGGCTTGTCTCCATTTACTCTTTACCGTCAAGAAGAAAATGAGACCAGGATGGTACAGTGGAGGAGGTGGCAGAATAGGATGGTGGTGGCGGCGGTGGCGGTGGTGGTGGGAGGGGTTCAGGAAAGAGAAGGTGCCAGATAAGCAGACTATTTCATGCAGCAGAATTCATTTCCCAGGGAGGTTATGTGCGCTTTGTTATCGCCAAGCTTTGGTGCACATCTAGATTGTCCCCCGAGGCCAACAGAACAGTGGCTGTACGGCTGAGTGGATAGATACTTGAACCTGTCAGCTATGACTATTACACTCCCACACATACACACATGCCATAAGCCCAGACGCCTCGGCCACACTCGCCGTGGCATGTGCGCTCTTCGGGGGAACATTATATAGGGTGAGTGACACCTACGGTTCAGAAATCTGTGGTGATGATGCTGATTTTTTTTTGGTTTTCCTGAACTTGTGTTTGTTGCAGTATGTATCCCGGTCTACTTCTGATTCAGTTCTTGTCTACAATTCATCATTCTAGCCTGAGTTTCAATATCCGTCTGAGTGCCTTTCTTTCCTGGGCTCCTTGTGTTTCTTTTGTTTGTTTTTTTTACCTGCCTCCTAAATCCTCTCTGCACTGTGAAATCTGTTTTAGTCTGTTTGTTTCTTCCCTTTGTGAAGCCCAAGACCTTCATCTAGTCAGCAGTGGAAAGTCTCAGTCCATTCTATTATCCCAAGGACTCAAGGATTATGCCACCAACTGGGCTGGTGTTATGAAATGTTATTATTTGTCTGTGCTCCTGTGTACGGAGCTATGCATCCCTACTTTAGAAAGAAATACGTTATCTGTTTTTCATTCATAAATCTGGATCATTTTATGTCACCAGCTACAGCCAAAGGATAAGATATAATCATTGGCTATCAGATGCACATTCTCTTTGTTTGGGTATAATTAAGTTGTCCACTCAGGGTCGATACGCCTGTCTCTGGTTTATTTCATTAGGCTCTAAGCCTAACATTATGTTTTTACATTATGTGGTTGCTCCTCCTTTTATGCCTGAGTCATGTCTGTCCCAGTGTTATCTCAGTTCACCTTAGTTTTTTATTGTTTCCTCTTTTTTTTATCCTTATCTTTTATCCTTTTGCTTGTATTTTACCCCTCTCTTGCTTTTTCAACCTCCATTCTCTTGGGTCTCTCCCAAACTCTTTGCCAATCACTCTCCTTGCCCCTTGTCCAATCAGAGCCCTCAGCTTCACCCGAGGGTGTGTCCTGCGAGAGTGCCAGCTCAACCTCGCTGAGAGTAAGTTGGAGGCCGCCTCCGATGGTGGGCCAGAATGGCGAGTTGGCAGGTTATGTCCTGAGATACCAGAGAGTTTCTGGGACAGGAGGCGGGGGTCAGGGCCAGGAGGTGAAGGGGCTTCCTATCCCAGCCCAGCAGGGGCAGACAGTGTTAGAGGGGCTGGAGAAATGGAGCTGGTACAACATCACCATGGCAGCCTCCACTGCAGAGGGGACTGGACCCAGCAGCCCGGCTGCCCTTTGCAGAACTGATGAGGATGGTAAGACTGAGAGCCGTAGATCAGACCTAATCAGTATTGATTGTTGTAGCTGATTATTCACTGGCTAGACTCTTGGTCACTTAATTAATTCTGCATTTGTGCGTAGTCCCTGGTGCAGCTCCCCGTCACGTGGACGTCCAGCCGCTCAACTCCTCAGCACTTCGAGTCACCTGGCGGTCAGTGTTGCCACGGTTACGGCAAGGCCAGATCCGTGGCTACCAGGTGCATTTTAGCCGTGCAGAGAGCGGTGAATCACGAAACCTTCCCCGGATCAAAGACCTCTTATTGGACGAGTCCCAGGTGACATCACAGCTGAATATTTAAATGATTAAATGATGTCCATTTATTTTTTTCATTAAACATCCTCCCTGTCTCTCCTTTTGTCCTTTGACTCTCTCATCGGTCTCGGCTGCCTGCGGGGTGTGTCTGCTCTGTGGAAAAAGATGGAGGAGGATGACTCGACTCAATATGTGAGTGCAGACTACCCATCCTCTCCTCATTACAACTGAACTCACTATTAATACGTCCAGCACAATGCACCCAATATGCAGAGACAGTTCTGAAATCCTCATTAAGTTTGAGATTTGACTGGCCTCGCTGATATGTAACTTTGTGATCATTTCTTACGGATGCATAGCTGTAAAGAGAAGAAGCGATGAGACGGTCTCATATTTAAAGGAATGAGTTAGCAGTATTTGATGTTGTCGTTATGCATTTTCCTGCACAGGAGCTGATATTAGCAGGCCTGAAAGCAGAGACTTTGTACTCTGTCTCAGTGGCAGCATACACCACCAAAGGGGATGGAGCACACAGCAAAGCCAAGCTGGTGCAGACCCTGGGGATTGGTAAGCATATGCCAAGTATACAGTTCAGTGCACTGGATTTAGTAACATACTCAAGAATTGATCTTACAGTAAGCTCCACCAGGAGCCGGCAGTAAATAAACAGCCAAATCAATTCTAATTCTTGTACAAGATTTACATGATATATGTTTTTATATATATTCCCGATTGATTTTCTGTTGCCTACACTGTCGTTTGCAGTGCCTGGCCCCCCCTCCCTTTGGTTGCGTCCAGGATCGGGTCCATCAGTAATGGTGCGGTGGGCTCCTCCGCTGGAGTGCTCTGAGTCAGGATCTGATAGCCAGAGGGCCTCGGTGGAAATCCAGGGATACCGCCTACAGTTTGGCCTGAAGAATACGTCTTTAGACACCACAGTGGATTTCACGAATCGGGAAAAAAACTTCACTGTCAGAAACCTCTCCCCAGGCTCCTCCTACGTCTTTGTCCTCTCTGCGAAGAACCGAGTGGGCTATGGCGATGTAGTGCAGCAGGAAATAACAGTTCCCATGTTTCCACCCTTGGGATACCCTAAAATAACTGACTTTGTTAATGCCACATGCTGCTCCCTGCAGTTTTCCTGGCTGCCCCCTGCTCCAGAGGAGTGTAACGGTGACATCACTGCATACACCATAGCTTACAAAGAGGCTGCAGTCCCCAAACCGTCTGCAGACCCTGGCCCTTCAGCCATACCAGCCCCCACTGCTCCCCCATGGCTGATCACGTTACCAGCGAGTGAGTCCAGCTACACCATCCTGGGCCTCAATCACAGCACAGCCTACGAGGTGTGGCTCAGAGCACACAACAAAGCAGGGCCAGGCCCCTTCAGCCCACCTCTAGTGAGCCAAACCTTGGCCTTTGAAACAGGTAGGGCTGGCCTCGGGCCTCAGGAAAAACCCTTCACCATCTAAGCACTGGTACAGCTTCACATCTCTGCTCCCCTTAATGTGGATTTCACTCCAAAACATTGAACTAAATGAAGTCTGGGCCAGTTCTTTCAGGTTGGCCTTTCACCCGTGCACCTCAGAGAGGTTGAGAACTGCAGAGTCTAAGGGAACACAACTACTCCCTCCAATCTCCTCCACTCACTCACTTATACCTTCATCACCTACCCTCCTTCACCACCAGTGGAAGTAAGCTGAATGTTAATGGATGTTTGCTTCAAGAGCACTGCTTATCACAAACCTTCAGGTAAAAGTCAGTATAGGCTCTGAGTATTCAGTATCTAATACAGAAGGTAAGTGTTCAGTCTGAATTCAAGTCAAACCAGCATCTGGCCCTGTATCTGCAGGTAAGCTTTTTTTTTTTAATCTCATAGACCTCCACTTCCACCTTTTCCAAAAGCTGTGCTGACATGCTGAATTCTGAGTATAAAAACCACAAGCGAACACTCTGAGAATGTGGCATGTCACATTCCTGCAGCCGCTCTGTCTGTTATTTGTACTTATTTCTCTTGCCATCCACTCTCCTCATCACCTGCCGGTCCTCCTAACCATCATGTATTCTTCCCCCCGTAACAGATCTGACTGACATGTCCTCAGTTTTTACAGGGTTTGCAGTGGGAAAGCAGAGGAGCCGCTGATTTAAATAAATAAATCATCACAACTGACTTTTTTTTGTTTGTTTGTTTGTTTCCCAGATGTGCCAAGGAATTTTTCAGTCAATTTGGCCACTAAAACAAGTGTTCTTCTGACCTGGGAGTTTCCAGAGAGCAGCAACCCCTACCGCTTTACCGTATGTCCTTCAGCTGGTGGTCATTTATACCATGATACGACATTATATTACAGTGTTTATTGGGTGTTTTTGATTAAAATATCATAGAAGACAATAAGTCTATGTTTTGTTATGTTTTGTTATGCAAAAAAAAGTCATAGACAGACTTTGCACCTCACAAATTGTATCTTGTTAGTTTAATCCACCAGTCAGCTTTTGCTGGTATGCAGACTTTGATACTTTTTGATGGAGCCAATCACTTTTTGCTAAGCAAAGTTAGTCAGCTGCTGTTGGTAACTTCATATTTTGAGTGCAGACATGAGAGTGGAATCAGGTTTCTCATCTAACTCTCGACAAGAAAGTGAATAAGCACCTTTTCTTCCTAATATTGTGTAAAGTGGGCCAACATTGTAATAAACATTTGAAAACTTAATCTCCAAATTAATTCCCATTGTTTAATGATACAAATTTGTGGGTGGGCAAACGTGGGCAGGGGGATTAACATGTACAATAGGATACCTATTATTTGAAAGTACAATAGGATATCATCAGCGTAGAGTATATATTCTACTATCACTAAGCCTTTCCCATCCTCCAGGTGGAGTATAACCGACAGAAGATGGAGGTGGATGCTCGTCTGAGAAAGGTAGTCATCCCAAACCTTCAGCCAGACACCAGCTACGACTTTAAGATAACTGCTCCAGAGGGCAACATGGGTGGCCTTCGCCACCGCATCTCTGCTAAGACCTCCCCACCAATCACCATTCGCCGCCCTGAAATTGACCACACCCGTGATACTGAGACCACAGTCACCATAATCCTGCCATCTCTGGAAACTCGGACTCCTGTCAAGTAAGATTAAAAAGATGAATGTTTTAGATGTCGTCACAGTGTTTGAAATAGCCGTCATGGCTTTCATAGACAGTGCGACCCAGGTCAGTTGATAACAATCAATGAAGGTGTGGGCTAAGAAGATAACACTACCTGACTGACAAGATGCTGAAGACACAGTCTTAAGTGCAACAAGCTGGCAAAGAAATGTGAAAATAGTTTGAGACATGTTTGCTATTTTATCAGTGCAACTGGTGTTATGTTTGTCTTCCTCCTCTCCCTCAGAAATGTTTATGTTGTTGTGGTTCCGCTGAGGAGAGCCCGCGGCAGCGTCAGACACCTCAAGAACCCAGATGAAATGGACCTAGAGGAGGTGAGAACCACAACAATGACAGCACCCACTGATGTCTGTGCCTGGAAGGAGGAAAGGACCTATAAACACACACACTCCCATTGCTAAGAACTCCTGGCAACGCTTACCCTTTATAATGCAGTATCAGTGTTTAAACATTAGTCATAGATATTGGAACACCTCGTTTTTCTTGTCTGAGTCTTCCCTCTCTGCGCTCCTCTTCTTGTTTTCCTCTCTCCACCTCTCAGCTGTTAAAAGATATCAGTCAAAGGCAGAGGGACTCTCGTCAGCAGAAGCAGGTGGACTTACGCCGGGCTTACATCACAGCCCGTTTCACACCTGCCACCCTTCCGGCCTTCTTCACCCTGGGGGACCAGCTGGACTATGGAGGGTTTGAGAACCGAGCTCTAGACCCAGGGCAGGAGTATGTCTTCTTCATCCTGGCAGAGCTCAACTCCACAACCGGGGTACAAAAAGCCACCGTGTCACATCTCTTATCGTTCTGTGTTTATAACCACTCCCTCATTCCCCGCTGCCTGAGCCTCTCTCCTGCAGGCTGTCACCATACATTGCAATCAATATGGCCTTGCTGCTAAAACAATAAAATGTACGTCAGTCAAAGCGTTGTAAGCAAAAGGCAATAACCTTCACGTACTTCCACCACCACTGCTAATAAAGAGTGAGTGTACCTACTGTGGCAGTAGAAGAGATATTGCCTGGTGCACTGCTTGTATATGTGCATTCGAATTGGAATAGACTTAAATATATAACTTGAATTAGGATAGATTTTATTTTTTATTAGATGTTTTTTATTGGGAACACTTTTAGCCCCGAGGATGCTCTTTAAAAGAACTAATAAAAAGGCACTTTATTCAGTTTATTGTGATGATAAAAACACATGATGTCAGTACGCTTGAGTCCATTCTTTATATGTTATCTAAAACTATAAGACTGATCAAATATAATCCAATACACACCGGTATATTTAAGAGCTGTGGCTTTTCTTAAGACTGTGAATTTTTGTAATAAATTTCTTTTTAGTGTCATGTGCTCGTGCTAGTTTGTCACACGCCCTCCTCTCAAATTAAGTAGTCATTCTGCTAAAGCCGCTATGATTTAATCAGTTATATCTCGCAGACGATACACTTATCGTGTCTTGCGCAGGTGTCCTGAATGTGCCTGTATGTTTCTCCACAGAAAATGTATGTGGCCAGCCCCTACACAGACCCTGTGATCGCACCAGATTCAGACCCCCAGCCCCTCGATGCAGGCGATGGTCTGATCTGGGTGGTTGGACCTGTCCTGGCTGTGGTCTTCATCATCTGCATCGTCATCGCTATCCTCCTTTACAAAAAGTGAGTGGGACAGATAAAACGCTATGAGACAAACACCATCGCCGTGAGACAAAGTAGTCGATCAGCTTTGGTTAGTCATTCTGCAGTTTTTCTTAATGTCAGTGGATCACTTGAAAGTGCTTTTTATTTTTATTTAGCAAATGTTGCTCAAATGTGAGTAACTATATTTACTGAGGATTATTTTCAGAATGGATTAATACACATGTGGTGCACTAGAGAGCATTTTTATCAGAGACAATTAGTTGTTATCATTTGGGATTTTTTTTGACAGTAAAAGAAGTATTGAAAAATCTTGTCTTTATCTTTATAGATAAAGTTTCACTTTAGTATGCTAGATTCTGCCACCAGCTCCCACTGATATTTTCCACCCTCTATTATATATACAATTGTTTAATCTTCAACTGTCCTCCCACATATGCACATAACTTTCAGTCTGATATTTATCATATTTGTTCCAATTTAGGAGTTTGCTCTCCTCTCAAACAGCTCCGAAACAATCTGACCCCGTTGTAGGCCTGCGATATCTGCTGCAAGCCATCAAGCTTTTGAATACTAATGCAAAATATCGATTTCCCTCTCTAACAATCTGTCTGTTTCCTTCCTTTTCTTCCTCTAATTATTCCGTGCTTGCTCCTGTTTCACTGGAAGCAGCAAACCTGACAGGTAAGATTAAACCAATGTCAAGCTCTTTGTTCATTTTAACCCACAGCAATTACACGATACCGGATGTTGTTCAGAGAACGTGTACAAAGCCGTAAAACACCATATCTGTTAATACACAATTTACTCAATTCAAGTAGCTATGCTAATGACGTGTCAGCACTGGAGACTGGTTTTCTCTCTCAGGTTGTTTGCATGTGCTAATTGCGCTTTTAACTCATTGGTGTTTGAGCAGCAAGCGCAAGGACTCTGAGCCTGGAACCAAGAGCCTGTTGAGCAACGCAGAAATGATGGCCCATCACCCAACAGACCCTGTGGAGATGAGACGCATCAACTTCCAGACTCCCGGTACGAAGCGTGAACCCACGCAGGCACCCAAACACACACTTTGTATTTGCATTACAAAGTATACTTCCGATTGCTCATCATTCGATAATGAAATATTCATGCGACTAATTATAACTTGGGTGAGCTTATGCAGACAAGATTGTGAAGGCACATCCTCCGCATCACAACCACCATGTACCTGGCAGTTTTAAAACAAAATGGCCGCCGCCCAGGTAGCACAGTCAATGCTTAGTCACAGTTATGAGTCACAACGGTGTGACAAAATCTGATCATCTCCGCTCGCCCACGTTCCACATGCCAGGCTGCAGATAGAACACCGGAGCAGGCAGAAGTCTGTCTTCTCTCAGACGTCGGGTTTAATGGTCAAAATTATACATCAAAAGTCAGCTGCGGGTTAACGTGATCGTTTGTAGAGGAATCGACTCTGTCCTTGCCAGCACAAACCAAGTGAAACCCCCACTGTGAAGTAACTACATGGATTCTGACGCTCCGCACCCCCGACTGAGAGAGATCTAACAACACAGCTGCTTTGGTCATAGCACCGGGCCAACGCCGCTTCGCTTTCACTTCTCCTATTAAATTAACAACATTAAAAAAAGAAACACACGGCCTGGAGGAATTTAATCACCGTTCTCACTATATTTTCATGGCTGCAGTTTATAGAAGCCTCCAGGACTCCTTGTGGAAGATGTGTCACTGGGGAGAATGTCGTTACCCATCAGGATATATAAACTCAAATAATGCCGTATTTTATTAAAACTATAGATGAAGGTCTCAAGTCTTTTTGTGTACGTGTTCCTGGGAAGCAGAGTAAACCCACAGGATAAAAAGTGCCTCAGCTCTTCTCTTCTATCATAAAAAACATATTTTTTTCACTCTCATGTGGCTGCAACCTTGAAGCTCCCACCTCACCCACTTCTTCTCCCCCGTGAGATTTGTGCTTTTGAGATGCTCGGCGGAGATGAAATCCGTTTTTCCAACAAAAACCAGCCGATGCTATCTGAGGTCATTTTGGCCGTGACAGGAGCGTTTTGTCGTGATTACCTGTGGGCGCGGCAGTGCCGGGCTGAAGACCAAAATACTGTAAGCGTTGATGCGAGCCTGTTTTTCATAGCTGTGGCGGCGCGTTGACGTACATTCCAAGTCAAGAAACAGGCCTGACGATGGCGTTAAATGGACTGGGTTTATTGTATGCATAGCTTTGATTTATTGTTGCAGCTATTCTTGCCTTTTCAAATGGACAATGGATCGCTCCAGCTGTGAGAAGAAAACCGCTGTAGGAGGCATAGGTTGCTTTCCTTTGCGTGTGCGCCTATGCATGTGTGTGCAGCCCTCCTAATTAGTGTTCTGTCTGTGTTTGTTTTCTCCGAGTCGTCGCTTCTCTGATCACAGAGAAAGCAATTTATCAAAGAAAAACAATTTACAAACAAACAAGACTCGCCTCACTTTGTCCTCACACATGGATCAAAATTGATTTTCTGCCTCAGCGTGTTCCTTAATGATATGTGATGTACTCTGATTGTATAATTATCTTCGCATCTTTGCATATGAGTGATGTTGACCCGCGGTAATTTAGGTCATTCCGCCGGAGTCTTGTGTCACCTCTGACCCCCCCCCCCTTCCCTTGTTGTCACCCAGGAATGATGAGCCACCCTCCCATCCCCATCAGCGAGCTGGCAGAGCACATCGAGCTGCTGAAAGCCAACGACAACCTGCGACTCTCCCAGGAGTACGAGGTGAGAAATACATTATTATTCTATATGAGTAAGTAAATGATGTTCTTATTGTTTAGAGATGTTAAGCCCGTTAATCCTTCGCTTCATAAAGCAGATCTTATTTAACCTTTGTATCTCTGTGTGCAGAATATATGTTCATGATTTATTCAGCGCTGCAATTTATTGCTCTAACTCGTCTGCATTACAGAGCACTCTCTTTCCATTATCCTCGAATGCACCACTAAATATGCCTCCGCGCGCTGTTAATGTGTTTTTATTTTCTGCTTTCTCCCAGTCCATCGACCCCAGCCAGCAGTTCACCTGGGAGCATTCAAACCTGGAGGTCAACAAGCCCAAAAACCGCTACGCTAATGTCATAGCGTACGACCACACCAGGGTCATCCTGGCTCCTATAGAAGGTAATGATTAGCTGGGAACAGCGAGATGAAGAAGATGTTTAGGCTAATGGGAAAGTCTATTTGTGTTCGGGGGGGGGGGGGTTGAACACAAAGGAGAAGGAGAGCCGCGTGATGGATGAAATCTGAAATTGCAAACAGTGCTCAAGACTGGCTGTGTGCAGCGGCATGAGACTGACAAACAGAGCGGGTGCATTCAAGTGCAGCCAGCACTCCTCCAGAACAAGAAGGGGGAGAATGGATTTGATCTGGAGCTCATGAATTTACACCGACAGAGCCTTGTTTGTTTGCTGTTGTCCGCTAGTCATCCAGCAGCCGTCTGTTGAAACACCACAGTTCGTTAGGCTGTTTGATGTCATACATGGAGGATAATTTATTATGTCGCTTATGCAGATTGCAGTTTAGCAAAAGGCCTCACTTGCGTCTCACCAGCAGGTATCCTGGGGAGCGACTACATCAACGCCAACTACATTGATGGCTACAGGAAGCAGAATGCCTACATTGCTACCCAGGGCCCACTGGCAGAGACCTTTGGGGACTTCTGGAGGATGGTGTGGGAGCAGCGGGCCGCCTCTGTCGTCATGATGACCCGCCTGGAGGAGAAGTCACGGGTAAGAAACGAGACAAGAAGTTCTTCACCCACTGACCCACATATTTCATTATCTAAAGTACTGTTACATGTATGCAATTACATTCTAGGGGCTGTTTGGTGAGCAAGCTTGAAGTTGAAGTTGAAGTTGCTTTAGATCAGACTGAAATCCAGTAGTTATATGAATGATGATGATGCTCTTGCTTTATCTATGTAGATAAAGTGTGACCAGTATTGGCCAAGTCGTGGCACAGAGACATATGGGATGATCCAGGTCACCCTCCTGGACACAATGGAGCTGGCCACTTTCTGCGTTCGCACCCTTTCCCTGCATAAGGTAAATTATTTCACTCTTTTCCTCCTCCCTCTCCTCCTTTGTCCACCCCCTTGACTCACCGCTCTGCCCTCTCCTCTATTAATAACTGTCACAACCACCAAAAAACCTGCTTCGATCTCCCGAGTTTACAGTTGGGAACTAGGAGCAATTGGTGTAATTACGAAATCCCACTGTTGGTGAATGAGTAGTGTGTGTGTGTAGACATGCGGAGGAGAATAGATTAGTCTGGGCTTCACGGAGTGTTCAAACCAGGCCAGCCTCCCTGTGTCAGGCTCTGAGATTTGATCACTGTTGGAAGCAGAGCACTTTCTTATAGCACAAGGGCTAATCTAAGACCGCCAGACTAGCGTGTCTCTGTGGCCTACTTACAAACACAGAAACTAGGCCAACTGTAGCTTCCAAATGTAGCACCGCTCCTCTAAATTTTTGTTGATGTGTTGTGAAAACATCAAGTTAGAAAATCTGTCATACAGTAGAGAATAATGCCCATGAAATATTCAGCAACACTAGTATTTTTAGTGTCCTTTGTGTACAGTCGAGGAATATATATATATATATATATATATTTTATTTCTTTTCCTAAAAAGATTTTAAAATATTCCAATAATATACACAGTTTTTATATTTTCATGAATGAATCAGTTTTCTTCTTACACATTTCGTAGATGTCATGGCATGGCATGACTGGCAGTAATTGTATAGAGTTAATGTAGAAAGATCTGAGAAATTCAACACAGTAGGCACTCCACTCAAACAAACTGTCAAATGTGTCAGTTCCCTTTAACCACTTAATTGGTTTTGTGCTGTAACTTTCAGTAATGATAAAGGGGGATGAAGCTTACACGTGCACATGTACAATAAATAATCAAATCATCTCCTGTCTTGTCATATCAGAGTGGCAGCAGTGAACGGAGAGAAGTGCGTCAGTTTCAGTTTACAGCCTGGCCAGATCACGGCGTGCCAGAGTATCCCACCCCCTTCCTCAACTTCCTCCGCAGGGTCAAAGCCTGCAACCCTCCTGATGCCGGACCTATCATCGCTCACTGCAGGTACAGTACACACAGCCAAGTATTGTTGGAAACTTTGAGAAAAATGCTGAGAGTTATGTCTGTTTTTTTTGGGGGGGGGGGTTGCAAATATGAAGCTACAGAGAGGTGACTGATAATACCAGTACCGCTAAAGCTCAGAAAATGATTTGCTTCTTTGATTTGTGCAAAAAAAAAAAGTATAACGCCAAAGTGGTTTTACAATAGGGGCCTTTTCTTGGCTGCGTGTATTGACTTCCTGGAGTTTATGTTGCCAAGAAACCTCACCGTGGCAACAAGACTCTGAGCCTGTACAAGAAATTAAGAAGCTAAGCTAACTGCTGCTGGCTTTACCTTCATATTTGACCTGCAGATACGAGAGTGATATCAATATTCTCTTCTCATCTCAGGGCAAGAAAGGAAATAAGCCTATTTCCTAAAATGTTGAACTTGAAATCCTTGAAATGAAATGTCAAAAATGAAATCCTCACATCCCTGCTTTTACTGTTAGTGCTGGAGTTGGTCGCACCGGCTGTTTTATCGTCATCGATGCCATGCTGGAG
The DNA here is from genome assembly GCA_023373845.1 of Nibea coibor. Taxonomy (NCBI): domain Eukaryota; kingdom Metazoa; phylum Chordata; class Actinopteri; family Sciaenidae; genus Nibea; species Nibea coibor. The sequence continues at coordinate 14,314,095 of CM041725.1, read as the reverse complement.
CGCATTCGACACGAGCGCACCGTGGACATCTACGGTCATGTGACCCTGATGCGTTCACAGAGGAATTACATGGTGCAGACGGAGGACCAATACAGCTTCATCCACGAGGCCCTGTTGGAGGCTGTGGCCTGCGGGAACACTGAGGTGGCCGCCAGGAGTCTGTACTCCTACATGCAGAAGCTGTCCAAGGTGGAGAGCGGGGAGCACGTCACCGGCATGGAGCTGGAGTTCAAGGTAGGACAGTGGGCAGGCAAGCCTTTAATATTAGCAGAATAATAGATCTTTGTCTTATCATCTCAAACCCCTCAGATTTATTTTCCCCTTCCAACCCTTCCAAGTTGGGAACCACTTGGGTATAGAATACAGTAGCCTTGTACGTTCATGAACCAGGCAAATTATCATGAATAGTCCTGCACCATTACATAGAAAATCTTTTTTTTTTTTTTTTTTTAGATCTTTAGTCTATTAATACACTTTGAAGTTGGACACTGTAACAACACATTCACGTTTTCTCTCTCCACCCAGCGACTGGCTAATACCAAAGCCCACACATCCCGGTTTGTCACAGCCAACCTGCCTTGCAACAAATTCAAGAACCGACTGGTCAACATCATGCCCTACGAAACCACCCGCGTCTGCCTCCAGCCAATCAGAGGACTGGAGGGTTCAGACTACATCAATGCCAGCTACATAGACGGATACAGGTATGCTTTCATCCTGAAAACACTAATATGACCTGACCCAGTCTTCCTCTTATGATGGCTTGATGAGTGAATGGACTGGATAGGTTTTCACTGCAGTGCTCTCACCTGTCACCTCCTGTCAGATCTGTCGTTACTGTATACATGTTCCCGCTATTTGTCTCGCTGCATGGCACTCGCTTCATTTCCCATCGAAGGAGATGAACGCTGAAGCGCTTCCGATGATTCAGGCATTCAGAGCGGTTGTACACACATGTTTTGACTGTTCCTCTTCTTTGCCTGAAGCCTGACCCTTTTTTCAGTTTGATGCTTGACAGAGGAAGAAATATAGGGAAGAGGTGGCTTCATAATGTGTGTGTGTGTGTGTGTGTGTGTGTGTGTGTGTGTGTGTGTTTGTAGGCAGCAGAGAGGCTACATTGCCACCCAGGGTCCACTGGCTGAGACTACGGAGGACTTCTGGAGGATGCTGTGGGAACACAACTCCACTATAGTGGTCATGCTCACTAAACTGAGGGAAATGGGACGGGTAGGGACAAATAAAGTGTACACACAGTGTGCTGCAAATAACAGCAAATCGTACACATTGTCTTCAACGCTTTTTTTCTTTTCTGCTCTCTCAGGAGAAGTGTCACCAGTACTGGCCCGCTGAGCGCTCAGCCAGGTACCAATACTTCGTGGTGGACCCAATGGCTGAGTACAACATGCCTCAGTACATCCTCCGGGAGTTCAAAGTTACGGATGCCAGGGTGGGTTCATGGTGTCTGCGTGTTTAAAGGCTTGTTCTCGTGTTGGATATTGTATTCAAACAGCAGTGTAACAATACACTCTTTGACTTTTCTGCTCTATTCCTGATCCATCAGTGCTGTCAGAAGGCGGCGGTGCAAAACATGTCCTATCGACCTGTAGTGTGTGTTGGTTAGTGTGTGCTTTGCATGTGAATGTGTGTTACACAACAGGTTAGCATTTATCGACCTGCCGCTAAATTACTCATTCAACCGTGCTGTCTCCAGATTACCTTGACAGCACGTGTGCGTCTGTGTGTGTGTGTCCGTTCGTACACATATGGGCCAGTTATAGATAACTCCAGTCAAGCCAGTCCGGCACTGACGCCACATTGACAGATGCTCTATTGATCTCCATTAAAGGGGAGTCAGAAAGGCTGAGCAGAAGAGAAAAGATGTAATTGCCTACTGAGTGGCTGACAATAGCCGATGCACTGACGTTACAGCTTGAAGTTAACCACAGCCACTGATCCAGGGTCAGATAACAGTAATCATTAGATGGAAAAAAGGATATTGCCTGGCAGAGCCTCACTCCTCGGTCAATACAGCAAGAAGGAGCTCTTTAAATAGTTGTTCTGAAATGACCACCACGCATAAACAATAACTACACATTTCAGTGATAAACATTATTTTTTTTAAATATGATTTCCTTACTCCCTTAGGACGGCCAATCACGGACAGTTCGTCAGTTCCAGTTCACTGATTGGCCAGAGCAAGGCGTGCCCAAATCTGGAGAGGGCTTCATCGACTTTATCGGCCAAGTGCACAAAACCAAGGAGCAGTTTGGCCAGGATGGACCAATCAGCGTTCACTGCAGGTAAGCAGCAATCCTCATATTTGAAAGCACGTTCGCTGCATAATAAGTGAAACTGGTTGATCAGGATGTAACATGTTGTTGACTGAGCTCTGGCACAACGTAAACTGTGGTTAATCATTTATTGCTGTAGTGCTGGCGTGGGGCGGACAGGTGTCTTCATCACTCTGAGTATTGTCCTGGAGAGGATGCGTTACGAAGGGGCGGTGGACATCTTCCAGACTGTCAAAATGCTGCGCACACAGAGACCAGCCATGGTGCAGACTGAGGTAAACACTGAACAGCATGTGGGACTCACTGGTTCATTAAGCAGGGCATCGACAAAAGCAAGGAGAGCAGTGATACAGCACTCTGCTGGTACTGCTTAAAGCCACAGCATATTTTAGATATTCTAATATATTTATAATATATATAAATATATGTTTGGCTGATCATGGATATTATATTATTCTAACTATTTTATTTGCTTTAAAGGTGACCATTAGGGAGCCATATTTACAGATTAAGGCAGAAATTAAATAAATAAAATTAAATATAAATATGTTTTCATTAGCATATAATCACCTGAGAATAAGAATCATTTTTGTTACCTTAGAGTGAAGCCGGGGCAGTGTTTAGCTCAGTTGGTAGAGCAGCTGCTCCATGTGCGAATGCTCAGTCCTTGTTGCGGAAGTCACATTTCGAATCCGAAATGTGACTCCCTGAAGCTAGAAAAAAAAAAACCTTAGAAGAAATCTACAGACGTCCTCTTCCACCTTTTTTAATAATGATGATGCTAAAAAACATAAACATAAAAAAAAATCTGCAATTGTCTTGATTAATTTCTGTCTTTTATTAATTTGGCCATCTGTGTGAACTGTGTGCGTTCCTAGTACTAGTACTAGTACATCATAGGCTCACATTTGACTTCACAACTGAGTTTTTATTCAAATCAGTGAGTGAGAAACACGTGAGTCTGAGTGAGTCGAGTCTGCGAATACAAGCCCCCATTTCTTTCTCTGTTTTCAGCTACGTGACATAATGAATTTTCTCCAGTCACGATGGAACATTTAATCCTTAATCCAATTCAAAATCATCAAACTGGGAGATGAAGCTTTAAATAACTGAGAGTCACAATTACAATAACCCAAATGATCAGATTTGGACTATACGATTATCATGGCCAAAAGAATTAATGATAATAATTCAAATCTTTATCTTATCTTTAACTTTTGTTGGATGTTTTGTCTCTCTAACCAGTGTTGTGCATTACCACCTACTTTACCACCTCCTATTTACAGTGTGAGCCACAAAGCAGGAATGGATGATAAAAAAAATAATTTAAGATTACTGTCAATATCAGACACCCCTAATCCCAACATGGTTAAGTTAAAGTATTTTTAATATATAATAAAGAATAAGAAGAAGTTTAAAATCCAATTGTTATGAATCTGCATCTGTAAGTCTATGCCTGTCATAGCCGTAATATATATTTTTATTTATTTCTATTTGTGTCTTCTGTTTCTCTCCCAGGATGAGTACCAGTTCTGCTACCAGGCTGCCCTTGAGTACCTGGGTAGCTTTGACCACTATGCAACGTAAGTGAAGAGACAACCATCCATCCATCTTTCCGCTTCGAGGTCCACAAACGAAACCAACAAGTGAAACAAGAGAAAGACGGCTTGAAAAAAAAATGTGAACATTGAACCTTTTTCCAGGAGTGAGACTCATCAGCGATGAATTCTACGCCAACAAGGACAAAAATCAACAACAAACAAGAAAAACAGCAACAAGAAATCTGTGTCTAACAGCAGCCATACTCATCAGGAGTTTCCCTGAGAAGCTGGTGGGTGTGGAGACTGTCCATGTGTAATCCATATACTTACCTCAGTGTTCCAGTGTGAAGGACGTATAATACATGTGTGTTGTGGTCAGCTATCTCCAATATGAACCAGTGAAATACAAATGGCTTCTGAACAGGAATTATGATACTATATGTGTATAAAAAAAACTAAAAAAAAACAGACAAAAAAAATATACAAAACAAAAACAACGAGCCTGGATATTTGCTGCACCCTAAATGGGCTTTTTATCCTCAACTTTGTATCTATTGGTTTGGTGTACTAAGGGGTTACAAAGTGCAAAGGTGAACATTTCTATGTGTCCGTAAGTCTATTTCAAAAGCGTCCACTGCTGCCAGAGATAGTTCTGATCATAGTTTAAAGCAGATGACTAGGCTATGCCTCCGCAGAAGCCTACCGTGCACACTCACCACCCGAGGACTGTTGGAGAAGCACATGGATGCTGATTTACCCGACGCACAGTGCCAAGAGAAACCATGCAGCGTGTACGCGAACTGTGGCCTACCAGGAGAGACAGCATAACGTAGAGTCAGGCTAGAGACCACTCCTAACACGCTGGCCAAGGATCAGTTCACACTCCCCAAATCCCGTCCTCACTGAGTTAACGGCTGGCCTCAGAACAGCGATTAGAGCCCATCATATTCCTCAACTGGGCCGAGATTTGTAGTCCAGTGCATTCTTCATTCGACAAAGCTTGCTTGCTGTTTGCTGTAGTCCTTGTTCATTTTCCAGCTCAGCTCCTCTTGATGTCAGCCCCATTGTGTCAGTTCAGCAGTGGCTTATTGAAAGAAATGCTAATGAAAGAATTGAGCTTCGACGCCTTTCTTTCTTCACTTTAAAGCAGCCCATTTCTGCCGACATGATTTTTTGTGTGTTTTTACTGTACGTCTTTGCCTTATGCCGACTTATTTCTTGTGTTCTAACATGCTGCTTATTGTTCACGCATTGTGTGCTAAACTTTTATTGTCATACAGTATCTTAAACTGAGGATGAAAGTTGTTTCCTGATCATCTTCCTCTTCTGAAGCTTACCTACTTGAATTGCACTGCTTTGCAGTTAAATCACTCTGATGTTTTGCTATTGAAGGCTACTGAAAGACAACGAGAGAGATCCCAAAAACATTCAGCGCGAGGGGCGAATGGCTCACATTCAACAGCCCTCTCTCCCCTCACCCAACTGTCCCACCTCCACCGAACTGCTCTCTGTTCCTAAATCACACTGTACAGAACATCCCGACTTAACCAAATGACGTGTCCTCTCTCTCTCTCTCTCTCTCTCTCTTTCTCTCTCTGTCTTCTCCAGTACAACCGCACAAGTCCTTGATATCGATATATATCTTTTCTTGATTTGACATATAATCATAATTGGTCCCACGTGGTGATTGAAGAGCACAGCGATGTTCCAGTGTACCAGACATCTCGGGCGATTTCACCGATTTTGTACATATACAGTCTATCATTGGAGTCCTATACAGTACAGTTACATACGTCTGAGCACAAGATATAACGTGGGATTGGATGTGATGTAGTTCTTATCGTCGCAAACAAAAAAAAAAAGAAAAAGAAGCCTTATTGTTATTGATCACTTTGTCATTTATTTCACATGATTTTTTTAAGATATTTATTATTCTATTTTGTTATTTTTTACGTATGTTTTTCATTTATTTATTTGGGATATCTAGCAACTATAACCAATAAGATGTTGTTTACTTGTTTCTTTGGCGAGCCAATGTTAAAGTACGATATTGTCACTGTTTGTTTTTTTTATTTTTAATAGTCAGTTTTGGTGCTTTTTTATTTGCTTCATTATTATAAAGTATACCCTCTGTGTAGGGTGCTATTTGATACTGATTACTGATGTCCGACTAGTTAGCTAGAGATGTACGTTAGAGGCAGACCTAGTTTAAGTTTACAGTGATTGCCCTTTTGATGCCCTCGCTCCCTTGACCTCCAAAGTTAACAGCTGCGGTGTGGCGATCATAGTAACAGAGGTATGATCCGCCCCACCGCGATGGGTTTCAGGGCATCAGAAAAAATTAGATATATAGAGCAGACTTGTGGGTTAAAGCCTCAGGCAAGCTGTTGGTATTTAGTTTGCTGGAAAGCACATGGTAGCAAGTGTATTTTTGACAGAGAAAGGGTGACAAGTCGCCCAGATACACACACACACGCACACACATGCACACACGCGCGCTCCAAGATTATTGTTTAAATCTGAAATTATTCTGATATGAAATTTATGTGTGGTCCAGAAGTCTTGACAGTGTGTGACATATATGAAATATGTTATTCCTTGGATTTCTAATGATTATTGTGTCAAGAGAAATATAAAAGGCACACACATGAAACATAATATGAAATGTGTTGAGGGCCAGCTCTGATGACGCCATCCCCCTCACTTATGTACCTGTCGTTTCCTTTCAAACCATGGATGTAGATATTGTATCTTGACTTTGTATTAAAAGCAGGATGATTGGATATACAGCACAATGAGCTGCTTGATTCCTGTGGGGTTTTTTTTGGTTGTTTGTTTGTCTGTTTGTTGTTCACTCCTCGTCCACTAGATGGGACCAAAGTAACTCTCTGAGCTCCTGTCACTGAACCCGGCTTTTACTAAATACACTGCACACAAAATGTCACTGAGAAAATGGTTTGGACACTTGATTCAACTTCAGGTTTTCCAGTTTTTCAGCCGGTTTCAGCCACAAAATCAAGTCACATTTAGTTCATCTGGCTTTACACTAATACAGGTCAGAGGCAGGATTATGCCACATTCAGAGTAGAGATGGGAAAGGGTTAAGGATTAAAATACTGTGCACTAAGAATAAAACACCATATCCATCAAATCACATTAAACATATAATATTTAACAACAAACAAAAGATAAAGTGTATTATTTGCAAGTTTTAGGAGTGCTTGTAGGCGAGTTTTGTCACTTTTGGACGTTACGCCTGTGACTAGGAGACAAAGAGGAATGCTACTTTCATCACTGATCGCATATTTTCAGTTCAGTGGGACACACCCAGTTCATTGATAACGAAACTCACACTGGATACATCTGATGTCAGCACAGTCCTACACGTGTTTGGCTTTTCAGTACTACATGCAAGACACACGTTTTGTCTGTGTAGAGTTCAAATGCAGCAATCCTTGTTTCTGATCTGCTGTCGATAAAAGCTGCAGCACGTATGAGCATTTACTTGGAAAGTCACCTGCTTATTCATTTATTTTTTCCCAAGTAATAACAAGAAAATGAAAAGGTAGAAAGGGAAGTTGTGAAGAATGCATTGTTCTGTCCATCAGAGGATAATTCACAAGTGGTTAGTAATGTTTTCATGACGCTAACCTGCAGCATTTCCTTCTTGAGATGTGTTAGGACATGCCTGGTAACTTTACACCTTCAACTGTAATTACAGGATTATTCAGAATGAAATCAAACTCACTAAGGAAGGAAGCGTTTGTTTTTCTGGGTAGCAGGTAGCCGTTTTCCTTCAGCCTCACATGGTGACTATTCTTACCACGCACAAAGACAAGTCACGAGTCAGTGATACCCTGAACTGCTGTTGCTCTAAACAAACACCCACTGAACACAATAGATAATGCTTATCTGGAAATGCTGGCAGGAGACACAGTATGTGCATTATGTAAAGTTAAATTCGTCCAAACACAGTGAAAAAATCAATAATCTAATACTTATCTCTTGTCGTTCCTTACATGCCGTTCTTGTCTATTTCTGGTTCTAAACATGGAAAGTGATTATGAGTTTTTGAAATGCCATAGGTGCCACGAAATGTTAAGAAAAGTAAACTGCAAAAAAAAAACAAAAAAAAAAAAACAGGAAAAATGAGAAAAACCCAAAGACTCCTGTACATTTTTCTGAGTAGTTTCCCATCGTTGCAAGTGGAAAATATACCACGCTTGTTTTTTCTTGTATGGTGCAGATGTAAATAGATAAAACATAACCCATAGCTCCAAGACGGACATGTTTTTTTGAACGATGGGAACTAAAACTACTGTTTTTGTGGAAAGCACCAACATTCAAAATGCTGAACCTTTCACCAACAATGACAGCTCAGTTACTAAATACTTAAAGGTTAGCGCGGCGCACTGAGCTGCACAGAAATCTGATGAAGAGGGAGAGTGAAGAGAGCCAACATCTGGAACGACGCCATGCAGTCATATGATCACCTGCGGTGTGATGGTGCGGGTAGCTGGACAGGAAAATTTCTCAACCTGAGAGGCTTCCACATAATTCAAAATGAAAAACCCCCTGACACACTGGTGCTTTTGTATTATACGGTATTTTATAGTACAGTACAGTACTACTCAAGACACACTTACAGTGATTGCACTTGTCCAAGAGAACCATAGCATTGTAAACATGGGCCTTTTGTCATAGTAGGTAACGCTATGTATAAGATTACATAGCCAGCATTACCAACGTGTTGCTGTAGTACTCATAGTTATCATAGTAATATATGCAGTGCGCTATAAGACGAGTATGTGATAAATAATAATGATTGTTTTTTCATTATGATGTCATGCGTGCAGCTATTCTCTGCCTGCATGGACTTACAACACATCATACATTCCTATAAGCAAGAGCCATATGCATATTAGTGAAACAGATTCTACATTCAGATCTTCTGACCTTCATTGTCTTCACTGGAGAAGACTGATCTCACCATCTTTCTTTCTTTTTCAGGCTAATTTATATCCAGCTTAAACAACCATCCCTGTTTTTGATCATCTCAGTTATGCCGAGCCATGCTGTGGGAACGGTCTCTCATATCGTAGCTTGTACAGAAATTACAAATCAAACGGCTCAGACTGTCAGTTCTGACCTGATCAGTCACAATTTGCAACATTAGAAGTCTGAACTTGTGTCACGTGGCGACACGCAACTATATTTGCTCAAATATTTGCCAAGTAGCATGATAATCATGTGACAGCACACTACTGTGACGATAAAAAGAACTAACATAGTAACACAGTTTTTTTTATTGAGCACGTCCGTATGTCAGATCATGATGCACGTAACAAACATTTCTTTTTTTGAACTTTGTGTGTACTTTTAAAGAAATTAAATTGCTTTTTTTTTGCCGTGTTATCTATCTTTGCTGTAGGTCATCAGTCAGTCAGTCTCTGATGTCTATCTGTGCAGGCTGAGCAGGTTGTCCAGAGGTGACTGACTGAAGAGCTCTGCATACCTGTGTGTGACTGCAGTGTGTGCGTGTGTGTGGCATAAAGGCAAGACAGTTAGTACCACCCATAGCAACTGTTGCCATGAGGAGCAGAAGCTGTGCACGTTGTGAGAGTCCGACCTCTCACGGCTGATTGGTCGACTCAGAAATCAGGAGCCAATCCTAAACGGAGGCAGTCTCTCACCTGCCTCTTACTACTTTAAAGTTACTTTCAGGAAACAAAAGCCAAAGAATCACACAAGAGGTGTGTCACTGAGTTTGTAAATGTGAAGTCTTCAAGTTATACTCTTACACTTACACAGGTGTGTGCACGTGTATGAGTGTTTATTTTCCATCATGAGTCTGAAAGGCAGGAGATTCTCTCTGGACAGCTCTGTGTGAGTATTAATATTTTGCTGTTAAGGTCTTTTTTTTCTTTCTCTGTCCCTTTAACATCCTTCATGATATTTTCTTGAAATTAGACAACAATATTCATCTTTTACAGCTGACCAACGCTATAAATAAGCCGCTCTAAGCACCAGGTGTGCACAGTACTCTTGTTCTGTTGGCAGTGTTTGTAGCCGCTGGTTTACAAAAGTGAAACCATTCTCCGGGGAGCCCTGCTGTTGCCCAGAGACTGCAGACTAACTGCAGGTCTAATAGGCTGACAGTTACCCCAAACACAGGGAGAAAGTACCAGCTGTGCTCAAGCAGGTTTCTCAAGGAGTCAAGAGCGAGCGTGGTTTACTTTTGCTTTCACAAAAAGTAGCTATTCAAACTGAGGAAAATATTAGACTGGGCTCACAAACAAAGAGTGGCATGTTCTCTTTCTGACGTTGTTAATGCTACACATTAAATATACTTTTGCTGATCCTTTCCGTGAGAGGCCCTTTGTGCCTGTGAATGAATCACATTCATCTCAATGGGAAATCTGACTTCACCTGATGAAAACAATGAAAGTGAAGATAATGAAATGTCTACCATCAGCATGCAGCACGAGTTTTTTTTTTTTTCCACCCACGACCAAACACGCTCGCTGATGTTTCCACTGGGGGTTTGATTCGTGTTTTTGTGTGACTTCTCAACTTCGCGTTGTTCTATATCCGTCCCGCCTGTGTGTGTCATATAAAAAGCTGGATCATCCGTCTGACATTTATCTCCTACCCTCCTGGGACAGCTCTCTGGATGGAAATGGACGCCTTGTCGGAAGAAGAGGCAGCAGCAGGTTTACTAGTAAGAAATCAAGACAGACTCATAGTCTGGAGGACGCTCAACTGATCCAGGAGCTGAATCACAACCACCTGCACATGACACTCAGGTAAACGGGGTGGAGACGGCTTAAAAATGTAAACTTGTACCTAGACAAAGACAAGATAAGATTAGTTTTGATGGTTCACTGGTCTTGTTTGTGTCCTCAGGAAGAACACCATAGCAGAGGAGAACCTCGACCGATTAGATGGGCTCATCAGTAATAACGTAAGCCCTCTTCATATCATCAAGCTTCCTGTTCCCAGCCGCGTGCATATTTTATCACATTTTCTTTGCAGAGGGAGAATTAAAGCAACTGTAATCAATATTTTGACAACAACAATGTACCAAATGGCAATGCAAAAACAGCGTGAAGCTACAGAGAATTATCACCTGGGTGTGCAGCTCATTGTTCAGCTGTCTGGCCCACCACTTTGCTGTTTTTGATTTACTAGCTGGTGGATCATTTGGCAAAAGGCTAAAGAGCCAGTTAATTCTCATAGGAGTTGGTAGAGATCAAATACAGAGCAGAAAGAGAATGAATATTGGACTTTTGTTCATCAGGTGTTCACCAATATGACTCCAAATGAACGATGATGTTGCTCTGTAACTGCTGGATGTGTAAATAAGGAGCTGTTTGCTAAAAAAGATCCCCGTATCACCTTAAGAGGCGACGATATGTCAATATTGTGCTCACAACTTGTTCTAGGTGCCCCCAAGTGGCCAAAGAAAAATCAGATATTGGCAGGTTTAAACAACAATCATAACACTTGCTTCTTTTCGCTTCTTTCGTATTCCGAACACAAGCCGCAGTCGCACCGCTCAACACACAGTTGAGTACTTTTAATATTTTGCAATTTTTTTCCCTTCAGAGTTTCGTGAAACACAACAAGACCTTCCAAAAACTGTTTCAAGAGATTCCAGATGGAGAGAACCTGACACACTGTGAGTTCAGCTCAGCTCTACGGGCCGTTACTTATTCACTGATATTGATTATTAAAACAAATCACATTGTGTCCCCTTTTTTTACTTCCTGTTTGATTAAGTTCTGCCTACAGTAAATACAGCGTTTGCCAAGTGGTCTGCAGTGAATGAGGAACTGAAACACTTTAATAAATGTTTTAGCAGGCACGTCTCTGTGGTCAAGGTGACACTGTTTGTGGGTCTTCTTTTACGAGAGACACACACACTCAATTTCAAATGATGTGTGCGTGTGTCCCTGTTGTAGCGTTCACCTGTGCCTTGCAGAAGGAGGTGCTGTATCACGGAAAACTGTACGTTTCTGACAACCACGTATGTTTCCACTCATCCGTGTTGCTCAAAGAAACCAAGGTAACGCACTCGCACACATTAAAGTGAAGCGTGTGCACCTGCATGTGCAATGTGAGTGTAAATTCCTCTTAAAGGCACCAAATCAACATATTTTATTCACATGCTGCAGGTGGTGATTCCTGTGGCCAACGTCAGGGAGGTGAAGAAAAATAACTCGGCTTTATCCATGCTGTCTGTTCAAACGGCTGATGGAGACAAGGTCAGACGTTCTAAAAACATATATTTTTACTGTTTTATTTTATTTGTCTTTAATATCTCAGTTCCACTGTTTCTGTGTGGAGTGCTTCGGTTCTGTTGTACAGATTGTGATGTCCTCTGAGGCAGACTTATCAAACTTGAATGCCTACATAATCAGGCTCCAAAGGAGCTCAGTGATGTGATTAAAGCTCTCGGGGTTTCTGGCTCAGTAACATCTATGGAGGATTGAAATTGTTAAACCTCCTGTAAACAGACGCACTTCTCTGTTGTTGAACCGTATGCCTGGATGATCAGGTGCCTTTTAGTTTAACTTGTTTAATATTTTACATTGTATTACTATTTCTGCTGTTCTGTATGTGTTTTGTATTTGTACAATGGCTCATTTAGGGATGGCTAATCCTCTAAATGCTGTACTACGTGGCATTGGCACTTGTCCCAATTAAATTAAACGTCACATTTACGAGAGGCCAGCAGTAGTTTCTCTAATTTGTAATAATAATAAATGTCATTAATAAACTGACAAGTCAAGAGATCAGATTAACTTCCTTAACAGTGAGGGTACACGTAGTTTGCTTTGTTCCAAGATGAACCCTTTCTTCTGCCTCTTTTCTTTCTCTCTTCTAGTACTCATTTGTGTCTTTGAGGAACCGTGAGGTGTGTTATCAACTCCTGCAAACTGTCTGTTCACAAGCACAGGTAGGTGCTCCGCCGACCCACAGCAGTCATTCCTCGAACAAAAGAGCACTTTCAGCTTGAACTCATGTTTCTGTGTTTGTCTGAAACAGGGCAGGAGTACCAACAGCAGCCCACATCTCTCCTCTGCAGAGAACGAAGGTGATCAAGACATGGTAGGTTTGCTCATTTCAAAGGACCAACCGGGAACTTCCAATATAAGCACATAGTGCACCATGGCGGACTTTTCAGGCTTGGATTGTCCTTGTTCTTGTCCTTGTCTACAGGCCTCCAGTTATTCCAGTTTGGAGGACAGCGCAGATCGTGAATTGAGAAGACAGAACAGCATTCATTCTGATAATGACTCTCCTCAGATGTCCAGTGAAGGTGAGAAAACAAAGGGAGGGAAGTGTGTAATGAGGTGATCATCACTGCTTATTATTGTTTTCTTTGGCTCTTGCGCCAGCAGATCTCAGATATCTTATCTCTTCAGCGATAATGAGTTTTGTTTTTTCCCCGAGCTTTTTTAGTTTCTTTTCGCTCCATATTTTAGTGCTAAACTGAAAAATCTTAATATCACTGAATGCAGCTGTGTACGTGTGTGACTTTCCAGGTCCCACAAGACGCAGCTCCACCCATCAAAACAGCTTAACAGATGAGGACGGCGGAGGTAATCGATCATAAGCACGCACGCACATACACACATGCTGTAATATGTGCTCAGGTTACCCATCAAGCATAGAGAGAAGCGTCATTAGCTGGTTTTCCTCTCATCCAGGTGTAACATGGATTTGGAGGATCATTGAGAGCGTCTCACCCTTCTTCCTCCTCAGAGAAATCAGGAATCTCAGCATTCTCTTCTACTTCTACATGATGCTGTGAGTATCATTATTCCTTACAGCTCCATCTCCAGGAGCTTTAACTACACTTACTCACTGCACTTTTCTTCAGGCACAATTTTGAAGTATTTAAGTGTCATCCTTTCATACCTCTTCTACAGTCTTGATGTATTTGTCAGCATAAGCTACTAGCTTCTTTTGCATTAAGACATAAAGGTCCGGCATGTAAGATTTACAGGCCCCAGTTGCAGAATATGTCATAATTATGAGACTTGTATACGTACAGAGGCTGCAGGTCCTCTTCCACAGAGGCTGCCATGTTTCTACAGTAGCCCAGAACTTCGATGATGATCGCTGTAGTTTTTCCTACACACTTGGTGAAGCAGGGTGAAGCGAGCTGCTTGCAATCTACGATCACTTCGCTAGACATCACTAAATCCTACACACTGCCAGTAATATACACAAAATTACAGTTTACAAAACAGCTACAACATTAAAAAAAATATTTACACTTTAATGCATCAGTATTAATAATGCAATAATGTATTTCATTTAACATCCCGACTTGATTTTAGTATGACACGTTGCATAATGAGCAGCGTTGCTTTTGATCCTTCATATTTAGCTGATAATCCTGCTGTCACGTTACTTCGGTAAAACTTGGAGGACTTTTACTTTCTGTGATTAAGTATTTATCGTGTGTCTCTCCTGAATCATACACCTGGAAGCACATTTTGGTATGTTGACTTTCTAGATTGACTGGAACCTCTCAAGGAAAGAAAATAATCTAATCCCCGAGATGCAGCACAATGTTCTCTGAGGCTCAACACGGATACAATTTATTGTTATCTCTGTTATCTCTCTGTCGGGACTGTACAGTATGTACCTATGTTTGACCAGCCTCTAAGCTTTTGATTCCTTCTGAAGAATGTACTTTCACTTTGTAAAGTTGGTGAGTGAAATGTGCATTGTCATGAGTGACTATAAAATCTTACAGTCACCCATGGGCACGATCCACCAACTCTGTGTGTTTGTGTGTTTGTAGGATGGTGCTGCTCCTGGTGGCGTCTGGGTACATCGGGCTGAGGATCATCGCACTGGAAGAGCAGCTGGAATCTTTGGGAGCCCTGACTGACTTGTATTTACACAACAGAGAGTGAGTAGACAGACAGACAGACAGACAGACGGAAGGGAAAAAAAAGGTCACGAGAAAGACGAGAGGAGGAAGTGTGTTGAGGGATGGTGGTGGAAGAAAGTTAAGTTGGCTCAAACCGGTTTGGGCTTAAAACAATTAGGCCTCCTTGAAAATCAGATGAGAAATGAACAGAGTAGTTCTGCAGGTTCAGGACAGCAACGTGGACCAAAGATATGTGATTACATTCCACGCCTAGGTCACACCTATGTCACGCCTATGTCACGCCTATGCAGTAAAAAGTTCAAATGATGAGGTGATGCATGTGACCACTTAAGCCTCTTAAAGATTAGCTTTCAAAGATATTCTTGTGAATTTAATATGTAACTGACTGAAAAAATATCCTCCTTACTGTGTACAGTGATGAAAAGTAGCTTTTTAACTTTTATCTTACAACATTTAAAGAAAATTTTACTTTTTACCACCAGCAGTTTTAAAATAGTGGCAGTTATTTCACATAGAAATCATGTAATTAACGTATAAAATATGATTTTTAAAAGAAAGGAAATGCCGCGCAGCACGTAAAGTAAACGCTTTTACATATTAATGCATTTAAAATGAATTCTGCAGAAGGAAAACCGTGATACTTATATTCAGCTGACAATACTTTTGTACCTTTACTTAAGTACATTATGCTGCTACTATTACATAATCAAAGCATTAGCACTGGCTCCACCGCTGTCCTCCCTTCATGCTGCTGCTTTTTCTTCTGCAGGTACAAAGAAACATAGCCTGTGGCAGCGGACTGTGAGAAATCCTTCTAGGAACCCATGCAATGCACCAACCGCCGTACACTGATCCATGTCTAGACAGACTCCCAAAAGCATCTTAGCTTAGTGAGACGCGGCCCATTTGACATACAGCACATCTTTTAGGGTTTTGTCCAAAGAAATTTAGAATATTGTGCACAAACGAGTTGTCTGACAGTAGAAGTTAAACTCCTGTGTCACAGCCATGTTTGCAGTCGATGCAGGTCAGCAAAAATATGATTTTGGGATGTCTGAACTAGGCCACATGTGGTGAACTACATGGATGACTAACTGTGTTGGCAGCAAAGCACCATGGCAATATTTCTGTTGGGAGCGCGCTCGTTTTCTGCTGACGGATCAAAAAGTGACGTGAGGATCTCCTGCACTGAGCCATATGGAGGCAGCCTGCTGAAGCCATGTTTATTTCTTGGCCGGTGAACAGCTGAGCTCAGCTAGCAGAGGTTGCTGGCCATCTTTGATCAAGACAACCTGGGACAGCGAGAACAACACCGGACCCGGATGTTAACCAGAAGGAATCACTTTGTTATTTGATTTGCAATGATATGTGTGTTATGAAATGAGGATTAGCCTGTTATTAGTTAACTGCTAGACAGTAGACTGCTGAGATTTTATTTTAAGAGTGAGATTGTTAATGGCAGTAATCAGCCAGCAGAGGGCAGTCACGCCCATTAAACACGAGGCAGGACCTCACTTGCACTTTTCAGGCCCTGCAACGCCTCCAAATCACAAATGTTAAAATATTTTGCTACTGCCAGTTTGTCACGTCAATCATCAAAAATCTGTGGTGACAGTAAGTGATTGTATGTCTGCTGTAATATTGTGAATATGAATTTAAAAAATATTCATCAAACTACATTAAACTATTGACGTTTTTTCTAAACTCTTCCATGTCTACATTTATCCAGGATTATTGTAACTCTCTGAACCTTGTATATTATATGTATATATTATGAGAAGAGACATTCATTATCATATTATTATGATAGTAAGTCATCTCATCCAAACTGTAGTCAAATGTATCATTATGTACATAGGTAATATTGCAGTTCCTTCACGACACAAGTTCTTGTTATGCACTGTATAAAAATACAATGATTGTTTTCAAATCAATGCGGTAAATTTCATACTTTTGTACATAAGTGATCTTTTTTTATTATTTTGTTGTCCATAAAAAGGTCAAGATTCAGTCCCATGAATTAATTTCATTACATCATATTCTCAGTTCAAAAAAAGCAACATAAAATTACAAATCATAATACAAAGAATAGAATAGGTAAGTACAGTAACCATATAAACAGCCCACTAATATCGTCTACCCCCCACCCGCCCACCACTGCCCCGCTCAAACTCTAGCACAAAACTCATAACAATACATCAGTTAGTATCAGCGATAAAAAATTCAAATAAATGTCCCGTTTTTTTTTTCTTCTTCTTAAAAGCGCTTCAATGTTCCGATGCCATGAGTTCAGCTTTACCCTCACATAGAATACATAATAGAGAGAACGTCCCACCCCGTCACTTGCTCTGCAAAACACAATAGACATGCATACAGTTTTCACTGTTCAACCCTCCCTCCCTCCCTCCCCACCCACCCACCCCCATCAATAAACATTCAGGGCCAGAGGATACAATATACATCAACCATAGTGGTGCATCAATAAAACGGCAATTTTCCACCCCCCGTTTCTTGAACCCCATAAATGAAAGGTGGATCCAGTGGTTTCCCTGATAACACGACATGTCCAGGAGAAACTGAGGCCTACTTCTACTTCCAGAGAGGCGATAATTCTCCCTTAATTCTTCTGACCGCTCAGACCCCCTGGTTCATGATGGTAACAGATTTCCATTATTTAAGTATCAGAGACACAAAGTACAGGATGAGAATGGACAGATTCCCTGTTCGAAGTGATGACAGAGAGAGAGAGAGAAAGTGTGGTGTTCAGTAACCTTTCCACTGCTTAACAAGACCCACTTGTACTCCCAAAATGGAGTAATCAGATCAGTGCTAGTTCAGTACATGTTCCTTTAAAAAAAATAAAATAAAACGCAGCTACTATCACTGAAACTGATGGGTCTCCTTTGGAGTAGACGCCTTGGGTAGATCTGAATTGAGGTGCGACCATAAAACCGTTTCTTGTACTTTTTCAGGTCTACGCTCAAGGCTGATTACTACTTATTCAAACGTGATGTTAGTATCCTTAATGCTGGCCTGTAGAAGACAGTCAATAATAATGAACACACACAAACTTACATTTTATACCCTTATTACACTTTGGATGCTTTGTACAATAGTGCTGAACTTAAGACCTGCTTTTGTCATGCTTGATCTGATATATATAAATGTGTAAATATACTGTATACTACAGTACTCGTGTGTTATGTGTGTATGCGTGTGTGTGTGTGTGTGCTGTGTTTGAATGTGTGTGCGTGTGTGTGTGGTGATGATGATGTGCAAAGGTGTGTGTGGTGGAACCTGCACCACACCAACAGTGAGAGGCTCAAATATGGCTTGTGTCAGACATGAAGTGTGCTGCCACCCATAAGAGAGCTCCTGTACATTTTAGGGCCACAGAGGTTAAACAGAGCTAGTAGGCATGATGTCCCCGTCCTGGCACCCGATCTGAATCACATTGTTAGTCACAACGTCGACACGCATGGTTCTGAGACGAACAATCAATGGCCCTACACTACGTCAAACACATTGGGATTAATTACATCGAGACGAAAATAAAATGTGCTGAGGGCGAACAGGAGGCTGACTAACCCTGGTAATGAGTGCTACTGGAACAACACTTGCGAAAACAAACTGTGCTGTAAGACAACAGATAATCGAGATTACACAAATTCTGATGAAGCAAAAAATTATTCTGTAGTAAAAAAAAAAAAAAAGACATGATTCTTACTAGTTTGATGAACAGAGCAGCTATGTTGTCTCCTTACGCCTTTAGAACCTCCAAATCCAGCCAGAACCTCAAGTTTGTTCAAGACAAAGACAAATTATTCACAGACCTCCCTCGACAGACGCAACTCAGACATAAACGTACAGGCGGACATTTTGAAAACACGCTTATTTGCTTTCTTGCTCAGGGTTCAGTGAGAAGAATGACACCGCTCTCATGTTTTGTAAATTCTAAATATGAACCCACAGCCAGCAGCTGGTTAGCTTAACTTAGCACAAAGGCTGGAAAAAGGGGGAAACAGCTAAGCTGGCTCTGTATAAAAAGGTAACAAAATTCACCTGCCAGCACCTCGTAAGTTCACAAATCAACGTGCTGCATCTTGTTCGTGTAATCCATATAAAAACTAAATGTAAAAACTGGGTGCAGTCACTTCTACACGAGAGCTTGTCGAGTGCTCAGCAAGAAAGCGAAGAACCGCATTTCCCAGAATGTCAAACGATTCCTTTAAATCTGATTGCGGCGCGCCCAACCTCCAAACGTCACACATCAGTGAATACTAAAGGGCTACGACCCTCTGTTCTGAGCCAACCCATCTAATGTGACACGAAAGTTATTAAAGTAAACCTGAACTTCTATAGCTGTTCTATTAATGCCAAAGAAATGTCTACATAAATGGAGATATTGTCAGTGTGGCTTTCAAAGATCTGTCTCCATTTCAGCCATGCAATCATTCTTCATGACAAATATGTAGGACTGGATGGGAAAAACCAATACAGGGAAATTAAGATAATTCCCCCTAAGTCGCTGCTGCAATTCTGCGGACATTAAAAGACTCGGGCTACAGCACAGCCAGGAAATGAAGTGGAAGCTGGCCGTTCTGCGATCTTATCAGAGTCAAAACAAAAAAAAAAAAAAAAAAATGAGGGAAAGCCATTCAAGCTATGACAGTATTCCAGACAAATCTTTGTGTGTCCACCATAACTGACACCAAAAGAGAAGGAGATGGACCCCCAAAACCACACAAATAAAGTAGGTTAGTGTTAGCTGGACAACAACTTGGGAAATGCCCTGGCAGTCAGATGGATGTCCATTAACAGGTAAACAGGGAGTGAAGGAGGAAGGGGCGAGGGGCGGCACGTGCTTGACCAGTGTTTGTCCACTGTAGAGAGATCTGGTCAAGTTGTGGAGGTATTCTTCATACATACATATGCAAAAAAAAAAAAAAAAAAAAAAAAAAAAAAAAAACATCAATATTGATAAGTCTCCATTAGCCTCCTCCACTTGCAGCTGTCCAAGTCATCAGGACGTCCTTCATTTCTTTCAGCAATGCCTCTCTCACACGCACACACAAGCTTATGCACATATTATTCAGGTGTCACAGGTCCATGGAGATATGAATATACACTTACATCCATGACTCATACATTCACTAACATGGCATTACTTTTTAAAAAAAACTACATCTGTGTGCCTTTTGGGACAAACCACATTGTTGTTACTTCTTAATTCATGTCAATTCAAAACAATTCCCACGTTAAAAAAAAAAAAAAAAAAAAAAAAAAAAAAAAATCATATCTGTGAAGCTGCTGAATCTCAGTTCTTATTTCTAGTGTTTCACCGCACTCCACCACACAGATGGAGGCGGCTAATGATGTATTAAAAACTGTTCTCACCTTTAAAAGAGGGGATTATTTTAACATATGCCGTGTTGAAAAGTAACCTTAAGGTGTGCTGCTTCAAAGACACACAGATGTGACAAAGAAAATCACACATCCCAAGTCAATTTCTCACCCATAACATGCCGACATCCTCACACACATGCACAAACACACACACGCACATCAGTCTCATTCATACAAACGCGGAGAGGCTTGTTGTTCTGTTTCTCAGGCATGCTGTGCAGCCAGGTCCTGGTTGATGAAGCGCCGTAGCCTCTCCAGGTACTGACTGTAAAGCTCAATGTCGTTGTGACCGGCTCCCTCCACCCAGAGGGGCTCTACGGCCTTGGGGCAGCGCTCGAACAGGGCGAGGCCGTGAGAGAAGTCGATCACCTCGTCCTCTGTACCGTGGATGATGAGTACTGGAGACGGGATCTTTGACACTTTCTCTATGCTGGAAGGAAAAAAAATGATGGAGGGTGTTAATGCACCAGAAAATGCTAACATTCATTAACTATATTTAAGTCCCCCTGCTAAGAGCCATCCTTCAACTTTGTAAATTACCGGTTATTCCCATTAATTCCCGTGGAAGGTTTCCAACTTTGAAAATTCACAGAAATTTGCAACCCTAATCATATATGCAACCAGTGAATAAGAGTCTAATGACGGCCGTTTGGTGGAAACATCAGTCAAAACTCTGCTAAGAAAAAGCACCTTTAATATTATCTAGTAGGTGTGCTCTCTTCAGCACCAAATAGGAAGCAGAAAACCAGACCTAAAAAAATCTGAAATACAGTCACACACACACACACACACACACACACACACACACACACAATAGAAGCCGATTTAACAGTGTTTTGAGTCAGTGTTTAATTGCCCACGGCTGTCTCCCACTAAAATAGCACAACTAACAAAAGGCGGCTGGTGGTGAGCTCCTGAATTGTTGAGGCGACAAAATACGAAATGCGTGTATTCATTACTGACAGTGGCCGAGTTTCTAACAGGAAGCAGTAAATGGCTGTCCCTTGTGTGTGTTCTTAAACTTCTTGTAGAAATATGTTCGCCGTTGCGGTGCAAACAGTCACAGGTCACAGTCGAAGACAGATGATGACCATTAATGTAACGTTGATATTGCAACACATGTAAAGCGGAGTGATGCATGTCGTGATAAATAACAAGACTGAAAGATGCGTTTTTCACTACTGTAATAGCCAAAAACAAATGTAACAAATGTAATACCTGGCAAATTAAAGGTACTTCATCACATTTGCAGGGGGAAAAAAAAAAACTCTGGACCACAGGAATTGTGGCTGTTGCCAAGGAAACAATCAATGAGGATCCAGATAAAAAATAAACTCTTGTAAACCAATTAAATGATACGCAACATTGCCCACAGTGGTCTAATATAACTAGAGATATTAAGGGGGTAAATAGATCGATATAAATGGTATGAAAATATCTCTGTCCTGGTCGACACAGTTCTATCGTCTCACAGCGTTTCTCATACTGCCCAACCTTACTTGACACTTTTGTCTCGTCGTGACTCATAAGTCAGTGCATTCAGCCTCCAGAGGAACAACAGATGGATGTGTCACACTGCTTCCGTGTTGTGCTATAATGCGCAATACAACTTCAAATTTGGAAGCCGTGTATTTACAAATGTAACATTTTGGCTTCGGAACATATTGGCCAACAAGAGAGAAGCAGATTATACCACAGGAGTCTAATTAACATTTTCATACTTTTCCAGCAGTGATAATTTCTCACCGTTCGAGTTTCATGTAATTAACTAAATTCATTATCACAACAGCTGCTCTGCTCTTTTTACGGACACCTTTAAAGGTTACAATGTTGCAATGTAAAAGGTATTTTAGTATTTTAGTGAAATGTGACTTTTTATATATATATATATATATATATATATATATATATATATATATATATATATATATATATATATATATATATATATATATATATAAAAAATATTATCTGGGAAACACTGAAAGCACAGAAAATAAAACCTAGATATGACGTCTGGTGAGAAACTTACTTAGGGAAGGCATCAAAGCAGTACGTCTTCTTGGTGTCAGGGAAGGCCACTCTCATGCCAGAGGTGAGAGGAGAGTGGAGGACTACAGCAGCACACTCAAACCGTGATGCCAAGTCCACCGTGGGCACCGTGCCGATGCTTTGTCCGTACAGGATGATATTCTCAGGGCTGATGCCATACCTGAGCAAACGCACACAGATACCAGCAGGGATAAAGAGTCAAATTTATTCTGCTGAGATGCAAAGTGCAAAAGGACTGATGCGCACACGGTGTAGATTTCCACATGCAGATTATCACGGTAAAAACTACCCCCGCATTTCATGTTGACGTGAGTGAAGAGTGTAACGATGATTAGCAGGTTGTTTTTTTTTTACACCAATACAGGATATAACCATACCTGTTTAAGTACTACCTTCAGCACAGAATCAGAGATTGTCTGAGTGAATTCAGAGTTTTTATATAACATAACATAAATGTTTGTTGTCTTAATGTTTCAGTGGCCTCAAAGTTTATTTGTGTTGCCACCTGGGGATGAAAGTTTCTGCTAACATTAGGCTCATTAACCACACTGGCAGCAGATAAAGAAGAGGAATATTTTCCTGAATTTTAGATGCTGCTACTTGTGACACACAACCTCCAGCCTGTTTGATACAGAGCCATTGATTTGACTGCCTATTCACAGAGGGACTACTGTGATCAACAGGGACACGGTTTGTGTATAACTGAGCCAACCAAATATTATTTCCACAAAAGAAAGTTACTGGCCAGAGATGTAAGTGACTCTTGCTGATTTCTGAAGACACTAACTGGCATTTGCTGCTTGTTGGCTGTTCATTTCGTACTCTGTGGGAATGGGATCGGACAGTTTCTGTCTGCTTACCGGGAGCGTAGGGCGTGCCAGGCAGCATCAATGTCAGCGTAAAGGTTCTTCTCAGAAGGCTTGCCAGTGCTAACACCGTAGCCTGAGTAATCGTAGGAAAAGATGTTGCAATTGATGCGAGTGCCTAAGCCGATGTAGAAGCTGCTCATCTGGCCCAGGTCTACTGCGTTGCCATGGGAAAACAACACTGTGAACCTGAGACAAAAGACAAAGAAGAGAGAAGTTAAGAAGCAGGCAGAGGTTAAGCATGGGATATACTACTGAGAAAAACTGATTTGCATTTGGCTACAATGAAAGATGGGAAAGCTGCCCTATCTAAGGGATACAGGATAGATTTCAAGGTGTTCAGGAGGAGGTCACGTTTGTCTCACCTGGCATTGGGGGCACAGCGAATGTACATGCATCCCACCCTGTTCCCCCGGCTAGATCTGGTCAGGAATACATCCGTCACATCCAGCTCTCTCTGTGAATACTGGAACTCCGCTCTCTCTGTCAGATGAAGCTTCCACCTGCCTTCACTTCCACTGCTGCTGCTACCGCCACCGCCGCCAGCACCAACACCAACACCACCTCCTCCTCCTCCTCCTCCACCACCTCCTCCTCCTGCACCCCCACCTCCACCTCCTCCTCCACCCCCACCACCACCACCTCCGCCTCCACCTCCGCCTCCTCTGTCACTTCCACTACCAGCGCTGAGCCGGGAACGCAGTCCCGGGGCTCCAAGAGAAGGCACAGCAGCCCCGGAGCTGGACCCAGGAGCAGTACCTGCTCCAGAACCTGGATCTGGGTCAGGGAGAAGGGCGTAGGTGGGCTCTGGGGGCAGGAAAGCCAGTTTGGCTGCAATGCGGCTGGGGCAAGGGGGGCAGCAGAACAGGCAGCATAGCTCTCGTATGGACAGACCGTTCATCTTCTGGTGGGGAAACAAACATGACGGACGGAGTAATTAGGTGGCAGAAAAACATAATAATAGGAAAAACATGCAAGAGTCAAAGTGGACCGGGTCAGTGCCTCCACTGTTACATTTTACTGAAATATCAAACTTATTAAGCCTGAGGGAAAATGAGCAGTGGCACTACATCACACTGCAAGGGCCACGTGTTTAATCAATAGGGCAAAAATCTAACTAAACTATATTGACTACGAGATGTGAGGCATCTGAGGGGTTAGCAGGTGATTCAATGCTCCACCACATCCTATGTTTGCTTCCAGTTATTAATCAGAGGAGAGCGGGATGGGAAATGAAGACTACCCATCAGCCAAATGGTGGTCGAATTTGAAAGTGGCCGGTAGATTTCAAACACAGAGTAATGCATCACTGCTGAGTGGATGAATTTGAACACGTATCTGTCAGTGGCTCGTCGATGTTCACATTTCACAAGGTTAATTTCCCGCCGTGGAGTAGTAAAGATAAACAATACTAACCACCTCCCTCCACTAACCTTTTTTCTTGCACAGACATCCTGTCATGAACGTACCTGGATTCAGAAATCCCCAGGTCTTGAAATGAGGTGGCACACGACGGTGCCAAGGTTTACCGGTCTAGTCACTTAGCCAGCTGGATCTAGATTAAAAAAAAAAAGAAAAAAAAAAAGGAGGAAACAATAACACGTTAAAATGGCAAAACAACTTAAAGTTACAAAGGCATGGCCACTTTGCTGTCCTGGCCTTTTAATGTAGTTCTTATCTTTTAAAGTGCTGATATAAAGTGGTATGATAAGCACTAAGAAGCTTTATGAAATATAGCAGCTGCAGACACTGGCCAAAGGGCAAACAGTAACCTGGCATCACAGCTATGAGGAAGAGATAGCTATGATACAAAGACAAAAGACAAGCCGGACTCAGTACACGGGTTCAGTTGTTGTTGTCATCATTTCACAGCCTCTGTAACTAACCAGCGTGTATTAGAGCTGAAGTCATATGTATTTATCCATGTACCGAGGCTGCTCAAATGTCACCGCGGGGTTTAAGTGATTCAGATGCCCTGATGGGATCATAGACATTGGTGACTAATTACAACACCCCCTCAACACAGACACACAGAGAGCGACAGGGAGCGACTCATATGCTAATGGTAGCCACACGCTTAACAGCGATATTAACCTCTAACGTTAGCCGGTGATGTGTGCACATAGCGGGAGCCGTACATTGACACAGCATACATGCAGCTGGGGAGCGTAGATAAGCGACACATCCCCGCTGTTATTAGACAACACCAACCGAAGAGGTTAACAGCAGCTAGCAGGCAAAATATCACCACTTAGCGTTAGCAAGGCGACCAGCTAGCGACAGCGGCGGCGGCTAGCGAGCTAGCCTTAAAGCTAGCTACTTACCGATTCACAGTATGTTGGCAGGCAGGCTGGTGTGCAGCTGTATGTACGCAGAAGCAGCACACGACTCCGAAAATCCCGCTTGTGTCTTGACATGGATGATTTTACTCGAGTGTTGTTGACAGTTGTCGGTGGCTAGCTAGCTCAAATTCATGGCAACCAGATTTTTTTTTTTCTACTACTGTCCGACTAAACCCGGAAGTGACGTCAGGGCCTATTCCATTTCAAAACTTTATCACAAAGTGTCCTGATATAATTCATCAAAATCACATTTATTATTCATTATAGTCATTTTAATTATTTTAAGGCCACCGCAGCATTTCACAGCTCTGTTATAGCCACTAACATAATGCTTGTGGTATGTAAAACATTAGTTTTATTATAGGCATTTTATTATTTATTATTCATCATACATACAACATAACGCACTTCTTCAAATATCCTATCAACAAACTAAGAATATATAACATTTTTTTGAAAAAAAAAGATATATATAGACATACATATGTTATTATTTTATTTTTATTTCACTTGCTATTATTATTGATATTATTATTATTAATTGTTGTTTTTTTTCTGTTTCCAGTATAATAATATATAATAATATCTTTTATACTTCTCTTATCTTTTGTAATTCTTTCTAAATGTTTAAAACCATATCCAGGATTAGTGGTGGAACAATTATTCACATCCTTTACTCAAGTAACAAATACAATGTGAAATGACTCAATCTTTTATACTTTATACTGTTGTATTTAATTAATGTATTTAATTAAGTATTAATTAAGTTATTAAAAGTCATAAATGTCATCATTGTGCTGTATGTATGGAGTATTACATTATTAAAGATTACATTATTTGATTATCACTAGTGATGTATAACCAACCAAACAGCATTTAATGTTATAGCCGGTCCTGAGGGAGTTTTAATTACTTCATGTACTACTGGGCAGTCTCTACACTACCACTCAATACTAATGCATGATATTTAACAAGCTGTTAGTTATCTAAATGCAAAATCTTATCTTTATGACTGTAACTGTGGAATAAATGTAGCAGATAGGACAATATTTCACCCTAAAACTTAGTCATGGAAGTATTAATTAGCATAAATCATCAAAATAAATGTTATTTCTAGTGTAAGCACCTCCAAATCACACGTAAGATCCGTACTTGTACTAATAAATGACATAATGTCACAATAAATGACAGATGTTCTCTATATCTGTATCTGCATGTGAAGAGTTCATTTAAAAGACATTCTTAAAATGACTAAACCAACACAAGTTTGACTGATATTCCCTGCAGGGCACAAAAACATGATTTAGGAAAACAAATCAAAACGGAGATATTTGCTTTTGCAAATGATCCCTTCATATTCTGCACGTCATTTCCAAGATGGATCTACTCTATTTCAAGCCCAGTGCACAGAATAGAATCTAGAAAAGTGCTAATGAAGGTTAAAAAACAAACAAACAAAATTTTATTTAATTTTATTTTTATTAGGACGTTTGACTTTCTATTCTGGCCATCAAACTCGTTTTTCAATAATGGTCTAACACAGACACAGGATGTGTGTGTGTGTCCGTGTGTGTGTGTGTGTGTGTGTGTGTGTGTGTGTGTGTGTGTGTGTGAGAGAGAGAGAGAGAGAGAGAGAGAGAGAGAGAGAGAGAGAGAGAGAGAGAGCTCCTCCATTCATCATTGATCCACTGCAGGACTGTGTTTCAGGGGGTGTGAATTATGGGCCCCTGCTGTCACTGTGACTGCTCTGCGTTGGACATTTCACCTCGCCACTGTAAATTTAAAAAGGGGATTACATTTTGCTGACTACTGATTTCATAGCTTGACCAAGTGCAGACAACTGGCCGCCCCCCCTCAGACAGAAGACTTAATACAGTCCGCAATTGCAGGATTTGGGATTTTTGCAAGGGTTTGAACAAGGCTACCGAGGGAAGAAAACGTATTCTGGACCACAGAAAACCTGAAGAGGTTATCTTTTACGCATTTAGATTACGGACTTTTTCTCTCCAAGGGGGTGAGAAGAGAGAGGGAGAGAGACAGAGAGGGAGAGAGAGAGAGAGGGAGAGAGAAAACGTTTTGTAGTTGACTGGGCGTTTTGGACGCGCTCGGTAAACGGTGATGCTACGGCGACGCGCAGGAACCGTAGAGGGAAGAGACAGGTGAGGTGCGGCTGAGGAGCTGCTCTTATTATTCAGAGAGGCTTTGGATACCGAGAGCCGTGGTATCCATCACCCTTTTCTCCACAGAGAGGAAGAAGAGCGACCGGAGAGGGCGAGTTGGCGACTGGCACCTGCCTCCTCCGCCTCCCTACCTGGCCATCTGGTGCGGTGAGTGTGCCAAATGGTGGGGATTGAGAGCTGGATATGTGTGAGGGGGAGACGGGCGGGGGGTGAATGGGGATGAACAGGTATATATACAGCATGTGCGCAATTTTATTACTGCCACCAAACGCGATGCTGCATTATTGCTCCTCCGGGTGAGCCTGTAGATGTCTGTTTGGCATCGCCTGGACCTTTGTGGACACGCAGTTCTCTTTGTGTCTAGCTGCTGCAAGTTTGCTTTTTTTATTATTTATTTTTTTTGTTATTTGCACATCATGTACATATCTCTCGCTGCATATCATTGTTCTTTCACGTGTTGCATTGGATCTTAACAGTGCTCATTCTTCCGCGTATAGGTTTGAAGTGATGTCTCAGCAGAAAGAGCTCACAATACTTGCACATTTATAACGCTGCATTGCAAGGACAGAGCACAAAGCATGATTGAAATTCTTATTTAGATCACGACCCGGTTCATAGGTCCTGATTTAAATGAGGCTCATTGCTTTCAGATGTTGTATGTGGTTGTGGGAATGCATGTTGTTTTAATCAATGTTTGCGTAAGGTTTACTGTTAAAGGTCACATGTGATGATTTGGGAGCTCATAAAGTCTACTGATTATGTCATTACTCATTCACAGGAGAGAAACAGGAGTGGCGTGGCAGATGTACTGTCCACGCTGTATTTCTGGTGTTTAAATTTAATGATGATTATTAGTGCACAGATGTCCCATCTGATCTCTTAGCGTTTTATTTATGTAAATGCAGACCCAAAGATGAGAGAATATTCCTGTGAGAGCTCTAAAGTATACACCCTTTGTCCAGAATGTGTCTCGCACACTTCCAGTAACTTGTCGCCTAAATTTCCCATAACCACGCCGCACACTCTCGACCTCCATGGTTCAAGTGAAATGCTCACTCAGAGCCATCGCAGCTCTTACTGGAGTGATTTAGTAGTTATATGTAATTTATTGTTTACAACTTCATCCCTCGCACTAAAGGCTATCGAGTTCCACAGAAGGACTGTAACAGCTCCCAGCTGCTGCTGTTTACGTTTGTCTTTCTGTGTGAGTTGAAAGGCAAAAAAAGAAAGAGATGGTTGGACACAATGAAAAACAAAAGAAGGGAGGGAGGAGGAGAGGGAGGGAGAGACAGAAACACAGACAGACACATTGGGGATACAAAGGATAAAGTGTGGCAGATAACAATCTGGCATATAGGCTACGGAGGGCGGATGGGCAGAGGATGTATAAACAGAAAAAGAAATGATGGAGCGGAGAGCTTGCAGAGTGAACAGGCGTTGAGGGAGAGGGGCTGCAGACAGCAGTCTGAGCGGGTGTGAATGGTCTCCCTGTTATCCCTGCTGCCCACACAGACAGCCACACAGCAGCCGTGTGAGCAGGTGCTAACCCCACCACACAGCAACCGCAGGGAACAACAGGTGCAGCCACTGTTTCCTTCAGCCTCCTTTTGGAAGGCAGTCTAACGCCCGCCCATCCCAAACATACAGCAAAATCCCAAAAAGCCTCCTCACACCAAAACACCCACAGCCTATCCTGAAGGGAGCCGAATGGATACTTCAATCTACATTTAAGAAAATAGCACACAAAGGCCAGGCTTGAGTAATTCAATTAGGAAATTAATTATGCTGCAAACAAAGTTGGAACCACTTGAAGGAAAAAGGCAGAGCATGCTGCAGGTAAAAGCAATCTAAGAGAGCTTCAGGGTGAGACAACTGCCCACAGGGACATTTAATGAGCTCTATTGATCACATAGGACCCTATTCAATCACACATGCTAAGCCGCAAACAGGGCATCTCAAGCACGAAGAAAAAAATTAGATTGGATTGCAGCATAATACAGCCTAGCCACAAAGAGTAAATCAACGGCAGATTAGTGTGTTGGGGTTGCTAAGGAGCACGTTTTGTAGAAATGTGTAGAATGACTGTCTGAGGTTGTGTGTGTGTGTGTGTGTGTGTGTGTGTGTGTGTGTGTGTGTGTGTGTGTGTGTGTGTGCGTCTTCGTGTGTGTTAAATAGAGTGAGAAGAAACAGACAGAAGATGTTGGAAGGAGAGAGATGTTACCTAACAGCTTCTCTGTTCCTATCGCCAAGAGAATACGTCAAGCATTCGGCGACAAATTGCTTCTCTTTACCTTTGGTACACAGAGAGGAACATTGAGTGACTCAAACACTCCTGGTTTTTAACATTGTGGGGCTCTAAGCTGCCACTAAACCTTCTGGTTTCTGTATCTGTATTATCTCAGACAATGGGATTGATTTGCTTTCTTCACCCAGGACAGTTTTTAAAGCTACCAAAGGAATTTTCTGAGATAGCTTGATGTTTTTCTTTGACTTTTTGTCACTCTCTGTAACCAGTAAGCACTGTAGATTTCCTTGTTCTCACTGGAGATACCTCCCACTTGCTTGCTTTGCTTATATATGAAGGAATGTTAATGTACGCTCTCGTAGTGTTTAGATGAACTTTGAGTAACTTTCAGAACTTGCTGTGTCAACTCCCATCTGCCCTAAAGTAAAGAAAGAAAGTCGACGGGATTAATGTCTAATCTGATCGTGGAGTACAGCAAAGTTATGATTAGTGTCGAGAAATTCATGTTTATTTTCCTCAAAAGCAGCCAGTTACTGTATGTGTTGAAGTTGCAGTTTCACACAGAGCGGAGTGTTTTTCTGGTGGCAGGGTTTGGTGGGATTCTTTTGAACAAAAATCAACACTTGAAAACGGCGTCGAAGTCCGCAGACCTCAGGGCAATAAGATCAGAAGGAATCTGGCTGGGCAGGCATCTGTTCTGTGACCTATTCCAGCAGGGTCCTCAGACTATCGACCTCAGGGAGTCATTGTGCAGGATTATGAGGGCCACAGGGTCAGGAGTCACGCAGGCATACTTTCTTTACATGTCAGAGGCTAGCTCTTATCCCGAGACAGGTACTCTCTTATGCAAAACATTCTCTGTGTTCATGTGAGAGGCTTTCGGGAGCCTAACTAGGCTTTTCGGACAAGTCCTTCCAGATGTTTTAAAAGGAAAGGGGCAAGATAATCGGTACCACACAAGCCGAGGAGTTTTACCTATGGCTAACTCTGCTGTAAATTGTCCATAGTGTCATAAACAGTACTCCACAAGATAAATGATGTTCAATTGGCTAAGGTGGCTGCACCAGGTGGATTTGGTTGCTGTATCAGCCACATATACAATGTAATAATACCTTGCAGTTGTTTTCAACGTAAGAATCCTTCATATGCTTTACAGTGGCCATGCATCTTCCGTTTTATGACTCTCTGTCTTCGCTGATTCCTCCCCTGAGGTGCAGCCTGTGCTTTTATGAATCCCCGTGCACACTGTGTGGTCTCTGTGCGTGCTATAATGTGTTAACGTGTGCGCTCGTTTTGCAGTGTATTGTTCTGTCCATAGTATCACCTTAACAACACCTCTGAAGCTCCCGTATCAAAGGGTCAGGCACTTAATAGCATGTTTAACAGCATGTTGATGGCAGATACATGCATATTTTATGTGCGCATTTGTTACAGTGTGTGTGAGAGTCATTAAAAGTGTGAGTTAGTTTGTCTTTTGAATGAATTAATCTCTTTCCATGCAGCTGGTCCTCCCATTTAACTGCCTCGAAATTTGAGTGATATCGCAGCTGTTTCAACTCGGCAAGATAAAGGTAGCCTAATCTCTTGCCTTCTGTGATCTCATTTACATCGCAAAATTGCAAAGTGAGAAAATGACCGGCCACTTTGGGCTTCCACTGAGCGTGCACACACAAACAAAATAAGCAAATAACAAAGTAACCTTTTCTCAAATGCCACAGCTGTTTACTCCTTTGCATGGAGGTATATATATTTCTTTCTGCAAGGTCTATCTTCTCATATTTTGCTGCTTTTGTTGTCCAACAAATTCAGCGAAGACCTAAGCCAACGGCAGGCTTTAGTTATGGCAGCTTAGCCACAGGGATTTGGAGGACTTTTTTATTGGGAGATAAAGGCGCATCCGAGTCCTTTGTCTCCCAGCTACTTGAGATGGTTTTGCAGCCTGATGAAGCTTTGTTGTGGCTAATCTTTCTCCTGCCTCTATCCTGTCCTCTCTCACACCCATTCCTCCTTTGCAACAAACACAACTTTTCTCTTTTAATTATGTCTTTTCATCTGGGGCCCAGTCACAACTGAGGGGAGAGGAGCAGAAACACAATTATACCTGCAAGGAGGAGAGAGAGAGAGAGAGAGCTCTCAGGGGAGGTGTTGTCTCTGCTGATGGGTGTGTACGCTGTAGGTGTGTGCGTGCGTGTATCGGGTGCACGTGTGCACACGTCAATCCACATGCAGGTTCTTTGGCATTTTGATGTCTGTTGTGTTTAGACCACCTATTGTGAGCTGTGATCCTCTTAGCAGGCTTCTGCCAAAAGAGCTATATTTACCCTTACTGGTGATCACAGCACACAAAGAACAACACGACAAGAATATGAGCTACCTTTCAGCCTGTGAAACCTTCTACGCCAGGATAAGAGAAGCCACTAAAAGGGTATGAGATATATGGTAATGGCTGCCACGTTGAGACATTAGCACAGCCTATTTAGCATAGTCATTGTCGAAGTAGAAAAGTGAAAGGCAGGGAGATGTTGGACTGGGGTCAGTAAAACATAGAAAGCATACCAACCAACAAGGTAACAGAAAAAAGAGATTTTGGGTAATTTTTTGGTAAATGTGATGTGTTATTCATATGAAGAAAAAAAAATCACAAATTCTCAAGCTTACAACTGTATATTAGACAGTCACAAAGGTTGGCTTAAGACACACTTAAGGAGAGGAGACGATGCTCCCTAGAGACAGATGTCATGGACTACCTTGTACAGTACAAAGTGCACCATTAACACTGTGTGACAAAACAGAATAATAGCAGCATTAAAAACAGGTCAAATTCATAGATGAAAAAACCAATGTCACTGTCGTGTAATTATCTCCATAGCCGTCGTACCCGCCGGAGTGTGTGCGTGCGTTCGATTCTGTGCTCATAGTGTGTGTCTGAGTGCGTGCACTGCATACTCATGTGCTCGCCTCTAGCCCAGAGCTGTGCAGTGAATGTATATGTGCTTACTGCAGTCAAACTCTGGTTAGTAACGTTTGCCCTTGCTGCAGCTTTGAACAGCACCATAAATGTGTGCGCGAGTCGTTCTCGTGCACATTCCTGCCTCGGTGCAGCATGGGAAGTACACACATGACCTGTTTAGTCACCCAAATTTTGTCATTTGTAACTGTCCGAGTGCTTTGCACCTGCATTTCTCAGCCTGTGTGTTTATCCCACTGTATGTACATGTCCATTATACGTAAGCTGATAACTCACTACGGCCATAGACTACTGTGTGTCTGTCACTAGCAGCAATTTGGCTTTAGGCAGAAGGCCTGATTGGGAAAGAAGTCTGAAGGGAGATGGAGCTCACTTTGGCTATACTCCAGCTCTGTCCATCCTATTTTAATTACCTATGGCACTCACCCAGGGGAATATCTTCGTTCCTCTCTGCCTCTGTATCTTTTCTCCTCTCTTTCTTCATCTCTCTTTTCTACCATCTTCTCTTTTCATCTCCTTCTTTTGTTCATTCACTCTCATTCTCTCTCTCCCTTCTGCCTTTTCCTCGTCCTTTTTATGTGCACACAGAACCTAAAACAGGTAGCTGCGACAGCGGCCTATGCAGAGGTAACCTTTGCATTAGCATATAAATGACCCTGTAGATTGAATAGTTTTTGGGGGTGGGGGGGTATTTAACAGCAAAAGACAGGTTCCCTAAACTAGACCTGCTATGAAGAGACAGGCAGCCACTTGAGGGAATATCGCCTCCACCTCGATAAGATAAAGACTTGACACAGTGATTCCACTGCTGAAGAGAGCATGTTTGTGTGTGTGTGTGTGTGTGGGTGTGTGTGTTTGTGCGCGCGCATGCATTGGTGAGTATGTGTCCGTCTCTGTGTTTGTATATGAGCGCATGTGAACAGGTCTGTCTGAATAAATATCCGGGTGTTTGTTTCTCTTCACTCTTTGCTGTGACACCATGTTGTTCTAGTAAAGCTGCCACCTGTTATGGGAAATTACTAATACCACATATAATTATTCCCACAGCAACCATTTTGAAACTCTAAATTTTGAAGACTGGCATACAAGTACTTCATAAAATCACAAAAAAAACAACATGAATGTGAAGTTAAAGAAATACTTTGACATTGGCAAATATGCTCATTTGTTTGCTCGTGAAGAGTCAAGTTAGCTTAGCTTAGCACAAGACTGGAAACAGCTAGCTTGGCTCTTCCATAAGCATTAACGAATCCACCTGTCAGTATCTCTGAAGCTCACGTTTTAATTAACGTGTGATATTTGTTCAATCTGTACCGAAGTGTAAAAATTCACAGTTTTAAGGGGGTTGTGTGCTAGACTGTTTCATGTCTAAGTCTCCAGGAAGTCACTGCTTTCACCCAACAAACAGTCTGGCACTTAACTCTGAGTTGTCACTTTTACACTTCACTATTTTTTCTGAGTTGCTGGTAGGATGTTTTTTATCTTCAGACAGAGCTTGGGTAGCTGTTTCTTCTACGAAGCTAAGCTAACTAGCTGCTGGCTGTCGGAAGTTCAGGCTAACAACACTATTAGTACTTAATACTGGTAGCCTGGTGGGACAATTACATGGATCATAAAATCTGGGCTCTTTTTCTGCGTTCTTTAGATCCATGTGGTGGTCATACACTTTTCAATCAAGTGACAATCTGACCAGCTAAATGCTGAAACCAATGTGAAAGGGCTAACATTTCAACTTCACAGCTGTTAAATACAAAAACTCTTCACTCAAGTGAGCGAGAATATCCAACTGCTATCTTCAGTTACAAATTTAGTGATTACATTTTCAGTTTTTGTGTCTTTGTGGTGAAAAAAAAAAGAAATCAAACTATAAAAACAGACATAACATAAATTCAAGCTTAAAAACATCTCTGCAGGTGATGTTACAGATTCTCCATCCATGTTTCTTCTGTTTTCAGTGTGTAATCTGTGAAAATCTTATCTTATTTCCAGCTATTTTGTGTGAAATGTATCTTGCTATAAAAGCCCATAGCTGTGTTGTGCTCTGTTTTCTCTTCATGGTGCAGTTTCGCAGCATGAGTGTGAAGTAAATTGAAACAGTTGTTGTATCACACCGATCAGATCCTTTAACTTGGGAACTCTTAACAACTTTGTCTTGAAGCTCGAGGCGAGGCACCTGAGAGTAACATCCGTAATAATAACACACCTCCCGCTGTTGTTGATGGACAAGCTATGAGTGATTTGAGTGAACTTTACGATGTTATCTGGATCCTTCACTGTACCGTAGTAAGAAAAACCTTCTGAGATTCCTCATGGATACATTTTGTTCATGCCCTTTCCATTTTCAGTGGAAATGTCTTTTAATGAAGCTATAGTGCTTGTAGGGTGGAGTACTGAAGTGTGAAGGTGACCCACTTCTCCCAGTTTAGCCCGTGTCTGTGTTTCCACCCTCAAGCCATCTTACTTTATTCCGGGCTTTAACCTGCATACTGTCCTCAAGGAGGAAGTGTGTTACAAATTAAACGAGTGTGCAAAGGGCTCTGTTTCACCCGGGTCTTCGTGTTGATATATCATATCTTACACTCACAAAAGTTTAGACTTTTGAATCCAACTTTAACCGTCTTGATCCATCTTTTTTTTTGATTGCATCCACCTGTCATATCTGGCAGAGGACGTCTCAGAGCTTTCATTCATAAAAAGCATTTATCTTCCAACATACTTCTTTCTGTCCCAAATCAAGTCTGTGCCGCCACAGCTTACCCTCCATCCAGTAAAGCTGTTCTTTTCAATGAGTCTGAATGGCTTTCAAAAACACAGAGCCGTGATAGCTCATTCAGGCTCAGAGATTCAGCTGAAATAGTACATCTTTAAGGGGAAACCCGTGAAAAAGGCTTAGCAGTAAGCATCTTTTCCAAGCGAATGTGTAATGAATGCATGTTTGTGTTTTCAATATTTTCCATTGTTGACCCACTTGATTTCAAATGAGCTATGTGCTGTCTTGCCAGTGTGTGTGGGTAACGCGTAGACAAAAATGCTTGCAGCTCCCCCATCCCCCTCCTTGCTGAGAGAGAGGGGACCCCCACCTCCCTATATCTGTGTCCATGTATGTGATCGTGCACGTTCATATGAATGTATGAGGATTTGGGGCTCATTCTTATAGGTGTATGCATCAGTGTGTGTGTATGTGTGTGTGTGTGTGTGTATGTGTGTGTTTATGCTCACACGTATGCGCTCATGTATGTGTTAGAGGGCGAACCCGCCCTCCTCGCTTTTGCATCTACTGCAATAGAACATCTCTGCCTAGCTTTGCTATTGGTTGCTACGGTAACAAAGGCAAAGAGTGGAGTGGCTGCAGCAGCTGAAGAGAGAGAGCGAGAGAGGGAGAAAACAGAAAGAGAGAGAGAGAGAAAGATTTTTCTAATCACAACAACGGATCAGAAACGCAACGCACCAGAAAACACAGTTCAGATACAGTGACGAGTGAAATGTCAACGCCACAGAAAGATGTGTTTAGATTTTACTGTCACACACAACACACATATATATCAAAGGATTAATTAATGACTGTACAGTAGTTGGGTGCAGAAAAGGTCAAGGCTCCAGCATCCTGACAACAGTGCCCACAGCATCAGTGATGTTGGATTTGGTTAGCTGTGTATCGGCGCCTGCAGACGGACTGCTGGAGCCCTTTTGTGTTGTTTATTATTTTGTATTTTTCAGTGTTTCCTTGCGCCCTCGTCCCCAGTGTTGATAAGGATGCTCTTTATTCTTTCTCTGTTTAGCAGGATGAGAGTGTATTGATCTTGCACAGCAGCTTTAATATTTGAGATGTCTTGTGCATATATGAGCATGCCCAATATACACTAAAGGCCACTGAGGCATTTTAGGGTGGGATCATGGGTAAATATTAGATAGATAGTAGTTAAATAGATACCTTTCATATAGCTTGTTGACATACTCTTGGTTTGTATAGACATTCCCAGCGTGCTGCTTACCCCCTGATGTTTCTGTCCGCTCAGCTGAGGCAGGTGAACTCACGAACTGGATCTCAGTCCCAGCTGATGAGGACAAAACATATGGACAGACTGATAAGAGGTGAAAGCAGGTGATTATGCTTCTTCAGATGACCTGCTGATTGGTTAATGATGTGAGTGTTAGCAGGTGATTTGCTAATGGGTTGCCTGATGAGGGTAGATTACACTGTGTGGCTGTCGCCATCATTACATGCATCCCATGATAGCCGTGTCAGTGTCAAACCATTTAATCCTATCACACCAACACGATCTGACACAAATAGCATAACACACTTTCTTCTTTCTGCGCTTGTCTCTCTTCCCTTGATTTCCTGATACTCACTCTGTCACTGACGGTCTGTTTTTTTTTATATATATATAGCTTGATGAGCTGGAAGTCTGTAGCAGGCGGCGTCTCTCTTGCTCTTTTATTTTTGTCCGCTACTCAAACCGTCTCTGTCTTTCATCTTTCATCTCGTCTGTCTCTCGGCTCAGCAGAAAAAAACCCCAGAAGCCTTGATAACCAAACGTCAAAGCGTTGCCCCCAAACCTCTTTTTATAGCCCAGAGCATTAAAAACACTGCTCTTTGTCATGGCTCTAGCTACCAGATAGCAGAGCTATGCTACGTTGGCCTTGGCCCAGATCAGATGGTATATCTTATGGATCAATAACCTTAATCAATACACACTCTAATGAGGAGGCACCATCAGTGATTGGCCGCAGCGTTTTGGTATGTAGCGTGTGTAGGCTGTGAGTGTGGAACGAAAGAGGGATGCCCGTCGCTTTTTTTTTTTTTTTTGCTTATTTTGTCTGTTCAATCACAGGCTTTTACATGTACAAACCAGACATGCCCAGGTATTTTTATTTTAAAAATAAGATGGGTTTTATGAAACAAAATGGTTGTTGTTCAACATTTTATAAAAATTCTGATTCAGTACAGAGCACGTGTATATTTGATGATTGGGGGAGAGTGTCATTGTTTCAGACACACAAAAAGGTTTATGGAACATGCCGAGCCAAAATTAGATCATGGTAATTCACATGCAAAAGGTTAATATGAATAGATTTTGACTCTCCTGTCATAATTTTTGTCTTACGTTGTACTACAGTTTCCATCATGCTTGTGGGAAATAAACAGGAAGTCTAATGTTTTTGCTGTGGACTACAACTCCCACAGCATTTCCACAGTCTATATTTGTTCACATTATGGCGCCATTAAAAGTTTGCAGAATTAGCTATTAGCAGTTCTTGTCTGCAATGTACTCATGGAAGTGCTATCACTTGGTTGCTGTGATAATGAAGAGAACTTAATGTGATGACTTTCAGGAAGGTCGTCCTTTATTTTACAATTTACATTTATTTATTACGTGGATGACATGATCAGAAATAATGATATTCCTGAATGAATATTCCATTGAAATTATCGTGTCTGTGGGTTCCGATTTGACTGAGTTATGACTGAGAAGATGCAGTGTGATTTTTTTTTAAAACCTGGTCCATAATCACTGCAAAAAAACATTTAATTTAATTCCATCCATCCATCCTTGTAGACCACACAAGAAAACACAATTTCATTTTAGGTTTAAGCATTAAATTTGGATTCCTCTCATGAAATGGCCGTAATGAAATGAGGCTGACCCTAAACCTGACTCAATCAGTTCTAGTTCAGGGAATCCCAATGGAGAGTCAGACGAAACAAACCTTCCACCCCCCTTCAGGGCTCCTCCAATGTATCTGATGAGGAGAAGGCTTAGAGATGTCAAACTCGCAATCTCTGGACTGGAATTTCATTTGAAGTGGCCTCTGGTGTATAGCCCACATCGCCTCACTGATGTCTTCAAAAAGCTCCAGAGCACACACCGTCTAAAGTGTTGGCAACACAGGTGGATGTGCTAGGTATATGAGGATATGCGTTTTACATCTGTGTGCATCTATGTGCTTCAAATAGCAGTTGTCATCACCTTAGCAACTAATGCATCCAGCTCTCTACCTGGTGTTATATCTTTGAAAACGGTCGTAGGGTTTTTTATCCCGGAACAGCCAAGCTGAGAGATATAAAGACGGAGAAATGAAGGGAGGAGGTGGGTGATGAAGGGAGAGAGACGGCGGATGAAAGGGAATAAGCGGGGGTTGGGGGAAACATGGTATTCAGGTCGATTTGATGAAAACAGCATTCATATTGCTCACATCTTTTTCTTTCATTTCCAACCTTTCTTTTCATTTGTGTTTCATCAAACTGCACATTTTCCAGGATTTTTAGAAGCACTCTCAGCAAACCAAGACAAAGCCTGTACTCCACCCTTTTTTTATTCTCCTCATTTGTCACGTCTTTTCTGCCTCTCTCTTTACAATATATCGCCTCTTCTTTTTCAAAGTATTCTCACATCAAAGACAGTTCGCTCTGCCAAGCAAGCTGTGTAGCTGAGCCACAGGCATTTTCGGTAAATGCACAGGAAAGCTTCTACATTTGAACATGTGTTTGATGGTGTGGCTGCCACAATTTACGACTGGTAGTAACTTATGTGTGGCGGTGTTATTCTGCTGTCTTGGTTTTATAGGTGACAGAGATGCTGATGTACAGTATGACGGCTTGTTTTTGACTGTTCGAACCCTTTACATGGGTTTTTTTCTGACATGGCGTAGGTTGGCCGCTGCATCACTTTGTTCCTGACTGAAATGTCTCAACAACTATTGGATGGATTGCCATTCAATTTTATGAGGACATTCATGGTTCCCATGGGGATGAACCCTGCAAACTTCGGGCAGCCCATAACTTTTTATTTAGTGCTGCCATCAAGTCAAAATATCTATTTGTCCGGTACTTTGCTTCATGATTAAATACCTGCAAAACCTTTTCATCTGCTTCTGCTGTACTTCAATGCTGAATAGCAAATGTTAGCACACATACATAGTGAGTTAATGGTAAATATGATACAATACCCGCTAAACATCAGCATGTTTGCGTTGTCGTTATGAGCTAGTTAGGACCCCGGTGCTAGCATTAAGCTCAAAGCACCGCTGTGTCTTAATCACAGCTTCACAGAGCCATGAGCATGACTGTAGGCTTTACTCTTGTCTGTGTGTGTTTGTGTGTGCACATTTTTTGCAGTGTGACCCTTTGATGGCCTCTAAACTTTTTAAAGATCAAGCAATGTTTCCTCCCCTTTGGCTTGGTCATGATTTAGGGCATTCTTGACTTCTGACCTTTAGAAAGACATTGTCCAGCTTACCCGGGTCACTCCCTTCATCCCTGCTTTTTCTGCTCTCCCACTCTGATCTGTAAAGACCAGCTATCGCTTCTTTGTCGCTAATTGCCGGTAATACAGCCTCCATATGTCTGCATTGAAGCACATTTGGTGAAAAGGAACATTACCACCCAAAGTGGCTTTGTAATTCTGCGAATGTTTTGTCTCTCTGTGCGTTTTATGGCTGAGGGAATTTCTTTCAATTCAAACTGTTTGACAATAAAGTGACATTTCTGACAATAGATACCCATTACACCACCGTGCAGACAATAGAAGCACATTAGCTCCCTGCTGGAAACAGGCTGGTCGCAGCAGTCACCGTGCTGCACTTCTGACCCTGTCCTGGCACGTGCACGCACACCTACATACACACACACTCACCTGTTGAATAAGAAATTTGTCAAAATGTCAATTCACACACACACTCATTCAGTTGCCCTCTCGCACATGCACACACACACACACACAAAATATTGAGTGGACAACAATGAAAATATTCTCTCCCCCCTCTCTCTGTCTCTCTCTCTGTTAACAGTGTATGTGTGTTGCTGCCATGGCGACCATGGCTCCTCCCCTCACATTTCTCCTCCTGCTGCTTCAACTGGCTGATGGCTCATTCCCAGAGGAACCCAGTCCTCTCAGCTACGTCCCCGTAGAGGGTATGTTTCCTTCCTGCTGTGTGTGCTGTGTGCATGACTGTACGTGCATGGGCAGCATTGATGAATAGCTCCACGGTGAATGTGGAAATCAGGGGTCAAGGGTCAGAGCCTTGGCGTGGAGCTGCTTTGAAGCTACCTAGGCATACAGATAGATAAAGGGACTTCACTCCATCTCTCAGCGGCAGTATAATAGATTAATACATATGAGTGAGGAAGAAAGGAAGATATAAAGACAGAAGAAAGAGAGAGAGATGATTGGTTTGGATGTTTAGAGGTGCAGGAAGATGAAAAAGTGGGAGACAATTGGATTGGATGGGGTGATATAGATGACAGGAGAGAAGGCTGAGGGTTGGAAGAGAGAAGGGGAGGAGACAAGTGGAGATGGATCGCTACGTCCTCCCTCCCTTCCCTGCAGTCAAGGACAATGAGACGTTTTCCCAATCTGTCTCTTGATGATGAGGGCTCCCTGTGGAGACCGTTGTCCTCCTGTCTGAAACTTTCTCAGAGTCTGATACTCTGTACGCTCTCATTTATCTGAAATGTACAAAGTGGAGGGAGGGGTCGCTCTTTTACACAATGAAAGAAACAATAATGATTGCACACAGTTTTTCTCATTATGGAGCTGCGTGCATCACCAAACGCAAAAAAAAACAGAGGATAAAAGTGTTTCACTGTACCGCAGCTGCTACACCATTTATTTCTGCCCATTATCTTTGTTTTCTTAAACAAAAACATCAAAAATACGTGAAGACACTATTACAGTGAAGGTTACAGGATCTGTTTTACAGCCCGCGTGAGTTTTTTTGTATATGAAAATGTATTCTCCCTGTCATCGACTGTCCTTGAGCAAGGCACTTCATTTCTGGCTTGTTTTAGTGTGCGCTTCATCCTATTTGTCTGTCTGTGTGTGTGTGTGCTCCTGTCAGTTGTGCGAAGGTATCCAGTGTTCTTGGGCAGAGCTCATCGTTCAGCTCAGAGACAGGAGCTGCACATCCAGACGGTCCTCCAAGTCAACCGCACACTCTACATAGGAGCCAGGTAACCAACGGCAACCGCCTCCAACTGTGTGTTACTGACGCTCTCGCATTAATATCCCTTTGCTTTCATTTGATGCCACAGCCTCCATCTGCTGTCACTCTGCAGAGGACATTCAGTTTTTTTTCGTTAAATGTCAAACTGTTTGCTCACATTACTCTTATCCATATATATGGAAAATAAGAATTGCTTTACAGCAGCAGTAGGCAAATAACGCTCCCCTGGGCCAAATCTGGTGCTCCAGCAAAAATATTTGTCCCTCTAATGAAAGCTGAAGTGTTCACTTACATAGTTTATGTCCAACCCTGATTTCTCATAAATGTATTGCAGAGAACAACGTAGGAGCAAAGCACATATAAATCCCAGAAAGAGGCACGCAAACTTAGACCCCAGTGCCTTGTGCTGAAATAAAGTGAATAATATAAACCACCTTATTTAAATTAAACATTTCAGATTACAACCGCCATGTTAGTTCCATGAGTTTTTTCCTGTTGGATTGGTGTCATAAAAAAAAAAACACACAAGCAGGTGGCAGAAATGCTATGACAACAGCAACAACAACGACAGTACCTACATTCACCAATAAATGAAGCAGGCCACTGTTTTGTACAACACAGACCATACATTCACATAAACTCACACATATACTAATTTTGTGACAGATGAATATTAAGCTGCAACATAAGCTGCTGTTAGCCTGCACTTAGTAATGAGGAAATTACATCTGCTGTCAGTTAAATTCCTCAAACAAGATGTTTATGTTTATTAAATCAGTTGTATTCAGAAATGAATTAAGAAATGTGCAGTGACTGAAAAAAAGGCTAATTGCTGACTCCTTCCTTACACATTTTTCATATTATCCTGTATATTAGATATCGTATCCTATTAATGCATTAGTATTATATTGGCACTGATGTGTCGTGTTGTGTGTTTGGTAGAGATGACTTGTACAGAGTGGAGTTGGATAACATGGCAGGTGATGAGATGTTCTATAGCAAGGTGAGACTTCATTTTCCTGCACACACACAAAACCAAATACGCACTGAACAGCCGATAACGTACACACACAGCATATTTCAACCGTGGTTCATTCCTTTTGCAGAAACGGACATGGGAATCCAATAAGAACGACATTCGAGTGTGCCGGATGAAGGGCAAACATGAGGTACTGTGCTCGTACGCAACACTCTGACTTTGAGATCCACTCTCGCGAGCATCAACACTATCTACACTATCACACGCATGGACAGACACAACAGCTGTTAGAGAAACCTTATTTCCTTTGGGTGCACCTGCATACGGTATTTACACAAATTTGATCTTGTTGATACAAAATCAGCACATCGCTTAATCGCGCCAGCTCAGTGGAACGTTACCAGGACGAAAGATGTCCATGGAGCTTGAAAGCCACCACACACCTGCATTGTGCCATTTTTCTTTATATATTGCATTCCTAGCCTGTGGCGAAGACTAAAAAGTGGAACAATTATGTGTGTGTATGAAGTGATAGTTGACAATGTCCTGAGATGTGACAGGAATGTGATCAAATCTACGAGAAAGAAAGAGATTCGATGTGATGGTAGCTTGGTTGACAGGGTGCACCCTAAAATATAGGCTTTATTGTATAAATGTGGCAGTGCCTCCGGCAAAATCCAATCTGGGCGGAACTCGTGGAAAAAGAAAAAGAGGCAACAGGAAACATTATAGAGCAAACTGAGCAGAGAGAGTGACACAGCCTCAGGGAGGAAACAGTAATTGAAATCAGTTGAGGAAGGGAGTTATAGGTAGGGATGGGATGTGTGTAGAGGCAGAGGAGAACTGGGGAGGAACACATAAGGAGGACACGGCGGCCACCAGGTTGTAAGAAAGAGGCAGAGAGGCAGTTGTTTCAAAGAACACAGATGAAAGAAGTAAAGATGTGGGAGCACAAAAAGGGATTGAGGCTGTGATAAAAGACGAACAACGACAGGAGGAGAAAAACTGGCCCAAGGTGGAGAGATGGCGAGGGGATGATAGAAGGACAAAACACAAAAAGGTGAAAAATGTGAGATAAAACACGCTGAATCAGATGACGAGATCAAATCACAAAGACTGGGGTAAATATCACTATTAATGCAACTATGAATCTAGTATAAAGTTATTATAGTCTCTTAGCATCTATTAGTAAGTGTGCAGTATCATCTAGTTAAACATCTGGATGGAATGCGTCCATTATTAAAATTGTTAAAGGAATAGTTTTTGGGGAAATACACTCATGATTTCTTACTGAGAGTTAGATGAGCAAATTTATACCACACCCATATAACTGATGCCAGCAGCTGGTTAGCTTAGCTTAGCTTCATTTAGACTGAAAGGCTGAAAATGACCAGCCTGGCTCTAGATACAGGCACATGAATTAACACGTAATTTCTTGTTTGCTTCATCCACACAAAAACAGAAGTGTAAAAACACGTGTGGTTATGCTGGACTATTCCTTGGCAGGGAGCATTGACTTCATGGAGTCAAGGCTGGTTGCCTGGCAACAGTGGCATGGATTAAACAAATGACATATAATATGTTAAGTAGCGACCTTTAGAGCTGATGCTTGACATATTTTGCAACCTTTGGAACGAGCCTGGCTAGTGGTTTCCCCCCCATTTCCAGTCTTTGTGCTAAGCTAAGCTAACCAGCTAACATATTTAGCGTACAAACATACATATATATGTATACATATAGTTCAGTCTCAGGTAAGAGCACTGTTTTGTTGGCAGAAATGTGGCAAATAATAAACTGATAGCACTAAATTTAGCTCCTAGTCATCAGCCCACTCAGGTTTATTCAAGTTCATTTTCAAAGAAACTGAGGGGCTGATCAATGTTGTAAAGTTTCAGATTCAGTGGTAGCAGCTTTAAATTTCAGCTCAATCAACAGCC
The DNA here is from genome assembly GCA_023373845.1 of Nibea coibor. Lineage (NCBI taxonomy): Eukaryota > Metazoa > Chordata > Actinopteri > Sciaenidae > Nibea > Nibea coibor. The sequence continues at coordinate 14,269,427 of CM041725.1, read as the reverse complement.
TCCACTTTGAAGATAGCTATAAAGTCCCCGTCCTGTCCTTCCTCCCGATGGAGTGTGCTTGAGGGTGTTATTTCCTCTAAGGATTGTTTAGCTGCATTTTTCATACTTCACACTGGCAGTCTTCTCGTTGTGACCGGCAGTTTTGAGCATAGCTTTGATTCAAAACTGTCTTTTTCATGTTGCCCTGCCCATTTTCTACTCCTCTTAAATCTTTTACCTTTGTATTTTTTTCTTCTGCAGGGAGAGTGCCGTAATTTCATCAAGGTTTTGCTCAGCCAGCACGGTGGGCTGTTTGTATGTGGAACAAATGCCTTCAACCCGCTGTGTGCCAACTACACTGTTAGTATTCATCTATCTGTCAGTCTCGGTCATTCTCTGTGTGTCTGCCAGTTTATTCATCTGGATGTTTTTTTTTTTTTTCCTGTTGCAGAAAGACACTCTGGAAATGGTGGGAGAGCCCGTCAGCGGGATGGCACGGTGCCCATATGATCCTCGACATGCTAACGTGGCTTTATTTGCAGGTAGTATGTTGTGTTTGCACGAGAATGATGAAAGGTTAAGGGTATCTAGCACACATCAGACGCCGCACCAGACATTGAAACATCTGTGTCCTTGTGTTTACCTTTACAAATGATTTATACTGTAGTCAGACCTCTCGCTGCATTGCTTGTTTAGTTCTAATCTTCCTGACCTTGTGCTATCTCTCCATCTGTATCTTTGCCTTCTTCTTAATCTCCTCTTTTGTTCTTTCTGTGCGTCTCTCTCTCGCTCTCAGATGGAAGTCTCTTTACCGGCACCGTGACAGACTTCCTGGCCATCGACGCGGTGATCTATCGCAGCCTGGGCGACAGCCCCGCCCTCCGCACAGTCAAACACGACTCCAAATGGTTCAGAGGTACTTTTAGAAACAGACACATAAATGACCCTCGAGAGACACCTTCAATAGACAATCAGGAAGAAAATAGCCGAAAACATCACTATTATCTCCAGTAGTTCGCTAAAAGGAAATTAAATGGTAGTGGTTGTCTTCTCTTGAGTGGCTTACGAGGTGAATAAGATGATTTTCAGGTACAAAATAATAAGCTGCATTTGGGGAAATCAAACATGATTAGGTCTACATTAGATAGATTCATTATAAGTGGAACACACTCAGACAGAGTGATGCATTGAGGTTAGTTGGACTCCACAGATGCGGGGTTTTAACGAGCCTTCGATTGGACAATTCGGCTTGTTTTCCGTGGAGAAAAAACAAGTCAGGGCAGGTCAAAGCTGGAACCGTGCTGGATGAATAAATGATAAATTATGTGAACCCTTTTGTCCGTGATGATAAATTAAACAAGACATGAATATTTAATGAGCACGCCTGGTGGACAGCAGCGGTCCATGTTGATGTGGCTGTTATTACAGCGCCATGTCAGGGACTTTGGAGTGTTATCTTGGGCCCCGGGCACTGCACCACCACTGCTCAATATGTGAGAGTGTGTGTGTGTGTGTGCTTGTTTGTCTGAGAGTGTTTCTCTCTTATTATTTTTCAGAGCCTTACTTTGTGAGCTCCATGGAGTGGGGGCCTCATATTTATTTCTTCTTCAGAGAGATGGCCATGGAGTTTCATCATCTAGAGAAGGTGCTTTCTTTGTTTGGTTGTTTCTTACTCTCTCCCTCTCGTCTTCTTCTTCTTTTGATTATCCCTCCATAATCCTCAACCTTGCTTGTATTTCCAGGTGATGGTGTCCCGCGTGGCTCGCGTGTGCAAAGCAGACCTGGGTGGCTCTCAGCGTGTCCTTGAAAAACAGTGGACCACATTCCTGAAGGCACGGCTCAACTGCTCCGTCCCGGGAGATTCACACTTTTACTTTAACCTCTTACACGCCACGAGCAACATCATCCACATGCAGGGACGAGATGTCATCCTGGGTCTCTTCTCCACGCCGCCAAACAGGTTTTTAGTCGCACACAACATGCACACAAAGAAATGCTTTTTTTTTTCTCTCTCTCTCTCTCTCATCACCTGTCATCTTTTCTCTGTCTGTCCAGCATCCCTGGCTCTGCCGTGTGCGTTTTTGACATGCAGCAGCTCGCTCATGTCTTCGAGGGCCGGTTTAAAGAGCAGAAATCGCCCGAGTCTATTTGGACTCCAGTGCCGGACGAAGCGGTGCCTAAACCGAGGTATTGTGATGCAAAATGTATGTGAGGAGAACTTGGACAGAATGCTGCAGTGCTGCTGTCCAGAGCATCAGTCTCACATATAGTGTACTTACTACCCCGCTATAAGCTCCGACTGTCAATCACACGGCTACTTCACTGCTATTCAGCAAATATTCTAATACAGCTTCCAGCAGCCACAAAAAGAACTCTTTTCTTCTTGCTCTCTCTGGACTTCTATGACTCTCTTTCCTATCCATCTATTCTTCAGCCCTCACTTTTTCTCTTGCTTTCTCCGTCTGCAGACCAGGAGGATGTGCAGTGCAGGGATCCAGATTTAGCTCCTCCACCACACTGCCAGATGAGGTGCTGAACTTTGTGAAGACCCACCCGCTGATGGATGAGACTGTTCCACTGCTGGGGCACAGACCCTGGGTGGTCAAGACTATGGGACGGTACACACACTGACTAAGTTGTTTGATAACGCCCAGGCAGTACTTTTTATGGCATGAAAAAGGGTGGAAGATGTGCATGAGGGCATCGTAGTTAGCAGAACAGTATTTTCTTGATCCAAATGTGTGTCCCTATCACGCTAATGTACAATCCGTCTATCTAGGTATCAGCTGACAGCCATGGTGGTGGACACAGAAGCCGGCCCCCATAAGAACCGTAGTGTCTTGTTCCTGGGCTCAACTCGAGGAACAATCCTAAAGTTCCTAATGATTCCCAGTGGAGACTCTGTCTCCCACAGCAGTGTGTTTCTGGAGGAGGTGGAAGGATTCAACCCGGAGAAGTGAGTAAGAGTTAAAGACATATTTGTCCTTGATATCCAGTAAGTTATACATCTTGGCATGTTGCTCCGGGTATAATAAGCCTCATGCTGACTGCCTCCATCTTCAATTACACTTTCTTCATATCTTCAATATTTGATTTTAACATTGTGGAAGTGCAGCCCAGAGTGAAAGCCTACTCAGATATTTATTTGACCACATCCATTACAGATATGATCGCATATATAATTAAAGAGTTTGTTTGTGTTAGGGTTGCCACGTACGATCATTTTTGATTGATCAATGTGAAAATTATTCTCTTAATTGTTTAAATCAAACAAACAAACAAAAAAGAAGGGCCATCGCAAGTCCAAGGTGGAATATTCAAATTGTTTGTTTTATGCAATGCATCAACAAAAAAAGCATCATCTAAGGATTTCCACTTTGTGGAAAGAGCTCTACCGCAGAAACAGACCGTGGACTGAGTTCTCGCTAAAAGAAAAGGCCAACTATTACTCACAGAACATCATGAAGAGGAGCTAAACAAAGCAAAACGCTCAGAGTCAGAGATTCCAGCTACTTCAAGTGTCTGACAGGAGAGAGTGAGAGCATGTGACTAATACACAGATTGAGTCAGCTACACTTGAAAACACAGAACGAGCTACTTAAGCTCTGGCTGGAACAAGAGAATATTTGGCATTCAAGCTTGGAAAATGATCAAAATAGTTGTCTGTCGACTGGCATATTGATTGGTCAGCTAAACGTTCCAGCTCTTATTTGACCTAATGAAGAAAATAAGCATCTTGTTTGTATAAACTGTTCCTGCTTTGATGCCGTCCAACTTTTTGCAACACCAGAAAACCTTTGCAACTTTAAATCTTCGTCGTTACTGTAAAAACTGACCTTAAAATGGTAGCGGAGGGGGCACAAAAGAGACTTTCGTTTTCTTCGTTGCAGCTTCTGCACAGGTGTAAATAAAACTCGAGGGTTAGGGCAACAGATGAGGCCTCTGACCCTCTCACAGATTGATGTGAGGCCAGAAAGAGTGCGCTGACCTGCGCCTGCTGGCTCCTTAACCTCTGTCCTCCTGTCTTCACACTTACGTCTGTCTCATTGTGTCCAGGTGTGGTGAGGACTCTCCTCAGGCCCGTCAGCTCTTGTCCCTGTCGTTGGATCGAACCAGCCACACTCTCCTCCTGGCCTTTCCTTCCTGTCTGGTCCGAGTGCCCACGTCTCGCTGCCACCTGCACTCGCGCTGCATGAAGTGAGAGACAAACGCCTGTGTTTGACCTGTAGTGTTTTCTTTCCCCTCGGTGTTACCTTTGGCTGATAATTAAGCCAACTTAAATGTAGTTGTGGCCATTAGCCAAAGTACAGCTTATTGCCCAGCTTTTGATTTGTCTCTGCTTCCACACGCCGTGTTACTGCAGTCATCACAATAAAAACTGTAATTATGTTTTTTGTTTCAAGCAGCAGGGGATGCACGCCATGCCTCTTTGTTAAACCACAGCTAGTTTGCTTGGTTTAATATATATTTTAAGAGAATTCGTTATCCATAGGAAATATTGTTTAACTTGACGTAAGAAGCTCATAATTCATCACGAACACCGAGGAGGCGTTCTGTTTATTACTGCACATATGGGGAGGATCTTTTGAAGTAAAACTGATTCCCACAGCTGCCATATATCACATTTAGATACGGGAAGCTGAGAACATGTAGCAACTGGATACAGTGTGTGTGTGACCGCTGTGCTTGAAGATGAATACCAGATGAGGGTTTAGCATTTCACGAGTTCTCCGCGTATTACATTTCAAAACAGATTAGAAACAAATTGAGTCCACGGGGACATATAGCATTTCGTGTTATAGAATCATAACAGGCCGCTATATCTAACCACTGCAGGTACCTAGTTAGCAAACAAGACTGCAAGCATGACTGCTAAATTCGTAGTTGATGCAGTTTGATTTGTGAGTTTCTCGAAGTTTTCCTGCTAAAATGGTCAAAATGGCTGCTAGAATCAGGTCAGCATTTCTTATTTCCATTGGTTTGTGTGTGTGTCTGCAGGAGTTGTCTTGCCTCCAGGGACCCATACTGTGGCTGGACCAGAGGCAGCACCTGCTCCTTCTTGAGACCAGGCACACGGTGAGGACAACACACCCATACACACACACACACACACACAATCTGATACACACCAGCCTGTGAATAGTTTTCTTCCTCTGCAGACCTGCTTTCTGCAAACTCAGGCTGAGTTGCTGTACAGTATGTGGGGAGAGTCTTGTTTGGCAAACCTTCCCGTATGTTGAACTGGAAACTAAGCTAATGTTGAATTTGTATTTCATCACCTTAGCATAAATGAATGTTCTTGTACTGTGAGTTAAGGCAGATGTGGATTCAAGCAACTGTGTCTGAAAGCAAGACTGTAGACTTGTATTTAATCCACGATGCCCCCTCGAGGAGGCATATTGAGGTAGTTACACATGTAGGAAAACAAAAGAAACATAAATAAAGTGGATAGTGACACTTTTTTTGCTCTGTAGCTGAACTCAAATTCAAATATAGTACAACAAAGAAAGAAATGCTGAGTAAATAGAAGTGATAAAAACAAGCTCATTTTAGATATTCAAGGACGTGCGTTGCATTTTGTGGCATCTAGTAGTGTAGTTGATTGCAACCTTCTTGTCTCATCTCCTTCCTTGCATCAAGGGGAAACTATAGGGATCGTAACATGCACACTACAGGTGTAAAAGTCCCTATTGTGTTCAGTTTGACGGATTTGGGCTACTATAGAAACAACATGGTTCAAGCATCTATATATATCTATATGTCTCATTTTAAGGTAACAAAGATATGCAGATTACTTTTTTTTATTATACAATAATGGAAACATAATTCTGAGTCCTATATACCATTTTTGCTATATTCTGTAAATATAGTCCCCTGAGTATTACACACTTAGACATTATTATTTTAAAAGCTGGCCATATTGGATAAGTTATATTAGTATTGAATATTCGCCCTGTATCCTTGAGCAATGGAATGAATCCACAATTTATATGGGCTCCAAACATATTAACAATATGACTTGTTCTTTTTTTAATGTGTTTGAGGCTCTTACAGTCACATAATGCACTTCTGGTCTACGTGTGGCAATGAAGTGACACACGTTACCCTCTAAAGTAATGCTCTAATTTTTAATCGTGATGATTGTGTGTGTGATTGTGTTCATATGATGAAGCTGAGGCAGTGGAAATGTGTGGGTGTATATTGTTTGATTGATCATTTAAACACATTTGAATTGGCAATAATTTAAAAACAATGACTAGGCCCGTATTCATTAATATTCTCAAAATTGATATGAAGTATTAAAGTGAGCAATTGTTGTAATAGTATCTGTATCATAATCATTGACGTTGTACGTAGTATCTCAGTCCCTTCTACGAGCTCCCATCACCACCTGTAAGGCCGGTGACCCTCACCTTTGACCTCCTTGAGAGGGAAATCAATAATGGGATCAATAGTGTATACCATTACACCGGATGACACATCGATATGTGCCATATCATTTTGATTGATTGCTATCAACAAATGTCCCCATTCATGTACAAATATTCTGTGCAAACGTGAGCGTGTTCATATATTTTAAAAACATTGATTTTTACTTTTATGAATTATTCCGATCATATATGGCTTTCTGTTTTTTTTTCTGTTTTGTTGGGTTGTAAACATCCGTCTCACACCATGAGAGAACACATAGCCGCATGTAGTGAATTAAGGCCACGGTGATAATGTGTTTCCTGCTGTGTGGTGTTTGTGTACAAAGGTACATATACGAGCCTTTAATGTGCTGTGATCTCTGTGTGACTGCAGGCTGCCTTTCCAGCAAGACGTGGAATATGGAAACACCACCTCCCATCTAGGAGACTGTGATGGTAGGTGGTTGCAGCACTGTGACATGGATGCTTTTGGCTGTGTGCGGTGGACTGAGGGCAGGCTCCTCCTAGTGGCACAATCCGTCATTACACCCCGTCGACTTATCACTGAACATTTTGTCCTGAAAAAAAAAAAAAAAAAGAAAGAAAAACATGATACTGCAAAGTGAGAGACAATTTCTGTAATTTAGCACTTTTTAATTATCTGTAATGTGATTTCTTCCCCAGCTCAGAAAGATTAATTCACCCTCGGTATTAGCAGCTGAATGTTTTGTTGCTGTTGTCAGAGCTGAATCAGGTGGGAGGGGAACTGGGATTTCAGTTTCAGCCTCACTTCCTACAGGTCAAAACGCTCCCAGTGTGAGACAGTTTAATTAGGGAGGATGTGATGCGCCTGGTAGACAATACCACTAGACAGCGCAATGGGAAATGCAACATCCTCCCGGTTACATGGCTTTGTTCTCTCAAAGCCGAACATCTGAGGGAGGATTGACCAAGGGTAGCCAGTGAGCAAGCTCGAAATAGCTTAGCATAAAGTACTGACATCCCTTCTGTTGAGAGGCTCAGATGTCACAGCAGCAGTGCCAGAGAGGGCCTCTTTGAACCTTGTTCTTAAATTCACAAAGTCACTGGAAACCAAAAGAAAAAATTCCTCTCCAGCAGATTCTTTCTGAACCGTTCCTCCTGTTTTAGGCGAGTTCAAAGTCATAAAATCCATTAGGCTGGATCTGAATTTCTAAAGGATGACAGAAAAAGAGCATACAACACACTCTAAGCCCTCGTCGTTTGTTTGAAAGCGATGTACGGCCTTCTAGTTTTTATCCTACTCATGGAAACCGATAGCAGTAGACGTCAGTGATGCCAGGCTGCAGACCTGACAGACTCCGAACGGTGAAAGCGCAGCAGAGGCCGAGCCAGAGACAGACATGTGCTGCTGTGTCTGCAGATGGGAGTGATTAGAGCTGGGTGGAAACACTGAGGTAATGGTATGCTGCGAAGGAGAGATTCTCTTACCAGGCTGCAGGATGGAAAGTGTGAGGAGGGAAGAGGAGAAAAGGAGAGGCGGCTGCTGTGGTGGGAGCTGTGCTGATGACAAGTGCAGGCCTCTCTGAACTTGGAGCCTGTGGAGCCTCAAGGCCAGACTGGAGAGAAGCCCCATTTAAAGATAATAATCGCAGAAAATAATCGTATAAAGCTGACCACGATAATCACCAATTATGAGCATTATCGTAGTTATTGATTTATTATGACAAATTATATCTTGAGAGGGGAAAAGCACTGAGGAGAAGTAGCAGAGTAGCACTATATGTAATAATAATCATAATTTTAAACTGCACCCTGTGGACAGACATTGAGGGAGGATGTCCGCTGTACTGTACTACTAAATGTCATCTTCTTAATTGTCTCTCTTAATCTTCAGGAATACTGCAGCAGAGTTTGCTGATTGAACCAGAGAGCTTGGTCTCCCTTAACCTGCTCGTGGCATCTGCAGTCTCTGCGTTCACCATCGGGGCGGCGCTCTCTGGCCTTGCCGTGTGCTGGATCATGGCCCACAAGCCCGCCAACCGTCGGCATGGCAACACCACCCAGTCCTCCATCCAGCGGCGCGAAAGAGGCCTGCTGAGCAATGGCGGCGGGATGGGAGGCTCTGTGCTCAGTGTGACGCGGCAGGGAGGCGGGGAGCGCCCTTGCTCTCAGGGCGGGGAAACCCTGTTTGTCATGCCAAATGGTTGGGTGAAGTCCGGTGAGCTCGACCCGGGTTTCCTGCCAACCCCGGAGCACACGCCCCAGCAGAAACGCAGAGGCCTACGACTGTCTGACTCCAACTCTGGAGGGTGGGACACCAGCCAGACATACCTGGGGGGAGGCTCCGTGGGTCTGGGTTCCCCCTGCCGCATGCCCCCTTCTGTCTACTTGACCACCAGACTCTTCCAACAGGGGGGAGGCGGGAGACATAGTGGTGAGGGCCGGGGGAATGACACCCCACGCCAGCACTACGTCTGCCTGAGCAAGCAAGAAAAAGGAGTAAAGGGGACGCCCAAAGCCCCACTCAGAAAGTCTGCAGGAGAATATGTATACCCCATGACACCACAGGACTCGCCTGAGCGCCGGAGGGTTGTCTCAGCACCCAGCGCCCCCATGGAGTATGGCGAGCCTCTGCCTTTGCGCTGGCCAGCCCCGGAAGGATACATCCTCAGCAGTCATGGCATGGTCCCCGTCCCCCTGCCTCCACCCTCCATGCCCGCTCCCAGTGGCCAAGCTTATGTGTCCCAGCAACACACCCCCGGGCTGACCAGAGCTCTCCTGAGAAGTGCCCTGGAGCGAGGGGAGCTGGGCGAGCTGGTGGATCTCAGCCAGCTGATGAGTAAGAAGAACTGCAGTGATAGGACTCAGGCTGGCCAATGACTCTTGAGGAAATGAAGGGGAAGGGAGCTTTTCCATGTCCAGAGCTCTCTGTTTTGTTTACATAGCTCTCTCTTTTCTCCTCATTCTCTCCACCCCCCTCGTTCTCCCTTCCCTTCCCTTTTTCCTACATCTTTATTTGTCATTCAGCCCCTCTGATCTCCTCTGTCAGTCTCTCAGGCAACCCCTACTTTCACCCCATGATGAGTCTGTCCTTACGACTGGCTGCTGGGTCTGCCAGTCATATCCTGGCTCACACTAATTGGTCAGATGGACTGAGGTTGTTGCTGTGTCTGCATTGCAGAGTTGCCTCTCCCTCCTGCTACTCAGCGGCAGCAGGAAGAGGGAGGAGAGAGGACGAAGGGGAAAGAAAGAAAGAAAGAAAGAAAGAAAGAAAGAAAGAAAGAAAGAAAGAAAGAAAGAAAGAAAGAGGTTGTGGACGGAGACAAAGATGGACATGGCACTTAGAGGCTGCCTTCTCTGTGCAGATTAACTGAGGCTGCAGAGCCAGTCAAATACTGCTGCAGGAGTGGGATGCTTTGTCCCTTGGATAACATTAACAAGACTGCCACCCATCTGTTCTCCGCTATATTACCTGTTGGTCTAATTACCAACCAGGTACTTGAAGTGAAATTCTGAATGTCGTAAAAGTATCTGACGCTGTAGGTGACTCATCAGACAAATCATTCTGACTGTAAACAAATGTAACGGATGACGAGGAAACACGACAACCTTCTCCCTCTTCCTCTTGCACACGTGCAGTTGATGCATACATGTCTCTGTACAGGTGACAGAGGGTAATTAGTATTCTGTGTGTACGAGAAGCACGACGTGCGTGCCAAATGCTTCTAACCTGTCTCATATGGATATGGGACTATAACTCACGTCTTTGGAGAGCAGAGTGCAGGACTGAAGTGTCAGCACTATTTCTGCCAACTGCATGCTCTCTGTAATGACGGCATCCCAGCCGTCCATCGCTCTATTCGTTTGCCTCCTTACACCCCATGTACTCTTTAATGACCAATAATTTTATGTGGACGTCTGAGGGGATTGCACCAGAGCACTGGACTGACACTGCGGGACAGAAAGGAAGGGAGGATTTCAAGTAAATGCGTTGCAATATATGAAAACTGTGTCCTTTACCATCACCTTAGGGGTTTTACACACACACACACACACATTCATTAATGCTGCATTATAGAACACAGTCTGGTTTTAATGGGTAAAATTTCCCCTTAAGCCCACAGTGGGTCAAGGTCCCCCAGACATGATACACAGTAAAGTGACAGATACAGTGGTGATGATTGAAACCCCTGGCTTAACTCACAGCCAATAGGGCTAATGGAAATGTTTCCAGCAGGCAAATGGGACTATATATTCAGCCCATCAAAGTGTCCAGTGCCGTGAAATTGTCGCGTTTAGATCAACACAACATGGTTTGAGTGTGTTAGCGAGGAGGCGAAAGTCATAAAAGCAGAGGCAAAGATAAAGAAGACAGAAGCAGAAGGCCAGCGAGGCTTAATGAAATGAGGTGCATCAACAACAACTGTGGAAAACAGTGAGAATTTGTGATATAACTGACCAGATGACTCGATTTTCACTTTTGGTTGCAGTCAGTGGACGACAAATGAATGCTGGTTTGCGCTGACCTCGTAGTGAGCAGCAATATACGGTTTATCTGTACATAGTAAACTTTAATTTAGATTAAAATGATAATGTAAGACAAACGGTAACTGAAAAAAAACAACAAAACAAAACAAAAAAAATAAAATAAAAACATCAGGCACTAGCTTGCAAACAAAAATAAACATTTATCACGCCATTATTAATAATAAGTAATGTATGAAAATCTGTTTTCATATAAGTTTCACATCAACCTGCTCCAAGAAATCAACAGGACACTAAATATTACCAGTGTTTGTTTGGTTTTTTTGTTTCTTTTTGTTACATCTGTGTGCCAAAAGCAAGTTATGAATGACTTACTGATGCCTGATTACTGAAGCAAAAAATAAATAAGAATAAGATGGAGAGAAAACTTGTTTTAAAGTGCCATGAAGACCATTTCAGTCGACGAGTGCACCTCATGCACTGCGGTGCCGGAGAACTCACTTCTTGCAGTATACTTGTGATATGTATGCCTTTGATCTTACATGCTGAATGTTTTATTTGTACTGTTGAAATCTTTTATTTCCAGCTCCCGGCAGTATTTGAGGGTCTGTTTATGAACTACTTCATGCCATACTGTAAATATGTAAGAATGAATACAGACACTTTGTCATGCCCTTTGTGATTATACTGTAATGTATTCACTCATATCATGACATGAGCTGTGTTTATTCGAGAATAGCCGATATGTAATAATAATGATTCGTAAGTAGTTCATAAGCAAACCTTCGAACGGACTGAAATGCTGTGAGGGGACAATGTGTATCTCATTTTCTGTCCTGATTCTGGACTTTCTGTCTTGTTTTATAGTCTAGTGGTTGTCTGTCTGTCATTGCCAACCAACTGCCATACTAGAGGATCTTGAAAATACTTCAGCATCCCGAGTGAATGAATGTACCCATTCTCTTTTTGTTTATAGTCATTATACTGTGCAGTAATAAGGAAAAGCACAAAATGTTTCTTTTCGTTACTTTTTTTTTGTTTTGCATTTTTGAAAAGGAGCTGTTCTGTATCATTTGTGAATAGTGTAAATAATCATCCTGAAGGTATAGTGTATCAGTTTGGGGATCATTCATGCTCTTCTGAGACAGGACTGTGTTTGAAGTGTGAGGTTCTTTCTTTCTTTCGGTGACGATGCTGTGAATAAGATGTATGTACAGTATTTACGTGACTTTGGCTGACTGCTGAGCTCAGCTGTTTCCTGTTATTAGAGTAGAATCGCAGGCCTGATCTCAGCCAGAACTGAGCCTTCTCATTTGACTGATGCCTGCTGAGTTTTTGCAGTTGCTAAGATACTGCTGTTATAATATCCATCAATCTTTGGAGTACTGCTATTAAATGGCATTATATAATTGACTGCTAATGTTGTCGCGTGTGGTTCTGAATGCACTCAATGAAATAAATGTAGATCAATATACACGCGCCCACGCAAATACACACAAATTCACATATTTACAAATGCAACTCTATTGCTTCACAGCGATCTGTGTAATGTGTGTATCATTACTGCGGTTTATTTTCTGTAAATGAGACATATTTGTCACCAGATTGACAGTTGGAAACTTCACAAGCAGCCCTAAAGCAGAACATTCGCTTTCCTCGCCACAAGAGGGAGCTGCACACTGGCCATCATTCATATATCAGCCTCTGTGAGGTAGTGAAAGGCCTGAACTCCCGTGGGTGCCCGCGCATTGACTGGACATCATCTGTCTGCACTGCTCGGCTCGATACAGATTGCAGTCTTGTTGAGGAGTTAAGGGCAGAGATGGGAATTACCCCTTGTTCTCCTGCTTTGATATAACGCTTTGAACACCACACAGAGAGCAGTAAGGTCAGCAAAAGGTTGCAAACAGTTATTTATATCCTGAAACATAAACACACACGTACCCATGAACATCCCTAAAGCAGCTGAAGAGTTCAGACAGCAACTTGACAATTTAGGTCAAGCCAGTTTAAACGGTAGTTACATTTTGTTCTGCCGCTCTAAATACTGACATAATAATGTTGTCGAAATAAATACATATGGTAACAAATCGAGTTCAGTTCATTTTTACATTAACACAATGTATAGATAACATTTACTTCAAAGGAAAAGCAATCAAAAATGCCAAATAATATTCACAGCAATCAGTTTTGTATATCACTTCCATAAAGTTGACAAGAGGAGACAGAACAATATTTGAAATATAATACAAAAAACAAACCAGTAGAGGACTTTTAGTTTCTAGAATGTATCAAGATCCATCCTACAATTCCCATAATGCCATTCAATGTCATCTTTCACTTGATTCTTCCTGCATTTTTAATGTCCAATTCTTTAAAATGTCCAGTTTGTAATTCGGGTTTATGTTAAACATTTGAAGACTCAGGCCCATGTGTATCCTGATGACGTCATCAGACTTCTTTTACAAACACGAGTGACAGAAGATATTTGACACTCCTTATGTAAGCTGAACTAAAAATTGTGCGGTTTTATTGTGTCCCCGCTGACTTACGAATAAAACTTTTTCAGTAAAAAATAATAGCTGATGGAATCAAAACAGCAGTTTGTGGAAGCGATCCATTCAGACACAAGTAAATACCTATGTGCAGGTAAGTATGCTGCATGCTTCCAGTCTGGTTGCACAGGAGTGAGGTAGTTAACCAAAAAGCTGATATGGATTGGTGTGTAGCAGACGATGAACACAATCATGTTTGCCGTTACTATGCCAATGGTGCTTTTCCTTTCCTCTGACTTGTCCTTGACCTTCAACAGAATATTGATGATCTGACTGGAACAGAACACAACAATGAACAGTGGAATCAAGTAGCCGATACATACCATAATGCCAATGACTGTTGGAGTAAGTGGCAGATTTTTGCATCTTTCATAACAAGTCCAGAGCTTATCAGGAAGGTTCTGATCGCGATAGATAATGCAAATTGTCAAGAGAAGTCCCCAAATGGCCAAACACACAGCAAAAGCAACCCTTTTCTTCTTCCTCCATGATCTGGTCTGCATCGGGAACCTTATAGCGAGGAAGCGATGTACACTGATGGCCGCCGTGGTCGCGATGCTGGAATACATGTTGATGAAATGTGTGTTAATAAGGAAAGTACAAAAGCCAGTTCTCAGGCAGGAGAGGGCATCATAGACTCGAAAGGGAAGGAAGAGAATGAGCGCAGTATCGGCTATTGACAGGTTGAACATGTAGACATGGGTGTCTGTCCAGGAGTGCCGCTGGGCAATGAAGGCATACAGAGCAGCAGCATTGACAAGGAAACCCACGAGAAACAGAAGGCCATAAGAGAAAAACTGGAGGTAGTCCTTTTGGCAAGTAGAGTAGGCGACGATTTTGGTGATATTGGTGATGTTGCCGCACGTGCCTATCTGTGTGGAGTCCATGTGTCACTGTGGAAAACAATGACTATGTTAGCTTAGACAAAACGAGAAACTACACAGGTTCACATTTCAAGTCTGTCTTTAAAATACTATAACACTGTTGGCCTCATGATGGTCAAACGGAGAGAATATTGTACTAAAAAACTAAAAACTTGATGTTAGCTTGCTGAGGCCTCATATAGCTTAGCAACTAAAGTTGCATTTACTGAAAAGGACTGCGGACTGACTTCCCATAAAGGAAATATAAATGATTAAAGCAACCACAATTTTTTTTATAGTACATATGAGCATGTGAGTACTGCTTTAAGACAGAGTACAGACAGAGTTGAAAAGAATATGAACCCACCTGTTAAATTTATGTTAATACACCATGTTCAGTGTTCTACTAAATGTTATCAGAGCAGCCCTTGTTGCAGCGTTTACTCATCATACAATAACTTATCATCACATTTCATTTTTTAAAATTAAAAGCAGTTACATTATGTAAAACCAAAACCATGCCGTTCCAAGCATACAACTCAAGCGCCTTGACCTGTGTCTATCAAAAACAACAATAAAAAACAGACACGGTAATAATGTAACGTGTCCTTAACCAAACTTACCAAATGAGCCGTCGTCCTCCGTGTGCACCTTGTTGAAATGATTTTGAAGGCAGCTGCACTAATGTGTCCGCAGCCTTGCATGTGAATTTGTTTCATTCACTGCATCACTTCCTCCCTCTTTGGTATTTGTTTCTGTGGTGAGAGAAAAATGGGCCATGAAAGTACAGCACAGGCCTGATAGCTGACTACCCACAAATTAGATAAATATATATATATATATATATATATACAGACGTTTGCCCCTTTTCCATTAGTGCTGTTGCTGCCTGTCCTCTTTTGAAACTAAAACCTGCTACACAAGTGATATTTTCAGCAGTGAAAAGGAAAAAAAACAAGGTCACATGAAGGTGAGAGTCAGAGAGTGAGAGACCACACGCAAGTGTGCGACAGACAAAGCCAAACTTGAAGTGGAAAAGGAAGCGAAATAGGCACGTCAGTTGCACAATAGGCACTGACGTGCCTCAAGTCACCACACTCTTCAGCAGCCAGATTATAAACAGACAAATCGATGTTTTCTTTTTCCTCTGTCGGCTAAAAAGAAAAAAACAACAAATTTCAGCACAAAAACCAACTTGACTTGGGGTGACGTTTAGCTCAGTTGGTAGTGCAACCGCCCCGTGTACAAAGGCTCAGTCCTTACTGCAGTGGCCCAGGGTTTGAATCCGACCTGTGGCTCTTTCCCGCATGTCATTCCCATCTCTCTCCCCGCATTCCTGTCACTCTTCAGCTGTCTCTATCAAATGAAGCTTGAAAAGGCCAAAAAAAAGTATATCTTAAAACCAGCTTGACTTGAAAGTCATGGAGCCTCCTCTTGAAAAACGTGTGTTAGTGCTTTTGTCTGTCACACATTATTTCCACAATGTCAAACATCAATTGACGAGCAAAAATAGCCTCTAATTTCTCTTGATCTCATCAACAACAACAGCCCCAGGGCCGTGACATAGACCTCTGTTTGTCACAGAACCTTTGTGGTGCATTTAATCAAGACACAGATAATTAAAACGGACTGCAAAATCATCAACACATCTGCAGACCTTTCTCTACATTCATGCAGCGCCGCGCCAACCTGTTATTTAGTTATTTTGCCTCATCAAAACGTTTCTATCCAATCAGACTGACTTGGACTCAAGCTGGTCTGGCTGCTGCATACACAAGCCAGACACGCCACAATGACAGCCCACTTAATAGACGTTTAATTAGAAGATTAGCATTAGGGAAATGGAAAAACTGAGCCACACAGTGCTCTGTAGCGTGTGCTTGTGTGTCGTGTGCATTGCCCTTGTTTTAGTGCTTTGGTTTGTTTTGTTTTTTTTCTTACAGAAACTATATCCTTATATGCTTGTTTGTGTTCTGTGGTGTGATTCACTGGTTTGTGGCAGCGGGTGTATGTGACTAAGCTGTTTTTATCTGTGACACCAAACTGTGGACACTAAATGAACACGGTGTCAGAGTCATAGAGTTGGGTTTCTGTGATCGACAACGTTTGAATAAAGAAATGAATGAATCAGAAGGAAGAAAATGTGCTTACAGAAATTGCTTGTCCTCAATAATCAGACTTGAACAAGATTACACAGATGATTCAGTGTCTTTTATACAGCAAGGCTCCAATGCGGTGTCCAGTACTGAAGTACAGATAATAATAACCAAAGGAGGGCTAGTTTGCAGGACTCAGGGCTTCAACTTGGGTAGGGTTAGTTCATGGTTGCAAAAAAAGGAAAAGAGAAAAAATGAGATGAGTTGTTGAAAAAAGAAAAGAGCATTATAAAAAAAAGTATTACTCATCATGTCGAGGAGAGAAGGACAACTTTAGAGAGACTGTTTTGGTGAGGGAGGACACAGGTTCATAATAGAGGTTCATCCTTTCTTTCTTTCTTTCTTTCTTTCTTTCTTTCTTTCTTTCTTTCTTTCTTTCTTTCTTCCTGTCTATCTACTTCTCTTTAGCAATCATCAAAGTTAAAACAGGAAGTGTCAAACCTCAAGCGTCATAAAATGTTGTGATGTTATCCAGATGAGCAAAGTGTAGAGATAAGAAGTTAGTTCTCTTCTCGCTGATGATGAGGAGCTGAAAGTTCCTGAAACAAGAGAAAGAAAAGATTGATGGAAAGAAACAAACTCTGAACAGCTGAGGGCCTTTTAAAAAAAAAAAAAAGTGATGGAATGGAAATCTGAAAATGTGATGTGGAAAAAGTTTTGGACGGGCCTCACGGAACAGTCGAGAATACATGACACAAAAACAGATGACGGAGCAGAAAGGCTTGGAGTGTGAAGTCGCCCTTTTAATTGTTCTTTTAAGTTGATACAGTTTGGTTTCAGGAAAGCTTCGGCGTGCCTTTTCATGCCGTAATAGTCAGCGTGCTCCATTAGACTGCAGCTTCCAAACTGAAATGTGGACTATTTGAAGCCAGAGGGGGAAACAATCATCCTATTAGAGTAAAGTCTGAAGGTTAGGCATAGCTGTGTAAACGAGCCAATAGTGTGAAAGTGGCTTGGAGGTTCAGTGGTTTCATTATGAGAAATGCCTGTAATTAATGCAGCATGTTTACCCGTTAATCCTAGACACACACCTTACGTTATGATGGCCATTTAGATTTCTACAACAAGAATGCTGAAAAATGCCGGAAATGTTGGATTACATCCCGTTTATTGGGGATTACATCTTGTATTTTTGCAGTTATTGCATTTCTTAGCGATGTACTGATTTCATTAAAAGCTGCTTCATGCTTCAAAGACGTTATTCTCTGAAAATAAAGGCAGAAATCTAATATTGCACAGGATATGAAGGGGGGTTTCATATATGGGATGCTGTCTGTTGTTATCATTAATTTGTTTTAAATCCCTTAAGGCTTTTCCTGTTTTCACAGAGATATTTCCCAGATCTAGCCTGATCTGGATTATCATTGTGGATATATTTGTCTGGTAGTCTCAGTCGATCTCATTTTTCTTGACTCTCGTCTGCTCCCCTGCCTTGTCCCTCCTCTCTCTGCGCGGCTATCTCTCTTTCCTGCCTCCCTGTGTCCATTCCTGTCTGTCTGGTACTGTTTGAAAGTGCCCTTTACACGTCAGTAGGGAAGCAGGGTGGTGGGTGGGTGGGGGGGGTTTCCATCCCTCTAACTAGGTCAGTGAAGACACACCCCTCTCTCCCCTCCCTGTGCCCCCCCCACCCCCGCTCCTGTCTCCTTTCTCTCCCTTTTCCTACCCTGGTGTGACGCAATGCAGACTTTCTGCACAGTCCTCCTCTTTCTTTTAATACCTCCTGAGCCTGAAAAACCACCCAGCAGCACCGTCTTCAACATCATTGATCGCTGTGATACATCCTCCAAATCCAGTATCCTGCAAGCACATATCAGCTGAGCAAAGACAGCTTGCACTTTAATAGATGCCAGTCCAGTCCAGTCAGATGAATCAGCTGCACCATATGGATCTGTTCATCAGCCAGAGTTTCAGTGATTTGGTCCAACTTTTTGTTGTGATGGAGGATTACATAATCCTCTGGGATTACATAATGTTTGCCGGGGTTGCCAACCTGTGATCGGGGTACTTGTGACACATGGAAGGGGCAGTCAAGTGTGGCCATCGGAAAGTGTGTCAGTGTTACAGTGCTTAGGAAACACACTCTTATAAAAGCTGTGTGTGAGCGTCAGAGACGACAGACAGCAATCCCAGCATTTATCTGCAGGTTTTGAACCCAATAAAGTGCTTAACTTGTGGCTTGTCGTGTGTTTGTGCAGTCTGCCGACAGTATGGACGAAGAATCATGAAATATGCATGTAAAAGTGCAAACTCCAAGTATTACATAAGCCCAACATGTTACATCACAATCCCAACACTAGATGTCTCTGTTTGCGCTGGCTGTGCTGCGATGAGTCATCTGGGCTGTTATATATGAACTGAATTACTAAGTCTCACCTCATGCCAGATATTCAAATGCAGTGTGTGTTTATCTCAGTAAACAACGATCTTAGGTGAGATATGTAGAACACACTCTGGACTGTATGTGTTGAACAGATGGTCTTAAAACAAGAGGCCAAAAGTCTGTTATGATATGACATGATAAACCTGCTCAGAAACCAGACAAGAGCTGCACAGTAAAAGACAAATATACATGGGAAGATGACATTCTTCCCCGATTAGATAGTTTGAGGAAGTTAGAGGATAAAACACAAAAATGAGCTCTGGTCTTTTACAAAAATGAAACGCAACGGAGGATCTGGGTGAATGTCGGGGGATAAAAGAACATAGGAGGGTAAAGAGTAGTGGGATAAGGGGTGTATGGGTGTCCAGCAGAGCCCTGCGGATGGCAGATGTACTGTAGATCATCAGGAGGAAGCAAGATGATGCGAGGCGGAAGTGAGCATAGCCACAGTTGAGGAAAATGTGCAGGACACTGGAATAACTTTTTCCAGTTCAGTGTGCTCGCTGGCTTTATTCACTGCGGGGATATCACAATATCGTCTGTGTCCATGTGTGATCGCATGTGCATGCGTGCATTCATGTGTGTGTGTTACTGCCGTTGGGTGTAACTGGGTCAGGTTCACATGGCAAAGCACGTCGATTCACACTGGAGATAAACACAGCCCAGTTGCCGTGGCAACCTCATGTCACTCTTACCCTATAGTTACGTGGTTCACACTTTAATTAGTCATAACCGTCTTTTGTTTTGATAATAAATTACCTGACGTGCAGTACAGTGAATGTGTCAACACCACAGAGGCTCTGCCTCTATTCAAGCATCTGTGGGTGTGGGTGTTGAACCTGCTTTGCCATGAACAAAAGGGAGGGAGCGATTGTGGAAGGGAGACGGTGAGTGACAGAGCGAGAGATTTGCTGCTGATTATGTTTGTCAAGACAAGTCTGGACACACTGTAGAGATTTAAACACAGGTGTAACTCTGTGGGCGCATGTGTGTGTGTGCGTCAGCATGCCTCTCGTACGCTCTACCAGCCACATAGAACATTTCTAGGCTGAATTTAGCAACATGTTGGAGGGATATATCCTGTTCAGAAGACACGCTGGATAGTGGTGTGAGGTTTAGAGAAGTGGTCTCCTAGTGAGAGGCTGGTTTGGTTCATGTGACTATTTGTACAGAGAAAATAGAGAAGAACCAATCTTCCTCTGTTCTGCACTTACTGTACGGCGTCCCTGAACAGGCATTGAACGTCCAGGTGCATTAATAGTAAAATGTGGTTCCACTGTGCAAATCTCAATGTCCATAATTCTGTTTACAGAAAGTAGGAACTTGCTGACATAAATATTTAATACATTCAATGAACCTAAGATGATGTGAACAATCTAGATTTAATGCAGCCTGTGTTGATTTGTTTGTACAGATTCAGACTTGAGCTTAGAGCCTCTGAAAACATGGTTTCAAATCTACATATATTAATATACTATTTCTCTTAAACATTACGTATTCATGCCTACATAGTAAGTTTAGGCATTATTTATGTAGTATTAAACTCAACTTATATTCTTTATCAGTTCTGTGCTGAAGTGTGGTTTGATCATGTTTGACAAACAGTAACCAAACCGCCTGTTATCAGATGTCAATTCAAATGTTGAAATGTAAAATTTTGATTGGTCCACAGAGTCCAGCCCACCTCAAACCCATGAGAAAAAAACAGAAATACAGATATTTCTCCTGTGAAATAACCCAAACACTCAACAAGAAACTGAGTTAGTAAAAAAGAAAGTACATTTTTGTGACCTTTCATATTCAGAAAATCCTCAACTGCCGTGCAGTACTCAGAATTTGATTTTTTTTTTTAGGTACCTTCAAAAATATACCTGAAAATGGTTGGATATATTATCAGCGAAAGTGCATTTTTAGTCCCTCGTCAGGTTTTTACTCAAAATACCCTTTTCTCTATATTAAGTTACTTTTACTTCGGTGCAGGTGAGCTCAACCTCCTGAGCAGGTGCTGGTGATGTTCGGATATTCTTTGATAAATGGTATAAGAACTGTTTCTAGACACTTCACAATAGCTCATTTTCAGTAGTGTAATTGAGTGTAAGGCAGGCCAAGGACACTGCAAGAATATATCTCTGTGCTCTTCCTATGTGAGTTGGGAGGAATGTGAGATGAATCTGTAACTAATGGCCTGTGATTGAACTCACATTATTTATTCTGCAGCCCATATCAAACTCTGGAGTTTTTACAATGTAAGTAAAAATGAAACTGATAAAGAGAAAGTGACAGTGGGAAAAAAAGAAACAGATGTGCTGGAGTGTGGAGTGGTAATGGGAGCTGGGAAGATAAAGAGAGCAGGGGGATGAAAAATAGAAGAGATAGAGATGGGACAAGGATGTAGAGTGGATTCGAGCGGAGGAGGATGAGTAGTTTGTGACAGGAGGGAGCGGTGTTTGTACTCATTCTGACACACTGACCCAGTGACGCAGCAAAGCTCGCGGCTCACAGATTACAGAGCCACGGTTGTGGGGAGAGGAGGGGGGGAGAGGGATTAATGGTGCCTCCAGAGAGGAGAAAACAGGGAGATTAACTGAATGAGGGAAGAGGGAGTGAGGGATTACAGCTCGGTGGATGGCAGGAGCCAGAAATAATCCAAGCAACCTCACTGGCACAGTCTAGTGCATGTGTATGCGCATGGGTGTGCTGCTGGCTCTTTGTGCGGGTGATGTACAAATGAGTACAAATTAGGCAAGTTGGTGAACGCTACCTACAGAAGACGGAGCTCAAATCACCCCCTGCTCGCTTATAATTGCATGTGAACGATTTACAATATGCCGTGTGAGAAGATAGACTGGAATGCAAGGAGTTGATGCTGCTAAGGCAGAGAGATTGGCCATGGGGCCCCACTGAAACCATGTGCAGCCAATCAGTTACAGTTGGTCCCTCATCCCCACAAAGACTCTTTGATGTGAGCGAGGCCTTTAAATTCAACCCTGGGGAGTCACAAGGCTACACCGGCTTTGATCTGAGTCAGGAGGAGAAACCTTATGCTGTTCCTAACAACAAGAACTTCTGCACAACAACACAATGGCTGACATTGAAAGCACTTGCCATGATGTCGACATGCGTCTGTACAGTGTAACTGGTCAAGGTAACAGAAACGAGTACCACGCTTCACCTGCTGCGGAGGTGCTTTCCACCCTTATCGTTTCTTACGCACAGTAAGATTTTATTCACTCATTTGCAGCGCAGAGAGGCTAAAATAATCCTGACAGGTGTGAACTGGAAATACATCATAATGTTAGTCTGCTGAGAGGTCATTTTTGTTACCACAGGGTCGTGAAGTTTACGTGATTGTTGCTTTGGCCTTGAGAAGATTCAAGGCGAAGCGGACATGGGCTATTTCAGCTGTGTGTGCCTGTTGTCAGTCTGTCTATGATGTAAATATCCGTCCATTTATGTATTATTTCTGCTGGCCTCCCCCATCTGCTGCCTCATCCTGTTATGCCGCTGCTGGCATCCTCTCCGAATCCTCCCGCTGCTCCCAGCTCTTCTTCTTCTTCTTCTTCCTTGCCTCTTCTATCACCTCTTACTTTATCATCAGGCAACAAAATGTCTGCCATACACAAGCCATGCCGGAGCCCCCCTCCTCCTCCTCCTCCTCCTCCTCCTCCTGCTACTCCCACTCCCTCTCCTCGCGCTCTCCTTCCTCGGCTGTCTAACCGAGCTGCACAGCAGTTACGTAAGAGCTAAGGTCAAAGTGTCACTGCCGTTGTCAAGGGAGACATAGAACAGAGGGGCTTTAGAGGAGATTGTGCATGGGGCGAGAGAGAGGGAAAAACAGCACATACACTAATGGCTGAGAGGAAAGACTGACCAGAAAAGGCAAGAAGAATAAGGATCTGAACACGTGTGCATGAATAAAAACACTGAGCATTTCATGTGGGCCGCGACAAAGGAGACGAGGAAGTCTATAAATAAAAAAAAAAAATAAAAAAAAAGATTTGCAATTACGTGCGAATAACACAGGAAAAAGGTACGAGGGAAAAAAACAACAAAACAAGGCTGTGTCGTCCTGTGTGGGTGAATGTGTGAGAAACAGAAAAAGGATCTGTAAGTGTAGGTGCTCTGAGCTCGGCTGCTCCACTAACCTAGTTTGAGTAATCTCAGCCTTCATGCTGTTTCATAACACCGCTGCCAGAACATTGCATCATAAGGCCACCCGCTACAGAAGCCCTGCCCCTACCCCCTCAACCCACCTCCTCATCACAGTCACACACTCCTTCCTAAGCATGCATTTACATCATTTATCCTTCCTTTGTACAGTTTGTACTCTCAAACTGTCAAAAGAAAAAAAAAATTATCCGTACAATGCGTACAACACGCTGCTGCAAAGCGTCCACCACATGAACAGTGGGAAACAAATGAAAAATGCAAATGTTACAGCAGTATTCGTGTGATGTATGAGACAGGAACACATCCTGCTGTGAATCAAACTTTTGCAAAGTTGCTGGGAGTTAACTCCACAGAGAACAAACTGAATGGCGTGAGCAATCATCGGGAGAGCGGCCAGGATTATTTTTTATGATACTCTATTAAGAACGCTACTAAGCAACAAAACTCATGAAAATAACAGCTCGTATTAATATTTCAAAGGTCCACAAAACTAAACCCAAGTGTTTCAGAGGACCTATTGAGAGAGCAGAAATGGAATATAATATTCATAACTTTGTTTTTATTAGTGTATAATCATCTGAAAATAAGAATCTTTGAATGAGCCTTTTATATCTACAGAGGGAGAGGCTCCTCTCCCGTAGCCCAGAGCAGACAAAGCAAACATGGTTCTATAGAGGGCCCCCTCACATCATTCGGGTCATGCACAAAGTTGCTTTGGCACTTGGTCATGCACCTCTGAATTTTTAGGTTTTACTAGGTGACTATTGCCTGACCACTGGAGAGAGTATAACCTCACTGGCAAAAGATGAAGTTCAGGGTTTGGATTCATTAACATCTGCCTCACTATACGGTCATATTCCTCATGGAGACGTCTCTTGGGCCGTCTCCTCTTTTGTTGCATTCATTGATTTAATAGCCAAATGCAGACAAATTCTTCCTGAGCTCCAAGGCAGGGCTTGTAGCCATATCAGATAATAACGTCCTTCCTTATTCTCATAATATTTTGTTTGTACGGTGTTTTGGAGGATACAACATGTTGAGAGTAAACACTTCTTTGCATACTCGGAACTCGAGTGTCGTTTGTGGCCACAGCGTGTTGCACATGTATAAACAAAGCTTAAGTCACTGCAGCAATAGCTGTGTATATAGCTGTAATATAATATAATATGAATCTATATGTTTTTATTAGTGTATAATCACATGAAAATAACAATAATTGTATTTTTTTACTTAATACTGAGCCTCTAATGCTAGCAAAAGTAGCACCAAAGTTTAATTTAAGGGTATTAATGCTACATTAGCTAGTACTGAGAAGTAAGCAGTATTTGTACTGGGGGAAAAAACATCCTAACACATTGTTTTTAGCTACCAAGGGTGCCATCTTGCTTCCCCTAATCTCTGTGAAGAGTTGCACATGCACGGTACTGTTCAAGGAAGAGTTGCAACCACCATAGACTCTCCATCAAGCTCAGAATGGGAGGATGAGGTGAGGCGGTTGCAATGACCAACTACACAGGTAGATGGCGTTACATCATGTACACTTGACCTTTAAATGTTTTGTTTTGGACAGCAAACAGTCTAAACAGTACACAGTCCTGTAACCTAGGGCTACAAAAACAAGGAGAAGCTAGTTGAGCTGTTGTTGTTTTGGCAGTTTTGCTAATAAAAAAAGAAAAAAGTTGATCGACTATTTTATTTTATCGGCTCGACATTTTGCTACTGCTTTTGTGAGGTCTCTACAACACAGCCATTTTTCAGGCTCTCATTTCTCCAAGGCAAATGTTTGCTAAAAGTCATCTAGATCAATGCAAATACAGTAAATAATAAGGTGCATTCTGTCTGGCAAACAAAGAACCTGTTTGATAACTTCTCCCTCCTTGTTTTTAGCACCTAATTATACAAGTATGAATCTCTCTGGCTGCATGTGTAAGCTACATCCTGCACTGTTACTGTAACTGATGTAGGTTCATTTCTATGAAGTGAGGGAAGAGGACGTGACAGTGGAGCGTGGGGGCAGCATTGTTTTCAGGCAGAACTGATCGTAGGACTAATTACCTTCCTATTATCTCCTGGATAAGCTATTTTCTATTTCTCACTACACCCGCTGCGAGTTAAAGAACCGAGTGCTCGTCAATCATTTGCTCAACCACCTTAAACTCGCTCCCGACTGCGCGCCCCCGCGACTGCTGCGAGAGGAGCTGTCGGCAGTGAGATCATGGGAGAGTCCACGCTTGGAGAAAGTAGGTTAGCAGGGTAGACTGAGAGGAAAGCAAGCGGAGAGTCAGATCGCAGAGGGGGGGTACAGAACACCTCTCCTCCACCGTGGGACTATTCTGTCAGAAAAAAAACAAAGTTGAGCCAGATCCATTCGCCGAGGCTGGTACGATGCGAATCAAAGCGACTTTCTGCGCTCTTACATTTCGTTCGGACTTGACCGAGCGATAGAGGAGTTTCGGGTAGTTTTTTTTCCCCGTTCTTTCCTGTTGGGTCGTGCTTTACGAGAGCTGTCTGCAGCCGGGACGAAGTTAATATTTACAGAGCCAGCTCACTCTGGCTCCAGCGCGTAATTCTCCTCTGTCCTGTCACCTACATTCAACCACATGCAGCCGAGTTTTTCTCGTCCAGCATAGAAAAAGAAAACATCAAAATGAGAGGTAAGTTCGTTTTATGTCATCATAAATCTGCGCATGTTTAGTTTGAACTCCAAGGATCCACAGTGTTGGGTGTTTTTTCTTTTTTGTACGACCACATGCGTGCGCACGGGGAGACTTTAGTGCGCCTGTTTTCCTCCCAGTGCGCATTAATCCCTCATGACTGGATTATCTCTGCACAAAGCCCAAGGCTGCATGCTACACGCCGAAGTTCAGCATGCTGCGTGTAAGATCTGGAGACATGCTGTTCAATCATGAGTATTTGTTCAACCAAAAAGAAAAAAAAAATAGTTTTTGTTTTTTTAAGGATCACGTCTCAAGTCTGTTTGTGGTGAAATGAATCCAACACTTCACTTGTACAAATGCGTGATTTTTTTTTTCTGCTTTATGATTCGTGTTTGTGCCAAATGTGTCTTATTTTTGAAAGGAATACAAGGCACATCTCACCTGGGAGTGCTTCTGTAAATTTTGTCTGGGGATCCATGTTTGAGTTATGCAACGAGCAGAGGGAGGGGCGTGAGAGGGGGTTGTTGTTAACCAAAACTAAAATTATGTAATCGAGATTATCAGGTTTCGAATCAGGTTAAAAACTTAGATAGTGCCACTTGGCACACATTTCTTTAACACATAGCTCATGCAACAATCTTTTTTTCTGGAATGTATTGTTATATAACCATTTTTGTTTTGTTTTTTTGTGACATTCAAATTTTTTGAAAAACAAAGCAGTCCTGATGATCCGTGCGAACTTTTATCTTTTGTATCTTTTACTTTGCAAGATAACTCTGGGGCTTGTTGGCCGTGCTTGTGATGTTGTTGTGATGTGGTGGCTCTGCCAGCATGGCCGACAGTGTGAGCGTATAGAGGAAGAAGGACTTGGCTGTTCCACTGACCTAGTTATGTCACCCAACATTATACAGCACGCAGCGGAGGGAGGGGGAGCGGCTGTGGGAAGCGCCGTGCCGCCGGCCGTGTAGCACCATGTGCGGTTACACGCGCCCAGTGACGGGCGGCCTTCAATGTGTCGCTCCATGCCAAGGGCTGAGCTTGAACTTGGGCAGTGGGAGCAGCAGATAATTGTTTTGAGGTTTTTATTTATTTACAGTGTGAGGATGTTTTTTTTTTTTAATAGTTTAATTATGTATAATTAATATAATTAAAAAATATTTCTATTAGAAACATGTTGATCATGTTGAAATATATTTTTTGTAATTTGTATTTCTTGCTGTGCATCATCACCATCACACGCACAGCATGCTGTAACTTCTCAAGATTTGAATTCCAACTCATGCAGATCATAATCTAAATCATACTTTTCATAACGTTTACCAGTGTTTGGTCCTGTTCTTGTGCTGATTGTCATTGTTTTTGTCTCTGAGAACTGCCAATGTTACAATCGTTTGTTGTGCAGGACAGGAGATAAGCCGTGAAGAGTTTTTTTTTTTTTCAGCATGGGAGGAAAGAGATGAATTTTTGCACTGAAACAAATGGGGGGGTGGGAGGTAGAGGGGGCCTCTGGTAGAGGGAGGTACCATTTCTTGCAGGATATCCAAATGTAAACAAACCACTGCCCATTCTTAGCTCACCGCGCAGAAAATGTAGGCTAGTTTCCTCACCAGAAAAGCATGTCAGCAGTTTCATCCCAGTTTGAACATTCATATCTGCAATCATAATGGTTTGAGTCATCCTGGAACAACTGGCGTGCTGACAAACACTTAGAGGCCAGGTTGCGAAGTCTTGACCTCTTGACACTTCCTCTGGTTTACTGTACTGGATGGCACTTGGATTGCACTTCTGCTAAATGCATTAGTATTTATTACATGCAGACATAGTGAAAGATTCATAAGACTGACACCTGGTAGAAGAGGCCTGCAGAATTCTTAGCCTAATAATCACCCCTTTGTGGGCCTCAGCTTGGCCTCCACTGGTATTTGCATCTTTTCAATACCATGATTTGACTGCAACGGCTGCCAGGCGGTACATAAATATGTATTTAGAGTTAAGCCTAATATTTGTTTTTCAAATAGTATAGTCCAATTTATTTTGTGAGAGCTGTTTGTATTTTTTAGGATCCAAGCAGAAGGTGTGAAAACAATAGGTTATATCTGAGAATATATCTGATCTGCTTGGGTTTATCTTTGCGCACGGCAAGCTCCTCATCTTACGGAAACACTCCCGTACTCTGTAACATGATTTCAGAGGAGGCAGCGAGGACGACAACAGTGGATTGTTGTGATACAGCTCCGTGCTGTACTGTCGGCTTACACCCAGCTAAGTGAGGCATGACACAACAAGAGCTTCAGCTTTTAAACTAATAGGTATAGCGCTCGATTGTGTGTGTGTGTCCTCTCATTTTGTCATTGTTATGAAACGGCCATGAATATATATGCAAAAGTATCATCGGCTTCCATTGAGTTTGCTGCCAGTCCGTTGCTCAAGGCTGTTTGGTAGTGTGAATTTTATTGTGAGTTTCACAGGAAGAAAACAAGAACAACCTGTCCTTGTGTAAAAAGAGGTTGTAAGTTTATAAAACATTGAAGCGATGTGCGTGTGTGTGTGTGTGTTTTTTGTGGAAGGTCAAAATTCATCTTCTCTGCCTTTGTCACGTTACACACTGACATACTGACTGTTGGAGAATTACCGGCCATTTGTTCCACATTAGATACGACGGAGTGAACTGTTAGAAGCACAAAGTCAGTGATTTTTCTCTACCTCTCTCCACCCAGCCCCTACTGAATAGGCCTTTTGTAGAGATAACACAGTTACACATTTAGCTGGCTGATAAACACACTGGGGACCAACGTGTTTGTAGATGAACTGTTAAGTGTCTGTTCTGAGTTTGTTTTGTGGAAAGGCTTGGGTGTGCCACACAAATGACTTATCCTACTGCTCAAACAACGGACTTTGTTTGACTTTTTGTATGATTTCACTTGAATTATTGCTTTTTTTTGCAACTATGGATTCAATGTTAGTGGGTGAAAACTTATTTTATTTTATTTATTGTTTTACTTTTTCAACCTATTTAGTGCTTTAATAGAGTCAAGTACAGAAGCTGTAAGCATAGTGTATAAGATTTAGTGACATCTAGTGGTGAGGTTGCTGATTGCAACCAACTGAATACTATTCCTTTAACTTTAACAAGGCAGTAAGAGAAACTGCGGTGACTGCAAAACTTGAGAAAAACAATAATGTAAACATACTTATGAATATTATATTCAGTTTCTGCACTGTTCTGCCAATAGCACACACATGGTCTTTAATCGCATTATTTTAGCAATGACAATAGAAATAGTCTGTCCTTTTCCAAAGAGCTGCACGCAGCCTTCATGCATCATGTTCATGAAAGCAGGATTGGTATCGATCTTCTTGGAATGCCGCCTCTCTCTGGAGAGCTAAAGGTCAAATGCCTAAGACTGCCATTTTAGCACAGGTCAACAATGATATTCAGGGTTAAAGGTAAATGTTGCTTTAGCATTATTGTGGCTGCTGCTGCTGCTGTCGCTGTCAGCGTTGTTGGACAGTTCAATTCGTCATATCTGTCAAGTAAGCTAATTTTCACTGGCGGGGTTTAACCAACATTTGCTGTGTTTAGAAGTGTGTTAGAAGAAATGGAAACACTTTATTTAGATAGTCCACCTACAGATAGTTAGATATAGTATAGAATAACATGAACATTTCAACTGTTTCGCTGTGTCTGTAGATGTTTGAATGATTATCTATAGGGTAAATGTGACCATTGATGCCTTAACCAATAACCAGTAATTAATAGACCTAAGTAATTGTTAGGTCCATCTATTAATAAGTCTTCAGGACATGCTGCTGTTAGCTTTCTGTACTGTCTCTGATACTGTTTTCTCTATTAATGTTTTTTTCTGCTGTTGATTGGTTTAACTGCCTACACATGTTTCATGTACAAGCTTAAGACAAAACAGTCACATTAAATAAGGGGGCAATAAGTATATGGATATGTTACAGTCTATGGGTAATGCCTGAATATCTGCATAGAGACAGTGAGGAGTGAAAAGGCATGTATATGTGGGGCTGTAGCAACAAGAGTGGGTGTCTGGGCATCTGTGTAATTCTGGCTCTCAGCACAGGACAAGAATAGACTGGGCTGAAGCAGAAGCTCAATGTCAAACACCATGGAGGGGGGTGGGCGCTGATGAATAACTGACATTCAAGTTCAGAGTGTTTCTGCTTTGAGTGGAGTGTAGCCAGGTACAGTGTGGGTTATTACAGTCAAATCAAATGCGGTTTCTCATTAATAAAGCAGCACAGAGTTTGATTGTTGCCTATAAATCAGTCCCCACAGAAAAAGACTCAGTGAGAATCTGGGTCGGGTGTTAAATGTTTTTTTTTGTAGGCTAACTGCCTGTCTCAGTTAATTTTGCTGTTATGTAACATAACCAGTTTTCTGATACATGCTACAAGCCTTCAGGGAAATGTTTTATGGGGAAGTCTGAGCATTGTTCAGCTCCACCTTAAAACTGGTCTGTGGAGCCGGGATCGAGCCTGCCTCCCTCCTCCCTCTCCCCCTGCAGTGGGAAAGTGTGTCAGTAGGACAGAATGTCCACATGGGCTGACAGGCTACAGCGCCAGAGAGACAGATGACTCAGCCAATACCAAGGAGGCTGCGAGTGCAGCACAGCCAGTGGGAAGGAGGGAGTCTGAAGGGGGTGGGACGTCGGTGTTGCTAGAGTGAGCCTGCTGAATGAGTGTTGTGAAGAATGCTCACAGATGAGAGTTATATAACTGTGAGATGAGGGAGGGGTGGAGGGGAACCTGAGAGAAAGAGAGGGAGGGAGGGAAGGGGAGATATTTTTCCATTGCATGCCTGCAGCTGCCCTGATCAGTTGGAGTATTTTAGTCAACTGTTTTAGAGAAGGGACAGCAGACGGTGTCATTAGAGGAGAAAAGAAGTGGAAAGTTTTCCAGTATCTAAGAGTGCAACAATTCCCCCTCAACCCCATAAGTGCACGTAGTTTTCTGTACACCGTTTTATAAATCAGCTGAAGATTGTACAGATAGCATGCCATAGCAAACAACTATCTAATGATATAGCTGCTGTTGTTTTTCTTCCTTGGTCAAGAAAGAAGTCTTTGTGCATGTGTCATATGTGCAAGTGTCATGTGATTCCCTGTTTGTGTACTCTGTTCCCTCATGGGGGCCACATGCAGGGTGCAGGCAAACACAGTTCATGGCAAGTTATCTTCTCTTGTACTGTATGTCTTTTTTTTTTTTTTTCGGGACAGCGTCTCTATGTCTCTCTTACTGGCCCCATTACAAGACTCGTTTTCACCTTTGATTATGAGTCTTTTGTTTCAGTTTCTGAAACGTGTTAAGGATTTCCTAGTAATGATAATCATAAATGATTTATATGGTGCTTTTCAAATATTAATCTACAAAGGAAAGTCCAGAGGTCATAAAAAAAACATAAAAGATATTCCTGTAAATATGAAAGTAAGTTATAATCTTTCATTCATTTACAGTTTGGCAGCCTCAAAGACACGTTCACCCCTGATAATGAGGTGTGTTTTAACCGGAATGATTCTGGATTAAAGACTGCACTGACACAAATGCAACTCTGTCTAACCAAAACACTGTCAGTAAAATCTGAAATTCAAATCTGAAATTCAAGGTCTCCTGGGAGAAGCGAGGCAGAAGAGTAATGAAAGGTGTAGTACAATAACTTGATGAAATAGAAATTGTTAAAAGTCTTGCAGCTGCGTTTTGTATCAGGCCGGAGATGTCCTTCTAATAGAGCTCAGAGCACACTGAGTTACAGCAGTCTAACTGCCTCAAGATAAAAGCATGGGCGACCTTTTCAAGGCCTGCAGAAGATACAAAGGACCTAATTCTGGCCAAGGTTTATAGACACGATAGCATAACATAAATGACCCGCTAGAGAGAGACACGAATCGTGTCTGGCATATGGCTGGCGTGTACTACAGTGATGGAGAAGCTCCCGAGAATTAAAATAACACATTTTGTGTCATTAAGCAGAAGGATGCTCTGTTACATCCTCCACTTAAGAAGAGAGAAAATATGCATGGGATAATTTGGCCATCTTGTTAGGTTTAAGTGGGACTAAAAGTCCAGCTGTATATCATTAGGCTATTATTGGAAATGAATGATGTGTTTATTGACAATATTCCCGAAGGGCTAAAAATAAATGGAGAAACATAACTACTTGGTAACAGGGGACAAAGAGGAAGAGGTCCTTTCAAATGTATTACAAAGACTGTAACAAAGAGCTCAAATCGATCAACAGTTGTAGTTGCTATACAGAGCACAGACGTCTCAGAGATATTCATAAAGAAAATCATTTACAAAATGTGGACGTAGTCTTTGTCTTCAGTCAGTGTAAAACAGCCTTTTTATGCTGACTGGCGCTGAATATCATATGCCAAATATGGGCTCTTGTGAAAGTATGTGTAATGTCTGAATGGATTTATCGCGTTACCTAATGTTGTGTTCGTGTTTAGATAGTTTAGTTTTTGGCAGCAGTCCACAGAGTGACTCAACAGTCTCAAACAAGCCAAAAATGTAACAGCTGCGCCTCACCAAACAGATCTCAAGTTCACTATGTATATTTGAGGCGGTTTCATACAGCAGCATTCTGACCTCTATCGGCAACGTTGTCTTTTGTCCTTACAGCTCAGATCGAGGTCATCCCCTGTAAGATCTGTGGGGACAAGTCCTCAGGAATCCACTACGGAGTCATCACCTGCGAAGGCTGCAAGGTAAGGAAGAAACACAGAGAGAGTAAAAAAAAAAACAAGCTTATCAAACATAACTTCCAACCTGTTTTTATCTCGGTTGAGCGTGTCATTTACAGTGCTTGTATGTGTGTTTTTGTTTGTGCATGTCTAGGGTTTCTTCCGTCGCAGTCAGCAGAACAATGCCATATACTCTTGTTCCCGCCAGAGGAACTGCCTGATCGACCGTACTAACCGTAACCGCTGCCAGCACTGCCGTCTACAGAAGTGTCTGGCCCTGGGCATGAGTAGAGATGGTAAGCACAGACAAAGAAAACACTGTACTCTCTATACACGATACCTTTAACCATGAAATTGAGTGCTAGACTTAAAGATTCACATCTGTATTTGGTGAATCCCATTGCATGCGTTCCTTTCATTTAAAGTTGATATTAGGAAAATCCGAAGCCTTCTTTTGTTATGCTTCACATCAGCTGGCCTAAGAGAACTCACTGTTTATTGCCCTCTATAGTAGGTTGCAGAGAGAAGTCAGTGTATAGACTGAAGAGTTGACAAACTGCCACCATACAGATTGGTTATAGGGACTGAAACATACAATGTTTAAAGAAAAGGCGGCAGAAGTGATCCAAGTGTGAAAAATATTACAATTAAACTGAAGTGACAGATTTAGAGAACAGGCGTGAATGTCTCTGCACTAAAGGATATGAATCAAATACTTGATTTATTGTCATATTTGTTTTAAGTATTTGTAGTCACATCTAAGATGTCTGTGAATTGTTTTATTTGTCTGTTGGGTGGCTATAATGAAATGTCTTTTCTCTCTGCAGCGGTTAAGTTTGGTCGTATGTCTAAGAAGCAGCGTGACAGCCTCTACGCTGAGGTGCAGAAACACCAAAAGTCCCAGGAGTGTGTGGGCTCTGGAGGCGGGGGCTCTACAGCTCTGTCCTTGCCCAAAGAGGACGGTGTCTGTGGCAGTGGCAGGGAGGACGGTGAAGAGGGTCTGAGCCGGTCCTACAGCACCGGGGGGTCCAGCTCCACTCTCAGCGACCTGGATGACATTGCGGCGCTGCCTGACCTATTTGACCTGCCGCTGACCCCCGAGGAGGCGAGCGAGTACTGCAGCCTGGAGCTGCTCGGCGGAGGGGCCAGCACCGGGAACACCTCCAACTCATCGTCCTCTTCTTCCTCTTCCTCATCCTTGTCCAATCAGAATTCCCCACAGCAGACGATGCTGGACGGCGCAGACGGCAACGGGATCCAGCTCCTGCATACACACTCTCACACACATGCGCTGCTGGAACACACACATGCACTGCTGGACCATCTGCCTGATGACTGCTCAGTAACAGACCTCGGTGAGTATATAATTTCAAATAATTTCATTTTTATGCACACATCTCCAATAGTGCCCACTTAAATGAAGAAAGATAGACTTTTATGAGGCAGGATATTATATATTATATAATTATCTAATATAAAAGGGATTTTCATCTTTTTAGATTTTGTCACATTGCTCCCTTTTGTTATGATAATTTTCCACTGCGTGATCGTACTGCAAAATGAACACTTCTTTGGACTGTTTCACATTAAATCACACAGTCCATTATTCCTGTCCTTAATATTTGAAGAGGCAGAGGCCCAGGGTTTGAATCTAACCTGTGGCCCTTTGCTGCATGCCATTCCCTGTCACTCTTTAGCTGTCTTTATCCAATTAAGCTTGAAGAGCCCAAAACATTTCTTAAAAAAAAGAAAAAGAAAAAAAAGGTGAGTATGTTGCATTGTTGGATATAATGCTTAGGGTTACTGTCCTTTTAGAATTTAGAGAGAACTATTATCAATGTTGCCCTGGAAAGGGTAAAAAAAAAACAAGTTGAATAATGAATGAAATAAAACTAGATGAAATAAGCGCAAATGTAATTTAAAAAGTGATTCAAGAAAAAATGAAGATTAATCACAAGGACATGAACCAGAATGATACATGGACGAGCGAATAGCACAACAGGATAAAGTGGACACAAGGACACAAATGTATGATTAAATGGGCAAAACAAGCAGGAAACAAGCTCGAAAAAACAAGCTGACGGAGAAGTGGTATTTATAGCGATAAGGAAGCATGAGCATTCTTTTAGTGTCTCCTGAGACGTTGAGGAAGAATGCATTTCTATTTTATTTTACATCTTCATGCTTACTGGTAGCAATAAACTGCAGGGAGACTGAAGAATGGGGCTCTGGGGACTTTTAAAGGAAACAATGAGTAAATATTTTGACTGGAGGATAAGTGCGGGAGGCTGAAAAGATCCTCACAGCTGCGGAGAAAAAAATAAGGCGATGAGCCTAAATCACATCAGGTGATCAGATCAGTGGCAAAAATGTGACAGCGGAGTGGTGCGAAGCATCTGTTTGTTCAAGGTGACACTGCTATGATCTATGGATACGTAAACAAGACCACTGTTACACTCTCTTGTGTGTCTCTTTAATGCCCAAAGCTATTACCACTCCAAATAGAGTGAGAAAAACGCCCATATTTAAGCATATCTTTTTTGTTTGTTTGTTTTTTACAGAGCGCATCACTCAGAGTATTGTTAAGTCTCACTTGGAGACGTGTCAGTACAGCGCTGAAGACATGAAGAGATTCACCTGGGCACAATACACACCGGAGGAAACGCGTGCTTTTCAAAACAAGGTACATAACGCACACTTTAAACCCTGTGTGTGTAAAGTCTTGTCTGATACATTCATAGCAATGAAATGTGCAACCAGCACCGGATCACAATAACAGCTCAGAATCACAATCTCAGATATGAATATATCAAATCTGAGGGTGTTTAAGCTGAAACGATTCACGTTTCCTTTTTCAGTCAGCCGAGTGGATGTGGCAGCAGTGCGCACACCACATCACCAATGCCATTCAGTATGTGGTGGAGTTTGCCAAACGCATCGCAGGCTTCATGGACCTGTGCCAGAATGATCAGATTATATTGCTGAAAGCAGGTCAGTGCCCAGTCTAAAAATGCTCACTTCTGAAATGCTTAATGTGCAGAGTTAAGTCCTCCAAAGTCTGAAACTTGCTAACTTCAGTTCCTTCCTGTTTTTTTTTGTCTCCATCTCTCTACCTTTGCCTTATTTACTATCCATTCATGTGTTTGAAAAAATGACACACACCTGGTTCGAACGAAAATTACCTTCTGCGACATGAACTGCATATATCTGACACTGTATTTACTCTCTGTAAATCTTTTGAACTTTAAAAAAATCTTTATGGATATCCACGTTATCCTGTTGATTTTTAAACTGTTCAAAAATGTCATATGCTGTGCGCCAATCTGGATCAAAATTATTTACATTTTGTTTGTGTTGTTTTGTGCATGTTGGAGTATCTTGGCCCCTCTCTGTCACCCACTCCATCTTCCTCTCCATCTCTCCATCTCTCCATCTCTCTGCCTCTGTCTGTGGCTATCCTTTCAGGCTGTCTGGAAGTCCTGCTGATACGTATGTGCCGAGCTTTCAACGTCAACAACAGCACCATTTTCTTCAATGGGAAATTTGCCCCGGCACAGTTCTTCAAAGCGCTCGGTGAGGATCAGATGGAAATGTAGTTATGTAATGCTCGAAAGCATTCAGATAATTGACGGAGACATGTGAAAGCTTCTTATGTGTCTTCTTCTTTATGTAAGTGTGAAAGCCTTTTTTACACGCATGGTGCAGTAATTACCTGTAATGCCTAAGAAAATGTACTGAATCCGTTAATGACAGCTTACAGAGACACCTCTGCCTTGGCCAAAGTAATGCATTACTTTAAGTGACCTGACAGTGGTAATTGTTCCTAAAATGACTCTCAATCAGTTATGTCATTAAAAATGGTTGGAAAATGCAATGCTTTTTTCCGTGAGCTGTTTTTTTTTTTTAAACACTTGGCTTTATGACAGTAATTTTACAATAGGATCTTCCCACTAAGAAAAAACAGTTTGCCATCTTGGCCAGTAACACCAGAATTAAAAAGAAACGCAGGACTCAATCATCCCAGGTATCTCCTGGGCGACTTGTTGAATTAAGCAGGACTATTGAAGTCTTCAAGCTATTATTTCTGACAACTGATCTATTGATTTGCTGTGTTTATGCAGGTTGTGACGACCTAGTAAGTGCCGTGTTTGACCTCGGAAAAGGACTCTGTCGTCTACAGCTGTCTGATGAAGAGATGGCTCTGTTCAGTGCTGCCGTCCTTCTATCTCCTGGTAATTATTTTTCTTTCCTCTTTCTGTTTCTCACTACAGAAATAAACACAATCATGTTCAAGTGCATATAGTTTGGGCATTTTACTCTGCAAGCACGACTCATTCATACATTAAGAATTGCAAAGAAAGAACATGATATAAATTATACGTGAGACATTTCCATTTGATTGAATACTGCAACCACAAAAGAAACATCATCTTGGATTTGAATATATATTGTCAGGTGATATGACATTAACAACCTTGAAGCAGAGAAATAAAACTTAAGGTTAAGGGGTTCATCTTTTCTTTCCTATAGATCGGCCTTGGCTAACAGAAGGACAAAAGGTTCAGAAACTCCAGGAGAAAGTCTACCTGGCTCTGCAGCACAGTCTACATAAGAGTGGTGCTTCTGACGAGAAACTGGACAAGGTAAAGACAAGCAGTCATGACTCTTCTTAAACGCATGTTCGTTGTATAAACATAAACTTACTTTGGTGTATCTTCTGTCCCCACAGATGGTGTCCAAGCTGCCCATAATGAAGTCTATCTGTAACCTCCACATCGATAAACTTGAGTTTTTCCGTTTGGTCCACCCAGAGACCGCATACAGTTTCCCACCACTATACCGGGAAGTGTTTGGCAGCGAGATGTCCCTGCCGGACTCCACCGACAGTTAGACGCACAGATAGACAAACAAGAGAGAGATGGAGAGCGTGTATTAAGAGGTAGGGAAGCGAAAGGAGAGACAGAGTAGGATAGAGATGTTGAAGCTCAAGAACCAGCAGTTAACGAGACAATCCAGGACTAAAAACTCAGTCTCCCATGATCCCAAAGTAGTCCTCCACTTTCCCAGCAGCCAAAAGCACCTTACACTACACATGCTCATGTCCTCTGCATATTGTAGCATTAACAACAAGCGAATGGGCGTCGTAACACAGCAGCCCACGAAGCACGAGACTCCAAGCTCTAACACTTGTTGAACATCAGATCCACTGTGGATCACCCAACCAGTTATGAATGTACCTCATCGATAAGCACCAGTGCACAAGCCAGAGAACCTAACCTAACAGTGAATGTACAACCCTGCCGTTCTGAGGCAGAGTTTTACACACAGTATTACAATTACGTTGTGTTGATCAACCGGTCTCACTATTAATACAGCTCCCGGTCAATATTTCTCTCATCTCAGTATGATACGCCTGCGTACTCATACAGACAATACCTTTGTACTGACCATCACTTAGGGACCAAGATCACGAGTCATTTGCTATGAAACACACAACAAACACACAGATATGACTCACGGCTCAGGCTGATTTCTTTAATCACCTGAGAACCAGTTTCACAAACACACGCGCGCACACACACATCTAGCCAGTGTTTGGTGCTGCCTCTTTGTAGGCTCTTACAATGCAATGAGAAACCTCAGTCCCACACACCCCTTCCCTTGTAAATGCCACTTAGAGACAGGATAAGATGAAATTATCTTTAATTTATATACACATTTATAAACAAATATTTTAAATAAGAATGTAAATAGATGACTATATAAGTATATGGAGAGAGCTAGAATGTGTGAGAGAAAGGGAGAGAGAAGTAAGATGTAGAGAGGAAGGGGCGATGGATACTTCGACAAAGGCTGATATTTGGACTCAGAGCTTTTTCTGGACTATTTTCTCTCTTGACAGTACTCTCAGGTTTCCATGGCAACAGCCCTCTCTTGTCCTGACGGCGAACTAACCCAGCTGGGTGGTTAGGTGCGGCCATCATACAAGCGATGGGGTGGACACTTGTTGCCAATGTGACACAGCAGGGGAGGCAGTGTACCCGAACTAAGGCGCAATGACATTGCCTTTGCGTTTAAACTGAAAGCTTTCAGACAGCGCTGTTGCTCCCCACCCACCCAACTCCCCCAAGAGGACACTAAGGAAAAGAGAAAGCGAGGCAAAATATGACTTCACAAACTGTATAATAAAAGAGGATCTCCTCGCCTGTTTCTAACCTGAGTCAGTACAGTAGTCGTGGTATAACTGTCTTTCACTCATAATGTTTCAGTTGACCGGAACGTCGATGACAATATGTATCATAAATCCTCCTCGCTGGTTGGAGCAATTGTATTATTTTGTACATTTGCTGTTCCTCTCTCCTTTAGACCCCAACACTTCCGAATACCAAGCACTTATACTTTCCTCTTTCTCACTGGACACTAGTCTAAGGCCAGACAGAGCTACCAGCTTCCCCCCTGAGTTGGGCCTCAATGCCAGTAAGACTTAATCTGTTTTTATAATTTTTGTTGTTTTGTTCTGTTTTATCTGTCACACAAGGTCATCCATAACTGTTTACATTTTTCATGTACATATATAACACGCTTTCTGAAGGTTGTTATAGCATCAATGACGATGATGGTGATGATGATGATGATGATGTCTTACTTGGGGTGCTGTGAAGTTTTTGAGCAGAGTCTGAGGACCTGCTACCTGCCACTCAGGGAGCTAGCTGTGATCTCCTGTCCCTTTATTACCAGTGTCGTCTTTTAGCCTTGTGCTCCTCACACCTTTGCACCTAAGATGAGACCCATAACCATAATCACTGTGGACGTAAGTTCTATTTTTGTGAATGTTACTCACAGAGTGTCAAAGCCCTTCCCGTTTGTCCTAATATTGTAACATGAAATTTCAAGAACATAAGAATTTTAAAAAAATAATAATAATAACCAGTTAGACTTAAAGATGAATTTCGTTATTGGGATTTTAATGTTTCTTTTGCTGTGATTTGCATTTATTTGTCAGTCTTTTATCCACCTTTTTTTTCAGTGTCTCCACTTTTGTCTTGTAAAGTCAGTGATCTATTTTTTTTAATTCAAGAAAGATTAGGAAAAGATATAAACAAAAAAGAATAGTTTGTCTCCCTTCTCTTTCCCTATATGACAAAATGTACAACAGGTATATTACTAGTCCAAGAGTAACTGAGTCACACAGCGCGATATATATTGTTGTCCGATGGGATACATTATATGTGAGTTTAAGAATGTAATAAATGGTTTCTTTTTCTTTTGAGGTGTTTCACTGAGTCTTATTTGAACTGGAAGTTGGCTTTCATGTTGATATACTCGCATAATTCATCTTGCTGATGTCTAATAAGTTTGTAAAATCAATGATATATTATAATCCGACAAATGTAAGTGGTCATGATGTTTTGAATCACAGACTAGCATTTGTGTTGTACGCATACTGTATTCCTTTCATGTTGTTAACTTACTTGGTTAGCTCAGTTGGCCCCATGTACGAAGACTCAGTGCTTGCCACACCAGCCCAGGGTTCAAATCTGATCTGAGGTGGCCCTTTGCTGCATGACATTCCCCATCTCTCTCTCCACATTCCTGTCACTCTTCAGCTGTCTCTATCAAATAAATCTTACAAAGGCCAAAAAAAAACTTTAAAAAAATTAACCAACCTCTCCTCGGATCACACTCGGATGTGATACTTTTCTGTGATATATATTATAAATTAAATAGTTGCAGTGGTTAGCACTGTCGCCTCACAGCAAGAAGGTTCCTGGTTTGAACCCCAGCTGGGGGCCTTTCTGTGTGTTTGCACGTTCTCACCAGGTACCCCGACTTCCTCACACAGTCCAAAGACATGCACTTAATAGGACTCACCAGCTGTGAATGTGAGTGTGAATGGTTGTTTGTCTCCTATGTCCTCTGTAATGAACTGGCGATGTGTGTACCCCACCTCAGCTGGGATAGGCTCCAGCCAACACTGTGACCCTGATGAAGAGAAGCGGTTACAGAAAATGGATGGATGGATATTTTTGTCTAACAGTTAAAGGTCCAGTGTGTAGGATTTGATGGTGCCTAGCAGTGAAGTTGCAAATTGCAACCAAATGAATGCTTTCATACGGCTCACCCTCTTCTTCTAAGGACGTAGGAAAAACTCTGGAATTCACATAAAAAGCGAAAAGGCCACATCTAGATCGGTGCTTGGTTTGTCTGTGAACATGGCAGAGTCCATGTCGCTGTAGATGTAAAGGGCTTATTTTAAGACAACAAATACACAACAGTTCTTGTAGATGGATGAAAACACACTGGATATTGTATTCTATTCCTGCAAAGAAATACTTACACACTGGACCTTTAATGCTGAAAATGAAAGGACTTTCTTCACCCTGGAGTGGAAACAGTAGTTTGGCTTTCAACCACCTCTCACAGTTTTCCTCAGGATAGATTTTCCTCAGGACCTTGAGTTAAGACTGAAGGTTAATGATCAATATAGAAAGTTATTTATTTCCAATAATATATTGCAATTATATGGTTTACTATCAACCAACAGTAGGCAGCAGCAATATACAAAATTAAAATAAAATAAAGTAAAATAAAAAGTTCGATGGATGTCAGCTAAAGTCAGCAGTTTATTCACTGTGACATTTCGCTGAGAAAGAAGAATGTGTGTGTGTGTGTGTGTGTGTGTGTGTGTGTGTGTGTGTGTGTGGGTGGACGTGTGTTTTGACCCACTTTATCCAGCAGGATGGAGCCTCCCACATGCAACTGCGGCCAGGAACTTGTGGTTGCCTAGCAAGTTTCACATCTACGGTGCAAAGTTTGAAGACGTGTTCGGCTGCTCTCCACGAAACCCACAGAAACTACTCGAAAACTAGTTTCCCCGTCGAGGTCCAGGTGGAAACACTGACGGTG
This sequence comes from Nibea coibor, assembly GCA_023373845.1. Taxonomy (NCBI): domain Eukaryota; kingdom Metazoa; phylum Chordata; class Actinopteri; family Sciaenidae; genus Nibea; species Nibea coibor. The sequence goes on along the minus strand of CM041725.1, from coordinate 14,228,173 downwards.
CAAGATGTCCGTCGCGGGATTTAAGAAGCAATTTTACAAAGCGAGTCAGGTAAACGGGCGACAGTTTTTAAGAAAATTAAAAAAAAAAAACAGCTTAGCCGGTAGCTTAGCAAGCTAATTTAGCTAACACTATGGTTACTTTTATTGCGAGTTTGCGCTAGCTTCGAGCTAACTGGCTAATTAAAGTGGGAAGCATTATGAATATCGATTAAAAAAAACGTTCTCGTGTCGTGTATGAAACGTTTTGTACCGTGTTGAAAAGTAAACGACGAGCTGTACTGTTATTAAACTCACCAACAACTGTCAATTGCGTTGCGGTTCACAGGCACAACGTCAACGTTCAGCCGTAACGTCAACGTTAATATAACGATAATCTAACGTTATTCTGACGTTTGTAGCTAACTAACCGCTTAAAAATGTTTAAGCGTGAAACTAGGCTACTGGAGCACTTAGTTTCCTTTCGGTTGGTTATTTGTCCCGAGTTTGCAGCCAAGTTTGTATCTACGTGGATTGTGTATCTGAATTTTCACTAATATAACAATAAAGTATAAGATTAGCGCCAATGCGTCGAGATTTCTAAGAAGTCGAGCATTGAAAGAGCGAGTGTCTGGCTTGATGGAGGTGCTGTATGTGCTGGGTGTTGCTCACTCTTCTTTGTTTTTTTGTTGTTGTTGTCAAGTTAAACAGCAGGTAGATCCATTAACCATGTGTTAAAAACCCTCGTGTTTAGCTGACGTTGTTGCTGTTGTTATCTCCAACATGTTGCACAATGTCTCAACTCAAATTGACCAATATGTTGTGGTGAGACCATAGTTCAAATCGCACGACATGTTTGTGCAGTGATTCATAAAAAAATGCTGTCATCACTCAGCTATATATAACAATATAAGTTTTCTTGTGACATTTATAGTCAGTGTGACAGACCTAGCATGTAAAACTAAAGCACTAATTAATAGTGACGTGTGTAGTGGACGTGTAGAGAAGCAAGTCAAATATTTAAACTGAGTGTTCAAATCAGTCAAATGTTTGTCTGCCAGATTGACAGTGGTCTGTATCTCTCTGTCTCTATCACAGCCCGCCATTAGTTGCTTTTAAAAATCTTGGTTTCATCGAATTTGTGTTGTGATATTAAAATCCAAACAGCACTCATCTTTCTTAAGATGATAAATAAATATGACTATTGGCTCTTTTAAGAAGTGAAATGTTGAAGCCACCACCACAAACACGAAGTAAAACAAGACCTCGCCTGCAAAACCAGAGGGCTGTGTTTTGATGACACCTGTCCTGCTACAGGCCCTTGCTTTGGTCTAACGTACCATACCATGACACGTGTGATATGTAAGTGACAACTCCCTGCTCAGCGAGGAATCCTAATAATGTGAACACTCTGCCCTAACCAGCTCCTTCATTAACCCAGTTGACACAAATTTAATCAGCTAGTTGACAAGACACTGATAATAATGAACTAGGAGCGAGTGTGCAGGAATGTTATATCCTGTATGAGCTTATGCAAAACACAAACCGTGCAGGTGGATTGCTAACGTCACCATATTGTGGTAGCTCCCACTGCCAAAGCCTCAACTATTGGGACATACTGTACAGCTGTAAAAAGACAGTGTAAGCCAGAGCGAACAGGTGTTACACCGTTCCATTCAGGCTATGAAGACAAAGTAAACAGGGTGGAGGAGGGTGGAGTCCATACTGCCATAAAAATGTACATGAATCGATCAGTGATTTAACAGAGTAATCATCAGCTAAGTTACTGACACTGTGCATGTGATATTTATTACTGAGCACCCACTGCTTCATTTCAGTCCACATCTTTTTACACATCTCGCTCTTGACATTGATCAAACACATGCACTTCATGTCCAGGCAAGACCCTTCAACTCCACTCTTTGCCAAATCTGAAACCTTTAAACACTTCAGTGTACCAAAAGGTAACTTAAAGCAAAATATTAGTACACAAAATAACTTTGCCGCGTGTGTGTATTATATAAACTAAAGAGATTGATTGATCCATCTGGTCATAGAGTTTTATGTGCAGTCTGGTGCAGGCAGCTGCACTCAGTCGAACCAAATGAGAAAACACACGCACACACTCACGCGCACAATGAGTCTCTGTTTGGCCTGCCAGCCATGGGGTACAGGGTTTTAGAGTTTGTTTCTCTGGATGAGAAATGCTGAATGTAGTCAGTGTGGCTTGTGTGAGCATATGAATTGGTGAGTGAGAGCAAGATGAAGATAGCATGTGTGTTTAGTAAAAGTATCCATGGACTTGGTGTAGAGTAGGAAACTGCACTGTGTGCGCTGACCTGATGGAAAAATGTGAAAAAGTATAATTCCTTATGGAACAGAGGCACTCGGTAGAGAGGAGAGTCCAGTTTTTAGAGTTCACTCCCCTCTGCAGAATTCAGGAGGTTCCTTCACTAATGGAAAACATGGGCACGACTTGGAATTTGAGAATTGTGTTAACCGAGCCTGGAAAAAAAAGAAAATGGTGGAAGATATTAAATGTCCATTAAAGTTTTGAAACAGAACCGTGTGGTTGTGATAGTCTGGTTGAAGCCTGTTTGACAACAAGTTTTTTGCCCTGCTAAAGTATTCCTCGAGCAGTTCTCTGATCCCCCATCAGCTGGCCACATATACACAGAGATAAACACTTCTATATCATGATTACTCTGGTCTGAATCTACCGTGAGAGGTTGATTGTGTTTTTGTCTTGTTTCACTAATTGACACAGTCGGGTTATGCTGTTGTGTTCAGAAGTGTTTCCACATATAAACTGTTTTCAGTTGAACAGTGTTGACAGATTGACACTATTCTTGGTTCATTTTTGCTGTAACCAGCCAGGAAACACTCTGATGTGCTGGAACAGTGACACACAATTTGCTTAACTGACTAGCATGATACATACATACTATCACGATACAGATAGGGCAGCACCGCTTAGTCTGGTTGCCTTTATAAAAGAGACCTCTGTTGTAAACATGATCAATTATAACTCTACTGTGACTTTTTGGTCCATGAAGATTTTACATTTTTTTTAGATCTCATACTTTATTTTCATTTTCATTACCATTCCATACATACATCCATGCAATACAATTTTACATTTTTTTATACATCACTTCACAAATTTCCAGCCGCTTTGATATCTACATCAGTATACACCTACACACATATAAAGAAAAAAAGCCAAAGCATTCGAGGGAATAACTCTGCAGTTTCTGTTCCATCACAAAACACAGCTGGTACCACAACACCCGAGCACGGAACTGCGAGAAACATTTGTGACATGGTTTCAGTCTCTGGTTTGAGAACCATTACTTCCCCAGTAGATTGTAAAGTTAGTTAATCATCCCTGAGAATAATGTTGAATATGTGAACATAATTGTTTCTCTGATTGCTCTGTGTTCACAGTTGGTGAGTGAGAAGGTTGGAGGTGCAGAGGGAACCAAACTGGATGAAGACTTCAAGGACCTCGAGAGGGTAACATTACAAACATTTTAGCTTGATAACATCTTCTGGTGCACGGATTAATTCTATTGAAGTGGAAACAGGAACAAACTCCCACTTCCCTATACTGATGAACGATCTTATGCAACACCTTTAACTACAAAAAAAAGATACACTTTACGAGGTTCCATTTAAAAATTTCAATAGACTTCATTGACTATGTAAAGACTAAGCAATACATATCCTCTTAACTCTTTGCTACAAAACTAGGTTATACCTATTGTGACATGTCAATAATCACAACGTAAAGCAGCTTTTCACCTTGGTTACTAAAATAATCAGACATTAAAAAGATGTTTAATTATTGTCTGACCTGTACCACCAGAGAGCAGATGTTACCAGCAAAGCAGTGGTGGAAGTCATCGCTAAAACATCAGAGTACCTCCAGCCCAACCCGGCAACAAGAGCCAAGCTTTCCATGCTCAATACAGTGTCCAAAATCCGTGGGCAGGTGAACAGCCCGGGCTACCCCCAGCCTGAGGGCCTCCTGGGAGAGTGCATGACTAAGTATGGATGTGACATGGGCAAGGAGACCAACTTTGGTAAGAACAGTGTAGACAAGAGAGGAGAGCAATGCATCTGCTTATTTTTTATGTATTACGTATTTTGTATGTTTTAGTCTTGCCAATGATAATTGTTGTTAACATGCCTCACATTGTCACGCACTCCCTAATGCTGTTATGTTGCCTGTGTGCTATAGGTGGAGCTCTAATAGACATAGGGGACTCAATGAAGAGAATGGCTGAAATTAAGGACTCTCTGGATATTGACGTGAAGCAGAACTTTATTGACCCACTGCAGGGAGTCGCTGAGAAGGACATCAAAGACATTCAGGTAGAGTCAAAGAGGTAGTATGCTTCTGCATGTTTAGGCCAGGCGGTGACTCATATCTCTGCAGTCTGTATTTACAAGTCAGATATGAAAATACGTCATGTAATATCATCTATCTGTACAGTATCTATCATCTAACACCATCCTCCCAATCCCAACTCCTTTCACTCCTTCAGCACCACCTGAAGAAGCTTGAGGGCCGGCGTCTGGACTACGATTACAAAAAGAAACGTCAAGGTAAAATCCCAGATGAAGAGATCAGGCAGGCCCTCGAGAAGTTCCACGAGTCAAAAGAAATGGCTGAAAGCTCCATGCACAACCTGCTGGAAACGGATGTGAGTAGCATGTAGACTAAACTTAGTCACTTTGCATTGCAAATGGCACAATTTGACGTCATTGTAGCATCAGAATGACAGTGAAGCTGTTGTTTTGTCCGTGGAAATACTGCGTCACCTGAATATGTGGTTCTCTACATTAGCAGAGTTCACTCAAAGCAGAAGTTTTATCATCCTGTGTAGTTTTCCTCAGAGACCGAAGATGAACGAATACATAAATCCTAAAAAATTTGGGGGAGCTATGAAAATCAGATTTTTGCCAAGACATCATTTGTGTGCCAAGACTGTTCGGTTCAAGTCCAACAACATTAGTTTTCAGTGTAGTGCACAGAAGAATACATTTAATACAACCTGATACAATTATTCTGATTCTATTAAAACTATTTGTGACTTAAGCAGATGGAGTTGGAATATTCTGTAATGGTGTATTAATGCAGTGATAAAACACCATTAACTACAATATGTATAATATGTATTCTGGCTGGTATTGATTTATTTTTTTAACATGCATTGAAAATACATTTTGGAGAAAGTTTCCCAGCTAGAAAACCACAAGGACATTTTGTGTCAGGTGACATACCTGTTCTTTTTGTTTTTTTTTTTTTCTACAGTGACTTGCAGTACGAGCTCGTCAAACCCGTTTGTTTAGTATTTACCGTTTTCATACCTGCCATGAAGAGAGGTTTCCGATCTGTCTGAGTGACGTTATTGTTATGACCAAAACTGGCGTAATGATAATGAAATTCAAATGGTTGAACCAGTAAAGAATGCTCTGAAGGGTTGCTGTTTCTGTTTCTATGTATGGTTTTAAAATAGGTTTTGTGTTCTGTGCACGTAGGTGGAGCAGGTGAGTCAGCTGTCTTCTTTTGTGGAGTCGATGTTGCAGTACCACAGACAGGCTGCGCAGATCCTCGAGGAGCTTTCTGATAAATTGAGCCAAAGGTCAGTGCTATGACTATTTGTGGAAAACGGCATGCCTTTTGTATGTTGAGGCCGTGCCCTCTGGCTTGTGACGAGGGATGATTCAGCAGTACCATATTATCTTCATTTGATAACAAGTAAACAATGTCAAGTAGTAGCTGATGCTGCGCACCAATTATATATCTTTAGTTTTGTAGCATAGCTCATTGTGATATCTGTCCTCCACAACAGAAATAATATATCAATTTTGCTTTGGAATAACATAAAACGAAGTAGATTTGTCTTGAACCTTTGAACCTTTATTTGTAGTAATTGGATTATGGTTTGTCTGTATGATTGCATCGCCTACTTGTGAGCTCAGAGGTCACACTTCTGTTCTGATCATGTACAGAGTGAATGAAGCTAACTCGCGTCCAAGGCAGAAATACACACCCAAACCCAGACCAGCCTTCGAATACGGAGATGTAGAAAACACTAACGGAGGTTACTCGCCAGCCGCAGCAAGCCCTCCAGCTTACTCTCCGGGTAAGCTTATTTTTTAATATTTCGTGAGAGCTGTGTTTGAATGTTTGTGCAAGTGCGTGCGGCCTACACCCAAGAGGACATGTCAGGGAGGACTTCACTCTCATTCTCAAGACTGATGTGTCTTTCCTTCTGCGACATTAACTAGCCCCAGCACAATACCCAGCTCCATCCTTCCAAAGAGCCTCCTTCAAGAACAGACCACGTGAGTCAGACAGATGAAGATGACGTGTCACTTACACAGAAGTAGAAAGTTTCACTACTTTGACTCACTCTGTTGCACGTCTTGTGTGGCAGAGCGGTATATGCATGTTCATGTGATGGTAAAGTATTCAACTAACACTGCTGAATGGTGTTTGTTCACTTTGTCCAGTCTGTCAGGTTCCCAGAACAAGACGGGGCTTGTCAGTGTGACTATTACTCTCTTTGACAGAGGCTGCAGATGTATAGAATCCTCAGCAAGCCGCATTCTGTCCGACTTTGTTTGTTGTTTTAATCAACCAAGTCTTAAAAACAAAAAATGGTTTTGCTGAATTCTGTGTATCTGACAGCCTGTTCACTGACAGGTGAAGCTTCTGAACCTCAAGAAAAATCACAACATACCACATGGTTCATGTGGGTGGGTGAATCTAATGTTGTTCACTTCTTTAATCTATCACAATAAAAGGAATGTGAAAAGCCTAAAATTTGATCACAGTTGGAATAAAAAGGCTCAGTTATGTAACACATCGGTAGATTGATTTTGATCTTGAGCTTCAGAAGCATCCTCCCTCACCACACTGATGACTAACTTATAAACTTCCTGTTTTATTGACTCTCCTTTTATGGTCTATTCTAGAGTCCTACTGGAAACATACTGGTGACAAGCTGTGTCTAATGAAATCCTTTTATAGGAGAACATACTAATCTCGTTGAAGGGAAATTGTCAAATATTCTTCTCACTGAAAATGACAGTATTTCTTCTTTCTCCCTCCTCCATCTCTCGACCGTTTTGTGTCTCTGTCTCCAGCTGAGCCATGCTGTAAAGCCATGTATGACTTTGAGCCAGAGAACGAAGGAGAGCTGGGCTTCCACGAGGGTGACACCATCACCCTGGTCAGACAAATCGACGAGAACTGGTTCGAGGGAACGTTTCGGGGCAGAACAGGATTCTTCCCCAATAACTACGTTGAAGTGCTGGTGCCTCTGCCACACTGAAAACAGCCAGGCAAGAAGTGGGCAGCAGGATGGAGAGGATGAAAAGGGGGGGGGATGATTGACTCAATAATCAAAAGATATCTTTTTTTTTTTTTTTTTTTTTAAATTAAAGGGTAAACATCTCCAGACAGGGACCTTTTTTCTGTATCTGAGTTATTTGAGGAAAGAGCTTTTTTTATTACTATGCCAAGATTTGATAGAGTTTTAACAGTCAGGACAGCGTGAAGTTGATAAATCAGAAAAATGGTGGCGTAATGTGTGGGTGCTTTTACCATATCCTGAGTCCTCATATTCATTCTCTATGCACCTGTGCACTTTGTACACTACACCTCCATCACCGGGAATGATGAAGGACCAACAGAGGATGTCCAGTAGTATCTATAAATGCTAAGAAGTGCAAGTACTTTATTCTCCTATTCTAAACCTATTTTATATTCACAAGAGGACATTTCTGGTTCTTTGTATTGTTCATATTGGTACTACACACTTGCATGTATACACACATTTTCTTCTTAGGGCTGTTTTCTACACTCCCTGTTTTCACTCCGCTGCCTTCAAGCTTAAGTACTGTTGTGATCATGGACTTGTTAAGAGTCAACATGGAGAACTTGCTGCCTTTTGTTGATGCTTGAGACTATCCTCTATTGCCACCTGGTGGCCCTTGAGTTTTTTGCTAGCTATTTGCTAAAGTGGCACTGTCACATGGCCTCTCTTATCTCTTAACCAAATTCCTGTTTGGTGGCTTGTCTTATGGTTTAATGGAGAATCTGTGAGGCAGTTTTACAAACTTATTTGAGACATTAAAAGCTGTTTAATAGATGGTTTCCAAAGAGCTGTAGGGCAACCATAAATTTACTAAGTTTTATCATTTATCACACTAATTTTATCACACTAATTGTTAAGGTGCCAGTGATTTTATTTACTTTTTTCTCACTACACTCCACCCTCTTCTCTTAGAGCTCATGTCAAAGAAACATTGCACGAAGTCCAAGTAGTGAGGATGCTGTTTGTCATTAAAAGGAAACACAGTGCTGTCGAATTACTTGAGATGATTATATGCAGACACATCCTCTTTTTCTTATTTTAAATAAGATAAGTGGACATTTGTTTCTATCACAATGCAACCCACAGCGATGTAATGTTATCCACCCCCACCCCAAACATTTTGCAGTATCATACCAAAGCCAAAGAAGCATGCATCTCTCAGTTCCTCTATTTTCTCAGGCTCTATTGATGCTGCTGGCAGTGTCACTCACATTGTTTTGTAGGCTTTTACCCAAACTGTTTGTCTATGTATTTTCAGTCTGTGATTTGTTTTCCCCCCATAGCGTTGGGGTAAGCTTGGCTTTAGTACTCCAACCTATAATTTGGAGCATGGAAATCAATCTGATGTGTGATTGGGCGTGTTTGTACCTTGCGTCAGTTTTCAGGCTGAGACTGTGCACCGGACCTGACAGAAAATGCCATCTCCAAACTATTGTGTACAGAATTTAGCGATAATGAGGAAGGGCAATTCACAATAGCCGGTTTCAGTTTCAATTAAGCCCATTACAAGCTGGCTATGAACTCTGAGGGTTTGTGCTGTTCACTAAAATGCCAACTTTCTCCCCTTGTCATGATCCCCTTGTTAGACCGCCTCCCCGCCCCACTCATCCCTCCCGTCTCTGTTTAAACTGGGAGCGGAACAGACAGGTCTTTTTCAGCAGAGAAGGGTGCACAGCAGTGGATTATGCCTTCCCTCCCTCCCCCCATTGCTCTTTATTCACCACCTGCCCCCATACCCCTACCCCCTTTTTTTTCTCATTATCTGCCCCATCCCAATCCCATGGTGCCTCTGGAGCTCAGTCTCCCGGTCCATATGAGGAATAATCTCATTGTTATCGTAGTATGTGTGTCTTAAATGTTCTGTCTGCATCTTATTCATGTTATGTATCAGACCCGGGGGCTTTGGCTGTTCTGAGCAATAGCCGTGTGGTTCAGGTGTGGGTTTGCATGCCTCATTACACTAAATCAAAAAGCCTGGAGTTTGAGGGGGGAAAGGAGGGTCAGGGGTTGAGGTCAGGCTATTAATTCAGTTTGTATAATATCGATGATGAATAATGTGGAACAAAAGGGCTGAGATCAATTTTTATGTGCTGCTGAAAGAGTTGTCCGAATGCTGCAGCTGACATTGATTGCAACACTACATTCTGTGATGGCTCCCGACCGTATAGGCGTCTCTACTTTGATATCGATGAATGAAGTATTATCAGATGTTTAAGCTCTACTTTATTATACGCAACGTTAAAGGAACTTTCTGTGTCGTAATGTAACCGCCTTGCATGTGTCTTCATTAAAGCTTTCCGCGTCTTCCACAATGCCTTATTTTTGTAACTGTGACACTGTGGGGAGACTAAAAGTGGGATTATCCTGGATTATCTTTAGGATATGTGGATTACCTCTATACCAAATGTAATCTTCTGTGTATTGTATATTTTTGTTACTATGTAAAGGGGAATGGATGCTGTTCGTTCGCTTCTTCAAATAAATATTAAGTAATTTGGCTCCCAGTGTGTCTTTATGCAGACAATTACAGGCCTGTAACTGATTTAGTGTTTTTAAATGTATATGATTTAATGATTAGATATGAGAACATTTCATAGAGGTGTGACCTGATTCCTCTTTAAATCCACAATTGCTCCTTTTTGCCCAAACATCTCTATCTCTCGGACATTAATCCACAACCATCAAATTTATATCTGCACAGCCAGCCGTCTGCATGATCCCCAGACACAGCGGGCTTCACCACCCAGCTGTTGGATTATAGCCACGGCACTATCTCATCGGGGAAGGCGTGTCACTCCCCCCCCACCGAATTACTCAGCGCCCCTTTGTCCTCGGTCGGTGCCCAGCCAGCGACACTCATGGCGGCTGCACCCATCAGGCAGCGCTCCGGGCCAGGGGGACCCCGGGCGCAGCTCCCGCCCTGCTATTATGAAGGATACCTGGAGAAGCGGGGACCGAAAGAAAAGGTAGGCTCTTCACGATGAAGCTCAAATGCCATGTTGTCTCCGATGCATGCATGTGGATAACGGTGGTCAGTCTGTGTGCGTGCACACCGGCTGATCCCACCATTCCCAGCGAGCTGTCAACTTCCTCATTGTGTTAGGATGGGCGAGGCTGTACCCTGGAGCCGGTGCCGGATTGTTTCACATTATGGATCACAGCTCAGTTGAGCCGTTTAGTTTGATTTTGCAGGATTTTGACGTGCAGCTTTTTATGAAGGAAATCGCGACGCGTGAATCGCGGAAACCCGATTGCTGTCAAAACACTGCATGTCATTCAAATCGCATCACATGTAGGATTTGCGGCTGTATGTCTCATCTTAATAACTAGACATCTGTGTCACATACAGAATGTCTGCTAAGCTTTTTCGTCGCCCAGAATTCAATGCTGACTCTGGGAAATACTCTTATTTTGACAGAATTGCTCTGACAGTCAGATCCCTGAAGTGCTTTTCCAATATCTCAAATGCAAAGTTGCAACCAGTAAAAAAAAACAAAAAACAGACATATCCATCAATAATTATTTCTCATGTTGTTTTTATTTGTATATGTGAGGTGACAAAGAAGAATATACACCCCCACCCCACCCTACTGGGCCCTTCCTCTCTCATTAGGCTCCTTTTAATGGGATATAGACGTGTAATGTGAGCCTGGCTCAGGTGGAGTATTGCACTGATCCATGGACACAGATTGACAGCAGCTGTGGCTCACTCCCTATCCATCTCCTGGGACAGGATATGTGGGAGTGATAAAATACTAAGAGGAAATATCCATTACACAGATGCGGAAAAACAGCACTTCTGTTCCCACAGCACACCTTATTATTTTACATGTCTGTTTACGTCTGTGTGTGTGACAGGCATCCAGGCGACTGTGGACCTGTCTGTGTGGGAATTCTTTGTATTTCTTCAATAACGCCAAGGACGCTCATGTAAGTTACTGTTTGTTTTCAGGGTTTTTTTTGTGCATCATAGTGTGTTCAAACAACGTGTGTGTGCGTTACAGTATGTGGAGAGGCTGGACCTCGGTGGGTTTGTGTCCCTGAAGGACGACTGCAGTCGGGACAGGAACCTGGAGGCAGCCAGACTCATCCTGCGCATGAAGGATGGAGAGACCAAACTCACAGTAATGCTCTTCAACACACACACGCACATGCAATTAAAATGAACACATTTCCAAGGTGTAAAGGGGCTGTTGTCTTTTCCAGGCACCTAACTTGGAATCCAGGGAGCTGTGGAAAGGTTTCCTGTACTCCGTTATAGATGTAAATACTCATCTTTTGCACGCCTGCTTCCCTCGACCAATCTGTCTCTCTCTTGTGCTAAATATCTCTCTCCTCTGTCTCAATCGCAGCTGAATGTCCCGTCCTGTCTCACGTTGCTGCCTGGCCAGCTGCAGATGCTGAGGGAAGTTGTGGACAAAGAGAGGTCCAGGCGGAGAACTCGGACTCCCACACGTGCTCCTCCGTCACCCCTCTCCGTGCCTTTAGTGGGAGAGATCCCACCGTGAGTTCTCCTCCTCTCTATTGTAGCTCTTTTAGAGCATGTGTGACCCTGTATTAATACGTATGTGTGTGTGTGTTACATGCAGGTGTTTTCGCCCGGTGTCTCGAACAGAGGCTGAAGTCCTTTTAGAGAGACACCCAGACTGCGGCAACATGTTGCTCCGACCGGGGAGAGACGGCTGCTCGCTGGCTGTCACTACTCGGCAGGACCTCAATGGGTAAACACCTGCTGAACATCTGCACACCGCAGCTGCAAATCTCACTGACAGACACAACATTCACCGCAAACGTTACAAACTTTGTCTCTCTTCCTCTAGGTCAGTGTTCAGACATTATCGTGTGACCCAGAGGGACCAAGGTGGTTATGTCATTGATGTAGAAAACCCTGTAAGTGAATAAGAAATGATTTACTTATATAATATATTAACTTGTGTTTAATGTTATATTATGAATATGTTTTTACAGGAGAAAGCTCAGGTTGGGGATGCATCCATTCAGGTTTTCTCTCATGATACAGCTGTCTTGTTTGCTGTCAGATTAAAGGGTCTCTTCGGTGACAGCTTCATGTAATTGTGAAGGCTTTTTGCATTTGAAGAACCGAAACTATTTTGAAGAAGAAGAAGTATGGGAGACGAATATGAGAAATGCTTTGTGATTTCCCCTTCCAGATCCCCTGTGCTGACCTTCATGAGGTCATCGACGCTCTGGTGGAGAAGACAGCGGGAACTCTGCAGCCATTCCTACTGGAGGAGCCTTATGAAGAGAATATAAGTGAGGCGACTGTGCATCGCGCACGTTCCCAGATTGTTTTTCTGTGTATATCTATGTGTTTTCTAGCGATGAGGCTAAACTCTGTTTGTGCGATCAGCGTACGTTTCAGCCAATGATGAGAACGGAGAAAGGATCCTTCACACTGCCCCCTCTAGCCCCCTTCCAAGGGCTCCCGCCCTGCCTCCAAAACAAGGTTTGTCTCAGCCTCACAGACATCATGCAGACAGTCTCCTCGGCCGACGCCGACAATGATCCCTGCTTTCATTCTGGTGCAGATCGTTGGCCCAGCAGCCCTCTGTCCAGGTCTCCTGCGCCTGACCGCCGTATCCTGACCTCACCAGTGCCGGCCTCGCCCACCAACCCAATGAGACGACTCATCCTCTCCCCTTCACCTCTTACACAGAGTGAGTAGATAATACAGATCTTACCTGCTGCAGTAAGATAAACGTATAGGTGCATTACTCTCTACAGCTGAACCGGTGTGGCGCAGTAGTGAATTGTAGGATACACTTGGCTCTGAAGTGCGGGTTAAGTGGACATGGGGTGCGCTTGCCTACTACACGGCGGCATTTGAATGTGCACTCAAGTCCTCAAGATGGCAGGTGTTAGTTACTGGGAATGACCCAGTGTGTTTGTTCTCCTCTGTTTCCACAGCACTCAACGAGGAGCTCAAAATGAAGCTGGAAAAGAGACGAGCCAGTCAGGAGTGACTCACTCATAAGGAACAACTTCCTGTCACAGCATACACAATCTTCAGTGCCAAACCCCGTCTCACCGCAGCTATGTATTCATCCTGTGCCTTCTAGGTGGAAGACAAGGGACAACAAACATCGCCACTTTCTCATAGGGAGATACAGAATATTCAGTTTTTCACTCTTTTGGTCTTTGCTACATGGTTGTGGACTTGGAAATGGACTCTGATTAGCTTCTTAAGAGAGACTGGTAAACACTGGATTAGGTTCATTAAACCTCATTGAATGCCGCCTTGGCTGGGGTAACAATTCACTAGTGCTTTGTCCACTTTCATAAAGTTGTTTACAAACTGACTCTGAGCAAAAAAAAAAAAAAAAAGATGCCAAATGATTTTCCTTTAGAGTAAAGTCCACAAAAACAACGAATCAATACACCTGGCAGCTAAGATCTATTGGAGACGCACAAACACGTGCCGGACCAACTGAGCCTTTCCAGTCTGAGCCCCCCCTCCGACCCCCCGTCCGACTGAGCTGCTAATGTTACTGTTGCAACACTGCATATTAAAGAACATACAAACCACAGACTCTGCAGATCAACACCAGAGCGACCGCCTCTGACCTGAGACACTTTATCTGTTCTGAAAGTGAAATTGCAGTTGAAGTTGCTGCTCAGCATTTCTCTTCATTCACCCCATCAACACGAAACACGAGTGAAAAAAACTAAAAAAAAAAAAAAAAAACTGAAAACTGCACAATCTCTGCCTGCTGCTCTCTGAGTGCTATTTGTAATTGGTAAGCAACCATTAATGTATCGCCGATTCAATGGCACTGTTGTGGCTCATGTATGACTCAACTTTAACTGTACTGTTGGTGCTTGTTATTTAAAAAAAAGTGTTTCCTTTTTTTTTCCTCTTTTTTTTTTCTCCTCTGGTACTGTGTATGTGTTGGTGCTATGACTCACCAGTGCTCAGATCTGCCTGGAAACTCCAGGTGATTTCTGTTCCTCTTCAAGAAAACCAATCTGCTGTATTCACATGTGAGGCTGCCCTCTAGTGGAATGGCTGTCAACTAAAGTGACAGAAACAATAGGAGGGTGAAGCCTTCGGGTGTTCACACACAGTGACTAAACACTTGGCATAAACCTGTTTGTGTTGCAGACTGAACCTGAAATACCTTTGGCTTTACCACAGTATTACACCACGCCCTACCTCTCTACCTTTAATAACAAACTCATGATTTATTATTACAGATCTAAAATCTCAACAACAACAAGTATTTTTTACATGGGAAACTCTTCTTCTTCTTTTTTTTTTGGACCTTTTGCCAGTCCTTGCAGATTTGAAGTGTCTGAGTACTAGTGACAAACTGTGATCTTCTTACAATGAGCAGTTTCCTGTATGTTTGTACATGACGTGTTGTGTCTACTTGATCACTATCAAAGAATAGTGTTTGTTAGATATCAAGGGCATTAAAACATTTTGCATGGATGTGATGTGTCCTTGTTGTAAATGAACTGTGCACTATTTGTGTGTGTGTGTGTTTCCTAAGTGTCAGGCTGTTAGGACCCAGTCATTGAATGATGATTGATGAATCTGAATGAGGACATTAGATAATGATTAGTTATTAGATAATGTCGGAATTAATCAATACTGTGTGTGGATGATTAGAGAGGATGCTGGACAATCTGTCCTGTTTTTTTAATATGACCCATAATCAAGTCTTGTTGTTTACCACAGAAAGATGGAAAGAAGTTTTTGCCTTTTTTTCCTCCTTCATTATCATCATCTTACATTACAAACACTTAAACACATTTATTAAGAATCAAGTGTTTCTCCATGTTTAAATCAGATCATTTGATCTAATGATCTGATCTAAACAAGGAAATGTGTTTTCTTTTCTTTTTAAATTGGGTGGCCTTTCCTCTACCACTCAGTGGAAACTTGGGTCCAATTTGAAAAACAAAACAAAAATCAATACACTTTCCTCTTTCATATTTTATTTTCAGATTTTTACAAATATAACCTACATTTTTATTCTAATTATTTTATTTATTTTGTCTTCTCTTCTTTTGATTTGTGAAATTTGAAAACTGAAAAAACAAATAATAATAATATTTTTTTTTTAAAACTGTGTCAATCAAGAACTGACGATGCCTTGAAGTCTAATCCAATTTAATCCAGTACTATTTCTTTGTAATAAAACCTTATATGGAGCCCATAACTTGTTTTGGATGACGCAGAGTTTGTTGTCATTTCAGTTGGCTGCACCTAAAATTTAAAACTGGCTGTAGTTAGAATAACAGAACCACCCTTCACAGAAGCCTTGGGATACATAATTTGCAGAATGTTGCAGCTCTACACAGTAGTTTATTTTATTTTATTTTTTATTTTATTTATGTCACATGTGTACGTAGCAAAGTGATTCTGACCCATTTATTTATTTATTTATACAGTATGCATGATTAACTATGAAGTTAGACATTATGTGTCTGTGTTGGTGAAACATTCATCCATTATAAGACCCCATGCAGGACAGACAACTCCCACAACACACCACTAGGTATCGTTGGTCTATCACTTCTGCTTGAACATGTTGCTCAAATACTAACAATAACAACAATAATTATAATAAAGAGGTGCCATCCCATAAACACCCTGCAGCATGATTTACCCTTTACCTCTCTTGTCTCGAATCAGCTGTGCCCTGCACGGACAGATGCAACTATAAGAGAACAATGAAACTTTAATCTGACTTGAGATCAGCGTCTTCCGCCGCCTCGGCTGCAGTTTGAAGGTGGTTACGAAAACACACACACTCTCTCACTCACACACACACACACACACACAGACCTGCGGGGCCAACCGGAGCAAGAAGCAGCCAGCTATTCAGATCCTATTCACCGCGGGATGTGAGCGCTGAGAGGGGCTCCGCACAATACCGGATGACCGCTGTGACTTTGAGAGGACCTGACGGAGACAGAGACAGACGGTAGCCGTTGGAGGAGCGCCTTTTTCTGGGTTGCCTGACACGAGTGAACCTGCAGCACCGTCCGCACGGACCATAAGGAAGCTGGGAGCTAACGCGAATACAGATATAGCGCGTTTGGAGGAGAGCTGTGGGATTTAATTTAACAGTTTACAAACACCATGAGTTAGTTAAACTACCAGCCTGTTATTTAACGAAGAAGTGGTAGTTTAGAAATAACTTAAACAGGTGTTTGGAGTGTTTTTTTTTTTTTTTAATGGAAGCGTCCGGAGTTTTGGGCGTGTCTGTGAGCAGGTAAGTGATTAACTTTAAGGAGTGTTTAAGGAGCGAGATTGTGCACTTTGCTACTACATTCAAGCCTTAAGCTGAATTCAATGTAGCAATAATAACTTCAACTATCGAACTCTGATCTAAATAAACTAAAAACTGACCAGCTTTGTCTTGAATGGCTGTAAACTGATTTTAAACTAACTTTCATGCTTCGAATTGAACTTCCCGACGTGCTTGTTCTTGCGGGGGGACATATGGCGCCTAACTACGAAAGCCAAGGTGCAGTATGTGTCTGTATATATGTGCAGATAAGTGTTGAGTGAAGCTGGCTCTGCGGCCCTGAAGCCAAATATGTTAAACATGTCATCAGGGCTTCATTCTCTGACATGCCAGAGCCCATCGGTGCAACGCAGCGCACACCCACTCTGCAGGTTGCACACACACACCAGACAAAAAAAACAACATCTGTTGCTGTTACTGCAAGGTTG
Organism: Nibea coibor; assembly: GCA_023373845.1. Taxonomy (NCBI): domain Eukaryota; kingdom Metazoa; phylum Chordata; class Actinopteri; family Sciaenidae; genus Nibea; species Nibea coibor. The sequence continues at coordinate 14,211,094 of CM041725.1, read as the reverse complement.
ATAAAAGAGAAGCAAGCCCAGGCTGATTGTAACTGGGTGAATGTGGTAAAAGTCAAACCTGCATGTTTCTTGTGTGTATGTGTATGTGTGTGTGAAACAGCTCTCTCATCTGCACCAGCCTTTGGCACTCTCTGTGAATCTCTCATTGTGTGCTTGTGTTTGGTGCTGCAGGAGAGCTGAAGTTGACATCCCTGCACCCCGCTGAATGCCTTTCATGGCCCTGCATTAACATCACTATGGCTCTGACAGAATTACTGCCGCGCTGACTTTAGCTTGCTCTAACCCTTTCTGCTCGCTCCTCCGCTCTTTTTTTTTTTTTTTTTTTTGCTTTGTTTCTGTCACACACACGTTCGAATCCTCGCACACATCTTCTTCTTTTTGTTGTGGTTTGCTGTTTTTCTGTACATATCTGAAGCTCCTTTTCCATCAGGTGATATACCGATCGTGATATCCATGGAACATTGTCTCTTTCAGGCCTCCTCGGCTTTGTTTCGTCGGTGTGTGCCATCCATCTCATCATGGACAGCCTGCTGAGCGGGGCCAGTAAAGGGGCCAGTGCCCTTCAGTCAGAGCAGACTTCATCACGTCATAGATGCCACTTGCTGTCTTTTCCTCTGTATGACTGACTGTTACGGAAACAATAAAGCCTAAATTCCTCTCCGCTTGAACAAAAGAGCCATGCATCCGCTGCTGTCCCTCACTGTCTTTTGGCTGCTGCCCCTGGCCTTGACGCTGGAAGAAGACTCACCACTGGATTGTGTCCCCCGTAGATCTGTGCCCTATCACAGTGAGTGTTGCTTTCTGTCTTGTGTAACCTTGGCTTACAGTGTGTCAGCCTGTGTTGGCTCACAGTGTCTGGCTTTGGACTGACTCAACGAGGAAGAGGGTGTAATGGTTACTGAGTTGATCAATCATATTCCGTCTTTAGGGGACAATGCTCTCCTCTTTCGTGAAGAGGGAGTGTTCAACTACTCCACCATGCTGTTGAGAGAAGACCTGGGCCTGCTCATGCTGGGTGCCAGTGAGGCAGTGTACGCTCTTGACCTCAACGACATCTCCAAGAAACTTGCTTCGGTAAGAGCGCCTTTGTTAACAACACAGTTCCTGCTTTGGATCAGCGCCCATTAATTGTTAGCATTAGGCTACTTTTGAAATAATCTTATCTGAGCTTTCTTGGCCCAGGGCTAAGAAAATTATAAGAGCAGATCTGTGTATCATACCTGGCTCTCTGCCCTGAGTACAACCTTACAGGTAGCACTAGCAGCTACAGGCTCGCTGCTCAGAGACACAAACATTTCCAGAAGGTATTCTTTAAAGACTGTCACCATGAATTCACTCAACTCACTAAATCTAAACTAGACACTAAACCGGCTTCCAGCACTTCAAATCTATCTAACAAACCCCTTTTCGCCTAGGTCAAGTGGGAAGTGACTCAACAGCAAAAAGATGAGTGCAGAAACAAAGGAAAAGATCCCGAGGTTGGTTCCTTCTCACTTCTTCTATTTAAAACACATTGCACTGAGCAGATGTAGTCATTGCTTTTTTTAAAAAAAACACACACACATTCACAGTTGGACTGCAAGAACTACATCAGGATCCTGCATGAGACAGAAGATAACAGGATGTATGTGTGTGGAACCAATGCCTTCGATCCTGAGTGTGATTACATGGTGAGATAAATTCAGACGCTCTCTCATCCCAATTGATTTTCCCATGCCGTATTTGCTGGTGCTTTTGCATCAAAATCATAGTGTGTGTAAGATTTAAAGATGCGTGTCTGTGCAGTCGTACGCGGATGGAAAGCTGACTCTCGAGAAGAAAGGTGAGGACGGCAAAGGAAAATGTCCATTTGATCCTTTCCAGAGATATGCCTCCATCATGTTTGGTGAGTAGCAGTTATAAGAGATAAGACGCTGCAGAACAGTTGATAAGAATGTGTGTGAGTTTGTGTGTTTGCTGTCATGTGATGCCGTGCAGAAAACAGCCTGTACTCGGCCACTTCAATGAACTTCCTGGGCTCTGAACCCGTCCTGATGCGCAGCTCTCCCGTCTCTATACGCACTGAGTTCAAGAGCTCTTGGCTTCATGGTAAGATGTGATGCTGTGTAATGTTTTTTTTTTGCAAGGTGCAAGTCGTGGCTGAGTCAGAATTCATGTTTTTTTGTCTTCTTTCTACGTCAGAGCCCAACTTTGTTTCCATGGCTGAGATGCCAGAGAGCGAGATGAGCACGGAGGGAGACGACGACAAGGTTTACCTGTTCTTCAGCGAGACGGCTGTGGAGTGTGACTGCTACAACAAACTGGTGGTTTCCCGCGTGGCCCGGGTCTGCAAGGTGAAAGAGTTTACCCTGCACGTACTAATTCATTGCAGCTCCATTTCCCTAAACGGCAATAACCTATAAGCAGCGCTTCCTCAGTTACGTCTGCCTTTTCCGCTGCTTGATTGTGCATCCTGTTTCTCTACACGTTGCGTGTGGCATTATGGTGTCTTTCTGTGCCCAAAGGGGGATCGTGGAGGTCAGAGGACCTTGCAGAAGAAATGGACATCCTTCCTGAAGGCTAGAATGGACTGTCCAGTGCTCGAGTCTCAGCTGCCGTACATTATCCAGGACACTTACCGCTGGTGCGACCCCCAGCGGCCGTGGAAGGACTGTTTGTTCTACGCCGTCTTCACGCCGCAGTCGTACGTTTGAATATACAAATGTGTTTGTGCCTAGAGGGAGGGAGGGTGTCTTTCTTCTTAATAGTCTTTGGCACACCACTTGGCTCACATTTTCTGTACGCATGTGTGCGTGTGTGTGTGTTTCAGGGACACATCAGACCTGTCTGCAGTGTGTGCGTACCGCGTGTCCGACATCAGCAAAGTGTTTGCGGAGGGGAAGTACAAGAGCCCAGTCACCGTAGAAACCTCTTTTGTTAAATGGGTGATGTATAGCGGAGAGGTCCCCGTCCCTCGGCCCGGAGCTGTGAGTCTGCCCACTATTCAGCCTGCGTGTGTGTGTGCGCGCACGTGTGTGTGAAACAAAGGCAAAACTCTTTTTTAACGAGTGTCCCAGCAGGAAGCCGATTCCTTTTGTCCTCTCACTCCGTTGTCCTCTCTTTTCTCTTTCCTTCCCCTCTTCCCGCGCCAGTGTATAAACAATGAGGCTCGTAACGCGGGCATAACTCAGACTCTGGACCTCCCAGACCGGACCCTTCAATTTATCAAAGACAGGCCCCTCATGGACCATGTTATCCAGCCAATAGGAGAGAAACCTCTGATGGTGCGAAGAGGAGCGAAATTCACCCGCATCGTAGTGAACCAAGCGAAGGCCGCGGATGGCGAGAAGTACGAAGTGATGTTCATAGGCACAGGTGTGTGTGTGTGTGTGTGTTCAGGTTTGTATCAGCACCCTGTCACATCCTGCATGTATTTACATTGCTGGTTACTTGACCGCGTCAGTGGTAAGCATTGGTCTTTATGTGTCAGCGTTTAAATATAGCACATTTCTATGTTTTTACTTAAAGAGGAAGGCACATTGCTGAAAGCAGTCAACTACAATGGAGAGATGTTCATCATAGAGGAAATAAAACTCTTCCAGCCGCCAGAGTCAATCAAGATTCTGAAATTCTCTAATGTCACGGTAAAGCTCTTGTAAGCCTAATTGTTAAATCACCACTCAAGCGTAAAGCACATGCATCATTGTCATTGCTCTGTGTTTGTGTGGGATGGATCCATTGTGTACAGGGTCAGCTCTACGCAGGCTCGGACTACGGAGCCGTACAGATACCGCTGGCCACCTGTGGGAGGTCTTTGTCCTGTATGGACTGTGTGCTATCCAGAGACCCATACTGTGGCTGGGACAAAGTTACCGGGAAATGCATTCTCCTCTCTAGTTCCCAGAGGTAGGCAGCTGTCCCGACATGTAGCGCAAGTCATGTTGATATCCGCTCCATCCAAACTTTAATTATTGTGTTTTCTGCTTTAGTGAACTAATCCAAAGTGTGAAAGAAGGAAATGCCTCTCTTTGCCCACATGCTGGTGAGTTAGAGCAGTTTGATCAGCACATATTTATTTTTTGTGATTCAAAATAAAGAATTTTATACTTCTTATACTTCAGAGAACAATAATTGAAGTTGATTGCGGGTTGAAAACACATCTGTGAGGGACCTTTTTTGTTTTTGTTTGCAGATCCTGTTAAGCCCCTGAATCAATCCATCTGGCCCGGAGGAAACCTGAAGCTCCGTTGCCTTTCGCCTTCCAGCCTGTCAGAAACCTTCTGGGAGCGGGACGGCAGGCGCCTGACCTCTGCGCCTCGCCTTCAGCTTCTCCGAGATGGACTGCTCATCCTCAACGCCTCGGATTCCGACACTGGTGTGTACCGCTGCCTCTCTGTGGAGCGCTCCAAAACCGGCGAGTACACCACCACTGTGGCAGAGTATCAGGTTAGCACAAGTCTAGTCGGCGTTGGAGACAGGAACGGGATTCTCCCCGAGGCTCGGACCGACGGCCCCTCTGTGGCAGGACTGCAGGCCACAATCGGACTCCTTGTAGTTTCTCTTCTTGCCCTTTTGGCCTGGAACTTTTACAACGGTCACATACTGCTTCCCTGGAACTGCGGAAAGAATAGAGAACGACCGACGGAGCAGGGGGGTGGAAACTCCGGGCTTGCGGTGGCAGAGGACAAGCCTCTGGTGTCGCAAAGAGACAACGGCACCAGCAATAACAACCACGCCAGAGAGGAGGCGGCACTCTGTGCTGCAGAGGAGGAGAATGACGCCTCAAAAGTGAATCTGCCATCTGTGCAGATTAATGACGAGTCAGAAATTTGAGAAAGAGCATGTTACTGTATTGACTATTGAACGGGATGTTTAAAGACAGAACTATTGGATTCATCAGTTCAGGTGTTATGGGTTGAAATCTCAACTTATAAGGCAACAGTTGTAACTTTGTTGTTTTTTGACTATGAAATGTGAGCACAGATGAACACACCAAAAGCTTCTACAAAGCTATAAAGCTTCTTTTTTTTTTTTTTTTTTTTACAAGACACTTGAACTTTTTGTATTTTAGTACAATTTTAGCTACATACAAATTGTTGTAAATCCTGTTTTTAGAATTAATTAACTCTGAGATTGGTATGACACTGGTATCACAACGAATGTACAATAATTGAAATTGAGCCATTTCACTTCTAACCACTAGACGCAAAGATTTAGTTTTATCTTATTAAACCTTTTCTATCTGGTCGTTGCATTGTTTCATTGTAACCAGACACAGCCGACAGGTTTTACTACGTTTCAGCAAGACCGGGCTTGCCAAGAATGTGAAGAAGGGATGTGGAAGTCGAGTGAGTGCAGTGATGAGCTGTCTTTGTACTTTTGCATTACGGTTCAGTGTGTGAAAACATACCTGTCTGCGGACTGAACAAGTTTCAGATTTTTAGTGTTTTAACTCTATAATTACGTGTTGTAAACTGTGAGTCACAACAGAAAACCAGTCACAGCTCGCAAGGGGTAAAAAGTGGGGAAAAAAAATCTTTAATGAGCAATTTTCAAACTGCATTACAATTCAATTCAGGTACAAATCAAGTGATTTGTAGCTTTAACAAACTGCTTTTTTGTTGTAAGAGCAGCCTAAAAAACAATACAACAAAACACAGTGACAGCACAGCCTATATGATATACTGTGTATGGTTAATACCCAGTGATTGGTCCATCTTGGTATGTGGCCTCTATCTCCTGTAGCGATATCTCTTGAAGTGGAACCACAGCTGGAAGATGCCGTTGGCGAACTGACAGCGGAAGCCGTGTCGGTGCGAGTACTCCCACTCCCTGTTTACAATCTTAAAGGCAATGTCCTCGTACGGAGGGCCTGCGTGGAACCTCAAAATCCCAAAGTCCTTGTTGTCGGGGCTCGGCTCAAGGAAGTACTGCGGGGTGGAGCGCTTGTCGATCAGGTCCGGGTAGAAGATGTTGAACTTGTAACCTTGAACAATCTTAGGCGGAGGGTTGTCGAAGTCGTAATGTGTCTGGTTGTATTTGTTCCACTCGAAGCCCGTGTGGACCCTGTTGAAGAAGCGGGGCTTCCTGGGACGGTATTTGTCCGCCCACAGGTACATCTTCCCCGTGACGGGAAACTCGACGCTGAACTGAGCCTCATCGTTGCCCATGCCCTCTCTGGCACGACGTACGAAGGCGTCCTCTGCGCTCTCGCTGGCGTCACCTGATGAGGGGAGACAAAGAAGCAAGAGCGAGTGTGAGAAATACACACCACATATTTACAAATTTACAAAAAAAAAAAAAAAAAGACATTTAGACAACTGTTGAAGAAGACCGCATATATCAGGTCTTTCTGTTTTTTGGCACTCGTGGCCTTTTTGTTTTGTGACAGTGTGCAGTACTTTTTGAGCTACACATTATTTTGTAGCTGTGTGTGTGTGTGTGTGTGTGTGTGTGTGTGTGTGTGTGTGTGTGTGTGTGTGTGTGTGTGTGTGTGTGTGTGTGTGTGTGTGTGTGTGTGTGTGGTTTCATACCTGTGACTTGCAACTGTCTGCGCGCTAACTGCAGCCTGTGCAGGTCCTCTTCCGGTGTGATTGTATGCGAGTCCAGTGGCAGCTCGGAGGAGGTGAGCAGCGTGGGACTGTAACGACCGGAGTCGTACTCCGCCTGGCTCTGCTGGATCAAGTCCTCCTCAGTCAGCACGGCCTCCACCACCTCGCCTTTCTCCTCGTCGTCCTTCTTGTCACCCTTTTCTCCTCCATCCTCATCCTGGTTTCCTGCCGTGGATGTCGATGGACCTGCCTCCTCTTCTTCAGTTTCTCTGCTCCTATATTTTGCGGAGGAGGAGGAAGACTGGCCAGGATCTTCGGTCCTTGTTTGCTCATCTGCTCGTTCCCTGGTGGTACAAAAAACACACAGGTTTAACTTGTCTTCTTGGTGCATTGCAAGTTTCTCACATATTTCTGAGGTTACTGTACACAACCTTGAAAAGAAGCAGAAGAATTAATGTCAATTATCTGACCTCCGAAACCACCATGTGGCCACAGTTTCAGGATGTGGTAACTTACTCTTCTTCGTCACTTCTTGCCTCCTCTTTGATGATGGGGAACAAAGGCTCGCTTTCCACTCCTTGTTCTTGTTTCAGCTTGAACAGCTTTTGACGCAACACATCCTGGTGTCGCTCTCTCAGCCTACAACATAAATTGTAATTTTACACACACATTTCTGCTTTCTCTATCCAGATAAATCATGTAGCTGTAGGTTTAGAGTGGTTACACACCAAGACAGCGTTTAAATTATGACAACAGCAGAAACACAATAAAGGTTCACAGATTCGCACCTTGCTCTGGCCATGTAGACTCTGACTTGCTGCAGCAGACTCTCCCAGTAACCAATATCCAGGTTGGAGCCTCCAGCTCGAATCTTAGATTCGATGTTCAGGTGCAGCGCCTGCAACTGGCTGTATGTCTTTCCTTTGAACACCGTCTGTACGTCAGTGCTCACAGCTGTGTTGATACCCTCGCGACGGTCACCTGTGGAAAAATTCACACATATGTACAAGATGAGTTAAAGATGACTTGTAAAAACAGGAAGAGACCCCAAAGTGAAGAACTGCTGTCATCATTTAATAGGAAATTCATGTACCTGGTCCTTTCCCAGAGGCCTCCAGTTTTCTCAGTTTGCTGATCTCGTCCTCTGTGATTGTCGTCATGTCTCTCCAGAAGTCCACATTCTTCCCTTGCTCCAACTCCATGTACACCTACGGGCACAACAACACGCATACAGTAAATCGAATGCTCATAGTTCATTTTAAGAGCGTAGCAAGTGTTAACACACAACCTCTGGCATGTTAAGGGCTGTCTAACAGGCGATTATTCAGGGTTGAAGTTGTGTCTGCATAAGACTGTATTGTACTGACACACTGTTCACAGTTTTCCTGTCCAAGTGAAATTTAACCTAAATCTGTCAGTGTGACGGCATAAAAAAAAATGGGGATTTGGTGCCCCCAGTGGCAGAAAAAGACAATGGCAGACAGACTGACTCCAAAGTGAGTCTGTATAAACAAACACAGACTCAGTCAGTGGTATTGGTCTAATATTTATGCAAATCAGAAACAATCTAAATAATTTGAATGTTATAGTCTATAGTCACGTAAATATTCAATATACGAGTTTGACAATTCATGATGAAATGTTTTTTTCCCAAGTCTGAGCTACGCCAAACTTATTTATGAGTTTCTCATGAATGCGAGTGTCTCATCTCAGTCAGGTGATTATCAAACTTACATACAAATTCAGCAGGAGGTCCAATGCTTTTGAAAGTGATGTAATAGTAAGTTTTTTAAAATTTGAACTTGATGTGTTTGTATTATTTGAGTTTGTATTTACTGTTTATTTTTAAAAGAGGCTGCAATATTTAAAAGTTACTAAATTATCAGATAAAGAGCCATCCTGCTCCATTAGAACTATTTGAAGCTAGTCAAACAAGTTTTACGCTTGGAAGGAACATAACTGCACCTTGATGTCCTCCAGCAGGTCATCCATGTCGGTGACTGTTAGCCCGTTAAGAAAAGTATAAGGCTCATGCATCTCCACAGCAAGATCGTCATCTTCTGCACTGATGTACTTTGCCAGCAGGTCAATAGGCTTGGCGCGACCGTCACGGATTCTAATCTTAGACCTGCACACAGAGCGCGGACACAACACTGTCAGGGAGTGCAAATACAAATCAACAAATGATGAAATCACACCACAAGGCTGAACATGGACACTCGCCTTAGTTTGGCCTGATGCAAATGGAAGTTGTCTTCCTGTTCAGCCCAGGTCTTGAAATGCTCAGCCTCCTTCTCCCTCTGCAGCATCTCCAGCTCCGTCTCTCTCATCGCCTTCTCTCGCTCCCTCTCCAGACGCAGCTGTTTAACCTTTACACACAAAGTTGTAGCGTGATTAATGAAAGGGTGGTTACTCATAACCCTGCTTCATTATACTGCCACCAATAAGGACTATCCGACAGCGCATACCTTCTGAAGCTCTCTGCGGTTTTCCTCCTGAATACACTTGTTCCTATCTTTGAGCTCTTTTTCTCCGAGATGGCCGATGCCTTTCTTATCCAGCGCCTGAAAGAATGCACACAGAATAAGAAAATTGGATGAGTTATAATATTCAAGGCAAGATTATGGCAGGAAACTTTCCAAAATCCTCGGAACTGCAAACAAATTTGAAATACGACTGAGAATTAAAAACTCATCAAATGCTGCTGAGAACTGCTCTCCTACTTACCTTCTGCCATTTGAATGTGCCCAATAAGTTGTTGTCCCCAAAGGGATTGTCTGCGTTGGTGTATCCCATGTACTCCTCACTCCAGCCCATCTTTTCTCTCCTTTTCTTCTCCTTTGCCTCCTTTTTTGCCAGCCTCCTGGCCCTCTTCTCCTCTGGTGTCTCCAGAGCTTTCAACATCTCCTTCTGTTTTTTCTTGTTTTCCTTTTCTTTGGCTGCACGGACCCCGCGATCTGACCCTGAGCTATCAGACGACTCAGGTGAAGTAGAGCGCTGCCTCCTTCTGTCTCTGGCGCCTCTCTCTCTGCTTCTCACGCTCCTCCCTTCATCCCTGTCTGCACTCCTCTTATTTCGCTCTAGGCTTTTGTCTCCATCTCTTTTCCTTTCCCTGTCTCTGCTGTTGCTCTCCCTTCTATCTCGGTCTCTGTTCCTCCTCTGTCTGTCTCTGGCTGGACTCCGTCTGTCGGGACTTCTCTGTCTCCTTCTTTCTCTGTCGCTGCTTCCATCGCGGGAGTTAGAGCTGTGCTGGGATCTTCCCCTTCTCCCCTCTTGAGACTTTCCCCTCCTCCTCCTCCTGGCTTTGTCATCATCTGAATCAGAGCTGAGACAGAAAAGGTGATTTAGCACATTTTGACCACCTTTAGTTCAGTATTTATTAGTTTTTTTTCAGTATTATTATTAAGCTGCCATGATGTTGAATCAGTGAGACAAGTCTACAAACTAAACTCCATTAACCTGTGTTAAATACAACTTTCATATATTTTAAACACGGGTACTGGAGTTGATACTGGGTGGATTATCCTGGAGAAATAAGTCACTTGAATTTAATAACTGCAGTGCATGACAGTGTGGTATGCATACTGACGTGCTTCAGTTTTGGGAGGTAATTATAGAAATGTTGTACCAAGACAAGAGTGGGACACACAGGCTCAGGTTTATTTTAAAAGGGCCTACCCAAAAAGGAACTATTGGGTTCTAGCAGCAAAGTTGCAGACTGCAACCAAATGAACTCCTCAATGCCTCAACTTCCTTATTCAAGTGTGAGAAACTATGGTCACTGCAAAGCACGTGAATAAGGCAAAGGGCACTTTAAGAGTCAGTGTGGAGCTGCTTTATAGTGCATTCACACTGGATCAGGGATTGCAGGGGAAGCTGAGGTGGGTTGCTGTGGCCGTGTCTATACGTGCTGAATTTAACCGCTGTGAAACAATCAGGAAATAACTTCTTATTCCACTGATTAAGAGCTTTATCGAGTCCGACACTCGCTCACTGTCATTGTTACTGTATGTCTCTTTACCAAAGAGCTCTGTCAAACCATCGGGCACAAATCAAATTAAACTTCTTTGTGTCACTATTTTGCAGCGTAAATTGCGAGTCCTGAATCCGAGGGTTTGACTGATCTGAGTGTCCGACTGGCTTGCGGAACGTGATGCCGGGCTGCGTTTTCCCAAAGGCTGGATCTGGATCAACTTTTCTCCTGCATGCCAGTGCATTTTGTTTTTTTTTGCTGACTCCCCTGCGTTGCAGACTGCCAGTGCAGAAACAGACTACCTCTACTGAAGTGAATGGAAAAACCTCCTGAAGCGCCTGATCCTGTGTGAATCCAGCTTAGAAACATGGCCGACTCTGTGAAAGAGGACCCGCTCCTCCTGTATATAACTAACTTTAAGGTAACAAAAACATAACAATTCTAATTCAGTTGATTATACACTCATGAAAACATAGTTTGAATATTATATCCAATTTCTTCCGTGTCATTAACGACCCTAAATCTTACACACTGGACCTTTAAGTAATACCTATAAGTCTAACACACGCTACCACATTTAACAGCCAACTAGCAGCAGACACCAGACACAGTTACCTTAATGATGGATCCCTCGACTTGCTCCGTGGCCGCGGTGGTCCTCGCCTCCTGTCGCTCTCGGAGTCGCTCCTGGAGGCTGTGCGGTCTCTGTGCGGAGGCCGACGGCGGCCAGCAGAGCTGTTGCTGCTATGACTGCTGCCCGACCTACCGCGACCACGAGCGGCTCTTTTCTTGTCTGCAGACCGGCTGCGGCCTCTCCTCTCCTCCGGGGATCGAGACCTGCTTACTCTGGACCGGTTCCGCCGGTCCCGGCTCCGACTTGTGGACCTGGATCGGGACCGACGTCGTGATTTCGAACCCATCACGAAGTTTGTGTCAATGCGGGGTCCTGAGTGAAGTCTGTCGCGTAAATAAGAGGTAAGAAAGAAAACGGTTTGCTCCCCGCACCATCACAGTTTAACGTATATTCGTACACTTGTAACATTTAAAGAAGAAGTTAAACATTAACGGCTATAAAACTCTCACCTGTATCAAAACAATAGATTAAGTTGTTTGTTTTTAAATTAACTAACGGTTCAGGCAGCAGGCTGCCATCTTGGGGCTTTTGCGCAGTTTAGACGTCACGAGAATAAATTAAAAATAAAAGTGCAAATAAAAACGTTTTGATTAATTTTTGTTTTTATACGACGCAGAACACCCTTAATGAAATAAACACAGCGGAGGCGTGTTACTGTGTTAAAATAATTTGGTAGTGAAAATAGGTCAGAGCTGCTTTTCAGAAACACAAACAACATTTGCGTCTGTGTGACGTCACGAAACCGGCAAATGTAGTCGTCTGAATTCACTCTTATATAAACAGTTTGATAATAACGGTCGCAACTCAGCTAATATATTTTGTTTATGTTTCCTCTTCGTTAAAAAGTAATGTTGTACTTTATCGTGTGCCGTCGTGGCTGTTTTCAAGGTTAAAAGCGATGTTTACAGGTGAACACTGGACTACAAATCCCAGACAACACAAGGCGCCATTGCCCGTGTTGAGGGGGAGAGGGGACTCTTTTCAGCAATATTCTTCTTTACTCAGTCCTCTGTTGGGGCGATATCAGCCGCGTTTCTCACCATTATCGTTACAGTTTTTGTTTTATAGCATTTTAAAGTGACACTTTGGGTTTCTCGTCTGGTTTGGCTCTCGCAGGGAGGTAGAAACTATTCGCGCCGCGGTTAACACGGCTTCAGCTGGTCGAGCTTGTTAGCTAGCCTATTTTAGCCAGCAGCTACCAGTAGATTTGCGGCTTATATCCGTGGCTGCCCTGCCAGGTAGGTCATCTGAGGCTCGAGGCGCCGGTCAGCCACAATGATTTGGTCATTTCAACAAAATCTGAGTGTTGACATAGGGAAATAATTAATCTCATTTACGCACAAATAAACGCAACCTTTGTCTGACTTGTGCGCAGCCCGGCTGGTTTGGCCTGTTTCATTGTCTCCGAACATCGAAAACATACAAGTTGTTTTTTTTCCCCCCCTACTGTCAATAGGTTGTTAGGCTAACTTAGTAGTCAGCTGTCGACTCCAGGTAATCTTGAAAGCTACTTTGTCCATTATGGCGCAACACGACCACTCTCATGTAGCCAGTTCACAGAAAGCACTCATGTTGGAGATGAAGAGCCTTCAGGAGCAGCCTGTCGAGGGATTCAAAATAACACTGGTGGACGAGGCTGATATGTACAACTGGGAAGTCGCCATTTTCGGCCCCCCAAACACTCACTATGAAGGGGGCTATTTTAAGGTAAGAATAGAATAAAACTTTATTGTCTTTGGCAGAACTGGCGGTGTAAATTATTCAAATAATAAAATAAACATGACGGAACACGTTGAGCGAGATATGTGTAAAGGTTGCATGGTTACTCTGAAGCCATTACAACTTTCTTAAAAACATGTTTTAGTCAAATGCTTCCATAACCACGCCATATGGAACCAGTAACACTCAAGCCTGTCAGTAAATGTACTATACTAACTTATATACTGCACTGTTTAACTGTATATTGCGGTGAAGTGCACAGCCGCATGTAAAGACCTGTTTTGTGCCCCAGGCTCGGATCAAGTTCCCTATAGACTACCCGTACTCCCCACCTGCCTTCCGGTTCCTCACCAAGATGTGGCACCCCAATATCTATGAGGTAAAATTTAAAATTAATGTAATGTCATGTCCTTACCTTGTCACTAGATTTAATTGAATTAAATGTCTCTCAGCGTTTGTGTCTCACACCTCACAGTAAAATGTTTTCCTCTGTCACAGAATGGAGATGTGTGTATTTCTATATTGCACCCTCCGGTGGACGACCCGCAGAGTGGAGAGCTGCCATCAGAGAGATGGAATCCCACCCAGAATGTCCGGTGAGCACTCGCTCGTTGTCTCGTCTCACGTGTCTCTCCTTCCTGGGTACCTCCCTTCTTTGTCGTCTCTTTACCCACACAACAAATGACCTGACTCATACCCTTATCACATGACATTTGTCTTCAGTGGCCTCTCTCTTTAGATGTTTCCAGAAACTAACTTTGGATTTGCGTCTGCACCAAATCTGTAATATGATCCATTTTTTTTCAGCTAGTTCTGACATTAGGTATCCCCCCCTTGTATGTAGATTGTTGGGCAATATCTGAAAAACAATATCATTAGCACCCAGTGTAAACGATAAAATATTTACCACTGCTTCTTTTTGACATAAATTCTTTATTGTGGGTTTAGGTCAAAGCACCAATTCTTCCAAATAATTTATTAAGCCATAATTTATTGAACGGCTCTACATCAGGAAATTCTTCATCACTTCTAAAAATAAATTCTGCACCTTAAGTGAACTCACTTAATACTCCATCCCAAACAAAATGAGGCCAGTCTTTATAAATGATGCTGTAAGAAAAATTTATTTTAAATGTACGTTCTGTTCTCACATAGAGCAACCTGTGGTGTGAGGAACGATATGACAAAAGTTATCAAGGCTCTGTTGTTTCTTTTATGAATGAGTCTACAAATAAATGGGAATTTATCATTTGTAGTATCTGTGTGTGTCAGCTATACTGTGCACACACACAGGTGTAACTAATGACATCAACGAAGGCTGCATTCAGTGTCTTTCAGTGCGCTCTTCTGTTGCTTAATCAGTGTGTTTTTAATTGCACTTGTGCTTTTCCTGCGATTACAAGTCAAAATGTCTGTCTCCACTCACGCCGACAGGTTTTGATGTTGCCAAGGATATCAGTTAGTTGCACGTTTAATATAATAATTATAACACTATTATAAATGTGTCATGTCTATCAGACAACTTTTATTTTTTAGACCACAGCTAATGGCCATGCAGAAGTTTGACTCGTGTCAGAACTAGATTCACTGACCACTGTACAAGATGAAATCTAATGGAAACTGATACAGCAGCTGAACAATAAATGTAACTGTTTTATGAAGGTAATAATGTCCCCTTTGACTGACACACTTAGAGAGGTATCGCCGTGTTTATTACTGAGGTAGTTCGCTGTTATAATAATTAGTTTCATGCTGTGTTTCAAATGTCTTAAATGATAAGATGCGTATGTCCTCGCATGTTCTGTTTTTCACTTCTCTAATATGACTGTGTTGCTAAGGTCGGGTAAGGTAAAGTCTGGGTTAATGTGTAAATAGAGGAAGTCTAGGAGAAGGGTCGGGGACAGGTCAGAGTGGTGACATTTAGATTGGGGAAATGCTCTATTAAAGAAAATTAAAAGAAAAAACATATGATGCCGTCTGTATCTATGGGGAGGTGTCCGAGACAGCCCACATTAGAGAGTGTATAAGAACTAACTGTTAGAGTAACATTCACAGTGGTGTAACTTAACTAAATTACATTGAGGCGTTTCTAATGGTTTCTCCCTCCATATTTACAAACAAGTGTAAACGTACTGTGACGTTACTCATTGTGACCATATTTGGTTGCAAGCATGGAGCTGGATGGTGACGTACTGTGAATTGGGCTGTGCTTAGAAAAAATGGCGGCCTGCCTGGTCACAGACTTTCTCGTATCACAGCTAAACAGTACAGTACATTTCTGAAAACATTTAAGGCCGTAAATATGCGATGCTGCAAGCTGATTCTTATTTGAGTGGTACTTTTTTATGAGCCTGGTGTGTTGTTCTTGCTGAGAATTACTTGTCAGTCACAAGGTAGCCACGCCCTAAAGGGAACTATACTGCTATATCGTCTTTTTTACTCTAAATGTACATGTGTGCTGGTGAACTAAATGTACAAAATGAACAGAATGCTTTTTGGAAGAAGACTTGAAACTAGAGACCATAAACTCATTAGAAAACCTTTTAATGAAGTAATAAATCAAGTGAGAAGTAGGTCATTTTTCTATAACTCTGTCTCATTAATTATACTGTTTAAAAAGTGACAAATTTCTC
The DNA here is from genome assembly GCA_023373845.1 of Nibea coibor. NCBI lineage: Eukaryota > Metazoa > Chordata > Actinopteri > Sciaenidae > Nibea > Nibea coibor. The sequence goes on along the minus strand of CM041725.1, from coordinate 14,195,605 downwards.
GGGGACACATTTTGTGACATTGAGTTTAACCCTTGGCACTCACCTTTCGTGTTTGCTTCCAGGACTATTTTGCTGAGTGTGATCTCGCTGCTGAATGAACCCAACACCTTCTCTCCTGCCAATGTGGATGCCTCCGTTATGTACCGCAAATGGAGGGACAGCAAGGGCAAGGACCGTGAATATGTAGAGATCATCAGGTACATGGTCACAGTTTATTCTTACAAAATTTTTTAATGCGAGTAGACCAAAGGTGAAGGGCCTCTTTGAGTGTTGGTCTGACTCATTCTTTAATATCCCTCAGGAAACAGGTTTTGGCCACGAAGGCGGAAGCTGAACGCGACGGCGTGAAGGTGCCCACCACGCTGGCCGAGTACTGCGTCCGCACACGTGCCCCAGCCCCAGACGAAGGCTCCGACCTCTTTTATGACTACTACTATGACGATGAAGACGTGGAGGACGAGGACGGCGACTGCTGCTACGATGAGGATGATTCGGGCAACGAGGAATCTTGACGTGCTTTTCGACATCGTCCCCAATCTAGCTGACATACGCTACCCCCTTTTTTCTGTCTGGGTTGCCAGAAATTCTAGGTTCGACAACCAGGAAAGATTTGAAGCTTCCCACTTCTAAACAAATGAAAAGTTTTTTCCTGAGCCTCTGAGGCAAATATCGATGCACCGTTGTGAAAGGGTCAGACCTGGTAAGATTTGCACCAGCACAAACGTCACCAGTTTCTTCAGTTTTCTTCAACAGTTTTCATTATCACCCAAAACCTTACTTTGAGTGAATAGCTTAAACTATTACTTAATTCTACTGAGTTGTTCAGTCCCCTGTACAGTATATGGTATTGTGGGGTTAATACCACTGTTAACAATAGCAACATTTGCACCAGTGCAAACACTTCCAAACTTTGCTCAGCCTCTCTCTTGCATATCTTTATTTCTGTAACTGGGTGTTGCCCACCAGTAGTTGGTCCCAGTGACTGACCAAAGATTGAGGACTTCAAGCAGCCTGTTTGCGTGCAAATGCATTGAATCAGACATTTCCAAGTTTCACAGCCTGTTTTGCTTCAAGAGGACGGGATGTCACAGGACGATGATTTCAAAGTTCTTGTGCATGCCAGAACATCATCTGAAGCTTTTTGTCCCTCTCTTTGCTGGTGGACTGTTTACCTACATCATGATTTGTTTCCAGCTCACTGATGAGAAAGACTTGTGTTGATGGGAGTTGTCCAGAGAACTTTGCATCTGGAGAACCACCTGGCAAGCTGAGTCTGTGGGCACACGTGTGGACACTTTCGGCAACATGAAATTGATCTTTGCTGTGTTTCTTCTGGTTACTGTTGGATGTGTTTCTCTGTCATTTTGAGTGTGGGGTTATGTTATTTGAAGTAGCTCAGATTTAAGAGTCATGTAGGATGACCAAGTTTTTCGGTGAGGGGCGGGCGGGGCAGAACTAATTAAAGATCAGATTTGTATCTCTCCATAGGTTTTCTCTTTAAGAGGAGCCAAAGATCTGAAATGGTGTAAAAGAAAGCCCAAAATATTTTTACTGTTTGTTGTATTCTTGTCTTTGTTTGCTCCCTTGCGAGCGTTGTTATTTTAGTCTCTTTCTTTGGTTAGACATTATGCCTGCAATCTTTGCTTGAGAATGATTTATGTGATGATATTATTAGGTTTGATTGGCAAAAAAAGCTTCCGTAGGAGACGTGTCTGTCAAAAGGTGTTGTTGCAGTATCAGTCAGGATTATCATTTTCAGGAGAAGGCCGCCGTTTTATTTTCATTTCAATTCTTTCTGTCAGCGGAGTGTGGACGGATTTTGATATCATTTCTAGAGTGCATGGGTGTCCTCTTTGTGTATTTTTTGCATCAGCAATATTGATTGTTTCATTTACTCAAATTGGCACTTCATACTGAATTTCTCAGGATAATGAATTACATATGACAAAACAATTAAGTCAAGCAACTATTTTCCTCTTTTTAGGTGGTCTTCAGAGTTGGTTTACAGCTTTAACAGGAACCATAACTGATATGCACATGTAGCTGTATGGATGATCACCTTATTGTTCTATTCACCTGTCATTATTTTTATTTTCGGCTATTTAAAACTGAAAAATAAAGATTTATTGGGAAAAAAAACTGCTTGGAGTTATTTAATGTGACCATTTCACTTAATTTACCTATTTGCTATGGCGTGTTAAACAATATAGTTAGGAGATCTATTTAGAAATAATTTAAATATATATATTTGCATTTAAGTGTATATGAGATCCATTTCCTCTAACGGCTTATCCTCATCAGGGTCATGGTGGGGCTGGAGCCTATCTCAGCTCCCTTGGGACAAGCGGCAGAGTACACCCTGGACGGCAGTCGCCAGTTCATCCCAGAGCAAAACTATTCACACCTATGGCCAATTTAGAGTTACCAGTTAACCTGCATGTCTTTCTCTAACCACTACACCACCATACACTATTATTAACATAGTAATAAAAAACGTATACAGCTAAAGCTATAGCTATATAAAATGTTGTTTAATTTCTTTCCCTTCACCATGAACTTGACTGACGGCCCTGTGTTTACAATACAAGACAGTGTGCTGCATTCAGGTCATACGGGAATTCACAGCTCAAAGCCACAGCATTTACTGCGTGAAGACTTGACGTCGGGACGACATTATGACCAAAATCTTTAACAGATAGTGGTTGTTTTGTCTAATATGAATGTGCTCTCTGACCACAGAAGCTTCATGGACTATAATAAAGTTCACCAAGATGCTGCAAAAGCTCAAAAGTTTGCACGAGGAGTGGGACGGCCCTGTTTCATGAAGCTCCCAGATTTTGTGTATTTTATCATAAATGATACGTTTGCCGAGGACCTTTACCTGTATCGATCTGAAGCTCCTGTGGTTATCCTAGCTTAACTTTTACAGTAGTTTGGATTCAGGCAAACTTGTCGTGTCGTGAATTACAATTTTCCCGTTTATTTGAACGCAGCATACGAAGTCGCGTGGAGACGACGTCAGACAAACAACAGTTGAGCCCGCCTGGGAGCAGCTCTGTCTCTGCTTCATCACACAGGAGCAGATTTATAAATAAAAACTACAAACACACGATACAACAACAGACATGTCTGTCAACTATGCAGCCGGGCTGTCGCCGTATGCAGATAAAGGTGTCTGCGGACTTCCTGAGGTAAAATATAGCTAACATGAGCTGTGTGGTTAAATGCTAGCAGGTTAGCCGAGGATGGCTGCTTCACGCTCGGTCTAAAAATGATGGTAGGGTCGGAAAAAAGAGCTTAAACCTCATTTTAAAAACACTCAGTGACAGGTCAATGTTCTGCTCTCCAAAACGTATCGAATTAAAAGGCTAGGAGTTAACATAAAGTGCCGAAGTAACGTTGTTAGTCTTTGTTGTGAGTAGCTCCATTCAGAGTTTCAGGTTGTGATCCCGGCGGTGCAACGCCTGGCTACTGTGTAAACAGCAGGGTCATTTAAAGGCAAGCTAACATGAGCCTGTACTTTGTGTTAAATCCTGTCTGCTCCGTTCCCCAGTTTGTGTTGTAATCATTATATGTTTATAATTCTAACTATGTATGATATAATATACTATATGATTATTACAATAATCATATATTACAATAATTACGAAAGAGATGCATACAATGGGAAAGTATCAGTCCATAAAAACTAATTTACCCTAATTTATGCATTAATCATTCATTGTCTTTGACACCCTCCCTACAAGTGGTGGAGATTTTCTGAACAATATCTAATTTAAACACTTTAAATTTTTATTATTGTTTGCTTACAGCAAATGGCATTATATTAAAACTGCAACATAAGATAAGATATTGATTTAATATTTGATAAAGCATTGTGAACATTTTCTTTTCTTTATTTACAAGCTGCATAACTGTCTTTCTTTCTTTTTTTTGCTCCAGTTGTTCACACTTTCTGACATAGACAGGGAATCTCTCTCTCCCTGCTTGACCATCATGCTCACATTACTTTTATATTTTTCTCTAAGACATTTCACTCACCCTGTAGTTTGAAAGCACCCTTTCTCAATCCTTAGTCACTTCCAAACACTCTTAATATTTAGGTTATTGTCATTTTTGACTGAGACACATTGGACCGGCCTGTTGTTTTTAAACCTGATGTTTTCTCTTCTGTGGCAGGTGTTTGATAGCCCCGAGGAGCTGAAGGCGAAGGTGGACACGCTCGCTCAGTTGATAAAAGAATCTGAGTACCTGGTCGTCCACTCCGGAGCAGGAATCAGCACCTCAGCAGGCATCCCCGATTTCAGGTGATACACAATCAAGCACAGCTTTTTTCTTCTATCAGCCATGTTCACAAACACACTCTGTTTTTCCATCTCAGCCGTGTTTCACAATCATGAACGTGGTGAGAGAGTGAAGCAGTGACCACCTCAGATTTCTGCATTGTTTCAGAAATTCTGTTGAATGCAAAAAATAAAGACACAATTAAAACTATAATTGTTGAGAGGATTTAGAATTAAAAATTGTAATTATTAAACTGAAATCTAAGTTGTTGTTGGTTAAACCGAGCAACAGTCACGAACTGAAAACAACATCTGTGAACATGAACAGCTGCCATACTGCACTTTTTGTTGCCTTGTTTCAACACATCTGAGAGCCACCGCTGCTTGACACAGCTTGAGAGCGGAGCTAATGAGCAGTGACTGGATCCTCTTTTTGACACTTTACACAGTATACAGGAAATTAGTGTATGTGTGTCCTTTTCTCTTCCTGAGTTTGAAATTACATAAACTTTTGAATCAGTCACATTGAGAATGAGATCTCATTTACAAGTAAGACCTGCATACAGATAATAAATCAACTATAATTTTTTTTTTATCTGTATTAAAAACAAAATTGAGGTCAGTAAGTGCCTACTGTTGGATATTAAATGAGAGTTGTAAACTATCGATGTCTGATTGAATAAAGTTTGCTGAACGGTATAAAGCAGTATCATCTGCATAAAGATATAATTTACTGATGGACATGCCAATATTATTAATCTAAATGGGAATAGTACGTTACATAGACTGGAATAGACACAGATTTAGTACTTCCATCTTCTGTGCTCTGCTGTCTGTTTTAAAGGCTCACCACCTCAGAGTGAGTCCACGCCAACATTCTGGTAGTTGAGCGGCGTGAAAAGCCTTTGACAGGTCGACAAATAGGGCTGCACGGTGCGTCTCGTTATTGTGGACACGACATCATTTAAGGCGAGGGCAGCAGCAGAGCACCGTGTTGAGTTAGGATTAGACAAGACATCCCGATTTACAGGGACTCAGAATATCTGGTTAAATAACATTCAGGTATTAATCGAAGATTTAACCATGTTCGAGAGGCAGATCTGTTGAGCTGTTCACCAGACTTCTGGAATGATATGCGTATACATAGTTATGAGCTAAGCACACAAATAAGAGCTGTTTTTAAAGGTGAGCTGAATAGACATTGGACCTATGAATCTACAGTATAATTTTAACAGTATATTTGTTTCAATGACAATTTAGAAAACGTACACATCTGTACTGAATAAAACTACTTAATATTATTGAGTGTTCAGTCTGTAGCTAATGTATTCTCCTTTTTCTGTCAAAATGATCCTAATTAACTTACAAGAATGGTTTGGGATGGCAGAAGTGCTTTTCTTATGTATATCCATGTAGTGTTAGTGAGTTTATTTTGTGTCTGATTTTTGGGACAATGAGCTTGTTGTTACAGTCCTCAAGTTGTTTTGTATGCATTTCCCTCTCATGTTTTTACTGCGAAAGCCAGCCACTGTAGAGTCTTTGTTCAATATGTTCACCTCTATAATATTCATTTGAGGATGTTTTGAATGATTTCAAGACAGCGCAATGTAATAGTCCAGGCATGCATTGTATTATTTATGTCCCAAAAACTTCAACACAAATTCGTTGTGTGAATCAGAGTTGTTTGATTGTCATGGTGATAGTGAATCAACACAGCACTCTGACAAAAAGGACAATTTGCAGCGCAGACAATTGTAGATTATAGTAACTGTTTTGGAAATCGTCCTGTTGCTGTAAACGCAGGCCGGATATTGATCAGAAACCAGGAGGAGAGAAGAAAAGTAACTGCATAGTGCCATTTCAAACTTCAGGAAGATGGATTTTGAAAATGTAAATAACATAATGGAGATTCTTTTTTTTCTGTTTATTCCTGCAAATTTCTTCCTCTCCACTTTTTCATGGATTTCTTTGTACATATTATGATCTCCCGTTTTTACTATTGATAACTTAAATGAAAAGTTTCAGAGTGTAATACCACTCATATGGACAGCTGTAGATGTGTATTTGTTTTGGTGATCATAAACTAGCGAGTCGACCACTTTGCTAACAAACATCAAGCAAGTGCAACACAAGACCTAACACCCGGCTGTTATTACTACGAGTATTATTATTACTTACTAGTAATACCTTAAATGTATCTAAATTACAACGCTATAAAACATTTCAGATTTATGCAATGTTTTTATTTTTATTACTTCATTAATATTGCCATTATTGTTTGAGATTCATTTTTCTTTGATTCATCACTGAATTTCGGCTCCACTGTTTAAAGCCTTTGATGTCATTTCAAGAGATTGCATAAACAAAAATATGATAAAATGTGTACGTGTCTTATCCCGAGAGCTCATATCTTTATAGTCCCAAAGCAGCTGCAGCACTGAGTTCAGATAAAAACCCAAAATATAGAATTTAATAAAAAGCAGTTAGTAAACAGGCTTGAAATAAATTCCAGTGTATTATAACAGTGTGAGTCTTGATTTGCTTCAATTAGAGGAGTTAATTTAATGAACAGGCTGTAATTAGCTCTTTAAGGACTTCCCCATCAGGATTTATTCCTTTTTTGTGACTGAATTAGCAGGCAAGTAGATTATACACAGTAACATTACGACTCTGAGGGATTAAACTTGAGGACAGCTACCAACTTTATGCCACAGCACATAACACAAATACTGTTAGTAAGCTACATCCAGGCCAGGAATTATCATTTTGCTTTAAAACGCTTTTATATTTTATATTCTTTTTTATGTTGAGCTCTCGGCTTAGCCTCATGCTTTCTCTTGCAGTACCGTCATATGGACAGATGAGAGCAGTACTGTTTCATTATCTGTCAGATGCAGCTCTTTGTTAAATATATCCTAGCTCGTTTTGGTTTCTTCTCATATAGTTTGAAAATTCGATTTAATACTTTCGTAGAATTCAATCTGGTGTGAATGACGGAGTATTTGCCTGTGTGGATTCATATATAAATGCCTTGAGACTTTAGCTCTGGAAACCTGACTAATTAATATTTGATTGGCTCGCCTGTCAGTCAGGTAGAGTCGACCTTGGACGATTACTACACACTAATAAATCATATTCCCACTGTTCCCTCCAGCAGCAGCAAGTACGTGTGCTTCAGCTGAGAGCAAGAAATTGAGCCCCTCTGATATTATTGAAGACACCAACACATGTGAATACACCAGCTTTCCAGATCCTCCGTGGCTTTCAAGTCCTGCAGCATCTTTCTCAGGGCGAGAGGCATGTAATAAGTGACAAACACGCCTCTCAGTTAATGCTGCCGCGTCTTTGAACTGGTCTTGGCTGAGCAGGCTATGAGTCATATTGATGGTGAGCGATGTTCAAGTTCAAATAGAAAGATGAGACTGTTGTGCCTGCGTTTGAGGATTCACAGGATGCCTTCCCTCATCTGATGCATAAAGATAAGTCGCGTGTCCTCGAAGTAACTTGGCAACTACGAGGATGTTAGACGGCACAAGTGCTGACAGTACCGCTGCGTTCTTCCTTCATTCAAACCCCCCAAAGTGACTGGTTAATGAAAGAAGCGAGAGAAGAATAATCTCAGATTGGACAACAGATTTCCCTGCATGTTGTTGTGAAAAGGTGTCACTGTACACAAATATTTCTGTCAGATTAGAATGTTTAGATAGTTGTGAAATGCTTGTATTTTTGTTAAATCTATGTTCTCCTGTTTGTCTTCATGATTTCACTTGTGGGAGAATCTTTGCACGGTGTTTTTCACTGGTCCTCCATATTTTTAGTGGGCGCAGACTTGCAGTATTTGACAGCGTGTTGTCAGTTTGCCTCACAAACTTTGCAGAAATCTTCCCATAAGACTGTTTATACTCAGTCTTGAGCACAAAAACCCCCACACCGGTTTTAAACACGTAATACCTCCAATCCACCCACTGCATAGCAACCTGTCCAACCCTAATTACACCTCTCATCAGTCTGCTCATCGCTATATTCTCCTTCAGGGGTCCAAAGGGTGTGTGGACGTTAGAAGAAAAGGGTGAGTCACCTCACTTCGACACAACATTCGAAGACGCCCGACCCAGTTTGACTCACATGGCCCTCCTGGGACTGCAGAGGGCCGGATACCTCAAGTATCTCATCAGCCAGAACGTGGATGGCCTGCATGTCCGATCAGGTTTCCCCAGGTAATTCTGTCCTGCAGATGATTTACACACTGCAGGTGTTTTACATACCGAGTAGCTCACTCAAATCTTAGTTGTTGATAGGCATCAAGCAGTACATTATCTCACAGCTAGGACAGTCTAATTGCACTTAAATCAATTAATTGATTAACCTTCAGAAAACAGTGAAACTCCTCATCACAGTGTACCAGAATGTAAGTCGTGTCTAAAACCAAAGATACTCTTTTAATGTGATAAAACAGAAGGAAAAGCGGCAATTTCTATTTTTTTCAGGAGCTAGAACCGTCAAGTTTTATCACGTTTTTTTGAAATCGATTTTTAGAATGGCTGCCAATTAATTTTCTGTTGAATTGCTAATCAGTAACCTAATAATCAATAACCAGCTCTAAAAGGTGGACACGTTAACAGTTTACACAGCCAGCAGAGGCAGAGCAACATTAGTATTAATCTGGAGTCGTGTGTGTGTATTCATTCTCTTTAAGCTCTGGTTTTTGGTCTTTGACAACTCCTCGGCAGAGCAGCCAGGGAGCCAGACGTCTCCCTACATTCTCCGGCAACTTGCTAACATAGTGCCTTTAGGTGGTTAGCAGGTAGCTTATAGTTCTGTTTCTTCTGAAAACATCTGCCTGCTGCTGGAAACAAAGTTGATTAAAGTGAACCTTTTTTTATGTTGCTGATTCCAACTGCAGTTGATATTTCATATTTTGACATTAGTTTGGTGAACAAAACTAAGTTAAGAGCATTAAATTACTCGGTGTCAGAAATTACTCAGCTTTTTATATTTTAAAAAGAAATCTGATGCCATCTGCTTCTTCCTTCTGACCATCGCCACAGGCTTTTCCCTCTCGTTTCTTCTTGTTATGGAGGCACAAATATCAACATTTTAAACAAGGTTTGCCCTTGGCATAAAAACTCACATCCATAGAAACGACTGATCTCCGCTTAAACCGAAGCATCTGCCAGTTAATTCTGTACCCAGTCTGTTATGATCCACTATAGTTGAGACACGGATGAATCCCACGGAAAATAATAATAGAATACCTTTATTTATATAGCAACCTTTTCAAAAAGTACTTTGACAGACGAGCACAAACAGGATACTCAAGAGAGCCAGGCACTGAGGACAAACATGAAATGAAAGATGAGGACAGTAAGAGGAATAGCCTGAAGGAACATGACAGTATAAAAAAAAATACAAAAGAACAAAGGCCATGAAAGCAATAAGATAAATAAATTAATATATAAGAATGAATAAAACATTTAAAAAGACATTTTTAAAAATACATCACATAAAAGCAAGTCTATAAAAATTGGTTTTAAGAAGTGATTTTAAAGATTCTGCAAGCCTTATTTCCTCAGGCAGGTTGCCCCAAAGTCATGGAGGCCTGATGGCAAAAGCATCATCGCCTTTAGATTTAGGCCTCAACTGCAACAGGCAGAAGATCTAAGGCTACAGACTCAACATCTCTGCTTATGTAGCTTGGAGTCATTCCCAGACATGCTTCAAAGGTGTTCAGTAACATCTTTAAAATCAGGAAGCCAGTGGAAACAAGCCAGGATTGGGGTGACGTGAAGACATCTGTAAAGTCCAGTAAGAAGCCGAACTGCTGCATTTTTAACTAGTTGGTGCGAGAGAGTGAGAATGGAGTCGAGTCTAGAGATAAATCAGTGCATGAATGAATTTGTGGCAGGATTGGTTTACTACTTGAGACAGTTCCTAACTGAAGGAAACCAGACTGGACAACTCTTTAAATCTGAGGTTCAAAGCTCAGATCTGAGTCAAATATACCCCTAAATGTCTAAATGTCTTGCAGCAGGCTCCACATTAGCTCAAAAAGGACCAAGGCCAATTTGATATGGTTTGGGGGGCTGAAGGATATTTCGTGCCATGAAAAAGTTGACAACACTGAGATAGTCTAAAGCAATAAAGCAATAAAAAGAGATGTAATGATGTCAGACTATATAGTAGAAACATGTAGATAGAAAATAAAATTGGACCTAAAATTTAACCTTGTGGTACACCACAGGCAATGTGATCTAAAGAGGATGACTGATTGTCTATGACAATAGCTTTTTATACTATTGTCATAGACAATACTAACTAAGAGTAAAGATGTGTCGTCACATCCCTGTCACTCTTCAGCTGTCTGTCGAAAATAAAGCTTGGAAACGCCAAAAAAAATCTTATTTCTATCTAATTTCTAAAAAAAAGAGTAAAACCAACAAAGTGCACTGCCCTTGATGTCCACCCAGTTTTTAAAATGATCGAATAAGCAGCCTACATTAATTAAAATTACACTCTCTCTGATGTTGGCTGTTAAAAGGTTTGTGTGCACCTCTACAACCCGACTGCAATTTCTCAAAGATATTTTTATTACACATTAATGAAAACATGAGTTCAGAAATTAGCTTAAAATTGTTAAGAACACAAGGATCTTTTTTTAATAACTGTGTTTAAAAATAGTTGGAAAGACTCCTTTCTCTAACGAGCTCTTTATTATCATTAAAATGCTGTGCCCAACTGTGTTGATAAATTAGTGGAGTAATATTAAGGCTGCACATGGTTGGATTCGACGTGGGATATGAGTCCAGATAAAAAGGATGCAGGCATGTAAAACACTTAGGCCTAATCTGTTACCTATTTATCTAAAAAATCTAAAAAATAAATAAAACTAAAGTAAACTCCTATCATCTTTTGAGGCATCTGTAAATAACAAGGAGAGAAGGTCATCACTCAGTCTGTTACCTAGGGTGGATTTATTTGCTAAAGTTAAGCTAGAAAAAAGATTTTACCATCTTCATTGTCCATTTCCAGATCTCATAATTCTTGAGTGGATTAATCCATCCAGGGCAGTGGTATACAGTATTATTTGACTGTCTTTATACGAGGTGTTGGGACTCAGGAAAGTCTGACAAGTGTATATTAAAAAGGGAAAACTGTTTTGTGCCAATGTGTCGTCAAAGCCCATAAAACTTGAACAGCTCAGATAAACTGCTTCATGGTCAGGCAAAACAGTTGTCAGGGCTGAGGCCACTATAGAAAACTAGGTCAAGAGTGTGACCCATCCAATGTGTGGGATCTGAAAAGACTCCGATCAATAACAAAGATCTGAGAAGCAGATGTGTGTTAAAATCACCTTAGATACACGGGAGGTTCTTGAGGGACTTGAATTAAATTGTTATGATTAGTAGCGGAGGGGTGTGATATTGAGTGTGCTGCAGTGGGTCTATAATTGGAAATTAAAGCATACCACTCATTTTGGAGATCAGAGTGTGTTGCAGAAGTAGCAGACAGTGATGGCGACTTAACATTCTCCATCGTACCGCCTGAGGGCAGGATCTATGTTATATACCCTGAAACATAGATATGTTTGAGTATGAAAACACAGTAAAACATACCAGTCAACATACATCTTGTATCCTCTACTGTTTGGATGGAGGCCATCACATTTCAGAGGGATGGGCCTCACCCAAAACAAGTGAAAGTTGTTACCGAAGGGGATCCCAGAGGCAGCTTGGTAATCTCAGCCAGCTGTGGAGGGTAAAGAGTCTAATTCCTCTGCTGTGGGTTGGGATAGATTTATTATAGAACCATACACCAGACCCAAAGACTCGCCTGGACATTAAGCCTAAAGGTTTTCTAGCCTTCTAGCTGTAATGTCACCTCCATAGATTTCAGAAAATTCAGTTGTTGTAGTTTGAGGTGTCCTGTTATAGACGTCTCTTTTATAATCGGGGTCTACGTGGAAAAGGCTTTTTGGGGAAAGTTTCGGCTGCAATACCGCAGGAGACCACTGGACAGATTGGAAGCAAAGCATCCATTACATCCATAATGATCGGTTAAAAGAACCATTAAACCAAAACAATGAGCTTTGTCACTACAAGTGCCCATCTTTGCACTGAATGTAGTCAGTTGAACTTTTAAAATATTAATTAGCGTAGTTTTAAGATGCATTATCAGATGCCGTATGAGTGATTACGGCTGATTTCTTTCATTCATTTTCAGAAAATGTAGATGAAAATGTTCTCGATATGCTAATGCAGAGAACATTTTAGGGACATCACTACGCTGGAAGCAAAGAGTGGAGAGGAGAGAGAATGAGTAAGTAGGACGTGGACGTGAGATACTTACTTAGAGAAAAAAGTTAACTTGTGCAGAAAATGCATTGAATTCCTCTTTGAGGATCAAACAACCATAATATCATTTTTGTCTCTTAACGTCTTCTATTTTACAAATATAAATATATCATACAGCATTGTAAGCCATGTAACGCACAGATTGTTACATGTCGGGTTGCGGCTGGTTGTTTTGAAATAAGCTGCTCCTTTGTGATAACGGCTGTAACAGAGCTAGAAATGAGCCGCCCTTTCAGCACGGCTCAAATAACTTCAAATAATGCTCGGTGTAATGGAAAATGTTTGGGCCGACTCTGGATTATCCAATCATATTGGACTAACCCAAGGCCAAGAATCCAATTTTTCATTCAGTACATACATCCAGTCTTCACGCATATTGGGAGACATGCTTTTCCTGGAAGCCATTTCTCAGTTCTCTCTCCCACCCTCCATCAGTCAAGGTTTTCTTCTTCTTCTTCTTCTTTAGATGAGGCTAGACAGCAAAGTGGTAGGTCTCTGATGAAATCAGGTAAGGTAAACTGGTTCGGCACTTACCTGCGCAGGTGGAATGTGGAAGCGAATATGGCCTCTGAATATGTATCAGAGCGTGACTGAGAAAAAAGTTAGGGTGAAGAGTGCTGACATTAACTTCGGAGACAATGATCTAAGTGAATATCATCTTTGTGATCTTTTCTGTCTTTGTGGGCTTTTCTCCCTCTTGCTCTATTAGAGATCTGTTATCCGAGCTTCATGGAAACATGTTTGTGGAGGAGTGTGAGAAGTGTGGCAGGTATGGACACACACACACACACACACACACATTTTGATCTTGAAACTCTTTGATAATTCTTATCTATGCCACTATCTTTTGCTTTGAGGCCATTTTATTAGGTTTGGTAATACAAACAGCAAATCAAGGGGTTCAAACTCAATATCTAATTCATGCAGACAGCAGGTTCAATTACTGTTCACCTAACATTAGCATTCACAGTAGCGGATGCCAGATGCCTCTCCCTCTGTCTCAGAAACAGGTGTCCCCCAGGGATTTTCAAACCCTGCAGGTTCTAGAGGGAGTAAAAAAAATATGCATTTGGTGGTTGTCCTGTGATTGAAACACTCCATCAGTAAAAGAGGTTAGGAGAAGAAAAGGCCCGACCTGTTTCCTGACAGAATTCACAGGAAGGTAATGAGTAATGGCTCAGATGTGCAGCAGCCCATCTCTGAACGCTGAACTCAGAAGGAGATGCCCCGCAGCAGTAGAGAAAATCCATGCTGTGCTACACTACATTTTGGAAAGGGACAAGAACACGAAGGTGCACTAGACATGTGATCACTAAATTCAAGAAACGTTTGAAAGGTCTTCGCAGGAGTCTGTGTCGGATAAAAAACAAAACAGTATGACTCCCTGATGCATTCAGACCCGCGTCAAAGCTAAAATCCCGCAGTGTAGTGTTTGTATGTCAGGTGTTTTCTTTGCACATGTAAGGCACCTCGTAATCATTCTAATTACGGGCACTATTTTCTTGTAGCTGGATAATGCACCATGTCAGGGAGAGCTCATTATCTCCAAATTACTCCAGGAACATGACAGTGACTTCATTTTACTCCAGTGAACTGCACAGTCTTTAGATCTCCAAGTAGGTTACCTTTGGGTGCAAGTAGAAATGTTTAAAAACTTTGCAGCAGCTACATGAGCCATTGATATCCCTAAAGACCGTTTCCACAAATCTCGTTTAGTCCACGTCTTGTAGAAGTCAAGCAAAAGTCCGGTTTATCTAATAAAGTGGCCACAGAGTTCAAATTGGACCTGAGTTTGTTGCTTGTAACTCGTGTGTTTGGACAGAGATGTAGTCTGAAAGGTGTCTTTGGTTTTCCAGGCAGTACGTGAGAGAAAAGGTGATCGGCGTGATGGGGCTGAAACCGACGGGACGTCACTGCGAGGTGGTACGATCCAGAGGGCTCCGAGCCTGCAGGTAAAACGTGCGCTTTCACCGCGTTTTGCAATAATGAGCCACGATCCGTTTATCAGTATGACTGTGTATTCCAACAGAGGAAAGCTGATAAGCACTATACTCGACTGGGAGGATGCTCTTCCTGACAGAGACCTGAACAAAGCAGATGATGCCAGCAGGTGAGACAGACGCAGTTTGTCCCCCCCCCCCCCCCCCCCCCACACACACTTTTTTTTCTTTATTTTTATATATTGGATGTTTCTGATTCAGCATGTGTCTTGATAGCCGAGCAGCACACAGTACGTACTTTTATCTGTTCTGTCGTTCTTTTATCTCTAGGCTAAACAGCACAAGTCACAGATCAAACGCGTCCCATGAACCGAAAACTATTTGATTTATCATTCTGTGTGGCCTTCTCTGTCCTGATATGCAAATATGTCTTTGTTTGAAAACCTTTTTAGGTGTTTTGTGTGCATCGCTGTCTGTTTTAATGATGCCATTTGCCTCTTTTGTGTTAATGTTTCCGTCCGATCCCTCAGCCGCATAAAGCTTTCATTGTGTGCTTACACAACAGAAAGACTGTTTGTGGCTCACCTTGATGTCCTGTCAGTGACCCATAAATGATGCATAGTTACCATTTCAATCACAAAGAGGAGATCTGGCACTTCCGACCATTTAACTCCTGAGTTATTTGTTCAAAGGCAATCTGGTGTCCTCCGTGCTTATTTGTGAAACTTAATTAAAGTTGTGTTTATACTGTTTTTCTGCACGCTTGTGTCGTGCTTTAATTAGATTTTCTCTGCTCTCGCTTCTTCACTTTGTGATATGAGGAGTGATGGGGAGCTCTGCACGTACCGGCAAAACTGGAGTTACATCCAGATAACTTCCGTCTCATTGTGTCTCAGTAATGATTAGCAGACTGTGTCCGCGGCATCGCTGTGTTTACGCTCTTTCATTAATTATGAGGGGACGCGGTGTACAGAACGTTTGGGGGAAGCTCTGCTATGGTGTGCGTTACTGAAAAGCAGCAGATAACGCTTTGTGCCTCTGATGTATTAATGTTAGATTTGAGTGACAGCGCTATGCATTTCTTTGAAAAAGAATAACCCAGAAATCCTTGTAAAACATAGCAGGTCATATTACAACGCTTATGGCTGTTCTGAAGGTATTTCTATAATCTTTGAAGATTTTTCTAACCACCTGGATGAAAGATTGTTCTGTTTGGTGGAGATAAGAAAAGATTTTTAACCTTTTTTAAAAGATGGCAGCCGGAAGTGACTCTGTCTTTACAAAGTGAACCAAACTTAAAAAATGTAATCATTTATATCACGATATATTGATGATTTCTTCTCATGTTTTATATTATATGCTGTACATCATGTCTGACTACCTGCGTTAGAAATACAGTCTCAACTTAAACCGGTGAAACCATCTGCTTCAAAACTATTTCAAAAACTTTCATACTGAATATTTTTGCATCCAGATGGTTAGAATGAGAGGTCTGTGAATCCCTTCAGCACCGCCACGAGTGCAGTTTAAATGATCTTCTGGGTTTCAAATCTTGCCAGGTGATTATTTTTCAGAGGAACGGACGCATAGCAATGTGACTCAAATGCATGCATGCTTAATACATGAAAATGACAAACTGGGTCAAAATGTGGACGAGATTGGAGCCTCTCTCTCTCTCTCTCTCTCTTTTTTTTTTTTAAACTTAATGTTTGCTCATTACCAGCAATGGAAACTCTGTGAAGCTCGGTGTCAGCAGCACACATTTTCGATTGATATCTGCGACGCATTTCTTCTCTGTGTCTGCACCCAGACGAGCAGACCTGGCGCTGACGCTCGGCACCTCCTTGCAGATCAAACCCAGTGGAGACCTTCCGCTCCTCACCAAGCGCAAAGGAGGGAAAGTGGCCATCGTCAACCTGCAGCCCACGAAACACGTGAGTCTCATTCGCACGCCCGAGACACACGTATGGAAACATGAACCGCAGCTTCAAACACCGTGATTGTGCTTAAAGTATGCCGCTCATGCACTCAGGTTAATCATTTTGACAATTGTAATTTTCTGTCTCATAGGACAAGCATGCGCACCTGCGTATCTATGGTTACGTGGATGATGTCATGAAACAGCTGATGGAGAAGCTGGGATTGGACATGCCTAAGTGGGAGGGGCCGACCGTCTGCGAGAGCTCCACAGCCACCTCAGAGTCTGCCGTCGATGTCAAGCCACCACGTGCAGTCCCTGCAAAGAACAAGGTGAAAAAGGACCTCATTAAGGAGGAGAGGAAACGAGAAGCAACGGCGCTAACAGACGATGAGGGCGTTAAGGAGGAGAAGGTTTCAGTAAAGAGGGAGAGAGCAGACTCCCCAGTGGAGATAAATGAAGAGAAATAGCCTGAGGTATTTTTTCTCACAAACACAGCCCCGTCCTGAAACAAACTATAACTGAGGGTGCTCGATTTGATCAATTTTACAGAGGCTTTTCTCATCTTCCACCCTCTGGGGTAAAGACTCTTCTAGTACTGTAGTGATTTTGTTAGTCCCAGATCTCACACTCCCCAACTGCGACTCCTAAGCTGAAAGTTGACCCTGTAAAGTGAAAATTAGCTCTGTGATTGTGTTCAGGCTACGAGGACAACTCTACGTTTTTTTTTTCTTTGGATTTCTTTGTGTGTTATCCAACCTGTTTATTTACTTTTATCTGAGATCCAGTTTAACAGACAAGATGACGAGATGAGGTCAGTGGCGCTCGGTTATAAATAAAACTTTTAATAAGGTGTGTAAGGCTGCTGCACCTTATTAAAAGCATTATTTATAACCAAGTGCTCCAGATCTCATCCCTACAGATGTAGCCTTAAAAGATGACTTGGTTCAATACTTTACAAGAAGAGGAGCATCTCAAGACTGATTGACAAGTAGCCTTGTGCTGCTGGGGTGATTTTTTTAGTTTGTTAATATTATTATTATTATTATTTTTTAAGACACTTATCTCTGGGGTCAGTGTGTTTTAACCCCCTCAATTACAAATTACAGATTTTCTCCGAAATGATCGAACTGCATCTCTTCTCGTACAAAAGATTTCTTCTTCCTCCGGCAACGTTTATAATTCTCCCTCTTTTTGTTTATAAAAGGAGCACCCGCTGCTGATTGGTTGTAAAAGGATCATAATCACACCGTACCTTTGTAGGAAAATGTTTTTATCTCAGGAAAAAAGCATTATACTCTGAAGTAAAAAGTCACTGTCCTGTTTTTTTAATATACATCAATTTTTTAAAAGATACATATGTTTTGGCAATAAACACAATATGTTCCTCATACACCCTGCTGCGTATACGTGATGTATGTTGTGTCGAACAGCTGTGGCCTAGTTCGATTGCGAGCCAGCGCTTCAAAGGAAAAAGTAGCGCGTGCGTGCATTTGAGAAAGTGCTCTGATTATTTGCATTCAACATAATTAACATCTCATCTATATGCTTCCATAGTTCTTAAGGTTTCATTACGTCTCACTGCATTGTACACACGGACATCATAATCAAACCTGTTCTCTCCTCAAATCTGTCAGTTCTGTTCAACCTAAATACAAACAAGTCCAAATGCAGCACTGCGGCCGCAAAGCAAGAACATTTGTAACAGGTGCAAGTGCATAATGGGACTATTAGGGCACTTTGTGTCTCTCCAGATGTATAAGCAGCAGATATAACAGCTAGAAAATCAAACACCTGCAGCTCAAACACATGCATATAGTCCAACAGCCTGCTCTGTGAATGGGTCATTACACAGTCCCCATTACTGCTCTTCCTGCTCTATAGTGCTTCAGTCTAAGCCGAATGGCTCGAGCGTAGGCTGAAGTGCGTTTGACTCATAAACGAGGCATAGGCCGCTTTTATTTTTAATTTCAGCCCAGATTGTGTGCGATAATTAAAGTGAAATGGGAAATTTCACTTACAGGATGGTTTGAACATGGTCCGTGTCAAAGAAAGAGCAAAGGGGTGTGTTTATTTATCTCCTGTTTTTTCCCCGACCACCGTGCCTGCGCTGTGCTCCCTGCCTCCGGTGTGGCAATTTAACCTCTTGATGGGACTTCAAACGGTGCTAATGTGCTAAATGTTCTCCCTCTGCCCTTTGAACAGACTCGGCCACTTTGTTTTTCTATATTTTGTGACGTTGTAACTACCTACTTCCAGGGGATATGACAATTTATACCTTTAGTATCTCTTAAGCAAGAGATCGTCAGCCTTTTTGGCTTGTGGCCCCTTAAAGTGAATCAAAATATACTTTTATGGTTATGGACATGAGTTATGATTATTAGTAGTTATTAGTTAGATTTATGAGTATTTCATTTTCTGAGTTTGCCACAAACAGACCGGTTATTTTATCTATCAATAACACTCAGCTGAGGCTACTATACTGCCATATAGAATTACAAACACAAAAGGTTACTTCGGTTGCAGGAGTCAGGAGCAATGTAACAGAGGCAGAGATAACCTAACCTGACTTGTAGTCTCTGGTGTGAGTCAAGCTCCAGATGCAGCAGATACCATCTTTCATTAGAGCCTCCCTGCCTGACCAAGTCTTTGAAAGTTTGTGACGTAGCTTAGCCCAGTCCGAGATAACCCTGACTTCAGTCAGTGTCCACCTGCTCGTTAATGCACATATGCAATCATCTAATCATGTGGCGGTAACTCTGTACATATAAGCATGCTGACACAGTCAAGTGGTTCAGTTTCAGATCAAACAAGGAAGAAATGTGATCTAATCGTCTTTGACCGTGAAGTGTTTTACAGTGCCGGGTGGGGGTCATTTGAGTATCTCTCAGAAAGTGCTGATCTCCTGTGATTTTCATGCAAAACTTTAGTTTTTACTGAAAGTGGTGCAAAAAAAAGAAACATCAAATGAGCAGCAGTTCAAACGCCCTTTTAATAAGAGAGGTCAGAGAATGGCCTGAGGAAGGCTACAGGCACTCAAATAATCACGCATTATGACAGTGCTATGCAAAAGAGCGATTCTGAACGCACAACACGTCGGGACCTTGAAGCAGCCGTCGACCACACTGGGCTCCACTCCTGTCAGCTAAGAGCAGATAACAGAGGCGACAGAGTGCACAGGTTTACCAACAGAAGATTAGAAAAAAAGTTGCCTGGTCTGACAGATCTGATCTGAAGATCAGCTGCCACGTGCAGGTGGGTGAAGGGAGGAATCCATGAATCCACCCAGCTTTGTTTTTAACAATGTTTGCTGGTGGTGGTGGTGGTGTGAAGCCGCGTAATTTTGTGGAACACATTAGACCCTGTACTGTTGCTGCTGACTGTGCCTGTCCTTTCACGGCCACAGTCTTCCACATCTTCTAATGTCTGCTCCCTTTGGAGTGCGGTGAAACGGTAGAGTCACAGCATGAATGCACAGCTGACAAATCTGCTGCTACCAGAGTCTCTAAGGAGTGTTTCCAGTACCTTATTGAAGCTGTGCTTCAGAGAATTGAGACTTCTATAGGAGCCACAGAGCTTCCTAGCCTATATTAGAAAAGCAAGAAAGTGCACTGCCCTCGAAAACATGATGTATGTCCAGCTGAGTTCAAATACTAGGAAATGCATTATATAGTGTATTGTTCCCCCCTGAAAGGTCTAACAGGCGACAGTGTAGTTCAGAGAAATATACTCTAAGGAGCTTCGTAACATTCGGAATAGTGAGGAGGCACAGAACTGAAGAACAGCATCAAACGATTTCCAATGTGTCAGTGTTTCACAGGCTCCATCATTAGAAACTGCAAACTTTATATAGCTCCAGACAGCCTCTTCCTGCAGCTGCTCATCCTCCTTAACTCAGCAAGAAGGACCTTGGTCAGAGAATCTACATCAGAGCCCTGTTGGCCGTGGAGAAAGATCTCTCTGGAAGGGCAACAGTCGGTGCATCACATCTTGCGTCTGTGCCGCATGGCCATAAGGAACCAGTCAGCGACAGCATGCCGGGAGTTAGCACAGAGAGAGCAGAAGACTGCGCATCAAAGATCTGTGGTCTGATGAAGCCAAAATCAAACTCCTCAGTTGTAATTCAAAGTGCTACGTCTGGAGGAAAGCAGGCGCAGCTCATTAAGCATTTAACATGAGCCCTGCTGTGAAGTACCGGGGTGGCAGCTTCATGCTGTGTGAGAGATTTTCCCTGGCAGTTACTGGGACACTTTTAAGAAAACTGAGAACAATGAACAGAGCTAATGAGGTCAAACCAACCTGTTACGTCGCGCCAAAGACCTTCGAGACATGTTGCACCGTGGCTGTCGCACCAAAGCAACGCAAAAAAAAAAAAAGAAAAACATTCGCCGAATTGGAAGCCCTTGAATCACATTAAAAAAATGTGTGGAATGACATGATGGTTGTTTGTTTACAGATGCTCCCCACACTCGAGCAAGGCTCAGAGGAAGAAAGCTGAGGTTGAAATCGCTGTCAGAAATGTGGTGCTGCAAATGTGATAAACTCTGAGAGCAGAGAGAGGAAGAGACTGAAAAATCTAAAAAAAAAACACTATTCAGTTTGACTTAAAGTGAATGTCTCAATATTGCGAGCACATTATTCCTTAAAAAAATGGTCTGTTTTCTCAACAAAGCTATCCTGATATCTTAAACTCATCTATATATTTTGAGGAGCACCATATAACTTTACATGTACAGTATGTGTATATATATGCACATATTTCTTTACTTGGCAGATTAAAAACCAAGGCGAAAGCAGATGAGATTCGAAAGTTCTTTTGCCAAACTTGAGCAAAAAAAAAAAAGAAAGAAAAATAATTAGCTGCAATTTCCTCATAAATGGGAGATAAAATGTTCACGTCCTGATAGATGATAGAATAAAATTGGCAGCAGTCATTTAAGACTGGAAGAACCTTTTAAATCCTCATGTGGGCACAAATTTAACACCGATGTGTCAGTCATTTTGAAAATTCTCAGAAATTTTGTCCTCATGGACGAGGAACGTGGCCTTGCCCGTGCTCTTTGAAGACACCTGCATTTTAATTGTAATACGACTGAGTCAGAGACACTGAATGTCTCACAAGCCCTGAGTGACTAACAACTGCATTCAGATTCATCGCCACAGCACTTTATGGAGATTATTCCCCAGAGAGAGGGGTGTTTTTGTTTTTGTTCTTCCTGATTGTGCTGCAAGACAATGTGCATTACAGCGCAGCATAGACGATCAAAACATTTACCTTAAATTGCTGCCAGTAAATGTTTTTGTCTGAAGCTTAATGGTAATATCAAAGGTCATTGCATACATTCACCTGTATTTCAAAATGGCCAAGACTTGGATTACAATTATCTTATCTCAGATTCATAATACAGAAAGAATAAAGCGGTAATAGTAGTCACAAAACTGGGGAGAAAGAAGATTGTTAAATTATAGGAGCTAAGATAACGTGGCAGGACGGTTCAATCTCTGGACCAGCAAGATCAGTCTGTGTGGATTAAATTCAAAAGCAGTGCTCCTTATTACCACAACTGAGGTGCCCTTGGATCCACAGTGTTTCACATTTTTCCATATGTCTCCACACCGCCATAGTTTGTGAGGCAAAGTGATTACAATCGGCAGCTAAACCATTAAATGCCACTTAATCTTATATACTGGACCTTTAAGGCTGACTGTGAGATGTTAGCGGCAACTTCTGTGCTGTGAAGTGAAGCCTGTGCAGAAGTGCCAAAATCTGCTGTTCCTCAAACAGCCACTTGAGGCTGGCTACAGAACAAGTCAACAAGTCTCCATAAATCCCCATGTTAAAATGTCCAACTTCCAGAAATAAACACGTTTACAGCCTGGTACAAACAACATTTTTGGTCTCCATAGCTAATTTCCCCATTCATGACAACTGTACTGAGTGTTTATTTACACCAATGTTACACATCTTTGCCCATATTTAGATTAGGCAACAAAGATGGTGCAGTGGCTAAAAACATGTTGAAAGCTCTTCATGGTGAAGACGGAGCTGAGGTTTCGACAGCATCTTACAGACTTGATTATGACGACTGCACTAACTGGAAAAAGCTAGTAGTTCAATCTTGAGTAAATAGTAAAGACCACAGGATTTCAACCACACCTCATGGCATGATGTGGTTGAAAACCCTAAACAATGAAAGCTGTGACCTAACATTGCACTTTCAACCAGCTCGAGCTTGTGTGATGCACTTCAAAGCTACTGCTAAAGTGGATCTTGAGTGCGTGTTGACTGCCCAACAAATCCTCCATATTAAATGACAAAATCTATTTGTCCATGGCCTTTAGACCCAGGCATATTTTCCCTATTTGATATGATGACCAATAGCAGGATGGCATCATCAAAGACGGTATAAATATGCCGTAGGTTTCTGAAAAGCAGAATGTGACACGCTGTCTTAAGTCCCACTTGAGCCCTCTCCAAGAGCTGCATCTATACATTTACATTTATAGTACACGCTATGGATCCATCCACATAAAAATACTTACTCTGTTGTATTTTAAGAATGGACTTTTCTTTTGAGCGTGATTGCATTCATGTTTTCTGCACAGCTTTGCTTGCTGAGATTTGAATACGCATCACAACTTTACTGCGTGCTCGGCGTGTTGGCATAGTGTGACGGACTTTGACCCATTTCTACACCTTTCAAATCATCCGTGTACATCTCATCCTGGAAAAACAGTGTAGTGTATGTGCCGTAGATGCTCTGTCCATTCAGGGCTCGATGAGAAAACAGTTGAATTACGAAGCAAGCTCATCTAAGTCAGAGAAAACCATAGCAGATGTCAGTAATGGAAAAACTTCTTTTGAACAGAAAAGTGTTGGGCAGCTATTTGAGAATGAAGACTGACCAGAATCTTTGGACCAACCGCACTTTGAAATCACACTTTTGATTGTTTCCCATTCCCAGCAGGAAGATGACCTGCTGGGTTTTTAGCAGCATCAGAGCTTCCACAACGACCCCCGCTGAATGAATCTGTGATTCTTTTATTGGTAATTACAACCAGAGTGGCACACAATGGAGGGACCTTGATGCTGTTCGTGTGTGTGTGCGTGTGTGGTATTTCCATGTCAGCCCCTGGGCCTATCTGTCCGCAGCTGAAGATGGTTATCCGTGTTCAAACTTTAAAGGTTGCAAAAGGGTAAAAACGTGGCGCAGCTTTTGTCGGGTTGATTCATTTTCGTCGTCTTCGCTCCATTCTGCGCCCGCAGATGAGATTAACTCTTCAGAGACGTCACCAAACTCTTTTGTCCTCTCGTTTATTTAATGTCACATTACATACGTGTATTCACGAAACAATTCACAGCAGTACAGCAAGGCAGACACCAAGAGACATGAAAATGGTTTCATGCTAGCATCAAACACTGCCTACATTTAATGAGATATCTTGGTTGTTTTACTGCATATGAGGAGGGAGGTCTGGGAACTTCTAGTCTCCTGATTGAGTTAGCAACAATAACACATCAATAACACATCAACCCTAACGAGTAACAATCACATAGTCCTCATGATTGCCTGTGCGGGCGTGTCAGATACAGAGTACAAAAATCACTTTACAGGTTTGGCTGTTTAAAATATCACATTGTATTTTGCTTGATTGTGCGAGGAAAAAAAAATCAGCCCGGAGTGCATTCGAGGGTTTGACTGATTTTCCGAAACGTACTTGTAATTCACCCAGGAGATTATTTCCACAGTGGAATATTTTTGGCAATCAGGCTCTTCATGAAAGTGCATAATAAAGCTAAAACATAGCTGTTCGGGCTTGTGTGTCCAAAGGAAGTGGAATACATTTTGAGGGATGGCCATGTCGCAGAGGAAAGTGATTTAAAAAAAAATGGCACCAAAGAAAATACGGCACACAGTTGACTCATAAAGGAGCATCTCCTTTAATATTAAAGAAAATATTTGAGATTTTGTGAAATATCAAATATTATGTGAAATAATGGCTTTCTTGCCAAGAGCTGCCCACTATCACATGTAAAGTCAATCAACCGATACTGCTCTCAAGTCTGTACGCTTAATGTGCTAGAAACAACAGCTGGCTAACTTAGCATAGCTTAGCTTAGCACAAAAACTGGAAATGGGGAAAGAGTAAGCCTGGCTCTGTTACTAAAACCAACCAACTCCAGGAAGTTAGATCCAAGAAAAATAATAATAATTCTTAGATCCAAGAAATAGTCCCATACATAACCCCTTGTCATTTTTTACAACTTCTACTTGGGAGCTTTACATGTGATAGTGGGTAGATTTAATTACTTTTAGCTGTTTACCCCTGCTCATAGCTGTTGTGCTAAGCTAAGCTAACCTGGCTGTAGCTTCTTGTGTCCAAACATGAGACTGTTCTCATCAAACTCTTGGCAAGAAAGCAAATAATTGCATTTTCCCAAATGTCAAACTTTTCCATTTACAGAGTAAATCACATATTGATGTCTTTGTGTATCATGACCAGGCTGGGTGGTGCTTCCTCCACTCTTCTCCCTCTCAGAGCCAGAGTAAGAACATTTCGGACGGAGTGAGACACTCTCAGCAGAAGCGCCTTCAGTCCAGCTCTGTACTCTTTTCGGATCAGGCAGTAAAGCACCGGGTTAAGACAGCTGTTTGCATGAGCTAAACACACAGTTAGGGGGAATGCGTAGGCCTGGGCGTTGTAGAAGGCTTTGCTGAAGGGCACCAAGTCAAATTTGATCAACACCCCCCAAAGGGTGAGAGCCTGGTTGGGCAGCCAGCAGATGAAAAAGGACAGAACCACGATGGTGACAGAGCGGGTGACTTTGGAGCGTCGGCGGTGGCGTCCTCTCTCGGACTCTGACCTCTCTGTGACATTTGCGCTGACCATGCTGCCTACGATGCGCCGGCTCAGGATGAACCTCAGGAGGAGGAGGTAGCACACAGAGATGACAATCAGTGGAACTACAAATCCCAGGAGAACTTTCTGTGTTTGATAGAGTCCAAGCAGGACTTGAGGATCCCAGTGGTCTGAATCAGAGTCAGAGAACCGCACTAAGCACAGCTCGTCGTCTGCAGACACCTGTAAACACAACAACAACTGCATAAGAAGTATGTACTGTGAGTACATGAAAGCAGGGATGGTAGATCAGTCTGAGCTCAACAAACCTGGACTGTGGTGGAGTAGAAAGCATGAGGCAGCGTGGCCACAAGTGACACCACCCAGATGGCTAAACTGGCCCATTTGGCACGAGCAGTGTCGTTTCTAGGGCAGTCCATCTTCAAAGAGGTGACCAGAGAGCGGTAGCGGGTCACACTCATGGCGGTGAGGAAGAAGACGCTGGCATACATGTTCAGGGTGGTGACAGAGCTCACAATCTTGCACATGACCCGGCCAAAGGGCCAACGAAAGTCCAGCACCGTGTCCACGGCCCAGAAGGGCAAGGTGAGGACAAACTGGAGGTCCGTCAGCGCCAGGCTCATCACAAAGCAGTCGATGGAAGAGTGGTGGTGGCCTCTGCGGCGGGAGTGGAGGAGGAAGAGCGCCAGGAGATTACCAACAAGCCCCAGAACACACACCACCAGGTACACCGTGGCAATGACGACTCGCACCTGTCAAACACATGCAACAACATTTAAAACTTCACCTCGGAGCTGCCAGACGGTCACAAAAGTGCACACATGGAAACTGAAGTACACATCCAGACACTTTATTTCACCACATGCTGATGAGAATGACATTAATTCATTTTGTCCATCTGGATTTGTTAGGAAAAACATCCTTTAAATGAAGCTTACTGCCAGGTTTGCGCTGTCTCCGTGCAGGTCCAGTGAGGACTCCTTGGAGAGGATGTGAAGCCAGCAGTTCAATGAAAGATTAAACGCAGCGAGGTTGGAAGCTGCCTCCGTGGGGCTGACAAGTTTAAAGATTTCATGTTCATCCTCCTCTCCTCCGCACACGCTCACAGCGGTCAATGGTCCAGAGGAGGTGCTGTTACTCTGCATGACTGCAGAGAGGAAAAACAAAGGCGACTTTCTGGCTTTATTATTTTTTTAAAAAACAACTTCACACCTCCTTTTTTTTAAAAGGCTAACTTCCCGAGTGCTGGGGCGCAGATGTGGATGCCAAAATCCCCATCGTCCTCGTCCTGTGTGTAGTCTTGTTCAAAGTCTCCGCGGGAGGTCCGGAGTTGCGTAAATCATTTGTGAACTTAAACGCGTCTCTGCGCGTATGTTACTGTTTTCAATACACGGAACGAAATATGTAAAGGACAAATAAAAATTTTAAAAAGGGGTGATTAATCCATGTCAGTTTACTTAGGAGCGTTCATGCTGAAGTCTGTAGTAATGCAGCCGCCTCTTCTTTCGCTGATGCTGACAGCATCCTGATACGGGAGGCTTTTATACCCGCTCAGACTCTCCTCCACCTCTCGATGGCGCGCTGCCGGGCCGAGCGCACATGCGGTACAGTGTTAGTATGAGCAGATAAAGGACATGGATGAAGCTTCACTGACTGAAGTTCTGATTTTAAACCCCCCCCTTTTCAATTAAAAGATACAGTTTTTAAAGGTTTTATTTGTCTGCCCGTGTGATTCATGCGTAAGCAAACAGGGAAAGGCTTGTGTTATGCTGTATGGCATGGAAGTGTCTTCGGTGAATGGATTGTTGGGCCTCAGTAAACATGTATTTCCGCCTCAGTTCATTTAAAACCAACTAATACATTTTTGAAAAGAGAAAAAAAGAGTATTGTATTTATTTTTCTCTTTGATGCAACCGGCTAATCACAGGCTCTGATGTCAGGTCCAAATATCACCTTTAATATTCCTGCGTGTGATATAAGGGTAAATTATACATGATGGTATTTTCAGAAAGGTTTCCTTAGCCTACAAGGGTTTGTTCACATGCATCTGAAATGATGCACATCAGAGGAATGATAAATTAGATTTCAAACAGCTTTCACTCTTTGTGAGGGAGCCAGAGAGAGAGAGAGATGAGTGTGTGTTTTTGATTTGCATTTCTTATAGGTCACTGTTGGTATTCACACAATCCATCGATATGGACGCTGTGTGCATTAGAGAGAAAATAAGGTGGGAGGTGCAGGTTAGAAAAGGGAAAATTCAGTCAAGGTAATTTTCTGAAGCTGTTTCAACAGTCTGGACTGGACTTTCTTTCTTGGACATGTCTAACCTATCAAACAATTTGCTCAAATCTTTCACCTGAATTTCTGGTTTGCTGAATTCGTCCAACAGTAGACCGCCTGGCATCTCGTCTTGTCAGTAAACTGCGACACCTCACCAATTTGTTTCAGGTGGCATTAAAAGTGTCCCTCTCCTCTGATTTAAAGTCTAGTCGAGCCACATTATTGTCATCTTTCTTTGTCTGCTTTCACCCGCAGCGAGTAGCAACTTCAAATGAATGCAGCACTAATTTGTTGACAGTTTCCTTTTCCCCCTTTAATGTTTAACCAACATTGAGATGGATGGAGATGGAGATGGAGATGCGGCTGCAGTCTGACCCTCAAGCTCTCTGTGAAGCCGCTCATTCGCATTCTGTTGAAGCTTTCCGAGACACTTAAGGATGTCTAATTTCATTTTTTATGCGCGTGTCTTTGTTTTTCGCAGCACTTGGAAAACAAAAGGGATCGCTGAGGAGATATTGACATTGATGATGTCAGAGCAGCTTACAGACAAAGTGATTGGAATTCACATCTTGAATGGGCTTTCTGTATAGCAGAGGAGAAGTAAAGCTCCTCACAAGCAACGCTCCTATTAGTAATTCAGCTGTGCGCAAACAAAATATTAAAAAAGAGCTTCATTCACAAAAGGGAGGGAAAATAACTATTGTATATCCTCTCCCTTGTTAGTAAAACCTTGACCATTACAACCCCCCCAAGGGCACCACTGAAAAGGTATAATAATAATTTGTGTAAAGATGTGTCTCACTGTTTTTGTCTTCATTAAGGCAGAAGAAGGCAAGGAGAATGCACAAGTGCTCCGGCTCCTGATTGCAAAATTAAATTTTTTTTTTTACCAAAAGTTCATGAAACCACAAATGGGCCAACTCAGCTTGCAAGAATATCTGAATTAATGAATTTTTTTCCCTCTCCTGCGATCTGTTTCTCCCTTCAGGTAGCAGCCCATCCGCTCAACTCTCACCTGATTGATATTCTGATATTCAGGGTTTATACCTACATGTATAACCACAACACATTGCTTAAAGCAGTCTGATCAATAATTCATTTCTGACTCCCTCTGTGGCTAGTGTGCTTTCGGTGCTTTTGTTTGCTGAAATCATTTGGTTTTTAAATTGTAAGGTTTCGTCCACTTCCTCTGTAACAACTTGAACAAACATGTCTCGGAGAGGATTGTTAAATGACACCTACGCCGCAAAGAGAGTCGCAGAGATACCGGGCTCATGAGCTTAAGTTTACTCACCCACCTGAAACATTTCTGACCAAACTTTTCAGTTTATTATACAAAGTCATGCAATGACAGAATGTAATATTTTACTTATTCATTTAACTCATATTTTTTCATCTTCATACATTATGTTTCGGTGCTGGTACCCTGGTGGAGGGTGCTAAATTCTAATTTGCTCGTCATTGCTTGTTCGGTCGGTCCAGAAATTCGTCTAATAGCCAAGTCTGGCTTCTGCTTAAATTCCTGCAAAACTAATGATCAACCTCGCCTGTATTTTGTACTTATTGCTAATTAGCAAACATTAGCATGCGCACCAAGCTAAAACACTGTCTGCAGACTTTCTTCCAGTCAAAATGCAGTATGTAACACGCATCTTTGGGAGTGTCCCCAGTTGAGTTCAGTTTATTGCAGCGAGGAGGGGATTCAAAAATAAATCCTCACGTGACCCTGATGTTGCCCTCAATCTTTTGCCGGCATTGCACTGAGCTCATAAAATATGGTACACTCCAGGTTCTGCGTGTGTGTCGGTAAATATGGACAGAGATAAAAAACTTATTGTTATAGACTGCTGAGTGACGAGTGGATGTTATTAGTCTGGACAAAATATTCTGTGAGCAGTGAAACAGAGACAACGATTACCAGTTAGATGTTTAATGGATGGATTCCCTGTAACAGAAGGTTGTTTCAATAATTATCCCTGAAATGCTTGAAATTAAATGACAGTGGATGCATTTCTTGACCCCCACTTGAAAGAAAGCACTCCACATGGCCAGCCATTAATTAGATTTCCACAAAAACAATGACAACTTTTATATAAATAATAAAGACTTTTGCTTGAGATATTATCCCCATTATTCTTTTTTTAGTCTTAAGTCCACATTCCCATATTAACAGCTGGCATGAAAGTGAAGCTTATTATGAGTTTTTATGCAAGAAGGCATCCAGCAACTTTTGCTTATAAAGTAAGTTCAAATATTTCCTCATTATCTTTGCGACGCAAATCTCTTCCAAACTGGACACATGGCATTACTGAAAGAAACAAAACCCTTCAGGTGTTTCCAAAATCCACTGGAGTAAACTTTTTAATTATCTCGCACTTCAGTATGGCAACTCAACTGTTACAAAATGCAACTCAGATCATCGCTGATCAGGTTTTTCCACACACACATTAAAAGGTAAATAACAAAATACAGCAGCGACTATACATTCGTGTCATTTTTACAGATTACACCTGCCTACATCTTCAGCACGCCCGGCAATAAAACACAGTGTTCGCCAAGTCCCTGAGGCTCTGCAAAAGCAAAAAAAAAAATGTCTGTTTGGATGACCTCCTCACTGACCTCCATCTGAGTAAGTGAATTTCAGTTTGAAAAAAATCTTTTAACTAGATATTTGTGTGTTGGGGAGGATGGCAAACACATCATAACACATCGCTCAGTCTCTGCAGATAGAAACAGTCGCTGAAAAGCAATCAAACTGCTCATTTGGATGCTGCACTGGCAAGCAAGCCCGCTCTCCTTCACTACATCTTTCCTCTTGGGGACCTAGAGAGGAGATCAGTGATTGTCTCAGTGCCTGTCATTCTGGTGGTGAATGAATGGGAAGTTTAATGTGGGCAGATCTGTCCAGGGTCAGAGCTTCTCCCTCATGCTGCACAGGTCCTCAAATCCCCTGGCAACGAGAGGAAGAGGAGGGACGTCTTGCACTTCATCCATCGTCTGCAGGGAACGGGACGGCACTGTGTGAAGACACGGCGGAGAGGAATGAGCGGGTGGGTGTGCGCGCACGCGCTTGAGGGAGGAACGAGCGTGAGTGTGCGTACGTCTGCAGACCTTTAGTCTGTGTGTACTCTCCTCGGCTGAGCTGGCTGTAAGGCTCTGGCTGAAGATTCGAGGAAATGAGCAAAGAGAAGGAGAGGAGCAAAACCTACAGACAGCGGGACAAAAAGAGGACAAGCACAGAGCACAGAGATGCCGGAAAGAAAAGGCAGTTATTAGCCATAACCTACATAGAAATTGGCACAAAAGATGAGCACAGGTGCTATCCAAACATCTGATTCGATTAAAATCTTAAGGTAAACAGAGCAGTGGTGGAGCACAGGCGGTGCTTCTTTTTTTTCTTTTTTTAATGACATGCTCAAGGGCTGACCTACATCTATCATTTAGTTGTTGCAGATTATGCTGTCGGAGCAAACTCTCAATGCTCTCAGTTCATGTAACGTGTTATATGTCTCACCAGGATACAGGTCCCTCTGTTTGTTGTTTTGCCGGAGTTGTTAGGAAGGAGAGCCTGAAGTCGGCTTAGCTGCTCCAACAGAGCACTGCAATACAAATAGAGACAGGAAGATGAAAGAGACTGTGTAAAAATCTCACATAAGGTGCCACCGATTCCTTGAAACACAGGCATCTTTTTTTTTTTTTTTTTTTTTTTTTTTTTAGCGTCTGTGATCACTGGCAACTAAAAGACAACAAA
Source organism: Nibea coibor (assembly GCA_023373845.1). Lineage (NCBI taxonomy): Eukaryota > Metazoa > Chordata > Actinopteri > Sciaenidae > Nibea > Nibea coibor. The sequence continues at coordinate 14,164,220 of CM041725.1, read as the reverse complement.
AAAGAAGGAGCATTACGCAGCAGGGAAGTGTATGTACGCAAAACCATCTTCCCACGTTTTATTTCAAGCCACCGCAGCACTCTGCCAGCATCAGGGAGAAAGCAGTATAATGAGATGGCAGGATGAAGAGGAAGCAAAGTCAGAGAACACTGTGTGAGATTTTAAAATTGGATGGGCTTTGTATTCGGGGGGTAATTTTACACCGAGACGTCTCAGTCCTTATTTTAAACAAGTAGATTTTTCTTAACCAGGTTGTCAAAATCCCGGCGAGGGAGGGGGCTCAGGGACAAAATCAATAATCAAGATCAATGAAACTGACAGACAACGCACAACAAAGGCACAAAAAAGAGAATGAGATGTGGTTCATACAAAGACTTTTTTTTTTTTTTGCCACGCCTAAACAAATCCGAGAGTGTGAGATGAAACGGCAAATAAAAAGATAAACTGGGACATTAAAATATTCAAGGCACCACTTTAAAATGGATTTTTCTTTCTGCTTTATTTCCTGTTTTTGAGATTATGCCTATAATTGAGCCCCTAACAGGAACCGTAGAGACTGAAAGAGATGATGCTGCTTTTGTGGAACTGTTTTTTACAGCTCTGGATTCGAGGTGAGCGATACCACAAAAGTACCAATACTGCTGAGGCTAGCACTGATGATCAAAACAAGACTTTGAATCGATAGCATTGATATTTTGGGGTCATTGGGGAACACTCACTGTGGTGCAATAACAGTCTAATCTTACATTTTACATATCAAATATAATAATACTAGGACTCACTCTGCACTACCGCACAAGAACATTGGTTTGTTTATCGCCGTCCGTCTTTATGGATCATTAACTGGTGAACTTTTTTTGCCTGGGATATTCAACTTTGGCTTCTTGCACACAAACTGTTAATAGCCACAGAAGATACAATCTACCAGTGGATGTATTTCAGACAGAAAAATCAATGGACAGCTGAACCTAAACCTGCTACTTTTGAATTGAAAAGAAAAAAAACCATTTCATAGAACATTTGAGAGAAAAATCAGCTACTGTGATTGTGAACTTTACAACTTTATGTGCGAGAATGGAGAGTTTGATCGATGTAGCATCGGTAACTGAGGGAGGGCTTAGCAAATGGTCAAGTCATTGATTGATCTGTTGATTGAAGTCACCGTTAAAGAAAAACAACTTATCATATAGCACCTTTAAAAGCGTTGACAGACAAAGCAGAAGCAGGATACTCAGAAGGCAATATAACAGCAGGAGGGGCAAAAAAATGCGAAGGTTAAGATAAAGTTGAAACAAGACGACAAATAAAAGGCCAAAATGTCAATATAAATACGAATAAAACGAATAAAAGCAGTGAAAAGACGACATAAACATAAACACAAATGCCTAAAAGACAAAATGATTGATTTCAAGAAGTGATTTAAAGGAAGTCATTGATTCTGCAGGGTTGTTCCAAGATGTTTAGATTTTAGGCTCGACAGTTAGAAGTGCCTCACCCGAAGATCTGTGGATGTGAACTGGCTCACGCGGTTTCAGTAGTAAAATCTCAAAATCAATTGCGAAATGAACAAGGAGCCAGAGGAGAGAAGCCAGAGATTGGGAAGATGCAATGTTGTCTATTAAAACCAGTAAGAAGCTGAGTTAGACAAGAGGGAGTCAACAGACAAGACAAGCTATCTGAAGAAGTCACCTTGAGTGGGGATAAATGTGATTGGCAGAAAAAACAATTGAAGGTAATAAATAGATGAATCAATAATTAAAAGAAACGTTAGTTGCAGCCCTCGCTGGCTCATTTGAGGACTCACTTGTTGGTTTCCTCCAGCTGCTGGATCTTTCTCTGCAGCTCGGCGTTGTTAGCGCTACACGCAGACATCCTACGGGGGGGATTGAGAGAAAAAAAAGAGGGGGAATATAGAGAGAATTTGGAACAAGGGTATCAAATAACACCGTGTCATGACGCCGTGTTGTGTCATCTTCATTGCCCTCTTTGCTTATATCCGTCTGCTGAGTGTTATCTCGCACCCCATTCTGTCACCCGGTGTCTCCACCTCCCCCCCTTTCGTCTTCTTCCTCTGCTGTCTCTCTCTTGTTTCTTTTAGTCAGTATGAGTCACCCTCCATTATGGCCCTCTGACTGAGCTGAACCAGGACTGATAATGATACCCTGTTGATACACTCCGCTTGTAGCTGACTTAATTACCAACAAATGCTGACTCTGCTCTCTGATGATAATCTCACCCTCATCATGAAACTTTTGTTGTCCAGAGGCAACGCGGCTCAAGCTCAAATGAGATGTCGATAGCGCGCTGTTAATTTAAAGGTCCAGTTCAATAAGTAAGGATTCATGGAAAGTACGGCCATATGCACACAGGTTTGTTTGGTGACTTTAAAGCTCTGCTATAAGCGCGCAACCAATCCTGTATTTATTTTTGACAGAAGGGAGGACCAAGCAAACTGTTCTCAGATTTAAAATATGGGTTTATTGATTCAGGTAGAAGACAGCATGCTTTCATGGTTTATGGATTACCACACGCTGGTCAGAACTTTTGAACCCCAAACTGTTTTCTCGAACTTTATCCTACGCTCTAAATTTCAGATTTAAATTTTGGTCCTGGCTCTTCCACGCAGTCAGAGATGAACTCTCCTGTTCTGAGATTTAATAAGTGATTTTTTAGAGTCCAGCGGTGCAAGGAGAGCCACCTGAAGGACATTGTCGATAAGATCAAGCAATCCTGCAAATATCACAGGCACCAATAAGCCTGGAGGGGTTTGACACAGTCGTGTAAAGGCCTTTTTTTTTTTGAAGAGTCAATATATGAATCAAACTACACGCTTTACTAATGCATCATTTGCGGAGGTGCGATGAGGCATAAAAGCCAGTGTGTAGGAGGCACATGAGATTAACAAATTTGGCGACAAGCGCTGGCTGCGTGGTGGGGCTTGTTCTGCACAGCCTGGAGGTAGAGATGATGAGGAGGGGGAGGAGGAGGAGGAGGAGGAGGAGGAGGAGGAGGAGGAGGAAGACTAAACTGGGTTCCATTTTGGCCAAAAAAAAAACCAAACAGACCTTCAGCCTCTGTTGTGAGACGCTGCATCTTCACAGCATCTTCAACTTCCACTTAACCCTACCCCCTACCAGCTGCAACACAGAGCAGGTGAGCTGCTCCTTTGTGTCACACTATACAGTGTTTTCTGTCCGACTGACCTCAAAGCAGACAAAGAAAGGTATCAGCTGTGCCGTCTCTGCTTGTGCTGGAAAACCTTCACCTTCCTTAGCTAAAGTTAAAGTTTCTTCCGCTAGACATCTTCTGGATCATCCTCCTCTGTTTGTTTGTACAAAGAAGGTCAGAGTCGACAAGCTGCTCTGTGCGATCAGGTTAATTATAATGTGCAACTCCCTCTGGAGTTTTCAGTGATGTGGACAGTAATATTTATACCCTGATCTGTTTTATGCTGCACACACATTAGAAGGAGACTATAATTTGTAATGACATTCCCATCAGCTTTGGCTGTACTTTGTGTTTAGTGTACTAATCTAAGCACCGTTGTGTCTAAATAGAGCCTCACACAGCTGCTAGCTTGGCTGCTAGTAACATCTGGACATATCTTGCACATTTATGAGTGCGTGTGGACACACTTATCATATCATCTTGGCTGACATAATACATTTGTTATTGTTTATGATTGGAAATGGGATTTACCAGCGAGGCATTCCATAATCCGGACTTTTTCAGCCATGCATTCTGAATTCCTGAATCATATTGAACAATATCAATGGTAAAAGTAAAAAAGAAAATGTGCAGGTCTGTTTTCATTTCAGCTCTAACTCTCTGTTGTGTGATGTTCAATCCCCCAGATATCAATTAGCTATCTGTCTAGCTCTGTGAAGCCTCTTTCTCTTGAACAAGTTTGAGCCTCTGAGTTTCTTTGTTTAGTCAGCCATGACAGCTCCCACAACTCTGCTCTTTGTCTTTTTATTCCATACAAACTATTTTTGTTGCTGTGAATTTCCTGAGAACCCGAGGAGCTGTTATTTCCGGGGAAGACCTATCAGCAAGTGAAGAAGCTCTCGAGAACAAAGTATGATATGAAATACGGGCACTTGGAAAAGTTCTTATTCCAACCATGAAACAAGTTATTAAAGTTAATTAAGTGTATGACAAAACAGGCTCATTATAGAGTCCTTCAGAGCACAACAAATGACTACAGATAAAAGTTTAATTTTCTGAGCCAAGGTGTGCAGCGATATTGCCGTGTTGAGTGAGGATGCTGAGCCCTTACCTCCCCTCCAGATTATCAACGTATTCCCTCTTCTTCTTCCGACTTTCCTGCGCTGAGTGCTTGTTCCGGATTTTCCGCCGGATCTTCTTCAAAACCCGCTCTTCAAACTTGTCAGGGAGATGAAACGCATTGGAGGATAGGGTCAAGAAAGAATGAAGGAGAAAAGGGTAAGTGAGGGGAAACTGGGTTGGAGGGGACGGGCGGGGGTGCAGCTGGGGATACAGATTTAGATTTCGATGCATGTTTGTGCTTGACAGAGATAGAGAGAGAGAGGAGGCAATGAGTGTGGACAGTATGTGTGTGTGTGTGTGAAGACATCTGCCCTACCTACATGTAGGTGTGTGTCATGTACCTTGGACAGGGGCAGTTTGTTGGGTAAGTTCACTCCTTCTTTAGCCAGAAGCTTCTTCTCATCCTCATTAAGTACAAGCTCCTGCAGGGAGTGGTGGGGGATTTGCTGCGCCTGTGAACCAGATGGACAGAATATTCCTCACCGGGCAGTTTACCCAAAGAAGGTACTGGAGTGAACCTGTTCATAAAATGCTGTTTAATTAGTGCAAAGGCTCTTCTGTTCTGCTCTCAGAGAGGGAGAGGTCAGCGTAAAAAGGACAAATTATATAGAGAAGCAGTGGACCGTACAGTTAGTTCATATTGCATTTATTCAGAAGACTGAGAAAGAATTCTTTTGTTTTAATACCTCACATTGGTTAGAAAGTTTGACACTCTTATTTCTTCTTTCCTTACTGTCTGTACCTGTTTGGATAGCAGTAGGTCCTTCACCGTGAGAGTCTGAGCGGACAACAGAGGGGAGGTTTGGTTCGTAGTGAGGTAGTACGCAATACCAAACTGCTCTTCGATGTCACCGGACTCCAAACCTGGAGATTAAAAAATTCCTCAAACAAAACACGAAATGTTCTTTGTGACTTCTGCACCGTGACTTCCTTCAGAAAACACCACAAAACATATGTCACACCTTTCTCTCTGTGTATCTCTGTGTTGTTGCATATCTGCTCTACTCGGTCAGCTTCAAAGTATTTTTTTTTTTTTTTTATCATTGGGGGTCAATAATCAGCAATATGAAAAGGGACCGTTTTTCAAAAGCTGCCCTCAAAAGACAATTTCCTCACGCGATGAACGACAATTGTACAACCTTTACAAATGCTCTGAAAAGGGAAAACCAAATTAGCTGCTCTTTGAAAAGGCCCCTAACTGTCACAGGGCTCAGTCAAAAGCTCTTATTATTTGGCTACAAAAAGGCACAAATGGATAAATCTCACACCAAGGTCCTCATTTTGCTGCCCAGTGCCCTGGTTTACCTCACTTTTACCTCAATGAAAATCCCTGCTCACTATTAAAACAGCACACTCTTTCACAACTCGCTCTGTAGCTGCGCATTTCTTGCCAGCGTGAATCTAGCCTTACCTAGGTCTATGGAGACATAAGATGTTTTTTGGTTTGGCAGTGCCTCGTTCTGCAGAGGTGGAGGCTGAGCGAAATGCAGTGTGTCGAAGGATGGAAAAGGCATGCAGGAAGGTGGGTGAAGGCTCTCTGCGGGATCTGTCGGAGGGTCTTCGTTGATACCGCTGTCTGTGGTGGAGGGTGACCACAGGGGGGATGCAGTAGCTGAGGAGGAGTCGCTCCCACCCAGCAGGGCGTCCAGGAAGTCATCAGCAGTACTTCCCTCAGGGCTCAGGGTCTGTGGAGGAGGAGGATATGTGTACCTAATCTTGTCTTCTAATCACATAATCATATTCCTACACACAGGCGCAGAAAATGACATAAACACACCGGGCACTCAATTCCTTTAGCTCATTTTCGCATGGCCTCATCATTGTCGGTCACGGTTGCAGACATACAGGAAAACTGTAAATGAGCTCCTCTATTTCCTCAGACTGAGCTTCAATAACACACGGCATTTGCCGAGAATACAGATCACATGGAGCAGTCACGTTTCTATTTTTAATGACATTCAATTAATTTGTTCCTGAGATAAGGTTGTCACTAGAGTGACTCGCACACCGCACACAAATGACCCTGAACTCACGTCATGTATTGGGATAGTCCACGGTTGGTTGCTCTGGCAACAGGTGGTTTCATCTGTGTTCCTGAGCAGGAGGTCAGCGAGGTCCATCCCACCATGCACCTGAAACAAACTACTCTGAGCAATGGCTTTAAAAGTCAAGGTGCTCCTTGGCTTGCCAGAAGAAAAACCTGCTTATGACTAACATGTATCTCCAGTTGTGCTGCTGTGAACTCGCGTTGCTGAATCCCACTCTTGCCCTTGACAAAGACTCCTAAAAATCAATACACTTTAATCTTCTTCAAAACAGCTATCATTCTTTAAACACACTCGGTATGACTCATTCTCTTGCACATAAACCAATGTTGCACCCAGTGATCCCATTACAAATGTGTCTTACCTTGTCTGTAGTCGACGTCATAATTCCAACATTAAAGCAGCAGCTGATGAAATTACAGTGAAACTACCCGGTAGGAATTCAAACACACACACACACAGACAACCAGATCAATACGTTCCTCTATGCGGCTTTGACGTCTAGGAGGACTGCCTGAGTCTTTAGCAAGGGACAAAGTTGAAATGGCATATCAGTCAACGGCCCAAACTCAGCTGATCACCGTCCAATCCAGTGTTTCGCAGACAGCCAAGACAGCCAATCGGCAGAAAAGGAAGAGTCGCTGACGGATTAATTACTCAAAGTTGCTCACAGATAGACCACAGTGACCTTTGATGTGATCATGATAAGTCTGGATTGATCCCCTGTGTGGTTTCACATTCATTTGTTGTTGGACAGGGTAGATTTATAGAGTTTCTTTTTATGGTTTTTACAGGCAGGCGATTAACTTCATCTGTCACTGTCAGTAGAAAGCTCAAGTGTATTTGAATTGATTTTAGTGACACAAACCTCACCGCTCCTTCTTCCATTCAGCAGTTCAGTTATGTTTAATATCAAACTAATTACATATATTTTATGATTATTATGGCTATAAATAACTAAGCATATTTAGTTTCTGACTCATCTTTGACATGTGACGGCAGCATGGATCTCTAGAGCATTGTTGGTCTGTCAGTGAGTTATTTGGTCCGCCTGCTTTTGTATGGATCTCAACACAATTAAATGGGTTGTAATTAAATTAGACACATTCATGGTCCTCAAAGGATCAATCATAATAACTTCCCTGGTCACCTGGCTTTTCCTCTAGCTCCACCATAAGGCTGGCGTTTCTGGTTTTGAGTGAAATGTCTTGACAACTATTGAACAGATTTTTTTTAATGGAATCTGGTATATATTTATATATTCATGCCCCCCTCATGATGAATTCCCATTAAAGCTCCATCGTGTAGGATTTAGTGGCAACTAGCAGTGAAGGACAAGTCAACAATGGTGGCAGCAAAACCCGCAAAAAATGTTTAGTTTGTCCATTCCGGGTAACTCGTGTCTTTTACAGGTTCTAACATAAAGATTCTTATTTCCAGGTGATTGTACACTAATGAAATCAATATTACATTCCATTTCTGCCATACTCTGTAAATAGAGCTAATCTGTTTGCAGGTCTGCTACTGCATATTTTTGCAAAAGCCGCATAAAGGTTTTCTCCAGAGGGAGTTGTGAAAAACTGAAACAATAATCCGCTTCAAGTACGTGAGTCAGCATCAAGAAACTGCAGTTTCTCAAACAGCCGCTTGAGACTGGCTACAAAACGTGTTTATAGGCTGGTACAAAAAGCAACTTTGGTTTCTATAGCTAATTTTCCCATTCATGACAATTGTACTGTATGTATGGGTTGTATAAGGCACCTATTCATAGTTCATAGTGTGCTACCAACAGTAGACAGCAGTCACCATGCTCCCAGTTTGGAGAAGCAGACAGAAGTCCTGGCTTGGGTAGTCAATTGAAGCCCTGCTTTGGACAGGGTCAGCAAAAAAAATGTTTTTTAGCCTCATGGGCTAAAATAGGCCCACCTGAAAAAATCAATATCTGTTTAAGTCTACACTATAGTGAGCATGTTCTCGCCACTTTAGCTTGTTGTCTGACAGCCCTTTCCCTCCTACGGCTAAGCTGTGCCCAACCGTTCACAGTGTATTAAGCTGTAGATCAGACATCAGGTAAAGCAGTGAGAATATACTCATTATAGTGTATGCTTAAATGGCTATTGATATCGACTACAACAAGTTTTTGAGCTGACCACAGCAACAGGGCAGACTGACCATGGTCTGCTGTGGGCAACACACTGTGCATAAGAACCTCATATAACCCCACTTTACCCGAGCTGTCCCTTCAAGCCTTAAGTTAAGCATAATTAACAGTGTGGCTACTTTGATTGACAGGTGGGTGACGTGGCATCACATGTGGTTTGTTTGCGCAACCCAAGCTTCTTTCAACCCGCCTTAGCTCCACCTAGGCTCCAGGTCTTTGCCAATGTGTTGTAGGTGCAACAAAAAAACTGCAGTTCCTCAAACAGCCACTTGAGGCTGACTCCAGATATATATATAAGCCCCTATGTTAAAAAGTCCAACTTTACATCCTGGTACGAAAATAAATTTTGGTCTCTACAGCTAATTTCCCAGTTCATGACAACTGTACTGGACCAAATATTTATATAACTCACTCAAATTATACTCATACTAAACATTTTGTATTTTGTTTTGAAGCATTTTAGTGATATTTAGCTTGCTGTTTTACTGGTTCAATTTGCAGGCTTGGAGTCCGGTGACCACCAAGAGCAGTTTGGCATTGCGTACTACCTTACTACGGACCAAACCTACTCTCTACATCTCCAAACCTCCCCCCTCATTGACTCTGGTGAAGGACCTGCTGCTATCCACCCGGGTACAGACAGTAATGATAATTGTGGCCGCTTTCACTGATAGGTGGATACCATTACACGCCGCTTGTTTGGGCACACGGGTCATTCAGCCCGCCTCAAGTAAACCGTCAATCCTTGATTTTGCTATGATTTTTGGAATAGCCAGCATGCAGCAGGACGGCGATGATGGCGGTGACCACCATGCTCTGAGCTTCACATACAGCTCTTCAGAAACCTGGTAGTGCTGATGGAGGTAGGATTGCCAAGATGGACATGGCCAGGGACACCACACATGAAGACTATATGGTTGAAAAAGAAAAATACATATCTATATGTATCTAATCAGCAAATGTTAGCATACTTATGCTGTACACAGTCAACATACGAACTTAAATTCAACAGTGTTAGCATACTGATATTAGCATTAAGCTACAAGAAATGCTGTGCCTAAGTACAACCTCATTTCCACAGCTCAGTCTTACTCAACTGACTTCTCTCTGTTCTTTGCTGTCTTCCTACTGAGATACTGGTATTTTTTTTTATCTCTTCAGAACTCTTCAGAATAAAATACAGCTTTGTGGTTCAACTGGTCGAATGCACCATTATGGGGCTGCGCGTATTGTATTGGTATAAAGGTATACAAGCAAAAGTTGTGAAGAGCTGCCCTTTCACGTCTTAGTGAGTCAACCAAACAACAACAACAAAACTTACTCTCTCTACTGATTTTCTTTAAATTGGTCAAAATGGACTTGGACAAATGGAAATGGGCAAAAAAGAAAAAAAAATCCCAGAGTTTCTTTGAGTCTATCAATAAGACACTTTCTGCCATGGAGTTTTTATCCATTACTGAAGTTGAACAATAACATTCTTGTTTTTTCTAGCAGAATGACTTCACCGTGCCTCACTGTTTGTTATCTTTATTGCCATAATTATGATCATCTGTTTCATTCTATTTCTTAGCATACACGCCATAAAGCAGGGAAATTATGTAATATGTCCTGCAGTTACACAAGAGGGACATACAGACTTGCAAACACCATCTAACTATTATCACAGTGGGGAAGAGATTCTTCTTCAGTGGTAGAGCTATTATACTTCTCTTCAGTAAGGAAAAAGTAGAATCAACAGTCTGTCTTCAAGTTTCTAGAATGAATATCAACACAATCCTTCCATCGCTGCCGCAACTTCAAAGTGTTGTTACACCTCTGAGAAAAGAGACCCAGCCTCATATGTGAATCTGGTAGCTCAAATAATTGAAAGTCATTTTCTTTTCTCTTCAGATGATTTTTTTTTGACATTTTTTACCTTTCTCAGACAGTTCAAAGTAGACAGAGATGCGATATATTTTCTTTTGATTTCTTTTTTTCTTCTTTTCTCTGGTACATTGTTGCCTTTACTAAACTGTTCAAAAGTTTAAAAGTGGGGATGGACATGAATGTGTGCGAAGAAAGAAAAGGAATAGGAAGGAATATCCCCGGTTAGATTCAGTATTAGACGTTGTACAGTGCGCAGCTTAGACCTTGGAGAGTCGTATTCTTTGTAAGTATGAAGACGGGGAGCACCCATTTGTTTCTTAAATTTTTTGATTATGTGTGAGGCATGACACATGATGCGGATACATAAAACCTTCTGAAGCAGCTCTGAAGGGCCTGATTTCACACACTTTGTGGAGGCAGGTATTAATTTTACAGCTCATGGGCTTTTCAAAGTCTCTTTACGGAATAAAAAGACAATTCAAGAAATCACATTTCCCCTCATAGATCAGCTCATAGTATGTCAGGAAAAGGTTCGAGGTTATTAATCCTTGAGGAGTGAGTTATGTTTTCACTGATTCATGAAGTATTGGACCTGATGAACTCATTGCTTTTTCATGAAGGAAAAATAATTCATAGGTGTGGCTCCTGTACGAACCCTACCTGACCACTATCCCTCAGTATATCAAGCACGTTCCTCTCAGGCATATTTATTTCATTAAAAATCAACTGGCATAATGCTGTGGCTGTGAGCTCAGTATTATCAGTGCTGTAATAAGCCTTATTGCATTGCAATCTTTATTGATGCTCTATCTTCAGATTAGAGAGTTTCAAAGTACACACAGATATAATCCTGAGGACATTTTAAGCACTTCTGTGGATATCACAAATAGGTTGCAGCTAAGTACAGATAATTACTGTTCTTGCATATAATATCATACTGTAACTCCATATTATCATGTCCATTTAGATGCATGTGACTGTGGGTCAGGAAGAGTTACATCCTCTCATTATATATATATATATATATATATATATATATATATTCAACACCCCTGGAAGTGATTCACCAAATAACATGAAATGTACCATGAAATCACAGCCAGGCTGTTCAGCTCTCCTTCAGTGAATTTAGTAGACCTGCACATATACGTACGAGTGACTCTAGTCCACCGAAAATGATCTCACAGTTCGCTCACATTTCCTTGACAAGGAGGTATGAAACTGAAAAGGCGCTTGGTGAAAATACTGGGTTGAGCAGTGAAAAGAGACCTGGTGCATAACGAAAGGTTACAGCTACCGAGGTGAAGTCAGATACCTGTTTTTCGGATCAGTAGGACAGATAAGGAGCAAAGAGCGTCCTCCAAGCACACTGTCTTATCACTCCACCAGCTGTGACATGCATGGATGGCTCTTATCTAAAGCTCAATGGCAACCATGATGTGCACAGAATGATTCAATATCTGCACCTTGTGAGAAATTCCCACAAATAAGAGTAATGGTTGCTCTTTTTGAGCATGTCTTAACCGGCAAAACCTTTTACTAAGCTATAGGGAATAAAAATTAAACACGCGACAGCCAATAATGGTGGCAGCTCAACAACTGTTTTCATTTCCAGTCATTCTTTTGCATCATAAACACAAGATAACGACCTCCCTGTACAGAAAGCTTCTCTCTGTAACCTCACATAAGTGGTTTCTTGACTGCAGGACTTGGGCTGAATGTAAAAGTACAACTGGGGATTCACTCAGGTTTTTGGTCGGCGCTTACATTTCCTTAAAGGGCTTGGCTTGTAATGACCCCGTTACTCAGTTGGAGTTTAGATTCAGGTCAGTTTCTGCAGTGTTCCCCAGGGAAGAACTGCAGAATGTACCATCTGTATTACTTACAAATATGCCATAGCATAATAACCTATGTTTAAATTATGCCCATACATAATCGTGGTGTAATATAACATATTTTTTTAAAATCTATTTCTAAGTCTTCTCTTCTTCTATTAAATTTCTAAAAGCTTTTGTGATGAGAGAAGGGAGCAGATTTCTCCTCTTTTCATGCTTACAGAAGCCCGTTTCACTTGAAGCAGCAGCATGACAGTCAACATCCTACTTCAAGGAGACACCAGCTGCACAAAAAACATAGGAAATGCGTTATGCCATAAAAGAGGCGCTACTTTTTGATGTGAAGTAATCAGTGCTCATCTCTTTGAGTGACTGCAGACACCTGGAAACACACTGCATCACTGTTTTAGTGGGTCAACACCAGCGGTGGAAACTCTGCAGTGAAATGAAAACCAACGGCATCAGGTGAAAAGACCATAGAAATTATTGACTCGTGGCCCTCACTAGAAACTTTAATATCTTGCTTTCCTCATGTTTTCAAAGGTGGGTGTAATTTAGTTTGTGTGTTTTTCCTGAGATTTGGGGACAGTACTACTTTCTAATAAAACCTGTATAATTTATAAAAGGTTGTACCAAACAGGTTTTTCATACAGGGAGTTAAAACTTAGTTTACAGAATACTGAGTGTTAATTTTGTATTTGTGCTTGCCAAGTTATGAAAAATACATCTTGCATATATCTCCCTCCCTCCAGCAAAGCTTGCTTCATCGTTTCATCTTCCTTTAACATTTTCTCGTCGTGTGGAAAATAACTGAAGCATCTGGACAAAAATCCAAACAGTAACAGTTGACAGTAACATATCTTGAAAGCTTGAATCCATAAATCCAGAAAGTAACTTTCTCCCTTAGGTTTCACAAGATATTCTATAGATAGTCTATTGTTGTAGAAAGACATTCGTCTTCTACAGTGAAGCATCATGTCAGGTATACATCTGCTCTCACGAGGGCCCATTATGTCCCTGTAATACATCCATGAAGGACGTATTTTTCAGTGGAGGGGTCCACTGGGGTAATGTGCAAAGAAAACAGCCAATTATCTTTCACGTACACATGTGCACATGTTTATATGAACAGCCTCACAAAAGCAGAGATATCACACCTTTTTTTACTCAGCTTTTTCCTCTTTCTTTTCTCATTTTAATGTCCCATTTCAGTTTCTCTAAGCCGCTCAGCGTTGTTTTGTCCTGCTGTGCCCTCAGCTGGTGGAAAAATGCTATAACATCCTGAAACAGTAAAGCCTATGTTTTGTGCAGCAACCAAGATCTTTTTGCATAACGCACGAAGCAAAATAAAGCATGGCATTAAAACTGTCTGCATCTTAACAGTTAACAGTCAAGTATTCTTCTCCAAACGAATTATAACAGCATATTTCAGGACATGTAATGTCATTTACATTTAATGTTTAAGTCAAATAGGTTGACAGAATGATGAAAGTTGTGCCGAGCCTGACCTAAAAAAGCTGAATCTGACATGCACTAAAATAGAAGCTATACAGAAGACAAACTGGGGGTGCCAAACATACGACGCAGTGGCTCAAGCTAGCCTGCAAGGAGGACTTTAAAGATCTGCAAAGAAGTCATTCAGTCAGATTTTTTCAGCATGAAAATATCATTTCTAATTTGTCAAGTGGGTGTCCTGCTTTCCTAATAATAGTGTTTATGTCCAGGCAAAGTGCCAAACAGGAGAAAAGTTGACACTGGGTGTCAGGTTTTCTAAGAAAATTGGAGCAATTCCTCTTTATTCACAGAGGTAAATGGGAAGCCAGTGTGCTTTGGCGCTCCATGGCACCTTTCCGCCTGACAAGTAACTCTGTGGAAGATACGTTTTTGGCTCTTGCTGGAGTAATTCGTTCCAGTTTTGGTTGCGATTGATGAGCACAGACATTACAGATGTTGCTCAACCGGCCGTATTCAATCATGGCGTTGATGAGTCATTCTCAGCTCTCTCTAACCTTATCTATTCTCAGCTCTGACTTTCAACAGGATGCTGCTTCGGAGGGCGAACCGCCCTGACCCCGAGGATCTCTGAAAAAATAATACTTCTTGTGTGCCATAGCCACAGTCACGCCTCTGTGTTTTCATCTTGTTTCCCTCTTCCCTTGGGTCTCCTGTTTTTCCCACTGTCTGTCTGTGGTTGTGTTTGTTTGGGTGCGTTCTTCGCCCTGCCTCGCTGGCTCTACGCTCTCTAGACGCTTGCCAATCATGTGCAATCAGCACACCTGTCTGCTATCAAGCAATCACCTCTGCCTACAAGAGCTCTGGTCAAACTGCTGGTCCTCAGTGAATCGTAGCTCTACTCGCGGTTTGTTTTCGTGCCACAATTTCTGCTTAGAATTATAGTTTTGTAACAGTCCGGTCAGTTTGTTTGTTTGTCTGTCTATCTGGGAGAATTGTACCTACTTTCTCGTCTCACCATTTACCAAGCCCATCAGTCAGCTCCCATCTCTTGGTTTCCCTCTCTCAGGACTCTGCCCAGTTTCCTTGTTTCACTTTATGCCTGTCCACTGTCTGGATTTGGGTTCAGCCTTACTGAACCTAGATATTGTAGTCTTTAAGGATGTTGAACGTGGTGCATGGGTGATTCGTGAACATTGTTTATAGACTGGCTGAATGTAGAAGACTGAGACATAAGACATGCACTTATTTTTTCAGGCTGTTCATATGTTTTGTAATTGTCTGGTTCATTAATTGTTAACATTTTCAGTATTACTTTTTATTCATAGGTCATTATGCAATGATTTTACTGGTTCAGTCCCCTTGAGATCACATTGGGCTGTATGTGGCCCTTGAACTAAAATGAGTTTGACAACTCTGGAATAAAATATTTTAATTAACATGACAGTGTGGCCTTTCCTCAAGCTCCAACTGTCTGCATAAGAAGTGGATTCAAAGTTTGTTTTTTTTTCTTCCTGATTAATCACCCAAACTTGATGTAGGAGTTGTATGAATGGGTCCATCTGGCTATCTCTGATGTTTGTCTCAACACAACTGAGACAGATGCAAGTGCGGGCCTATTAGATTTATATCCATCTGCTGAAGAGACTGCGCAGTATGTGTTTGAACACTTACCAGCTGCTTGGCCAAGATATATGACTTTGGGCATCTTTACACTTTTCCTCGTTCCCAGTGATGAAGATCACTGCTGAAATATTAATTTAGAAATGTGCAACATTTGAGCACAACACTGAAATAATGAAGGTCTTCAGGATGGGACCAAACATCCAATGTAATGTCAGTACATTTATTACAGGGCAGCCGTGTTGAATTTCATCATATCTACCTCTACATGTTTACAATAGCAAGAACAGTGCTGCAGACAGAATCTTGGTCATTCGTATATTTCATGAATACTTAAACACACACACACACACACCACCCATGTGTATT
This sequence comes from Nibea coibor, assembly GCA_023373845.1. Lineage (NCBI taxonomy): Eukaryota > Metazoa > Chordata > Actinopteri > Sciaenidae > Nibea > Nibea coibor. The sequence continues at coordinate 14,148,579 of CM041725.1, read as the reverse complement.
ATAGGTATTTCTATTATATTTATATATTTATATAAATATAATAGATATTTATATATATATATATATATTTAAGTGTTACACAGATTTAAAAAATATAATGTTGCACAAAATATCACATTAGTAGTAGTAAGTAGCATTTAGCAGCGTAGTTGCTGATGTGTAGCTGTAGTGTAGTCGCTCCTCAACCTTACCTTTTCCGTCCTAGCATGAAGGAAATGAAATGAAATGAAATGGTGAAAAGGGCAAAGTGTGTCCATTCTAGGCTGCTGTAGAAACATGGTCGCTCAAAATGGTGGACTTTATGGCGGAGGACCCGCTCCCTCTGTAGATATATAGACTCATTCTGAGGTAACATAAACAACAATAAGGAAAGGTAACAGTTTTTATTATCCACAAATGAAAACACAGATATGCATATTATATTTCATTCTGCTCTATTCCGTAAATAGATCCCCCTTAGTGTTACACATTGGTCCTTTAAATAGGGATACAAACAGTGTCCAGTAATCCAGCAGCACAGCAGTGGGCAAACATCCATAGAAATCTGATATAACGCCGCTCAGCCCCTGGCTGCCACCCGCAGATCGGGGCGTGCCACAACGTTGAGCCACGCCTACGCGGCGCCACGCCCACTTGTCCCACATTGGCAAGTGTGAATGTGTGCAGACGAAGAAGTAAATCAGTTTGCAAAATGGAGGTAAGCAAGGTGTCTTTTTTGTTTTGACGTGCTGTTTTGCGATATTTGTGACAGACAAGGAAGGAAGTAACATTATTTTATTTCTGAAACAGGTTGTGCTCTGTGTGTATCCACCGTGTTCTTAGTTCCTAGATTACCAGTCCGTAATCTGGTGTAGGCTACGGAGCATTTTACCGGTAGGCTGACTGAGTACTTTTGGCGCGAGATGAGACTGTAGTCAAGCCAGTAGCTCCAACATTATAAATACAGATAGATTACAGACTGCAAATAGACGATTGAGAAAGTCAGCTAACCTACTACATAATGTGGAAATGTCTGGTTTTCAAAATAAACGAGGACTGCCAAAATGTCATAAAAAAGCCGTGTCTCATAAAACAAGTGTTGTACTATGCTCCTACACGCATTTTCAAATAAATTTAGCTCAATAGCTTCAAGGTCGTGTGTTTTTAATCACAATTTGACAGTACACGTTTATTGTGAAAACCGGAAGTTTGCTGACTTTCTCAGTCGTCTCTGACATTTACTTATTACTTCGCTACCTTTATTTGTCAGTGTTATTTTGTTGTGATACTTACATGGTAAGGAGCAAGCCTATTAACAAAGAAAAGCAAGTTTAACAATTCAGTTAATTCTGTGATAAGTAGATTTAAACAGATGCCAAGCATTAGATCTAATATCAAAATATATATCATCAAATCAATCAATATCATCAAAATATTTAGTAAGTATTTAGTAATCTACAGGAAAGATCAAGAATAAGTGCTTGTGTTTATTGAATAAAACAGAAGATTTGGAAGAACAATCATATCACGATAGTGGTATATATATATTTTCAAAAAAGGTTGTATCTGATCAGATGTATTGAGACAACCCAGCATCCATGAATCAACATTTGTTGTTGAGGTGAAAAATTCTTTAATATTTTTGGTCTTGTGGATTTCTAATTATTATTTTTGTGTCTATTCGTTTCCTCTCTGACATGTAGACACATGTCAGTATACTGCTGGAAGGTGATACACCAACCATGTATCAATGCACCAACAGTGGACTATTCCACTGCTGCTTTTACAAGTATGTGGCTGCAACGAAACTGGTGACTACCATATCAAAGATCATTCGTCAGTGAAGTACAGAGGTGCGTCATACATACTGTTTGTGAATCCAGTCATGTTTAGCTCTCTGTTGTATCTCTCTCTCTCTCTCTCTCTCTCTCTCTCTCTCTCTCTCTCTCTCTCTCTCATTTCAGATGACCCTTCCTATTCCCGCTTTGATTGTTTCCACCTGTTCTCCACCGCCTTAAATGTGTATACTTTGTCTGCATTGCCTTTTGTTTTGTGCCAGTTACCTTGTCCAGAGATCCAGTGTCTCCAGGCATGTCCAAACTATTCCATAAAGGTCCGGCATGGCTGCAGGTTTTCGTTTCAAGCAATCGCAGCACGCCCGACTTGGCTCAATTAATCAACTAATCTCAGTCTTCAGACAGTCAGACTGTGTGCTTTTTTTTCTTCAGTCTGCAGGAAGATCATGAGGCGTTTTGCAAGGAAATTATGGACACAAGACATATGCAGGCATTTGCTGCTTTTGAGTGTAGGCTACTGTCATGTTAATAAATACTGTATATGCACTAAATGTAACACCTGAATCGTCATATCCCATATATTATATTATATTATATTATATTATATTATATTACATTATATTATATTATATTATATTGTACTGCCACTTGTCGTTCATAATCTCCGCCAATGTGGACATGGGGGCGTGGTTCAATGTAGGCATGGCTCAACGTTGAGGCACGCCCCGATCTGCGGGAGGCAGCCAGGGGTACTTGACAGCCGCAGCAGCAGCAGAAGCAGCGTCTCTCCTGTCACCGCCGGGACTGCCTGTCCTCAAAGGCAGTGTTTACAGCAATAAACCGACACAAGCAAAGGCCAACTATCTGCAGACAAAATGGTGAGTGGATACACGGGCTTACATGTTCATATAACGGTATTTAATCTAAGTGGAGCAGGTGACAGGCGGGCTGTCAGTCGCTCCATCTTAATAACGGTCATGTATGGTTATTATAAAGGTGTCGGTGCGACGAGCTAAAGTTTCAGGTGTGTGTGAGACGTATGCCGATGCGTGGTGGTGTTATGTGATCACATAAAGACTCTGTATGCGATCAGTTACAACATGCGCAGCCAAGCCGGCTGGTAAAGCTGCAGGGCTGTGGCCTTTACTGCGCGGCCTCACTGTGACGTTCATAGGAAAGCCTCTAGTATCAAGCTGCTTCTGTCGCATGACTGCAGAAATATCGTGTCAGTGAGCTGTGTTACACGGTCCCGACATGTATAACACAAACGTGGTGAATAATTTTCTTAGATAATGATAGATTTCAGATGTACAGTTCAGATTGCGTCATAACTCCATTAGGCGACAAAACATGTTATTATATACGGGCCTAAAGCTTTATGTCACAGATATATATACTTGTAATACTTAGAAAGGTGAATGGTGATTAATTACAGCTTAGAATGGATTAAAAGGGTGATATAAGAGGCTTTAATTGTCTCATGAACATCCTTAATTTTAATATCTATAATTATTATGTAGGTTGAATACATAACGTGATAGTAAATGACTTAAATAGTGCCAAATCCTTATTTTGTGTCCATATTAACACTCTTAACACAGTCTCACATAGGCCAACAGTGGAAATAGCTACACCTTCATAAACTTTAAATATTTCATCATCTAAAAAAGGACTGCAACCTGAAACATTCCTTAAACTAAGTGGTTTTAACCTAACATTTAAATAAAGGCAGACTGGGTGTTTCTTTCTGAGTGGCCTGTTAAAGTTCATTAGTGCTGAGTGCCTACGAGACGAGGCACCTACTCCTATAACTACTACTCCCATAGGCAACTATTAATCTTCTGCATGTTTCGTGGCAGTTTTATTATTATTATTATTATTATTACTCATTTTCGCCCTTTTTCTGTAATCAATGCAGCCCAAACCAGTGTAAAATCTGCAAATTTTTTGCGAAAAACTGCGAAAAATTTCTCATAAGAATGAATGGAAAACCCCAGAAAAAAAAATTCAACAGACATCTTTAACAATGAACTGCTCTGGCATACTTTCACAGAGAGACTTAATTTAAAATTTCTTCATTGATTCACTTCACTTATCGACATCTTTTACCGTTTTTAAACTATCAAGGCTCAAAGTTCAGTAGGTTTTTGGTCAGATTTCTGGGTTTATAATGGGTGTGTATTGCGCAGAATGTTTGTGCTAGAGTGGATGACATCATCAGCTAGAGTGAGGAGGGGAGAAAAAAATCTGTCAAAAAATAAAACATAAACTGCTCCTGTGGTCACAAATTTCACACTACAGACATAATTTATACATAGAAACGTAGGAAAATTTGTATTCTCACTCAGATTCATCTGCTAAAGGTGTTAGTATTATAGTTTTGGGCTCAGACACAAAGATTCGCCACCAACACCCATCCACAGCCCAATAGACTCCTATGTTAAAAAGGCGGGAAAATTTCTGGAGGAAAGCAGAAGTAACCTTTTTTGAATCGATTTTAACAGGTCACATTTCTTCATTTTACACACAAACTGATGCCCAAAGTTAAGCCGGTTCAATGATTGGAAATACAGGTTGGCCAGAAATCCTTCCTGTTTGAGGCTTGGTCTCAGCGTTTTCTGTCTCCTTCTGTCTTCCAACTGACATTCTAACAGGTGCAGTAACTGCCCGGCGGCGGCCATCTTAGCTGTTATTGGCACTGAATTTGAACTTGTCTGTCTAAAATGACAGAGACAGTTATTAGCCACTAACTGACAGACAGTAACACAGACACATAGATAGACAGACCGACACAGACAAGCACACACTCAGAGACAGACAAGACAAACACAAACACACAAACACAACACACACACACTCCTAACAACTTCCACAAATTTTGTACTACAGAAATAAAAATTATATCACTAGATTCAACTCATTTAGGACATTACTACTACACTGACCTTATACGAACCTTTTACAAACCTTCTACACATGAGCAATAGCAGTAACACGCTAGCTGCTCATGGTAGTAAAGACATGCTAATTGCTAACATTTGCAGCTAATGCTAGAAATAGTGGCTAGCACATCAGCGCTAGCTGGTCATGTGTGTAAATAAATATGTTAAATATTACTATTTGAGGTGTGCTTTTTCAATACAGACCCCGGCAACAGCCCACTCAGCACTTTCAAAATTTCCGTGGGAATTTTATAGTTTCCCCTTAATGTCAAGAGTTTAAGGGGAATTGAAGGTATGAAACGAAGGCATTTTGTCCCCTTGTGATTGTGAAATGGCACAGCTCCGCCCATTCAGCTTTTTGTGACTCAGTAATTTCTGATCTGTCACTTGGTTAGAAACCAGAAGGTAAGCTCTTCATGTGGGGGGCCCACACCCCATCCTCAACATGGTCAGGCTGATGGATTCAGTTTCCAACATGTCTTTCTTTTTATAACTCCACTTGGAAAGAGCTCTCTGGTAGTGGACATAAATAAATAGACACATAGAATGAATAAAATGAAGCTCTGCCGGTTGTAAAATGGATGAATATAACCCCCACCCCCACTCTCCACCCCCCCCAACAGGTGAACTTCACTGTGGATCAGATCCGTGCCATCATGGACAAAAAGTCCAACATCAGGAACATGTCTGTGATTGCCCACGTGGATCATGGGAAGTCCACTCTGACTGACTCCCTGGTGTCCAAGGCGGGGATCATTGCTTCATCGCGTGCCGGAGAGACCCGCTTCACAGACACGCGCAAAGATGAGCAGGAGCGCTGCATCACCATCAAATCAACGTATGTGGGTCAGAGGAGAGGGTTTAGACGCAGCTCAGTGTCTTCTTTGCAGCATATTTAAAGTGGTGAACACTTGTGTATTTCTCTCTCACATAAGCAGCTGGAGGACATATATTTTAACCCTCAAAAACTCAACTGATCTGCTTCATCAGGACTGTGTGGATTATAGTTTGACCAGATTGACTGACAACATATAATTTAGACTTAAAGGTTTCCACGTTCTGATTGGTGCACAGGAATTACATCACATTTTTCCAACTGAGCACCGCCCAGGTTAAACTAGTGCAAGGAGCTCAGAGAAAACAGCACAGGCAGCTACCTCTCAATGGAAATCACCAAAACTGTTCTAACTTTGGCAGAAATGGCAGCACCATATCATTCATTATAAGATGCTAATTGAGGAAAAAAAAGTTTTCAGGGTCTTTAAATTTTAAATGAACATGAAGTCAATTGGATTGAATCACTTACCGAAGTTTACTGGGAAGAACAATTAAATACAAATAAGTGTGATTTGATTCAAGTTATGCCATTATCTCAGACTATAAGATTATAAGACACCATATGCCACATAAAAATACACTTTTTATGTTATAGTTCTGTTTATATTTTAGCCATAACATAGCCAAAATTTCTAAATTTGTTTCTAAGACAGTACTTGCTGTGCTGTTTTCCTCTTAGTGAATTTGGAAGATATGCACACGGCTTAGTCATAATCGCAGTATATGCTTTGTTTGCAGGTCGTTAATAGAATTTTATCTCTCATTTAATTAAACAATAATCTCAGAAATACACTAGTAAAGACAGAACACTTGTTTATCCATGGACTTATTCTAGTTAGTCCCATGTTTTGGCATCTTCTGGATTTTTAAATTTCTGTATTTAAATATCACGTTCAATGGAGGTGCTGCATTTTCAAAAATCCACTCAGGGCTAAATCACTAAATATTTACTGAAATCATTCCAGTCAGGACAGTTTGTAGTTTGAAATTTAGTATTGTGATGACTTTATACATTTAGATTACTTTGCATTTATTTTATTGTTGGTGGTTTAATGTCTCCAGCCTTTTCCTGTTTGTTTCCTTATTTAGGGCTATCTCCATGTACTATGAGCTTGGAGAAAACGACCTGGCATTTATCAAGCAGAGTAAAGATGGAAACGGCTTCCTCATCAACCTGATTGATTCTCCAGGTCACGTTGACTTCTCCTCGGAGGTCACTGCTGCCCTCAGGGTAACCGATGGAGCCCTTGTGGTGGTGGACTGTGTCTCAGGTAATTAAATAATTGCTGACACCCTCATCTCGACATCCTACCACACACTCTTACTTTTCACCCAGGCTCAGCTGTTTGTTTCCTCTTAAAGGTGTGTGTGTGCAGACTGAGACCGTACTGCGACAGGCCATCGCTGAGCGCATCAAGCCGGTTCTGATGATGAACAAGATGGACCGTGCTCTACTTGAGCTGCAGCTGGAGACAGATGAGCTCTTCCAGACCTTTCAGCGTATTGTGGAGAACGTCAATGTCATTATCTCCACCTATGGAGAAGATGAGGGGGGACCAGTGGGGAACATCATGGTGAGGCAGAGGCTCAGACACAAAGACATGGCTGGGAAATGTTGCTATGCATTTAATATAGCTGTGATTACAAAGAAATCTTTCCCTCCCCTCAGATCGACCCTGTTATTGGTACAGTCGGTTTCGGCTCTGGCCTCCATGGCTGGGCTTTCACCTTGAAGCAGTTCGCAGAGATGTATGTGGCTAAGTTCACAAAAGGAGAATCTAAGCTGGGACCAGCAGAGAGGTGTAAGAAAGTGGAGGACATGATGAAGAAACTGTGGGGAGACAGGTAAACACGGTGGCAGATACAGACAGAAATATGCTTCACATAATATAAAAGAGTAACTTAACAAGGCTGCAACCATGCACAACGGTGATGTCACCGTGTACAGACCACACTCTGGTGTACACTTCTACATCAATGCATCAAAACCACAATTTTTCGAAGATTTTCAAATCATATGTTGCTCCTTAAAACTTGAACACACTTCATAATTTGTAACTGGTATGTGCTGCTATATATTAAAACTAAAATTAGATTAGAAACTAAGATTATGAGCTCGATGTCAGTCATTTGAGTGCCATGACATTTACGATAATTTATATGCACAGATATTTTGACCCAAAGACTGGCAAGTTCAGTAAGACTGCCACCGGTCCTGATGGCCAGAAGCTTCCCCGCACCTTCTGCCAGCTCGTTCTGGACCCCATCTTTAAGGTGAATGGAGAACAAAAGTGACATAAGCCTACAATGTATATGTTAAATAAGTCAGGACTTAATTTTTATGGTGACCATCATACGTCACTGTATTGTTGTGTGTATGTATGTATTTAAAGTGCCTACATGTAGGATTTGAGCATTTCTGACTGTAGCACCTCCTAGTGGTAGCAACAAAAAAAACAGGCCATGGTTGACAGTAATTGCATACAACCTGGAGGACACTAAAATACTGTAAATGGGCTGAAAGAGACTGCGCCGATTTTCATCAGTATTGTCTCAACATGATAACATGAAACTGTTCACAGAAGTGCTCTTAAAAAGTCACACTGACTTTAAGAGCTCCAGTTTGAGTTTGTTTCTCTCTCATTGTCCAAGGTGTTTGATGCCATCATGAATTTCAAGAAAGACGAGACAGCCAAACTAATTGAGAAGCTGGACGTCAAACTAGACGCAGAGGACAAGGAGAAAGAGGGGAAGCCCCTGCTGAAGGCTGTGATGCGTCGCTGGCTGCCTGCCGGGGAGGCCCTGCTCCAAATGATCACCATCCACCTGCCCTCCCCTGTCACTGCACAGAAATACCGCTGTGAGCTGCTTTATGAAGGGCCAGGAGATGACGAGGCTGCCATGGGTCAGTGGAACATTTCCTCTGGAGAAGATATCATCTGATATGGAGCATTTTGATGATGTGGTTGCATAGTAATAGTAATTCATTTTGGCTATACTATGTTGATGGCTCACTGTCTCCTCAGGTATTAAGAACTGCGATCCAAAGGCTCCTCTGATGATGTACATTTCCAAGATGGTCCCAACCAGCGACAAAGGTCGATTCTACGCTTTTGGTCGTGTGTTCTCTGGCTGTGTGTCCACTGGCCTGAAGGTGCGCATTATGGGGCCGAACTTCACCCCTGGCAAGAAGGAGGACCTTTACATCAAACCCATCCAGAGGTGTAGATTTATGGACAAATCATGACAGACTATTTGTGTAGCAACTAACACATGTATTTGTTAATAACCATTTCCTTGTTTCCATCCATCCAGGACCATTCTGATGATGGGCCGATATGTGGAGCCTATTGAAGATGTCCCATGTGGCAACATCGTGGGTCTTGTTGGAGTAGACCAGTTCCTGATTAAGACAGGGACCATTACCACCTTTGAACAAGTAAAATACCAGTGCATGCTGAGTTATTCATACTGAGTTATTGCTTGCTGTTTGCAAGTCTTTTAGCTTGGTGACTGGTTTCGTCCGCAGGCCCACAACATGAGGGTGATGAAGTTCAGTGTAAGCCCTGTGGTCAGAGTTGCCGTGGAGGCCAAGAACCCTGCTGACCTGCCCAAGCTGGTGGAGGGGCTGAAGCGTCTGGCCAAGTCTGACCCCATGGTGCAGTGCATCATCGAGGAGTCCGGGGAGCACATCGTCGCTGGAGCGGGAGAGCTGCATCTGGAGATCTGCCTGAAAGACCTGGAGGAGGACCACGCCTGCATTCCACTGAAGGTCAGACAAGGAAATCAGAGGATGAGATGCTGGCTAGGTGTCAGACAAATCTCTGTTGCAGTGCTAAATCAAAAAGAAATTACGAATTAGTTCGATATATACAAAACAATGGATGTTTGCTGCAAGCACTTTTCTAAAGGGGATGGACTTGGTGGGGAAAATTATCCTTTTTCTTCATTATATCACTTTTTTCTTCATCTCTTTCCAGAAATCAGATCCAGTCGTGTCTTACAGAGAGACAGTGATGGAAGAATCAGACCAGATGTGTCTGTCCAAGTCCCCCAACAAACACAATCGTCTCTTCATGAAGTCGCGTCCCTTCCCCGATGGCTTGGCTGAAGATATTGAGAAGGGGGAGGTCACCGCTCGTCAGGAGCTCAAGGCTCGTGCGCGTTACCTCGCCGACAAGTACGAGTGGGAGGTGACAGAAGCCAGGAAGATCTGGTGCTTCGGGCCAGACGGAAGTGGGGCCAATCTGCTCATAGACATGACAAAGGGAGTTCAGTACCTCAACGAGATCAAGGACAGTGTGGTAGCCGGTTTCCAGTGGGCAACTAAAGAGGTGGGTAGCAGTTAACTTTGACCGCAAGTACATTTTAAATGTGTGCGATCACTGATAATAAGCTTCCAGTCTCTGCCTTCATCCTGCAGGGCGCTCTATGTGAGGAAAATATGCGTGCAATCCGCTTCGAAATTCATGATGTGACACTGCACGCAGACGCCATCCACCGCGGTGGAGGACAGATTATTCCCACAGCTCGTAGGGTCCTGTACGCCTGCCAGCTCACTGCTCAGCCACGACTCATGGAACCTGTATACCTGGTGGAGATACAGGTGTGTGTGGGAGGGGGGTATTACCTACAGAGCACACACCTAAACTATGAAATGAAAAGAAAATGTCATGTCATACATTTTGCACACGTTCAAATGGACTTTTGTACGACTGTATTATCTTGGGGCTGGTTTACATGTCTGAATGCTGTGCCTCTTTGTCTGTGCAGTGCCCAGAGCAGGTGGTCGGTGGGATCTATGGTGTGCTAAACAGGAAACGAGGTCACGTGTTCGAGGAATCCCAAGTGATGGGCACTCCCATGTTTGTGGTGAAAGCCTACCTCCCTGTCAACGAGTCCTTTGGTGGGTTTGTGTGATAAATAGTGTATGACCGTTCTAGATATTTTACACATTCACCCAGTGTAATTTGAAAGAAAGAACAACATGTTTTTGATTTGCTTTTTTAAATAATTTACTTTGGTAATTTTAGAGGAGCACTCATATAGAAAGACTTAAGGAGCAATACTAGAAAGGTCTTTGAACAATTTTAAATTTAGAAATGCTGAAATTGATGTGAAGCTCTACAACCCGGCTGTACAGAGCTGAAAATTAGAGGATGTCAAAGGGAAGTTTTACAGAGGACAATAAACTATACTTGACATGTATTAGTTCCAATATACATTTTTATATATCATATTATCATGAGAGTCATGGTCACAGGGGTTTATTTTTCTGATGTCTTTATTCCCTCCAGGGTTCACAGCTGACCTGCGCAGCAACACTGGAGGCCAGGCCTTCCCTCAGTGTGTATTTGACCACTGGCAGATTCTCCAGGGAGACCCCAGCGACCCCGCCAGCCGACCCTCCCAGGTTGTCGCTGAAATTAGGAAACGCAAAGGTCTGAAAGAGGGCATCCCTGCCCTCGACAACTACTTGGACAAACTGTAAACACTGAACCCGGATTATTAAAAATACCAAATCAATCTCTAAACCCTACCCTGTGGGCACTTTAAATCTTTGCACATTCTTAAAGATACATCGCACGAATTGTTTTGACTTTCAGTCTGGAGCAGAAACAAAGTTTAAGCTTTTGTTGTAGGCTAGTGGAAGCAACAACGCTATTTTCATTTCACAGCTACAGTACACCAAGTGCCTAGGGTGAGGGTTTTGGGGAACAATTGGATCAAAGCAGTTGTATCTCTTGTTTATTCCTCCACATCATCCCCCCTTCCCATCCCTCTCATCTGCCAGGATGGGCCTGTACAGTGCACTGTGATACTGCTGCAATAATGCATATTTAAGTGGATCATGGCCAACTAGAACCATGAAAGCCACCATAAAGTGTTACAGAAGTCAAACTCACTGGATTGGCCCTTTGTTCAGTGGATTAATAAAAACATTCAACTCATGACGAAAATGTGACTCCTGAAATTCTGTTATTTCTTTGGTCGGCTTAAGGTAACAGTTTAGGAAATGCTGGCTTTGAGGCAGGAGGCTAGATGAGATAATCGATGCCCCTTTCGCATCTTATGCTAAGCTCACCAGCTGCTATACGAGAGGTATCGATCTTCTCATCTCAAACCTCAAATCTCAAATCTCCCAGTGTCACTACTAGGTTCTTTCCCAAAGAAACAAGCACCACGATGCATTTTCCTCACTCTTTAATCAATAGTTATTTCAAGTTACATAGATAATGTTAATAAATGCCACTTTAATATACAACCCTTTAACTTCTGCACCAAGAGGGAAAGCTCTTCCGCCCCCACACTTTTTAAAACAAAGCTAAAAAGAAACATATCTGAAGAGTTAGTGTGCATCCATAGAACAACCAAATGAACATATGCAAGGCTGAGAAGTGCAAGGTATCTTGGGTATAGGCAACTACCAAGCAAGGACACAAGATATCACAGATTGTACTGTATGTAGAAACCCGAAAACTGCTTACCATAATCATGTTGTTAAGATTAATATGAAGTTCAAATTCGCCAAGAGTTCATAAAGCCTATGAGGTCTATGGAAGTTACACCTTACGTGGGACTGAGTGAAACGCTGGTCTGCACTGAGTGGTGATGACAAACTCGTCTTGGCAAATCTGATAAACTGTACATTCATACAGTTGCGGCTCTCCTTTGCATTAATGCTGCGGAGTACAGGAAGGGGAATTGTACAGCTTAAGTAGAATTCAGTGTCAAGCCTTACGCCGTCAATCCACAGCAGTGACATCGATACTGTGAAAAATCTGAGAGGCTCCTCCCTCCCTCTATCCTTCCCATGTGGAGTCGGTTACAGTCATGTCTGATTCAGAGGCTGGCATCACTACAACACAAGGGGATAAAAGGAAGCTGCTGAAAAAGAGAGAGACAGCATCTCAAATGACAAGCTACGCCCCATGTAGTGACCTACATCGCTTTACGGCTATTTGACCTCCCATGTGGTCAACAGTAGTGCACTATATGGAGGGAATAGTATGATGTCTGAGAGAATAATCCCCAGTACGGCTGCTGAGGTGTGGCCCCGCGCTGGTTTCAGGTTGTCACATTTCATGGAAGATCTTTGCTGCGTCGGAGGTGACTATGTGTAGAAGATGACCTCAGGAATCTGTCCGTCCTCTACAGAAGTGCCGTTGTTGTTGCCCGCTGCGTAGCAGAATGTGAAACACGTCTTCGTGCCAGTGGATGATGATTCATGTGTTACCTTTCGCATTCCTTTAGTACCATAATGAGAGTCTGGACCCTGCGAGACAGACAGAGTGGGTTATTACAACACTGCTGCAGAGTGATAGATTAGATATTTTTAGTCCTCTGTGAGATGAAATCGAATGTATTTTGATTTGGTCGGCCAAACAATGAAGCAATCTAAAGGCTGTGCAAAACTGTGATCACCATTTTACAGAGCAAATCTTTAGCCTTTAGCTTAAATCTGCATATCGTCAATGATCATTACTAGCAGTCCTAGAAAAAAAACATATTTTCTTGGACTGGAAAGCACTCCTGAACAGCACATGTGTATCTGGTATTACAAGTAACATGTCACAGACCTTCAGTGTAGCGCAGGCAGTGTAATTAACGTTGGGTAATATCTCCACTGGTTCTTTGAACATGACTCTGAAGGTGTTGGCTGAACCATCACAGCTGAAGCCTGTATCATTCTGACCCAGCACTGTGTTACTGTCTGTGTGAATAATCTGCAGTGACAGAGAGAGAACAGACAAAGTGTGTTATACAACGTGCCTAAGACACGCACCGGACGCCAACACAAACATCTCTGATGAAAGGGTTCGAGTCCACACCTGTATGTTAACTTGGTAGTCTGTGGGTCCATGTATAGAACCGTAGAGACCGAACCCAACCACAAATATCCTTCTGTTTACTGAGAACCTGGAAGAAAAATAAAACAGGAATATATCAAGGAAGGTTTATGTACAACATGAAGTGTTGACTTGTCATAACAGACAAAACAGTGAGCCAACATGCAAAACTAGGGTTCTGGAACAGAGCCATCGTTAATGTTATTTGTTACACCTGTGCTAATCCATGTTGGCTTCTGACAAACAAGACGCTGACGAGTAAATAATCTGTCCTGTGATGCAGGGCAAGGACAACAGATGTTTTTCTATGTTTCTTTGAATTTAATAAAGTCCCAGAGATTTTACATTAATAAAAATGTGTTAAGTTCTTATTAAGTTATTAAGATCTGGGAAATGTTGGCTGTGTTATTTTCTTATATGTTAAACTTTGGAAGTCAAATTTCACTGTCTTTCATGTAATTTTCTTAGTTGACTAAAATAATTTTTAGCTCATAAATCACTAAATAATAATTTTTCTTTTGATTAATGTGTCTCGAGTCTATTTTTGTAAAATGAGTAAGGCTGTTATTAAATTCTGCTCCTGACTCACCGTATGCGGTCACTTGTCCCGCTATAACCCCAGCGGCTCTCCACCTGTCCAAAACGCGTGATGCTGCACTCCTTCCCGCGGAGGCAGCAGCGAGGACGGTCGATGAAGTCTACACGAGGCTTTGGGTTTACTGTGAAGTGGAGGAAGAGACTCACCACCTCTCTATCAGTCAAAATACTGGACTGGGCTGGACCTGAAGGAACAAAAACAAGACCCAAGGACAAAGTTCAGGGTGTGTGTGTGAGAAGAATCGACAAAGAAACAAACGGGGAAAACAAAACTTGACAGCGAAACTACAGCGTTGGTTTTAACGTGTGTCTGTGCACCTGCAGCAAACTCCTCAATGGTCATGAGAGGGAAGCGGATGAGTGTGAGAGCTTTGCCCAGGACTTTGCGCTTGTTCTCGGGCGTGGGCTGCAACTGCTGCCTGTGAGCCTCTGCCTCTGCCCAACGCACCGCAGCACCAAACAAACGCACCTCCCTCACCCCTAGAGTGTCCCTCTCCAACACTGCCACCAATGTATCTGAGGGAGGGAGGGATGAAAAATCAATAGTCAGTTAGGCTGTCATTCTGAAAAACAACATGCAGCAATGATGACAACATTCACGAGGGGACATTACCCAGATCTATGTCTGTGAAGCCTTCAGCGGCGAGGGCGTCTCCAGTGTTCTTATCAATGTTTTCTAGACAGAGGCTGGCAAGCTGAGGCTCATCAAACAACCGTGCCTGAAACAAGGAATACATCACAGAACACGTTCAATTCAAATGTGCACTTGTCAAGAATGACAGTTCAGTAACTACTGTATTGCATATACACACTTAAGTCTACAAGCAGGACTGGATCTGAAACCTTAATACTGTTTTTTGGGACAGGCCGAAATATGCCAAATATGTTCATATCACCAAGTATAAACGTCAGACAAATATTGAAAGCTAGCATTAGATGTCCAGTCAGACTAGAAATCTAGTCTTTGATAAGACTGTTTCTGATTTAAAATATATAATTCTTATCAACATTTTAAGTGATACCCAACTCTGTCTGTGGGTTTAAAACTCTCCAGATTCAGATGTAAGAATCTGGAGAAAGGCATGTTTAGTTGCAGTACAATCAGTGTTACACATGAAAGTAACTAGTCGACATTAGTTGGATGGAAGCAGACCTGCGTGAGCAGCATGAAAGCATTGTCTGCTCTCAGGTTCTTCTTGAGGAACTCCACACAGTGAGCTTCCAGTGCTGGCACTGCGTACTTCTTAGCAGTATATAGTGTTGTCATCACCGTCTCAGGCCCGATCTGGACCTCATCCGAGTAGAGGAACCTGCAGGAAGGACAATAAGATGCTCCAGTTTAGAGATTTCAATACTACAATTATATGATGCATACATTGATATGTCATTTTAAGTTGCATTGGCTGGTCTTAATTATTATTATTATTATTATTAAGAATATTATTATTATTATGCAGGTCCACTTTATACTATGCAATCAGTCACTCAGTCACTCCTTGTCTCTCACACACTGCTTACTTCAGCAGGGCCAGAAAAGCAGCTGGCTCCACATCAGGAAGCTCGATTTCCGTTGAGGTCGTCGCCATCCCCCCGTTGAACATGGCATCAAACACTGCGCTCCCCACAGCCAGAACAAACCTGACAGTGTCAACAGTCAGCCACGACAAACAACAACACGCAGGTTAAGTCTTTTCCAGAGTTTGCAAGCTGCTGTTTTGAGCGCTCGTGGCGCAGTTAATCCTCTTAACTTACCTGTGCGCAGGTATCCTCTGAACCCCCATCCCCTTGCCCACTAAAAAATGAACGTCACTGAGCACTTCGTTGTTGAAGAGGAAAGCAAATCTCTCCTTGACGGTGCTCTTCGTCGCCTGCCAGTTGTACACTGGTTCTCGGTACACCAGCACAGACGCAGCTGCGGGAGTGGCGGTCGGTGCCGCCGACTGGGAGGCGTTTGACGCTGCGGTGGTTGCCATGTTGGACGCCGGGGTGGCCATGGCTCCGGCTGCCGCAGCACCTGCCGCAGCGGACTGCTGCAGGGAGTTCTGCGCAGTCGGTTGAGCTCCGGTCGAAACACCGTTGCTGTCTCCCCCGCCAGGCCCCAGCTGCGGGTTGGGACGCCTCGCTGCTCCTTGTGCTCCACCGCCCGCACCGACCGCTCCGCCGTTGGATGCTGGCATTGAGAAAACGCTGTTGCTGGGCTGGCTGTTTCCCAAAGGACCCGGACCGGAGAAATTAAGGCAAGGAGGCCTGCCGCTGTTGTCTCCAGCAGCCATCTTGAACCTAGTGTAGGCGTAAACAACGCACTTCATCGCTTTATGTATTTCTGGTAGTCTCACGGTCGTCGCCGCCTTTTCTGACCCCTGGTGTTTGTTATCGGTACTACACGATGCTCTCCATCTGCACATTAGCTCCATTTCCCCCTCACATCAGTGCTTAATATAAAGTAAACACCCTGCTAGACCTGTGATTTTAAATAAAATGACAACTTTATGGTAAGATTTCCTATGGCAGCAATTTAAAAACTGTTAATTTAAGTCAATACTTCTTTAGTTAAAATTTAAGTCGTTTATTTGTCCAGTGGACAGTAGTTACAGTAAAACTTCTTGCCTCCGACACCCTTAAACAATGATTTTAAAAATGTGTAAAAATAAAAGGTAAAAACAAAAATTACAAACAAACAAAAATAATTAATATCCTAATAATATTCACTTTTGCTCCATAATTGTTGCAAAATCTAATTTGACATTAACACAAAGTGTGCACCAAATCAAATGGACATTTTGTGCATTGAAACTACACATAGTTGGTTCACATGTAGTATTTTTAATTAAAGTTAATAACCTTCAGGTCAATCAGACATAAATAAAGGATTTAGTATATTTTCAGGTCTAGTCTCAGGCTTTGAAAGTGCTCGTAGACTGTCATATGGGAAATAAAAATGTAATTAGAAAAGTTAAGGGGATTGTCACTCATGACCTTTATTAGAAAAGTTAGAGGGATCGTCATTCATGACCTTTATAAAATGAAACTCTCATCTATAGCCATGGCTATTATTAGGTCTTCCTTTCAGACATCTGTGTTGAAATGCAGTTAAAATAAGCCATCAGTTGATCAAAGTCTGCCAAACCAAAGAAAGGTCCCAGCCCACTGACACAAACTCCCCAACCAAAGAAAGGTCCAAGACCCAGCCACAAACTCACTAACCACAAAATGGTCCTAACCTCAACCACAGAAAAGTCCCCAGCCCCAGCCACAAACTACCTAACCACAGAAACATCCTAGTCCAGGCCAAAACCACCCCAACCATAGAAAGGTCCCAGCTCCAGCTCCACCCTCCCCAGTCATAGTATAGTACCAGCCCCAACCACATAAAAGTCCCCAGCCACAAACTCCCTAACAAAAGAAAGGGCCAAGCCATGGCCACAAATTCACTAACCACAAAATGGTCCCAGCCGCGGCCACAAACTCCCCAACCACAGAAACGTCCTTGCAAACACCCCAACCATAGAAAGGTCCCAGCTCCAGCTACAAACGACAAATGACAGAAAATGCCCCAAGCTGGGGGGGTCGAACCCATAACCTTCCTGCTGTGAGGCAGCAGTGCTAACAACTATTAGCCTTGCACAGTATTCTGGTAAGTTGCATCTTAAAAATCCTGGAAAACTTTATTTAAAAATAAAAATGCTGTGTAACTTTGAACGCAATGAATGACTCATTGAGTGCATTACACTGACCAGGACGATATTAATTCAGCCCCATCCCATCTCTGCCTCCCCTCTCCACCCCCCTTTGCCTGCCTGCTACTCATCAACCGTGACGTCAGAGCGGCGTGGCGCGGGGGAGCTGTCCTCGCGCGGAGGGTGCTGCTTGCTGAAACAAGATGGCTGTGCGCGCAGGAGGAGCAGCGGCGGAGGAGAGCTGAGGCAATGCAGAGGAGGAAGAAGAGGGGGGCGAGGAAATCACTCCTGTGTGGTGTGTGTGGTGTGGTGTGGTGTGTGTGTGTGTGTGTGTCTCCTGTCCTGCCAAAAGAGCAACAGCTCCGCTGAGAAACAGACGAAGCTCTCCTGAGATGATGCTGGCTTGTTTCCGGTACCATTTCGGGTAACGGTTTGGCGGTTTGAGTTCTGTTTTTTTTTTTTTTTTTTTTTTTTGTAACCAAGAGACAAACGGACTGACCAAACAAATCACGGAGCACTCAGTAGAGGACAGCCGGGGACGCTCACGCCGCTATCAGAGATGTCCCTGCTATGTGTGGGAGGTAAGAGAGGACATTAAAGGGGCAATTAAAACCCTGTATGTTTGATGTTATTGCTCGCGGTGTTAACTGCACCAGTTGTCTGACAGAGCCTGCGGGCTATCGGCAACCGTGGAAAAGTCCGTGTAGCCCGAGCGGCGGTGGGTTTTGTGCTGATCAGTCATTAAATCACACAGCAGCTCCGCTCGTCTTTACGGGAAACACAACGCGTTTATAGTTAGTGTCGGGATACTTTTAACTGCACTGTTGCTGAATGACACGTTTGTTTAATTTACCGCGTGACCTCAAATGAAGATGAATGAGTTACCTGACAGCGTGAAATTAAAAAGATTGTAAGGAGGGCTAGCCCGGTCGTGACCAGCAAACATTCACGGGCTCTGTGAGTTTCTATAAATGTCTACAAGGTGGAGGAGAACCGCTGTTTCCTCCCCTGATGAGTTGCGGTTTGTGTGTGTGTGTGTCTGTGTGTGTGTCATCCACTCTGTTCATTCATGCGTGGGCAGTCAGAGGCGGAGGAGGACGAGGAAAAGCCCCTGCCGCTGCCGCTGCCGCTGCCGCACGACTACCGCTGCCGCGCCGCTACCGCTGCCGCCTCCGCTCCGCCGCTCTGCTGTAGTCGTGAGGGAATACTCGCAGTCGAGAGGTGCTCGTCACTTCTCAGCTTTTTTTCCCCCCTTCTCTGAAACGATGCGTCACCTCCTCCTACCAGACTTCCTGAAAGCACCTGATGCTGACACTGTTGCCTCTTAGTGCGATGAATAAGCATCTGCTGCCATTGCTCATAAAGAGGCACCACTTCCAGGACACAGTAAATAATCAGGGGAATACAAGCTAAGAGAGACAGAGAGAGAGAGAGAGAGAGAGAGAGAGAGAGAGAGAGAGAGAGGACCCCCCTTGAAGCACATATTGTGGTTGTGGATAAAGGTTGAATCAGCATAACTGCAAAACTACTTTCTTTACGTTGTAATAGTGTGATGTTGACTTGAATAGTAACAAACAGGAATGACAATTAGCAAGGTTTGCTGTGCAGTCTGTCCTCACTTGACTTAATTTTAAGCAGAAGACGACCCACAAAAGTGTGTTTGCGGCGCCATCACTAAATCTGAAATTGTCATTCAGAAATCTCATTAGAGCTGCAACCAATGGTTTTAATTAGACATTTTTTCTCAATTAGAGCTGAATCGAATGCATAATTAGTCGATGAGTCAAACTGAAGAAAATTAACTGGCATCTAGCTTTATAACTGATTGATTTTTGATATGATATACGTAATGGATATGTTATTTTCCGCGCACAAATGCCAGCTTTTTGATTTTGAGGATCTGCCGTGCCTTTGTGTCTGACAGTAAATTGAATATCTCTTTGGTTTTGGACTGTTGGTTGGACAAAACAACACATCTGAAGACGACACCTCGCTCTTTCTGATATTGTAAATCTTGTTTTTTTTAAGATCTTTTTCTGACATTTTGTACACCAAACGACTAATCAATTCGGAGAGAAAAGGGCAGATTATTCAGTGATGGTAATAATCATTAGTTGCAGTCCACTTCCAGTCTTGAAAGTGCTTGTTTTGTTCAGTTCAAAAGCCAAAGATGTTTAAAGAAAAGAGACAAAAACAATCCCTCAGATTGGAGTCAGTGAAAGCGATGACTTATATCGATCATCCAAACAGCAGATTATTCTTTGAAAAATCAACAGATTGATTAATCCTTTAAGCTTTATCTGATCTGACCAAGCACTGGTCACTAAGTGCATGTGAAACTGTGTTTGAGTTCTAGGAGTAATGGCAGCGTGCATGCAAAAGGAAAATGATGGAGGCTTCAAAGTCACCTTTTCATATGTCAGGCCCATTATGGATGCTACCCCACCTCATCCTGTGGCGCCACGTCCACCCACTGACTGTCCCTGCATTGAGTCAGTCCCAGGTGTCATTAAGACCCTGAGCGTTATTCATTCATAAACACTGGCTGCGGCTGTCAGTGTCGTAGACTACGAGACTTGGCAGAGGGCCCTCTTTCTGTTCCTGTTACATCATTCATGCTTACCTGACTGGAGCTATTTCTGGCCTCCACAGTACTTTGTGCCTCTTGAATAGGCAGCATTTCTTTGGCGCATCTGCCGACAAAGCAGAATTCAGACACAGATACAGATTAACTCTGAAAAACTTGGCTTCTTTTCTTGCAGATATTACACGTACTTTCAAGTCCAGTTTTCTCCCTGTCTTAAATGTGGACGCTAAATCTGGGAGTGCAATGTCTCTGTCAGCAGTTGCAAGGACGACTGCGGATCTGCGCGTATATACGGTCCTTCAGAATAAGGCGCCGTCTATCTGAATCATGTCAGCCCTCATTTTGTCGTTGGATGGCTGAACTCAGCTCACCCAGCTCCCTATTTTACATTCCCTGACAGTTCAAGTTGAAGGGTTTGCTTGATTCCCTGTCGACTCTCTGTTTTCTTGGCAATCGGGTTAGTCCACATAAGTCAGAGTCTGCTGTGTCAGAGGTACTTCCTGAATGAAGGGTCTGCTCCAAAAAAAAATGGGGTTGCACAAAATTTACCGTTTGGTTCTTACAGATTATGCTGTGCATTCTCTGATTAAAACACACTTTGATTTGTTACATCCTCGAAGTCATTTAATCAGAGGGCGATATCTTTGACCTCATTTTCTGAATCTAGGCTACTCACCCATAACCTACATTTCAGCCATTTGATCTAATGTTACAGCCCCACACAGGCTTATTGTGTATGAGTTATTGGCACTTACAGTATATGTATGTGTGTGTTGGGGGTTGTCCTGTCTGCTTCTGATACATGCAATTGTGACGAAATATAGTTTGTGGGGCTTGTGGACCTTTCTCACCGTAACTCACCCTGTCAGAGAGATTTATGATTGTGTGCTATTATTAAGCTTCAGCTTTCCACCGTCGAAAATCCAATTCCTTTTTTATCGATCCTCCTCATGTACTGATATATTTCCAGGGCTGTTTTAGTGTTGACACTAAAACACAGCAAGCAGCAGGCTCTGATGATGGCGGTGCTTAAACAACGCAAAGGGCTGCTTGGTTTCTGTCTTTGTCTTCACTGCATTGTAAATTATTTCAATTTCTTTTACAACCACGGATGTCGAGATGAATTCAGACCTCAAGTTCATATGCAAACACGCGTGTGTGTGTGTGTGTGTGTGTGTTGCAGATGTTGGGCTGACATGAAATGTGCTTAGGTATGAATGGAAGCAGAGACCAATATTTTTTTTATCATCGCTGCAGGTGTATGTGAGTGAGTCACTGCAGTTGAGTGTGTGTGTGCTGATGTAACAGCATGGCACTTAAGCTGCAGATTTAGCTCGAGTTTGTGTTTTTTTTGCATACCACAAATGTGAAGTAGTGAGAAACAGAAAGAAACCTTGCTGATTCAGTGCGATTTTTCCATCAACTTTTCACATAATGTTGGTTACTATGGCGACTGCTTCCAGTGTGCGTGGTCTGCGGAGAATACTGTGAGATAAGGCGTGAATTGGCGTTCACGTCGCGTTTCCCCAAGGGCCGATAAAAGTCCAGGTTTATTGTTATGAACCTGCGTGTGTGTGTAACGTGCGCACACCTGCAGTGTGGTGTGGGGATCATCCGGAGCGTGTGCGCGCTTGGTGGAGAGCAGCGGTTAGAAGAGCATTAATAATGTATGTGTGAGTTACGTCAAAGCTGGTAAAAAGGAGGTGCAGCGAGAGAGAGCCCAGGCTTTAACTGTACATTGAAAAAATTCTCCCACGTTTGATTTAAGGTGGAAATTTTCCCTTTAAACGTTCCTGGCATTATTCAGCCCTTGCATGTTGATGTGTCTAATCAAACATTTCTAGAAAGTGAAATGGTTTCATACTTTGTTTTCGACTATTTATACCATCTGTTCGATCTGTGCTATCTTGGTTCTTGTTATTTGCATGTAGGTTTACTGTACTTTCTGTTTCTGTAGCCCACACCGATGAAACGCAGCGGGAAAGACGCCCGTGTTTTTCAAGCGCTCTGTGTTTTGCCACCACGCTCAGTGCCAACTCGTCTGGACCTTATGGCAAAAAAAAAAAAAAAAAGGCAGCGCACCTAGTTCAAATCTGCATAGCTGCAATTTCAGATCCCTGCGTCAACACTCATGTTGTATGCAAATATGCACTGTATATCTGCTAGTTAGTGTTTATTAGTAAATGTGTCTCAAATGTATTAATATTCATGGTTTTTACAGTACATTGCCACAAATTTCACGTAGTGTGCTTTTTATTCAAATCCACAGACTGTGTTTTAATCTATCACGAGCATCCTCTCGGTGCCTGCTCACTGTGTAAAAGCCAGAACAGAGAACGTAGGAGCGTTCAGAAGTGAAAACAGATGGTGTTCCTGTGTGTGACTTTGTCCCTCTCTGTGTTTCCACAGTGAAGAAAGCCAAGCTGGATGGACCCCAAGGTAAGACCTGGCATCCTGGAAATAGAAAGCGGTAGATCACACGGAGGGAGAGGCTCGCCGTTATGTGACATAAATCTTTAAGCAGGCTGCGGACACGTTACATGCTGCAGCCGTGAATGGAAATGAAGGGATGGGAAGTCTGTTAGCTCTGTAGAGCATAACACCCACATCTCAGGGAGTACAGTATTATTTTCTAATGCCAAGGTGTTTCTCTTTGTTCTCCCCTCTCTCCTTAACAGAGAAGTTCAACACCTATGTGACTCTGAAAGTACAAAATGTGAAGAGCACAACCATTGCTGTCAGGGGCAACTTGCCCAGCTGGGAGCAAGACTTCATGTTGTGAGTCCTTCATCATCTTCAGACAAAACTTCTCTCTCTGCACCTCCCTCTCCCTCGCTCTTTCCTCTACTCTCCATCTACTCTGCACTTCAGCCTGAGTGCCTTGTGTGTGTGTGTGTGTGTTTTTTTTTTCATCTCTTGCTTTCTATCAACCTTCCTCCTTCTCCTCTTTTTTCACTCCTCCATCCCAAGTGCCCTTTATCCCTGTATTGTTTCGCACAGCTCTTCCGCACATCCGACTACCTCATCCTCTTTTTCATCTGCTCTCCCTCGACACCTCTGCCCCTCTCATCCTCGTTTTCAACCTTGGCTCCCTCCCAACCCCTCTTTCTTCTTCTGCTCTGTCACTTCTTCTAAAGGTGGTTCCTTGATCTTCATCTCCTCAGCTCCTCCTCCCCCTCTTCCCATTTCTACCTCGCTTCACCACCGCCCCACCCCACATCCCCTCGCCTTTCTCCTCCTATCGCTGCTCTCTTGGCATCATTAGCGGCATTTCTCACTCAATTAGTTTGTCGAGCTTGTGTTTCATTAGATCAATAGTCGCGATCACAAAACATTATACAACACAGATTTGAGTATTTGACATGCAGGGAGATCCGGTGTGGTATTGACAGTGCATCAGCATATGGGCGATGAATGGTGAGAATCGTTTTATCATGTGGGATGCAGCAGGCTGGCTGACTGCAGAGCCCTGTGCATTTGTATGATGTTCGGAGGCGTTTGAGCATTGTACTGGGGTTGCATCAGTAAAGCTGTGTTATGTAATGTTTGGGCTGCAGAGAGTGCCTCATCCCCTCCTCCAAATTGCCGTTAAATGACTGTGCCCCCTTCAGTCACTGCCATGAATCAAACGAGCACGTTTCTTAAAAGGAGTCACCACTGAGATGGGAAATCCAGTCCCCCTATTTCTTAATTAAAGTTCCCACTTTCTCCCTCCAGGCATGAGATACAATCACCTCCTCCGCTGCCTTCATCGTACGCTTCTCCTCCCTCCCCTTAGTCATCCATCCTTCTCTTGCTTTCTCTCTCTCCTTCTCTTTCTCTTTTCTTTCTGTCCTGCTTCCTGCTGTCTTGTAAATGTTTTATGTTAGATTCTCTCAGGCTCTCTCCCACAGAGACGTGTCTTATATTTGTCACAGTGAAGCCCACAAGTAATTACTGCGCATCTTGTGTGTGAATGAGTGCCTGTGTGTGTGTTTTAGCACTTATCTATCTTATTTTAACAGTGGTGGAGGAAGTACCCGCTTTAGCTACTTTACTTCATACAAGCTCCTTACTCCTTGCTTAAATAATGGTCGGCAAAATATAAAGTATTAAAATAGAATTACTCACAATGCAGAGGGTTTAGTTTGTCGATGCCAATGCAACAATGGGTAAGGGTCATGTTACTGTTCGAGGTGAAGATAACTACTTTATATGCAGTTTGGTCATTTAGCCCAGTGGTTTCAAAAACAGGAGTGAGGCCAACTCCAAAAAAAAAAAAAGTTACACAAAAAAATTCACGTTCATTTTTGTGACTTTTCTCTCGACTTTACTCTTCGGTTTTAATTCACTTAATTTAATTAAAGGTTTAGAGGTTAAATTACTCTTAGGTGGAACTGCTAACACACAGGCATCTGAAAAAACTAGTAAGCACTTTTATACGAAATCTAATTAAACCTGTCAAATAAATGTAGTAGTGGAGTGGGAGTAATAAAGTAGGATGATATAGAAATAATCAAGCAAAGTACTCTACAAGTACCTCAGAAATGTAAAAGTATTGTAGTGGAGTGTATGTACTTAGTTACATTCCACAAAAAAAGTACTTTTTGTCTTGATTTTGAACTTTCCTGTCTCTCTCTTATTCTTTCTATCCAGTGAAATTAACCGCCTGGACCTGGGTCTGACAGTAGAGGTATGGAACAAAGGGTTAATCTGGGACACCATGGTCGGCACTGTGTGGATTCCCCTCCGGAGCATCCGACAGTCAAATGAGGTTTGCCACTAACCACCGCCACCACCACCACCTCCACCCTATGAGAAATACTATAGTTGAGCACGTTCTCAGCTATAAGTCAGGGATTAACTCACTCTGGGTTTGACTCGCTTCCATCATGCTCATCTTACAGTATCTTTGTGTGAATTTCTGTATACAGGAGGGTCCAGGGGAGTGGCTCACACTGGATTCTCAGGTCATCATGACTGATAATGAGATCTGCGGTACCAAAGACCCCACGCTCCACCTGGTGCTGCTCGACACGCGCTTTGAACTGCCTCTTGGTGAGAAATCAATATTCACGTCAAAATCACCGTCAATGGGCGGGAGAAGATGAGAATATGACACTATAGGAAATCATCAACCGCTCGCGGGAAGGAGAAGATGACTGAGTGTATATTTTCACAGCAAACGGTGATATATGAGAACCAATAATCTCTCTGACTGATTAATTAACCTGACACATTTTTCCGTGTGTTCAAGACTGTCTGCGGGTCAGGGAAATGGTTTGTGTCCTTTCCTTCTTTCCTTCTCGGCTTCCTCTTGACATTGATTAGGTGTCGTTTTCGGACTGTTTCCCCTTTCTCCAGTCGATAATGTACACCTGACTCCTCAGTTTGTGGACCTGACCTATTTATAGGAGTTTAGCTTTAGGGCTGTAAGTGAAAAAGCCACTGTTCAATGTCATTGGCTCTAAGCTGGGCTAAGTATCTAAAGTTTTATATATGTTGCTAAAACTACAATCAGGTTTGGGTTAAATGATATTTGCAACTAGGTTGGTAAAGCTTAGTTTATCATCAACTGGGTGGATTTTGTAACATAGAACAAAAAGTGAATTATTTCAACAGCCTTCGTAGGTGGAGCTCCATTAATGTTGAGTTTGTCTGGCTTGTTGTTTTCAGATATCCCAGAGGATGAAGCACGATACTGGGCCAAAAAACTGGAGCAGCTCAACGCCATGAGGGACCAAGATGTAAGCTGTCACCCCGTTTGATTTAATACCCCAGCATATCCTCACATTTTAGGAACATGCCAACATGATTAATTGGAGGGATAAACTGTGTTACACATAACAAGATGAAATCCAACTTCACATTTTCTCCACTTACTGCACAAAATTTAAACTCCTCCCTGCGACCGGTTAACCTCTTTCATTAATTTTTCTGACTCCAGTATTCCTACCAGGAGGAGCAGGAACGCCCTCTCCGTGTACCCGGAACCCAGTGCTGTAAGTGACCGATCACTGTTTGTACAAACCAGTCATTTGTTTGTGTTGAACAAGACAATAATGTGTTTAGCTGTTGAGATGTAATTAGATTGCTTTAGCTCAGTGTGTGCATTATGTGTGTAACCACACATGGGTTGCTGTGTGTTAGAGGGGGGGAAAGGGCCCGGATCGCTGCACTGTAAAGGATCGATAGCGGTATCAGATAACCGGGGGCGAGCTCCTCCAGGATGCTGCTGCGCTTCGAATATTGGCCCAGTCTGCCGAGCCTGCTGAGCCAGCTGTCTGATGCAGGTGGAAAGACTTGGAGTCTCAGCACTCCCTCTGTACTCCGTTTCCATTCACCAGCTCCATCTGGGAACTTTGAAGCGTTAATGACGTGAATGCACGTTTATGTTTGGACATCAATGTAATTCACAGTCAATACTGACACCCTTCTGTTTTATTGCAGGTAACTGGAGTCTATGGGGAGACCAACAAAGTAAGCACGCTACAGTACATACTGTACGGATATTTTTGCAATCCATCACATTAGATTTGAAATGAAACTGACATTTGAGGACAAAATGCTGACTTGCAGATTTGAGGGCGTTTACGTGCATATTGGATGACCAGTGTAGGACGTGTACTCTTGTCCTGCTGCAATGATAACTTGGGAATATGTATGAAATTAGCTGTGAGTCCCACTGCTCTCTCTTCAAATATCCTTAAAGGTATATCCCACCATCGGTTCATCCAAATCGCCATAAAGACACCTTCTCTTTATCTTTGGTGGCATTTCATCATGCAGATAGTTTTGGTTCAATTTGCCAAGGTTTATCTCTCTCTGTGATTTCCTCCAGCAAACAATGAAGGTAAATTAAATCTCATTTGTTGTGCACACAGCTTTAAAAAAAAAACAGCACCACCACTTTTCAGAAACAGTGCCCTTGTTACTCTGGATAATGAACAAACCTTACTGACAATAGCTTCATAGTCATGGTATCATATTAAATCCAATGTTTTGGACAGTACAGTAGCTACAGTAATGAGAAATATGTCACGGTCTAAATATTTATGGACTGCCCATACTGCCACATGTAGTCCACTGGGTATACATACATAGAAATACATGCATCTCTCTTTCTCTCTTGCTGTGATTAGCAGATGCTCTTATATAAGTCTCTGTCAGACTCACCCACACAACTGCAGCAATTCATCTCATCCCTGCTCACTCAGAGGAAAGAGGAAAGAGCAGAGGGGTAATGATAGATGGCGAGCCGATAGAGTGAGCGTGAGAGAGAGGGGGACTTGTGGGGACATGGTTGGAGTGAGAAACAAAGTTGGATGCCTTTAATTAGTGTTTACACGCCCAGACAGATGAAGATGAAGGTGTAAGCGGGGCTGCTGCCGCCGCCTACGTCAGAGTGCGAGGGATGATGATGGATAGTGATGAATGATTAATGGATTCTGGTTTCTCTTTTGACTGATTCAGCACTGTTAAAGTCTCTCATCACTTCCCTCTGGGATGTTAATCTGTGATCTATGGACACGACCGAAAAATAAAGCATCTCCTCAGTGAGCAGGAATGGATTTATGTTCAGTTATGATGATGAGAATGAGAAGGACGCTGCTGACGATGTTCATCATGTGCTTCATGTATGGAGTGGATGCACTCTGAATGACCTATATGGGTCTGATAGGGGTTCAGTAGTGGAAGGCTGCCATCTCATCTATTATCTGTAATTACCGTGGTACTGAAAGATTGGCTCGGTGCTGATTAGAGCCTCTTATCTTAATTGCACATGGCATGTCGTAGATTCAGATCATCACTTTCATGATGCTCTTTTCTTTTTATCTTTTATATTATATTGAAGAAAAAAACAATAACCTTTTCTCCCCTCCCGTCTCCCCTAATTAATTTTTTCTGTGCCTCTGCGATGAAGATGAAGACCCAGACAGCGCTGTGGACGACAGGGACAGCGACTATCGCAGTGAAACCAGTAATAGCATCCCCCCTCCTTACTACAGCACATCGCAGCCCAACGCCTCTGTCCACCAGTATCCCATCAGCCACCAGCACCGCAGCTCCAGAAGCTTCTCTTACCCGCGATCCGGCAACAGCCAGGACCTCGAGTACAACCATCAGAGGACTGTCAGGTGTGTGCAAGCTTCGTTATTATTATTTATCTTTTATTTTTGTTATTAATTCATACATTTCTTGGTCTGTCAGTAGTCTAGTACTTATTCATGATGATTTAAAACAGAAAAATACTGCAACTTCTCTCACGTTTGAGCTGAAAGAAGAAGAAATAACTCAGTGTTTTGTATTTTTTTTTCTTTAATGAAGACTTAAATTAATAATTTAAATGTACCATAGCTAAAATGAAAATGCAATTAGCTTTACTTGGTTTGCTATGATCAGTAGCTTAAGGTTCAGTTCCATTTTTTCAGACTTTACAGTGAATCGGCATGCACCACAGCAGCACCCCGACTGTGTCTGACCTAAATGGAACAAGACCTTAATTAGTATCATTGGTAACACCTGTGTTTACCTACTATTTCATGTCAAAATGGCCACTGTCAAAAAGCTCTGTTGCATCAGTTTGCTAGCTTTATGGCTCCTCTGCTACTTGAGACCAAGATTTAGCATTTCGCTGCAACTGCTGCTTGTGGCCACGGTGGCTGCTGTTGAGCTTCACATTATCAACATTTTTAATTCTTAAACGTTAAATGACTTTGTATTTTTGTTACTAATAGTGGTGAAGTTTCAGACATTTTGAGTAGTCTCTGTTGGTGTGGTGCAGCCGCCTCTGTGTGACACGCCTAAACTTCTTCAGTGAAAAAGGCCCGTTAGTGAATGAGCATGGTTGATTTATGCACGTCCTGTTTCTCTTTCAGAATTGTTTACACCGCTGTTGTATTTCTCTGTTTTTATTGACAGATTTCTCACAGACAGGGGATGAAAGCATGCATCCTTTACCTCTCGCTTTATGAATTATTCAACCGGCAATCTAACGGTCAATACTGCACATAAGATTAGCTGCCTGTGTGAGTGTATTGGACAGGGCAACCTCCCCGCACCCCCGCCCATTCTTCTTCATCTCCTCCTTCTCAGTGCTCTACAGTCACTCCCTCTTTCTATTTGGCCTCTGTGCTCACCACTCCCTTCCTGTCTTCACTATCTCCCTCTCTGCCCCATCCATCCTGCTTCCCTCTCTGTGCCTCTATTCTGTTTTTAATAGCCCCATTCATCAAGGAGTATAAATACTTTTTCCCTGTTTGTTGCATTTCTGGATGCTTGTTCTTTTTCTTTTGTCAGCTTTCTGGAGGCCTCTCACCTTTCTGTTCTGCTCTATTTCTTGCCACTTGTCTGGTACTCTTGTATCCCCAGTGCTTTTCATTGATTAGCCATCAGCATTATTCCTTGCCACCCCAATGTAGAATGTAGAAGAGGTTTTTAGTAGGGCTGCCTGATAGGGTACAAAGTGTACAGGCCATAAAGTGCTCTAATAAAATGCTCTGTGAGCATTTTTGAGATTATGATTCATAAAGGGAGGGTAAACCAATCATTATACATGTGTACATGTGCACATGCAACAGTAATCTGGCAAAGTGTCTCTATGTGCATTATAAAACTGTATCCCAGTTTAGCACGTAAGTCTAAGTAAGTCTTCCCTGGGACATTGTGATCTTGCAACTTAACAACTTCTCTTCTCTTCTCTTCTCTTCTCTTCTCTTCTCTTCAGTCCCTCGGGGAGCTACGCCTCGTCTGCAGAGCTGAGTCGATGCAGCAGTCAGCTGAGCGAGGAGGACTATGGCGGAGAGTATGGAGAGAGGGACCCGTACGACGAGAACGACTCTTACCACTCCTGCCACTCCTCGGTTAGCTACAGTAAAGGCTCTCCAGACTGGGACCCAGATGAGACGCAGGGGGCGTACAGCGATGAGGGCGGCTACAGCAAAGATGGAGGAGAGGAGGCGGCCCTGTACGAGGAGGATGATGGAGGACTGTATGAGGGGGAAGAGGAGGGCCTCTATGAGGATGAGGAGATGATGTATGATGATGAGGATTTGTACAATTTAGATGGGACCCTCAGTGAGGATATGGAGCCTCCATTCACTCCCACCCCAACATCAACAGCCCCCAAATCTCTGGATGTACCCAACTCCAGACCTCCTCTAGAAAAGCAGCCCTCTTTACACCAACAGCAGCCCCCGACTCAACCCCCTAATCAAACATCCAACCAGTCTCATCCTCCTGGCATGGCCCCATCAGCACAGCCCCCTTCTGGTCAACCAACAGCCCAACCACCTAAACAGCCTCAGCCCCAAACACAGCCCCAGCCACAGCCAGCCCCATCTGCCACTTCCTTCTTTTCAATGGCCAAACCTTTAACAGCTGCAGTCACAGGCTTGGCCTCTACCTTCCTGTCCTCTGTTCCCACTGCCCAGTCCGCCCAGTCTCATCCTCCAGCCTCGGCCCCGTCTCAACACCAGTCTGCTGCAGCCAGCGCTGTTCCTCCATCCCACCCAGCCACCATGGCTAACTCAGCCTCCCAGCCCCCCTCCACTGCCATGGGCCCATCCTCCCAACAGACCCAGTCCTCTGGGCAACCTCAATCACATCTCAACGGTCCCACCAGTGCACAATCAACTGTCCCAGACAACCAGGCTCTTCATCCTGAGGAAGAGCCATGGCTAGAAGAGGAAATGATGCAGGAGAAGGAGGCCAGGACACCCCCTGCTCAGCCAGAGGAGGAGCTGCCCATGGAGGAGACAGAGGAGCGTTATGAAGAGAGCAGGCCACCGACACCAGAAGAGGAAAAAGAGATGCCGCCTGAGAGGTAGGAGTGAAGGGTAAAAGGGAGTCAGATCAATGACCAAAACCACAAAAATGGACTAGAAGAGAAACAACACGTTTAACACCAATCCTAGAAATGTATCAGCTGAAGAATGAAAAACTTGTTTTCTATTTTAGTCCTCCAGTCATAGAGGAGCCCAAAGAGCCAGTGGATCCAGCCGTCAGAGCCAAAGAGAACTGGCTAAGGCTCTACAATAAAGTCTTAGAACAGCTTCGGGAGGTAAGATCACAAGTTTATCCCAAGTCTGGTTTGAAATGCCAGCCCAGTCCGAGTCCTGGGGTTGTAGGCTTGTTTCAGCTCCACCCTATAATCTAAAAGATACACCTGAGTTCAAGAGACTAAAAGTGTCTACCACGTCTTTGAAATATGTATGTGTATTACAACATTTATGCGCAAAGACGGGGTACAAGCAGCAGTTGCTTGAGTTCTATTTTAATGGTGCTTTTTGCTAGACACCAGAAAGCAGACCGAATATCTCATGTTGTCCTTTTGGTTTTCTTAAGAAAAAAACACTGTTGGCTTGACAGACTGCAAACTTTTATTTTACCACTCTTTGATTAAATTACTTGATTTAATTGCGCACGTTAAGTTCTGCTTGACCAGTTTTCACTTGCATATTTTATTCACGTTATGTTGCAATTCATTACGTTTGAATTCAGTTGTGCAGAGAATTAATCACTTGCTTCGATGTTTATGTTGATGTATGTCGCGTTGCGTTTTTTTTTTGTACATTTGGCTTCCCGTCGTTTGTCTTTTTCTTTTTCTTTTTTTTTTTTGGTTTTCTTTGTTTGTTTGTGCCGACCCACTTTGTTTTCTTTCCAGTTTCATGTCATTGCCATAGTGACACTCGCATGCACTTTGCTCGGCCATCACTGGAGCATGCTGTCAGGTAGGTACAACCTGTTTGGCGGCTTGAAAGAAAGACGGAAATGCGTGCAAGAGATGTCTTGTTGAACTCCTCACTGTCTGTAAACAGGCACCTTCACTCCACTCATTCATCTTCACAACAGTGTGAACTTCTGTTGCAAGAGCTGTCAACAAGTCTCGTCCTTAGATTCTCTAAAATCATACTGGGTTTTTTGCATTATTATTAAATATCTTGTAAAGCCATGAGTAAGGGTAACATTCATTGAATAACTGGCTATTATGCATCCTAAAGATTTTTTAGTAAGAGCATTATAAGAGGTTTTACTGACCCAGCCCACTTTGAATCACTAATGCAATAACACGTAAATGGTAAATGGGATGGGGTGTTAGACGTGAAGAGCCTGATTCATGATCAGATTACATAATTCCAGTGATGCAGCATTCATACAGTCTATGAATGCTAGAAAAAGCAGCAGGGACAAACGTAAGATTGGGTGTTTTTTCTTCTGACATTCCTTCTTTGTCTTTTTCAGGCTCGAGGAGAAACCTCCAACTCACTGTGGTTCGGTAAAGGAGGGTGAGTGTCTGCTGTCAGTTCCCCAAGTAATGTACTTTCTCTTACATGGGATACATTATATATATATCACAAGTCAAGCTAATGCAGTAACTCCAAAACTCAATTTAAATTATCCTCAGATCGTGGAAACCTGCCACCACTGCTTTAGATTGAAAATGCCCTTCTTTAGTCCGGGAATCCTCCGTTCTTTTTCATTCTGATCCACGGGGCTCATTCAGCTTATGGCATTTGGCCAGTGAGTATTGAACGTTGGTGGGCTGCCCTGACTTAGCTGGCAGGTCATTTGTAGATGAGGCAAACCTCAGAGTGAAACTGAGGCTGCATACTGAAGAAGCTTCAAGTTAGCCAAACAGAAACCCAGAAATAAAACCTACGTGTGGAGCGTCACTGCCATTGTTTGAGACGAGGCAGGAAACTCCTTGACTGGTGTAACATTAGAAACAATGATAGAAGGAGTTACATTTTCCCCATAATATCTTTGACATATGAACGTATAATGGTTTATACTTTTCTCTATTCAGAATGGGAGGCGCTCTCTACAGTATTGACAGCATGCCTGACCTTCGCAAGAGGAAAGCCATTCCTCTCGTCAGAGATCTGGTGAGAAGCAAACATGGACTCATACAAGCACAATATACAACAATAATTTTGGATGCTGTGGAATCGTTTTTGATTTGTCTGAATCTCAGTTTACTCTAAAACAATCATCTGTACTCCTGCTTCTCACAGTTATTCATACTCTGGAAACATCAAGACATTATTTCACTTCTTCACATTCCTTTTTTTCTACAATCCAAAGCGGATTTACTCATGTAGATTTCTAACTGTTGCCTCGTTCACAGCATGCTTGATTTGTTGATGAATTAAATGCTTGCATATCTGTGGTGTTCATATAATTGCAGTCATTAATCAATGTAGTTACATTGTTCTCTTCGAGAGGTTAGGGCATACCTGTCAGTGTGACTTTCTCTCTACCACACACACTCATACAGTGCATCATAAAGACTTGTACAGCAGGTTGATTGAAATTTCTAAAATAAATTTACATTTACACTCTTTCCTCCTCTGTTTCATCACTGCCGGGCCTCATCAGGCGATGGTGAGTACTTGTTTATCACTTACAGAAGTCAAAAGGTAAATCTGAAGTCTAGTTCACATTCAGACTTAAACATTTTTCTGTTTCTCTCTTGTTCTCAGTCTCTGGTGCAAAATTCTCGTAAGGCCGGGATCACCTCCGCCATGGCTTCCACCACTCTCGGCAATGAAGAGCTGGTGGGTGTCCTTACGTCAGTTCAGGACCTTCCAATCTTTACCCTGCCATACCATCACCGCTCGTATCAAACTTCCATGTCTCCTCTCTTCTCTGCTCCCTTTGCAGAAAAGTCACGTTTATAAAAAGACCCTGCAGGCCCTGATCTACCCCATCTCCTCTACTACTCCACACAACTTTGAGGTGTGGACAGCCACCACGCCCACCTACTGCTACGAATGCGAGGGGCTGCTTTGGGGTATCGCCCGTCAAGGCATGCGTTGCTCTGAGTGTGGCGTCAAATGCCACGAAAAGTGTCAGGATCTGCTCAATGCCGACTGTCTGCAGAGTAAGGATTGCACCAAAACACACTTTTTAAACACAATGCATCTATTTTTACTCGGGTATACAAACACCTGTCCACACAAAACTCCAAAACTATTTTAGCTTCTCCTCTGTATCCTTCTGCCCGATTGACATCCCATTATTCTTGTCCTCTATCCACTCTCACATTCTCCCCCTTCTTCCTTTCCAATTTATCTCCTGAGTAATGTGCTGTCATACCCCCGCCTCTCTCTTCTCCCTCTCTCCTACCCATAGCCTTTGCATCCATACTGCTTTGTCTAATTCAGCTCCACAAGGGGTGACTTATCCAATTCCCATACTGATTTCGGAGTCAATCTGCTCAATGCATAATTCATCGCTCTCCTGTCTCCAAAGAGTCTCATAAGATCTTGATGCCAAAAACATCTGTTGGTCTTTTACTCTCAGACTATCTCCTTTTTCCTGACCAGATCAGTGGCTAAGCGATACAATTTCTTCCATAATGTCAGAGGTTTGAGGTTTGATGCCTGGCCAGGAAATGTCAAAGACATTCAAGATAGATCTGGTGCTATCTTAACTTGGTCATCAGCTTTAAAGACATGTATTGGAGGGAAACAGAAGATATGTTGCTAACCTAAAGGCCACATCGCCTTTCCTATTATTTACACCATAAATTGTTATTCCTACGTCCCTCTCTTCATTCATGTGTCTCATCAGGAGCAGCGGAGAAGAGCTCCAAGCACGGGGCCGAGGACCGAACCCAGAACATCATCATGGTCCTTAAGGATCGCATGAAGATCAGAGAAAGGAACAAACCAGAAATCTTTGAGCAAATCCAGGAAGTGTTTGGCCTCGACAAAACAACACACAGCACACAAATGAAACAAATCAAGCAGAGCGTGCTCGATGGGACCTCCAAATGGTCGGCCAAGATCAGCATCACCGGTGAGTTAAAAGTTTCCTGCCATCTGTTTTGAAGACTGTAAAGTCTTGACATGTACAATAGATGTATCTTGTCAGACAGCTGTTAATGTTTTTGTTTAAATGTCTCCTGTCTCTTCCTCAGTCGTATGTGCTCAGGGCCTGCAGGCTAAAGACAAAACGGGTTCCAGTGACCCTTATGTAACTGTTCAAGTTGGGAAAACCAAGAAGAGAACCAAGACAATCTATGGCAACCTCAACCCAGTCTGGGAAGAAAACTTCCACTTGTGAGTACAGTGGAAAGCTTTTCTGTAACAGTTAAACGTTATCGTAAGCAACTGGACCTACTTAATTTCGCCTTTCAGTGAGTCCCAGATACTCATCTCAGAGGTATCTCAGAGGTACATTCCTGTGACTTCCCACCAGTCAGTTAGAAATGAAGCCTCTTGGATGAGAGGAGAAGTGTCTTCAACAAACTAAGCAAATCCAGTTGCCTACAATAATCTTCAATCAACACAATGAGCTGGATGATTGAGATTCTTCACAGACATTTTTTTCAAAAGGCTGATATGTAATTTTATGTCATTATAAATTATGTTGTAGTGCTGCAATTTAGGGTTGTATCTCCGGAAAATCAATTTAGGATTTTAAATTAAGATTTTCTGAGTTTATTTTCCTTGTTTCATCCAGTGAATGCCACAACTCGTCTGACCGCATCAAGGTTCGAGTGTGGGACGAGGACGACGACATCAAGTCGCGCGTCAAACAGAGGTTCAAACGTGAGAGTGATGACTTCCTGGGACAAACCATCATCGAAGTCCGGACTCTGAGCGGGGAGATGGACGTTTGGTACAACCTGGGTGAGTTTTCGAGATAAGATAAAAGGCGATGGAGAATTAGAGACGGATGAGTGGAGCAGCAAGTCGCACAGAGATAACAGAACAAGAACCAGATAATTGAAGTGCTTGTCTCCTGTAGATGGAACAGATTCCAGCCAACTAAGGAGGCATGTATATCTTACTTTCATTTGGCAGACAAGAGAACCGATAAGTCCGCTGTGTCAGGAGCCATCCGGATGCACATAAGTGTGGAGATCAAAGGAGAGGAGACGGTTGCTCCTTACCATGTCCAGTACACCTGTCTACATGAGGTCAGTCTGAGTGGACATCTGGTGGAAATCTTCCAGATGTTGTTTTTATTTTTATTTGCACTTGAAATCAAACATTAAATATGCAAGAGCAACCTGCCATTCTGTGTTCATTAGTTCCAGTCAATTGAATTCTGTGTGTCACATTAACACGATCAGTCACCTCGTAAATTCTCAGTTTCAACCCTTATATCCTGCAAAAGTTGCAAAATAATATCACCAACATTAGGACGCTGACATCATCAGTAATCCTGTATATGGGACAGCAATGGACACTGTCAAACTCTCATCAGGTCCTATAGACTAGTTCACACTATTATATATAATCCTGTTACACTGCAGGAGTGTAAATAAAGTCCTGATGAACTTGATCAGTGAACCACTGAGAAACTGCATTTAGGTATATGTGTAGTTTTATATTGTTTTTTTAACACTGTTCTTATCTCAGACACAAACAGCAAATGTTTCTTTTGTTGTTTTACATGTCATGTCCTTTCAGCTCCAACTAGTCAAAAACCTGCTGACTTCCCCCTGCTTAGACAAACAGATCATTTTAAAGTCTTCCTGTCACATTTGCACAGTCAAATCTCAAACCTCAAGGTGTCTTAGATCAAGTACATTAAGGCTCCTGGCTGTCTAAGCTTCAACACTTCGAGCAGATTGACGGCCTTTTAAGTTAATCTTTTTACTTGGCTGATTAGATGTATTTGTGTTTTGCTTCGTTAAATCCTTAAAATGTTAGTACTGAGAATAATAGTAATAATAATTTAAGACACAAAAACATACATGCGTGTCCTTTGTCTTTGTCTTTGTTCAGCATCTGTTCCAGTACACCACCGAGGAGCAGAATGGCGGCGTAGTAAGGATCCCTGACGCCAAAGGGGATGATGCCTGGAAGGTGTATTTTGAGGAGACGGCTCAGGAGATAGTGGACGAGTTTGCCATGAGATACGGAGTGGAGTCCATCTACCAGGCCATGACGTCAGTCCCCCCTTCCATAACTCTGAGTGTCTTTGTTAAGAAAGATGAAATTGGATTTTTTTAAATACATGGGCGTCGGGAGAAAGTAAATGCACTAAATGTTCTTTTTGCCACCTCCACCCCTCAGCCACTTTGCCTGCTTGTCATCTAAGTACATGTGTCCCGGAGTGCCAGCAGTGATGAGCACCCTGCTTGCCAACATCAACGCTTACTACGCCCACACCACCCAGTCATCCAACAATGTTTCTGCCTCAGACAGATTTGCTGCATCAAACTTTGGCGTGAGTCCTTGAGAAATATTTTGTATATAATATTTAGTCCCTTCTTTATATTCTGCATGTCACCATATACTACAAGAGACCTTATATTCTATTTTGTGAAATGACTAGCTCTTGTCCCCTCTGGGGCTGTAGATGAAAGTCAATTTAATGTAGCCCTGCCTTCTTCTCCAAACATTCAATCAGCTGAGGCTTGTCAGGCCCAGCCTCGGGTTTGTGTACTCACATGGTAACAAATCACCTTCATCTGCGGTGTTTTTCCAAGCGGTTTGTTCAGTTTTTGTGTCTTTTCCCGTGTAGAAGGAGAGGTTTGTCAAACTGTTGGATCAGCTGCACAACTCCCTGAGGATCGATCTCTCCATGTACCGGGTACTGACTGCTTCTTTCTGTCATAACTACACTAAACTACATAAACTACTAAATACAGAACATTATGTTTGTATATGTATATTTTCTGAAATGAAAAAGTTGTCTTGATGTGGACATGACCAATGCTAATATTTATTGCTGCCTTGAGAAAGAGACACATTTAAACGTGGTGAGGTGAACATTTTGTAATCGTCCTTTCGTTTGTGCTTTCAGAATAATTTCCCAGCCAGCAGCCCTGAAAGACTTCAAGACCTGAAGTCTACAGTGGATCTCTTGACTAGCATCACATTCTTCAGGATGAAGGTAAGGATGTTAATGAAAGATGGATCTTTTATTTTATGTTATTTTACTTTATTTTATTTTATTTTCTCCAAAATAAACATGGTAGAACATTCCAGTACTCTCTGTAAAGTAGCCTCAGGCGTAAACTGTGAATCAGCTTAACATTACCCTATCCAATTTGAAGCTATTATCATGAAACAGTGTGTCTCTGTGCGTGTGTGTGTGTCTGGGTGCTAATGTACGTTGGTGCGATTTGTGCAGCTCAGTAACTTTATTGGGGAAAATTCCCACTGAGATAACCTCCTGCTGAGGCTGTGTGTGTATCTGACAGCTCTTTGAGGTGAATTGGATTCTGCCATATGTTTTGTGACTTTCGTGTTCAGGTCCAGGAGCTGCAGAGTCCCCCCAGAGCAAGCCAGGTGGTAAAGGACTGTGTAAAAGCCTGTCTCAACTCCACCTACGAATACATTTTCAACAACTGCCACGACCTCTACAACAGGGAATATCAGACAGACCCTGTAAGTCTGTGTGTGTGTGTCTGTGAGATGCCATTAGAGTATTCCTGCTCTTTGGTGCTGCTAAAATATGAATGCATAATCTCTTTCTGTCTCCAGTCAAAGGCAGTCCCTCCAGATGAGCAGGGGCCCAGCATCAAAAACCTGGACTTCTGGTCCAAACTCATCACCCTCATCGTCTCCATCATAGAAGAGGACAAAAACTCCTACACCCCCTGCCTTAATCAGTGAGTCTGTGCTCATAATGATTGATCTAATTCCTCAATTTTAGCCTGCAGAAGCAGTGCTGTCAAGTTTCAGTGCCAGTTTAGGAGAAACTATATAAGGTATCAGCAATATGGGATCTGTTTAAAGTCAAAAATGCAAGGCGGTAGAATATGAGGGGGGGTGGGGTCAGAGCAAGCAGACAAACAAACAGCTTTTCTTTGCCTTAAAGTCACAAGGCGTGACCTGTCGGTTATGAACTAAAAGGTAAAAAATATTTACTTTGCTTCACTTGTGATGTAAATATATTTACCTGGGAAGAACAAAAGATATAATGTCTGTATTATAATGCTGTTTATGTTGAGTAAACCTTTAGCCTGTTTGTATACAGACAAGTCATTCCACTTCAGTGGGTGGGAGTTTGGAGTTGGCTCCCATGCTACTTTTTAAATTCCTACTTTTATGATATAAGTAAATGCACATACTTTGTTGAACTTTTCAATTTGATACTCCTCTGGTGCATTTTTCATTCCGTGGCAGCTAAAAATATACAGAGGAAACACTGATGGAGTTACATAAAAATGAGCCTGGGTTATCTTGTTAAATAATAGAGTGCTATTACTGGAAATAGATCTAAGCCTGAGTACTGCCACTTATAGGTTTCCCCAGGAACTGAATGTGGGCAAGATCAGCGCAGAAGTCATGTGGAACATGTTTGCACAGGATATGAAGTACGCCATGGAGGGTAGGTTTTTATCTGTGTTGTTGTGACTGAACATGAGAGTTTTAGAAAGAGAGAGCGGCGATGTGGGCCGTTCTTCAATCTTTCTTCCTCTTTGATATTCAGAGCATGAGAAGAACCGCCTGTGTAAGAGCGCAGACTATATGAACTTGCACTTCAAGGTGAAGTGGCTCTATAACGAGTACTGCAAGGAACTCCCCACTTTCCAGAAGCATGTACCTGAATATCCAGCGTAAGTACTGAACAAACAGCATCCGCACTTTTCCTCTCACCGTCACCAGCGTGGACCAGGGAAGACTCATGTTGTCTCTGCCCGTGTCTCGCTCTGCAGCTGGTTCGAACCGTTTGTCATCATGTGGTTGGACGAGAACGAAGAAGTGTCCAGAGATTTTCTTCACGGAGCCCTGGAGAGGGACAAAAAAGACGGGGTAACTGCTCTCATCTACATCATTCACATGCAGAATGGTAGCATACAAGCAAACTAACAAGTGTTGTTACAATGTAGCACTTGTAGAAATATTATTAGCATTTCTATAAGTGTTATAAAACACCATCTCTTAAAAAAAAGACTACACCTAAAGACATCTAATTTTTTCCTGCCCTGCTTTAGTTAATACGCTTATTTGCTTTCTGGTGAAGAGTTAGTTGAGAAGATCGATACAACTCTCATATCTTAAATGTCAAGGTACCACCTTCAGCTGACTAACTTAGCTTAGCATAAAGACTGGAATCAGGGGGGAACAGGTAGCATGGCACAATTTCAGTAGCAGCACCTCTAAAGCTAATAATTAACAGAGCACCTCCTCTCTTAATACTACCTACTAATGGATAAAACCATCAGCTGAAGAACTAAATGTAAATGTTATTTAATGTTTGACATGAAAGTGGAATCAATCCTCATGTCTGACTCTCAGAACAAAAGAGGGCAAACATATTCCTCAACATGTTAAACTAGTCCTTTAACAAACAATGGCAATCCCAGGTGATTAACAAAGTGTGGAGGAAAAGAGTTTTGAAAAAAAAATCAAATTAAACAGGCAGTCATGTGAAATCCAGTAACCACAATCTGCTGAGATAGTGATAAAATACAGCCTGAACGCTTGAATCAGACGTCCTACCTACAGCCCCCACCCCCACCCCCAAACCCACATGAAAAATGTATTCATGCATTTCTCATGCAAATCCAGGCAATTCGCATCATCTCTCCTGACTCAGCACATTCCAGACTGAGAAGAGCAAGTTGAAGGCCTCAAGGCAATCAATAACGACTCAATACCAAAGGCAGGAAAAAAAAAACAACTTCACTGCAGAGAAGAGCAGATGCTACAGCACAAGTCAATGCACACACACACACACACACACACACACAGACACACATCAACTCATAGTCTCAGTCTCACTCACGCCTGAACATCCACACAGCAAGAGGGTCGATACAAAGCAGCTGAAGATTCTCCCAGCTCATATGTCAGGGATCCTTTGGGTCCAATTACTGTCGCCAGAGGCAGCTTCTGCTTCCCTGTGTCAGCGAAACAGCAGTTCCCTTCTCTCAGTCACATACCATAACACGAGTCACTAATGGCCGGCCTGTTAATGAGGGCCCTGCTCCTCGTTACAACCCTGTGATCACCTCCATCGCTCTCATCCAAACACTTTCAGAGGGATCACTCGGCGTATCATTTGACTTGCACATGCAGCCGAAGAGGGGTCAGTTTTATTGTCTATGATATGTAACAGCGCCGTGAACTCGCTCCCATGTTTTGGCCCCCGGTGGGGAATCTAACCCCTGGCTTTCAATGTTAGTCAGATCACCGCGCTGCAGCATCAGCAGCGCTGCAGAACAGCTTCTCACGCTTTTTTTCCCCTCTGCTCCCGTTTTTTCTCCCCGCTCTCCAGTTCCAGGTCACATCAGAGCACGCATTGTTCTCCTGCTCAGTGGTGGACGTGTTCTCTCAGCTCAACCAGAGCTTTGAAATCATCCGCAAACTGGAGTGCCCCGACCCACAGATCGTTGGAAACTATATGAAGAGATTCGCGAAGGTGACTCTCGCCTCTCACT
Source organism: Nibea coibor (assembly GCA_023373845.1). Lineage (NCBI taxonomy): Eukaryota > Metazoa > Chordata > Actinopteri > Sciaenidae > Nibea > Nibea coibor. Next base: position 14,106,977 of record CM041725.1, on the reverse strand, counting down.
AACTTGTAATATAGTCCTCACCGTAACCGCCCACTCACTCCGTTATTTTGTTTCTTTCTCTTAGACCATCGGCAACGTCCTGCTGTCTTACGCTGACATCATTGCAAAGGACTTTCCAAATCACGTCAAGAAGGAGAAAGTGGTAAGCGTTTGTTTTTAAAATAGAAGACATAGAAGAAACATTGGGCACAAACGAGGCGCCAGATGGAAATTTGTGTCAGCAGAAATCAACAGCAGTGACTGATTCAATAGTTTTATTCGAGCTCCATCAGGATTTGGTTTTAAGATGCACACCGTTTCGTGTATGTGGTCAGGTTGATTCATCTGAGCACAATAAACCACTCTTCAGTGTAATAGCCGTGCCCAGGTTGCAGTGTTTCAAAATGAATTAGGGCCGTGTAATTAGCTGAATGTGGTGTAGGCTTGGGGGAAAGTGAGCTGCCCTCCCTGAGAGACCAGGAGCCCCCAGAGGAGCAGTAATTACAGAAAACTCCTGTTTCTCCTGTCCGGCATCACCAAGAGTGTTTTCGCCAAAGAAGCAATAAAAAAAAGGGGAGGAGGGATAACCTTGACTGATTACAATAAAATGCTTGGAGTAGACGGAGGACAGGAAGAAAGAAGTGTGTGTAATGATTTTTCTCTTTCTCCCCTCAGCCATGTATCATCATCAATAACATCCAGCAGCTCAGAGTTCAGCTGGAGAAGATGTTTGAGGCCATGGGAGGCAAAGATGTGAGTGTTCATACATGCCTTTATTGTTGCGATTGTGCAAGCGCAACGTGTTTCCTGTGTTCATCCCATTTTTTTCCCTCTTCCAGCTCAACGTGGAGGCCAGTGACTTCCTCAAGGAGCTGCAGAACAAACTCAACAGCGTCATGGATGATCTCAGCCGCATCTTTGCTGTCAGGTCGGTGTCTTTGTGCTAAGCAGTGCTAGGACCCGTTCCTCCAGACGATTTCAGAGTGCGTTTAGTTTGTTTTGTTCATACTGTTCCTTTTGTGCGGTGATGTAGTTTCCAGCCCCAGATCGAGGACAACGTGAGGCAAATGGGAGACATCCTAGCCCAGGTGAAAGGTCAAACCGTCCCAGCCAATGGCAGCGTGGTCCAGGAGGCAGACAACGTCCTGCAGCCGATCATGGACTTCCTGGACAGCAAGTAAGAGCGGCTGGCTATCGAACACTGATATTGTTTAAGGATCGAAATGTTTCTTTTATCAGAAATGTTTGCATCTAAATCATAAAATGATGAATGTTGCCTGATATTGCGCTCTTTTAAAGCCTTGATATTGAAACTCAAGTATTGCGAGCAACTTACAATGGATTTAACAGGAACACACACTCCGTAAATAAATCGTGTTGAGAGATTGTGTGTTTTTGTGTTTCAGCCTGTCGCTGTTTGCTAAGATCTGCGAGAAGACAGTCCTGAAGAGAGTGCTGAAGGAGCTGTGGAAACTTGTGATGAACACAATGGAAAAAACAATTGTGCTTCCAACACTTACCGACCAGACAGTATGTAATGCTAAAAAAAAGACAAAAAAAAGATCTTCACTTCTATTTTCTTCACCCTTTTTTCATCTCCGCTTCTGAATTTCAGTGCCTTTCATTGCTGGCTTCCATTGTGATCATGCATTAACCCATCTATCTTGTCATTACCCTGTTTTCTCTGCCTCCCTTGCTTTCTTAGGTTATTGTAAGTATGGCTGTGTATGTGTGTATGTGTGTGTGTGAATGTGTGCATGAAGACGCACTCCAACACTCTATTTTTAACCTGAGCCTCAACACCACCATCTGTAGCCTTTTCTTCCTTCTTCTCTGTGAATACCAGAGCATCAAAACCTGATTTAAACGGCGGCACGGTGCACCAGAGACAACATTACCGACTGACTGTACACCAAAGCACTTAAACCTTCTTTCTCTCCCAAGATGAGGCTTGTTTATTTATTTAAAAGATAAATAAATTAGTATGAAACCTGTAGTCTTACTCTTTGCTCCTTCACTCCTCAAACTCATTTTCTTGTATCTGCAGCTGTCTGTCCTCACTTGAACCTTTTGAACTCACCCCTCACTCTGCAAATCTTCCTCGGCTGCACACCTCTCAAACGCTCACCTCACCCGTCCGTTTGTCTCTCCATCACAGGGCACTCAGATGATCTTCAACGCTGCTAAGGAGCTGGGTCAGCTTTCGAAACTCAAGGTGATGAGCAGCAATAAAACCTCCAGACAAATGAAATATATCTCTGAAATATATATATTCTAAATGCATGAGCAGTGTCTGTGGTGTAGACTGACTCCTTTGTTTGATCTGTCCCGCAGGAGCACATGGGACGAGAGGAGGCCAAAGCTTTGAGTCCTAAACAGTGTGCAGTAATAGAGCTGGCGCTGGACACTATTAAGGTATCGTATGATGTGTCACACAAGCAGAGCAAAATGCTTAACACAAGAAAACTTCACAAGAAAATCAAATTATAAAAATAACAACACGACAAAACAAAAATTCAAGTTCTGAGTAGATGATGAAGAGTCTGCGGCTGACTTCTGGTTTCTGAAGTGCCGTTTTAAAGCTCAAACATGGGTTGAAGTTCTCTGTCACTACGACAGATTCCTGTCATTCAGAGCTTACAGAGGCCATTTATGAGATCAGTGTAGATCCAAGGAGAATAAATAGTGCAGGGGTGATGTTTTTATGGTAAATTGTAGAGAAACATCCAAAATAATTTAAACTGATTGTTCATTATGAGTGAGAATGCTGAAGAATGACGTAAATAAGCTAAGACGGTGGCTGAGCAATTACTGTATTACTGGCAAAATCAGATTTCAGAATGAACTGAGAGTATAAATACAGCACAGATTTCTCAGGTTTATCTAGCTGATAAATGAGATACGGAGAAAGGTTGGAATATTCAGTGTTCAGAGTGTCAGTCCTCCACCGCGGTGTGGCAGCAGCAACTAAAGGTTGCCACGACTCAGCCCAGGAACTTGCGAATACTGTCCAGCAAGTTTGGACCACAGGAGGCTGAGGCTGCCGCAGCGCAGACTGTAAAGTTTTCAAACTATCCATCCATCCATTTTCTGTAACAACTTACCCTCACTAGGGTCACAGCGTGGCAGGAGTCTGTCCCAGCTGACGTAAGGTGAGAGGCGGGTTTTTTCATTTATTTTTGTACATGTGTATCTTATTTAAAGGTGACATGTACAAGTCATTTTAATAATAATTTCTAAAACTAACTTACACAGCATAAATACAGTCTCAATACTGCATCGCACTGCACACTGCTGTGTACATTAGTGCAGGTTTTTAGAGCTGTTTCCCAACCAGCTTCAAACCATCACGCCATTACTCTATAGCTCCCAGGCTGACAGAGTTGTTCCACTCTGCTAACCAGTTTTGTCACACTTGTACTGTATTTTTCTGCTCTCTGTGTCCTTCCCGCTTTCTGTCTCTCCTTGCCTTGCCTGTTTGCCATCTACCCGTCCACAATAAGCACGTGTCATGTCATATCTGTTACGCAGCAATACTTCCACGCCGGCGGCGTGGGCCTGAAGAAGACATTCTTGGAAAAGAGTCCAGACCTGCAGTCTCTGCGCTACGCCTTGTCTCTGTACACCCAAGCCACAGACAAGCTCATCAGGAAGTTTGTCCTCTCACAGAACGCTCAGGGTACGACTTCAAACACAGCACACACACACACACACACGCTGTCGCGCAGCAGGTTCAAACAATTTCACACAAAAATGCTTTCAGATACTCTCAAAGAGCTGCGCCGCTAATTCTTTCCATTACTATGGCTTATGGAATTAAATGGGATTATGAGATTAAATAGAATAATTTGCTTACAGTGTTGGAAGAAAATGTTTCACTCAATGCTTTGGTGAATTACAGTAGCAACACCGCCAAATACAAAACTACTATTTGCTGGTTTTAGTTACAAACAGTATAAGAAATGAGCAGAAAGTGGGAATATTAAATACTTTTAAATATCAAGACATCTTATTTGTCGAGATATTTAAACCATCAGCCGCCCACTCTTTCATTTGCAGTGTTTAAAAGTCACACACGTGCTTTCCTTGTACTGATGAACACTTTATATTGGCCTTTGTCTTCTCATGCCAACTTTGTTCTGTCTCCTCTCAGTCCATGGAGGAAAAGGGATCAGGTGCACAGCGAACGAAGACACACCGCCAGAGAAACGTAGGTGTCAGCAGTGTTACGTAAAACCTGCATGTCCCCCCAGAGCGACCCAGAGCAGCTCAGACATCTGTGTGACCAAACTGTAATCCAGCAAAGATAACCCGAGACAGCGAGCATGTATTAGGCCTCGACTCTCTCTCTCTCTCTGCGTCTGTTTGTTTTTACTTTCTTGTTTGAACTCCTTTTCTATCAAGAATATATAAGAGAACGCACCATATAGGACTATATGTGGTAGGTGAAGCTTCTTGTATAGCTAGAGTGGACGCAGAAAGAAGAACAGCTGTCCAGGTGAGAGCTCGAGTCTAAAAAAACAGCAACTTGAGATCAGAGAGCGCAGGATGTGCGGGACGCGTTGAATGAAAGAAGTAGTCGTTCACACGTCGCGCCTGCGGATGAAAAGGAGCTTTTCTCCAGAAAACTTTTCTGTTGGGATTTTTACGTCTCCGTTTTTCTTTTTCCTTCAGTGTCAAGAGAGTGTTAAGAACAAATTACCAGCCATTGCTGCATTACAGTTTGCCATTTGCTTAGCATTAGAGCTGGCACAGAAGCTTCTTTACCCAGCCAAGTCCTGCTCATCTGATTATCACAGGAAACCTGTGTGTGTGTGTGTGCGTGCGCGCGCAGTTTCTGCATGTTTAAATTTAGTTCACAATCTGCTGATGCATCCTAATTCTTCAAGTCATACATCTCAGCCGTGCTACATTGCGGACTGCAAAAAAACACCGGTTAAGGCCATGCACAGACAAATAGGCACACAGCAAACACACACACACACACACAATCGCCTACTTACTGTGTGTGTCTTCACAGCCTCTGGTGTGGACGCAGTTGGCGAGGTGGTCATGTGCGTGGACATCTTACCTCAGCCCAATGGAGAACACAAGATCAGTGTGAAAGGTGAGAAGGCAGCGCGGACTGTCCCAGTATCTCTCTGTTATCATTCTCCAGCTCGCCTTCTCCTTCATGCCCTCTTTAACTCAACCTATTTCCTTCCTCCAGTGGTCGCTGCTAATGACCTGAAGTGGAAGGCGCAGGGCTTCAGGCCCTTTGTGGAAGTCTACATCATTGGCCCTCACCTCAGCGACAAGAAGAGGAAATTTGCCACCAAATCCAAGAACAACACCTGGTCGCCCAAATTCGCTGAAAGCTTCCAGTAGTGAGTATCTACCTTTTTTTCCACTTCTGTCCTCAGCCACGTGTTGAGCTGAGTTTAATTTATTGGTATCGATTTGGCAACGTGCCAGACAGGACAATGCAGCATACTAGCAAAATCCAGCTGGTCTAAGGAGAGCAGCGGGCGGCTGATAGGAAAGATGCATTCGGTTCAAGTCAACAGACTTCAGTTTTTGACAAATGGTTAAGACTTGTAAAAGGACACAGCAAACATTTGCTACTTTTGTCTCTGACAGAAAACAGTGTCAAACTAAGAATATGACTAAATCCAGCTCGATTCTGATGTTAAAGGAGCAGTGTGTAGCCTCAGCGAAGCAGGCGGAGGACATCAGAGGGTTTTCTCTATTAAATATGATCCAGTTTCACCAAAATAAGTGAAATAGTCGGTGCTGTGTGACAAAGTTACCTGATTTTAGGTTGTGTAGCATCAAAATGATTTAAGATCTGTCATTTTAGGGTAGGAATTTTACACCATTCTGCTTTAAATGTGCCGAGGGAATTTCTCTATTTATCTGGACACACAGATGAAGTGAAACGTGGGTGCGATCTTCTCTTTCAGCTCCTTGGGCACTGAGGTCGGCCCCGAGAGCTACGAGCTTCAGGTGTGCGTGAAGGACTACTGCTTCGCCCGAGAGGACCGCACGGTGGGCATGGGCGTGCTGCAGGTGAAGGACATAGTCAGCAAGGGCAGCGTCACCTGCTGGATGCCGCTGGGCAGGCGCGTCCACATGGACGAGACGGGCCTGACGGTGCTGCGCATCCTCTCCCAGCGCAACAACGACGACGTGGCGAAGGAGTTCGTCAAGCTCAAGTCGGACCAGCGCTCGGCCGAGGAGGGCCGCAGCTGAGGGGGGGGGGGGGGGGGGGGGGGGGCGGGATGGGGGAGTGGAGCGAGGACACGCGTGTGCACAAAAACACCAGAGACGTACCCGATAGACATAGTATTATGCACACATATTAGTACTCACACATACATAGATAGACAACCATGTGCAACACACAAGCACACACCTGAAAAATGCTCTATTGTACATATATCTGCATACATTATGCAACATTTACATTGCAATGTTATCAATGCAAACACGGAGGAATATGTTTATAAAAAAGAAAAGTCATATTTAATTTTTAATATTTCAACAGCCCGACTCTCACTTTAGAGTTAGCCTCACGTTAGCGAGCACTTGTCAATCCCTCCACTCGACCTTTCCTATAACACATCACACCTTTTATACGCGCGACAAAATGCAACGCAGAACAGCAACAAAACCATGTGAATAGACCGAGAACGACCACTTTGCACTTTTGCTTCTCTGTGTCTCCAGGAGAGCAGCCCTCGCCTAGCTATGCTCTGTCCGTCCGTCTCGTCCGTCCGTCCGTCCGCTTGCCTGCCTGACTGTGTGTCGTTCTTCCAGTCCACCCCTTCCCTCCCTTCTCCTCTTCTCGCTTTTCCCCTCACCCCTTGTTGTTTGCTCTGCGTAGCCCCCCACCCCCCACGGTGTGATGTGTTGTGTAAGCTGGAGTTCAGGCACAGATCTAAGATCAGCTCCCTGTTTTTGCCCCGCAGACCCAAACGTAAGAGAAGAAAACAAACGACAAACCAACAACAAACTGACCTTAGATCAGTGTCCAGGGGCAACATCACTGCTTCGTCTAAGTCCTGTAACGTACTAACGTCCTGCATGCTGACCCCAGGAACACTGTGATTCACTTTGCTGTCCCCCCTCCCACATAAAAGATGGGCGCCGCCTATATTTTACCTGTGTGAGCATGGTGCATATATAACCCTGGTACAATAATGTTTTATAATCACGACCTGACTAACCTAAAAACACGGTGACGGTGGAGAAACGCTGAGCCTGACGTGTGATGTGTCGATAGAAGTGAAAGATGTGGCCACAGTATGTTGTTTTCTTTTTCTTCTTTCTTCTTTTTTCTTGCTTCACATCACAACAAACAGCAATACCCCGAGTGGTCTAACACATCCACACCCCCCAGAGTGCACATTAACTCCAAAAAGGGCTACGGGATCAGTGGACCGGGATGTCAGTTTACGCACTAATACATACTGGCCACGCTTCTGTCTGCAAATTGACCCACGAGGTTTCCCCGCGTGCCCCCGTCGTCTACCTGCCCGCCACACTCCAGTTCAGCCTCCCACGAGTGACGCCGCGGAGGAACTTGAACCCTGAAGGACGCACACACACACACACACACGACGCGACAGCTCGGTGGAACACGCCTCTAAAAACCCATCTCTTTAAGGCAATAGTAGTTTGTTCATGTGTTCACTGAACCTCGTGGTTTTTACAAAGAACAACCCCCCCCCACACACACACACACACACTCTGTGAACACTGCTGTGTCTTTTTGTTATTGTGTGCGTGCGTGTGAAGGTGTGTGTGGGCGTGTGTGAAGTATGTGTGGGCTGATTGCTGCGAAATGGGCTCTGAGATTGTGAGCAATATATTGTACCTACATACCCAAAATGTATGCGCTGTCAATATAACTACAGCAGCACCAACTGCAATATCCAGATCCAAGGAATGGGAAACTTATGATTCTTTTGTGTGTGTGTGTGTAAATCACTGAGATATTTTATTAACGGACTCATAAAATCCCCATTCCCGTTGGAAGTGTGTGTACGCTTTTTCTCGCATACTTTAGATGAGAGAGAAGGAAAGTGTTTTGCCTTTAGTAGGACCAAATTTGCACAAACCCGATCTCAAGTTTGTCGTGTTTTTGTTTCAGTTTGTCCAAAGAAAGAAGCCATCAGAGTCACCGCCAAGCATTTATGTTGTTCAGAGTATCCGTTTCCAGAGTTTCAAGTCCTGTCATGTGCGTGAAATGAAAACCTCTTTAACTTTCACTGCAAAAAAAAAAAAAAAAAAAAGGTGAGCGAACGCTCACGGTCATCGTCCGGCATGTCCCGTGGTCTCTTTGTGAAACTGAATGATGTCGGTGACAGTGGGTTTCCCCTGTTGCTGTGCGGAGCTACAACCAGACGTCACTGCTGGCCTGTCACATGTTGTCTTTTACTCAAAAACTGTTGAATGAATTTTACAAAAAAACAACAACAACAACAACAACAAAAAAAACAAAGCTTCTGAATGTTATTTAGCCTCAGCAGAGCCTTCTTTCTACGATCAAAGGGATTCAATCTAAGAACCAACCCGACTCACGCCTTTTTTTTTCATTTGGGGGCCCAAATTTCACTTAAATAAACTGATCACGAGTTCGGCCATGCTTGATTTATTTTTTTGGGTGGGGGTGGGGGTGACCCAGCAATTTAAAAGGAGCTTTTTTTTTTTCCCGCCACATTTAGCACACAGTGCAGTTCCATTGTTTGTGAGTAATCCCAGGGCTCAAGACTAAACTTGACGTGTCAGGTTGTAGCTGGAGAAAGCAACAAAAAAAAAAGAATGAAATAACATAACGGATCATCCAGTTCGGGGCTCGTTGGTTGCCTGCTTCATGTATGTACGCACATCTACTACACAGACACATACACACACACACACACACACACACACACACACCCAGACGTCTACACACCGATCTCTGCTCAAGCACAAAAGGGCACATGTAAGATGACACACATGCATGCATGCACGCCGACACAACTCTTTGGAGACCAATGATGCCCACCCTGTGTATAGAATCAACTTACAATTGCATGATGGGAAACTTTATCGTGCCAGCACGTGTCTCTTTGATGTTTTTTTTGTTTGTTTGTTTTTTCCTCGTTTTTGTTTGTTTGTTTGTTTGTTTGTTTGTTTTTAAAATCTGTGTAATGATGAGTCATCAATGTCTTTCTGTTTTTTTAAAAAAAAAGGCTTGTGAATACGTCATCTGTAACCAATATGAATGTAGTGTGAACACAGAACACGCATGAGAGAATTATTTTCTACTGAGGATGTTTCTAATTTGTTTCTTATCATTATCGACCGCTCTTTAATGAGGATGAAGTGGAGCTGGAATGCAGCCTGATTGTGATCTGCTTCCTATTAAAAGGACATTTGTGTCACAATCTAAAACGCCTGCTTCATTATTCCCCCTCTGAGACTCACGTGGCCGCACTTTGGTTCCATCTTCTGACTTGTCACATCTCGAAAGCAAACATCTGCAACGCTCCACGAGAGTCCTCGAAGTTAGGACCAATCGTACGCTAAAAAGTGATTCAACAGATGCCGCTCCCGCTCGGACGGAGACAACGGGGGCTGTTGTATTGACACGAAACCTTCAGCTGGAACAAACAGCTTCCACTTCAGCGAGCGCTCGGCCTGTTTGCCGTGCGACCCCTGACCTCTCTGAGGGCGGGGGGGAGGGGGGAGCAACACACACACACACCCCCACTTTTAGACAAGTTGAACCAGATGTTTTAGAGGGGAGGGGAGGACAAAAGCTGTTTGAGTTAAGACATTTTCTCCTGGCGATGTTAACACATCAGACTGCGGTAATCATTATGTGCCGATGGCGGAGCTCCTTTTTTTCCCACGCTATCAGAGGATAGTTAGAAATGGGACCGGTTCCCACATCCCACAACGGCGTCTAAAAACACCTAACATTTGAGAAGCTGAAACCTCATTTGACAATTTTGCTTGAGAAATGATTGTCAATGTGTTTGCCCTCGATTAATGAACCATTTCAGCACTTTCTGGTTAAGTGTGAGAAAAAAAAACAATGAGTTCTTCCCAGAATCCAAAGCGGCGTCCTTAATTTGCCTATTTTGTTAGACCAGCAGCCTGTAACCTGAAGGTTTTTTATTCATGGTGATAAAACAGCAAATCCTCTTAAAGCTTCAGCAGAAAAAAAAGCTTTTCAGCTTAATAAAAAGGTTTAAACAGGTGAATTAAAATCATTTTCTCATCGTCGTCTTCTATCATTTCAGCTCTACTTTTGATAACATAATGCATTTCTTCTAAAACTGCACCAGGATCTATTTAAATGCTAAATCCCAGCCCATCCCAGTATTCTGCTGATCTTCTAAAGAGTTAACTGATGTCTGGTCTCAGATTCAAACATGTCTGAACTGCAGATTTTTCCTGGTTTTATCTGCAGCAGGTGTGTCTATACCGCCACCGTGTGGTGGAGACGCGGTTCCTCCAGCCTGCTGCTGCTGCTACGTCTCTCCTCTGAAATAAAGACACGACACACGATTTTCTTATTTTACAGTAAAAAAATGAAACCAAAAACAAGACTTTATTAAAGAAGCATAAAAAATAAAACTCTTGATACATTTCTCATAACCGTCAAGTCAGCTCAAATTATACGATTATACAATTCTTCCGGCTCACGGTTAAAAGGTCCATAAACTTTCAAATAAAATATATTTCAATTTTAAAATTTCTTCAATAATTTTTCTCATTTTGTTATAAATTGCCTATATGTAGTACACAGGAAATAAGGAAAATAAAAAAATGGAAAATAAAAATAAATTTGAAGTAATAAAAAGGGTCACATTATTGTCTGGGATATTTAGGTAAGCAAATAAATTGTAAAAAATAAAATGTGTAAAAAGTTTTTTTTGTTTTTTTTATCTTAAAAATTATTAGCTAATGCCAGGTGGCTTGAAGACATGCAGATGGTTAACTTACAAATAATGATACATGTTCTTTAGAAACTACACTTATCTTCAATTAAGTCATTTTGCTTTTGAAAACAAGATCCCAATGATTGTATTCAGGGTATATACACACACAGGTCAGGCCTGAAACCTAGTTTGCCGACTTTGTTTTACATTTTGGTTCTGCATACAAAGAGACTTAAAGCAAAAAATAGGAGAGCGGAGGCTTGAGGGGCGTCTGTCACCCCTTACTGGCGTGGCTCTCTTCGCACCCCCCCCCCTCCCCTCTAATCACAAAAAAAGGTCAGAGGTCACTGGCTAGCATGCCTCAGGAAACCCTGTTTTCAAACCTTTAAGGAAGGAAATGGGGGAGGGGATAAGTTTGGCTAAAAAAAATAATAATAATAATAATAAAATAAAATAAAAATCAGCAGTCAATCTGAAAAACGTTGTACCTTTTTAACAATTAAACTACTGTACATTAAACCCTAACATTATGTCAATGGCCAGAAACATCCCGGTGCAACGTCTGGGATTTACGTCAGACCCTTCTGGCGAATACAACAATACGTTTTTATTCCTTTAACGCGTCAGCTTGGGACAGTTTGAAGGAGGACTGGAAAAGATTGGCCACGACAGACTCACACGACCGTCCACGACTCATCTGCTCATTCAGACACACTCGCGGCCCTGCAATCTGTTCTGAGTGTTTCGAGACGAAATGTTGACGTTTGACAAACGCCTAAACGAGGAGGGTGGGCTGCCCGTTTCAGCCGCAATGAGAACAGGGTCGACGGGTCTATATAGTGCGCTGGAGAACTTGAAAAAAAAAAAAATAATAATAGTAATAAAATAAAGCCTCCCCACTGCCAATTGGGTTTGTTCGTCACCGTGTTTCAGTAGGGAGTTGCACCTAAGCACCATGGGACAGTCTTCACCTCGAAGACTGTCGGTTCAGCTCCTGGGCAGGTTTTTCCTACACGTGTGGACACATGAATTAGTGCACTGCTGCGCTCAACCAGGACAGCGCCTTATAAAGATTCCTCTGTGGAGCTACCGCCCTCGTCACCCAAGTAGCAAACGAACAGTCAGACAGCAAATAAGTGTAACATTAAACTGGCTGGAGCACCAAAGCGCAGCAGCGTCTGCCCGTTTCCACACGATTATTTACTCAAGTAGAGTTACCCTTTTTTTCTCCTTGTTATTTAAAAAAACGCCCGGGGAGGACACACACACGCTGCGACTGCCACGCCCTGCGCTCGAACTAACGGGATCCGCATGTGATGGCCGCGTAGGGACAGTTTCAAAAAGAATAAGAATAAAAACAAGCAAAACATTCTGCAGCTGCTGGGATTTGAACACAGAGTGTCTGGAAGCCCTGGATGACCTAGCTACTAGCTGCCATAAAGGATAAGAAGAGTTTGATTCGACCTACTGTGTGAGCCTGAAAATGTTGATCGTGTGTCTGTGCAGTCGGAGGAAGCCCTTTTTGAGAATCAGCTGTGTCGTTTTAATTCGGTAGTCATGGCTTGTCTCATTCTATGAGCTGTTTCCATGTGTGTTCACGCAAAGAAAACATTAAAAAACAAAGCGGGGGCCACTAATGGCAACCGTGTACCATCGCACCAACGTCGGCCAAATCATACGTACAGTGTATTAACACTGTAGGAGGCAGTTACTGCAAACTCGCGCTCAATCGAATAAAAAATACAAAAAGACAAAATACAGGATGCAACCGCCTCGTCCTGAGTCACGCGGTAACGCCAGGGAACGCAGGACAAATCTCAAAATGACTGACCATGTAGTGCACGACATTTTGGCCGAGTACAGCGGGGTTACGACAGTGTGTCATCTGAGAGAGTGCCATACAGCTTCGCTGTGAGAGTGGGGTGGAAGACCGAAAAACTACCCAAACAAAAACAGTTAAGAGCTGTTTCCTTCTCCTTTTTTTTCCTTTTTAGGGAGGGGCCGCGACTAACAGTGCATGTGGAAAAAAAAAAAAAAAAAAGTTTCAATCAAGCCCCTTGTTATTGTTTAGCCTGTACGGGAGGAGCGGCCGTCTCTCCTTAACCTTATTGGACATTCACGTGTGACATCAGAAAAGCCCTATCTTTTCCTCAGGAGTGTCAAAATATGTCTGTTAGCCACACGACTGACAGTCAGGAGTCAACACAAACTAGTAGAAAATGCTAAACGATCTAAGTGTAACAGACGAGAGAGAGAGAGGGAGGAACGTCCTGGTGTGGATGGGCATCGAGTTCCCTTAAATAAGACAAGAGAGTGAAGTGAAGGAGGAGAGGGGGCAGCGGGACAGAAACCAGACCTTCTCGTGGTGAGGATGCACGATGATGCTGATGTAACAAACAGCATGAGTGGGCATTATTCACTCACACACACGCACGCACAAACAAATGAAAGAGAGAGAGAGAGAGAGAGAGAGAGAGACAGAGATGTAAAGGGATTGTCAGGCAGCCCAAACGTACAGAAGACTGACCTCAGACACATTCCTACAGCTCACCGATTCCTCAAGGAAAACCAACATGAACCGACGCGGCGCAGACTCATCAAAATTCATCCTCCGCGTTATTGAATTTGATCAGGACGTCTATTAATAGCATTCATTTGGCATCACTGATGGCTAATTTGTGTGTGGCAACGAGAAAAAAACAGGAATTCATCCTTTAAGAGGTCCCTTGGGTGTGCTGTTCCGCTTGGTGCCTGACTATATGCCGACCTTTTTTTTTTTTCTCCTTTTTTTTTTAAAAAAAGTTCCACGCTTACAGAAAAATAGCAACTCCCCCACCCCCTGCCGCCGCCGCCGCCGCCGCTGCCGCTTCGTGTCGCGCAACGACAGCACGAGTGAGGGGAGGGGGGGGCGAGGGAGGGGGCGGGGGTTCCGTCGGAACAGTTCTGTCAAGAACGTTAAAATAAGGGTAGAGTAGAAAAGTGCAGGCCTCGTTGACAGCTTCATCGAAAAATATCTGTTAAGTACAAAAGTGTCAAAAGGAAAGGCTGTGAGAGAGAAAGCAGGCAGAGATCTGAAGAAGCCGGGATGAAGAAATGTTGAGACGGACCGGCGGCCCGGTCAAAATGAAGGCCTGAAGAGAGATAAGACACTAGTTTCCTTCCATAAGTTCACCACCGAGAGACTGTCTGAGCCCCGACCGTCTGCAGACCAGTTTGAATTAACTTCACTCTGAAAATAAGTCATTGTCATTATTATTATTGTTATTATTAACTTTGACAGCTATCAGCAATAAATCAACATCCGTATAGTATCATCATCTCTAGTAATGCATTTATTATGGTCCATCATGTGTGTGTGAAGGTTATTAGTGTGAATCCTTCCGCAGTTGGCGCCCCACTCCAGTCTTCTTCCTGCCCCCTCCTCATATTTACCCCGCCCCACCCCAACCCCCCGCCGGGGCATTAAGAGAAGATGCGGATGCACTGTGTGGTGGGAGTGTGGCAGACGGGGCACTCGGGCTCGGCCGACTGGCAGATTTGCCCTGCGCACTCCATGCAGAACAGGTTGTGGCCGCAAGGCACCAGGGCCGCGGTCACCTCGCTCTCGAAACACACAAAGCAGTCCCTGTTGATCCCGGGGCTGACGCCCACCAGGCCGGCGACGCCAGGGCCGCCTTTCAGTCGGCTCAGCATCCCGGAGCTGAGGCCCACGCCGCTGCTGCCTCCCTCGGAGTCAGTGGGTGAGCCGCCGGGCAGGGAGGAGGCCGAGCAGGAGGAGTAACCGGTCGACGAGCCGCCGGAGCTCGAGCTGGACGCTCCCGAGAAGGAGCCACCTCCGGTGCTGCCGGACTGTAGCCAGGAGAGAGTGCTGAGGGGGTCACTCTGGGCACGACGGGCTAGCGGGTGATCCAGTGGGCCCACGCCTGTGTCCTGAGGCAGAGTTGGAGACAATCTTGGAGTGATGGCTCCGCCGCTGAGGCCGCTGCTGTTGCGACGAAGAGGCTGCTGCTGGGAGGAGCCGGCCGTCTTGTTGCCTGTTCCACCGTTGACGAAAGGTGCCCAGATGTTGGAAGCGCTGAACTCAAAGCCCAGTTCCTCTGAGGAGGGCAGCCCGGGGGTGGAGTCACCCCCGAAAGTGAATCCTCCTCCAGCGCTGCTGGAGCCTGTGCTAAAAGGGCTAGTGGGGCTGCCTCCCTCGTTGGCTTTGCGAGTGGCGTTGAAGCTGTCTGAGCTCATCCCGCCATTGTGCGTGTGGTAGGCGACTGACGAGGACATCTTCCGGCCGGAGGAGTGGTGCATGGACATGGGAATGGGAGGAGGTGGGGAGGGCGGAGGAGGAGGGGGGGCCGAATGGTGGCCGGTGGCCCTGGACCACAGAGACGCCCCTAACCCTCCGCTCAGGGAGCCCAAGCCTTCTAGGCTGACATCAGTGCCATTGGAGTGGAAGTCATTGTCTCCCTGCAGGTCTACAAAGGTTCCAGTTCGCAGGGTGATGTGGGTCTCGATCTCCTCCCTCGCTCGGTCCACGTTCTCCGGCATGCCGGTCACCTCAAACACCGGGTCTTTCTCTCGACTGGGCGTCACGATGTAGGTGTGAGTCTGCTGCTGGATGCGCTTGATAGTCGCTCCCTTTGGTCCAACTACTAAACCGACTACTCTGTAGGGCACCCTCACCTGGATCAGTGAGAGGAGAAACGTTTGAATGTCTTCAGACTACGCAGGCGACACAGTTTGCAAACACAGCATGCTGACTGAGCCGCACGGGTCTCCCTACCTGTATGGTGGTCTGTCCGGGTAAGTGCGGCGGTCCAGGGAGAGAGCCTCCCCCTCCACCTGGTGCTCCGGCTTTGCAGCGGGACGCCCGGATCATAGAGAAGTGCTCGGCTGCAGAGACAATCTCGCGTTTGGCCATCTCCACGTCCTCCCTGCGTCCCGTCACGATGAACACCGGCTCCTCGCCTCGGACTGGAGTCTTTATGTAAGTATTCGTTTTGGCACGCAAGGCCTTGATCTTACAGCCTGGAAGAGATAAACAGTCGCAGTTTAAAGCCATGGACGCTTTACATATATGCATGCATATATAGAGACATTCACTTATAATATATAATAGTGTAATTATGCTACAGACACAAACAAGTAGTCTAAAGATGACAGTTCAGTTAGCTGCTTAAGTACAGGTTGTTAAGACTAAACTGGTACAGCAGCCCTACAATCATGATGGTTATATTATTATTATTATTGTTGTTCTTGATCCGCCTCTTTAGCTGCAGTTTGTAGCGCTGTTGTTTTAAGGGGCAGTATGGATCCAGGGCTGGTAGCTGGAGAGGTGCCAGGTCACCTCCTGGGCACTTTAGACGCCCTTTAGCAAGTCACTGAGATGTCAGGTATAGGTGTCTATAAGCCCTTTAAGGTGTGCGTGGCTGGCTTTCAGGCCTGTATGTATAAAAATAATGTGAATAAAGTAATGTTCTTCTTCTGGTATAGAGCAGAGCAGACAGACCAAATACCGGCTCTAGATTGGTCCTTTCAGCCACCATGGTTTCTCCTACGTGCTTGGAAAGCACCTTTAAACGTGGTAACCTTCAGGAAGGTTTGATTTATTGTGTTCATTGTATCATACGGCATCAAATGAAAAGAACTGTAAGATGAGATTTATTTTTAGTAAAGATGTATTTTCTCAGGTTTAGCGAGAGAATGGCACAATTTCATTTACGGTAACTCTTTATATTTTATTCCATAATTTAGAACAGGAAGTACATTTTATGGGACACTTTGTCTGTGATGCAAGAGGCCGTTATGTTTGGTGGAGGGATACGATCAGACCTGACCTGTTGTCAGCGTCGAGTTGCCTGTTTAAGCGGACAATAAAGTGACCACAGAAGAAGACGACCATGCTTGACCCACAGCCCCAAACTAATTTAATTCAGTGAAACGCGCGGCAGTAAACGGCTACAGTGCAGTTAACAGGCAATAATGTCACATATGCAAACATGTAAACTATTGAATAATGCTGCTGCTTTCTTATTATGATGCATTAATGTATTATTTTAAAAATCATAGAGGCAGCGGGTATGCACGAGCTCCATGTCTGCTGCACTGCTTGTGTCAACTCATGCTCCTCCGGCAGCAGCAGCAGCCGTGTGCGCTGTTTCTTTAAATATGGACGCTGGGCTCACGTCGGCCAATAGGACGCGCGGAGTGTGATGTCATTGTGGGAAGCAGAAAGCATGGCTTTTTCAAACAAAGAGAACAATGCCATAACGCTGCCGAGGCTGCGACGGGCCAAGCAAACCCGCGGCACCGCTGTGTTTAAATAAGAGGAGACGCATAAGATGATAAAACAAGAGGAGGGATGGAGGGGGGGTAAAAAAAAAAAAACGTGCGAGCGGGCAGAGGCTGAGAGGCGAGCAGGCAGCATCGGCAGACGGGGAGCTGGGTGCAGGGCGTAACACCGCCCAGTCCCGTGTTTGTGCGCCTGCTGCCCCGTTTCCACCTTAAAAAAAAAAAAAAGAAAATCAGCCCCGCAAAGGCGATAATAATCCACCTTAAAAAGGTGTAGAGGATAGGAGAAATAAGAGCCCCGCGTTTGAGACCGGCACTGAAGAGCTGCGATGTATAAAAGCAGCACATGTCGGTGTACTTCCTTTGTTTGGTGCAGGCTGCTAGACATGTCCAGACTCCCGACAATCTGCCGCTTTGTCTGACCCTCTCCCACCCCTCCCCCTCCCTCCATCCCACTCATCAACCACCTTCACTCTGTCAAGGCATTGTCTAAATACTGCTAAATAAGAAAGCACATGTAAATAGAGGGAGTATTTATTTATTTATTTTTAAAAAAAAGCGGAGTAGCCGCATTATTTTTGGGGGGGGGGGCATTAAAAGGCGCACACACACACACACACACAACAGCCTGAGCAGAGCTCACACCAAGCCCCTGTAAAAAGTTCAGGGACCCTCCTCTCACCAGGCAGCCACCCAAACAAAGAACAACCTGGCTGCATGCTGCCCGAACAAGCTGCCCGTAAACAGGAAATAATTTCTAACTAACAGCATCACACGGAGAAACACTCTTACCTTGTCTGCCCACTATTTCGGCCACATGTTCAGAGCTGGGCACAGGCACACATTCAGTCATGTTGACACTTCTTTTCCTGCTGCAGAGGACGGAGCTTTGTTCCCCGTGGAGCATGGAGTGTGAGCCGGCCATGTGGTACCCGCCTGAGCCGTAGTACTCCGGGGATGGAGAGCAGGAAGTCGGCGAGTCTCGGGACCCGTTGGGATGCTCCAGCATCTGTAGATCCACGTAGCCCCCTCCGCCCACGCCGTTGCAGCCCTCAGAGCCGGGACCCTGGGACCCATCTAGAGTGTCGACGCCGCCGCTGCCGCTACCACCGCCGCCCCCACAGTCCACCTTATCCAGGGCCATGAGTGACAGCTGGTCCAAGGCGAAGCGTAGCGCCTCTTGGTGGTCCTCTTCCCGGGACTCCTGGTCCGTCTCACGGGGCAGACCGACCCCGCTGTGCTGGCTGCTGATCACCACGTCGTGGTCCATAATCTCGGGGTGGAATAAAGGGCTAGGCATAGTCTCTGTCCGTGGATCTCACATCAGATCACGGATGCCTGCTTTGTTGGGAGTGAGCTTCACCCTCTTCTGGAAGGAGAGGAAAAAAAATAACAATAAAAGTCAAAAAGTGTTGACAGCAAACAAAAGCAGGAGGTGAGCACCGATCATTCATAAACAACGGGCGCACATCAGGAGTGCTGATCCAGGCAGGCGCCTCGCTTTGTCTGTTGTTGCTCCTTGTCTGACAACTGAAACCATCCAGGAGGCTGGTTGTTTTGTCAGGATAGAGCATGTCCGCTTAAACACCACAAAACAAACTATCCCCCTGCGCACACACGTAAAACCTCCCGGCGCCAACTCCGGCACCAACTACACGTGCCGGCTGAATTAAAAAATATACAAACAAAATAAATAAATGAGCTGTTTTTAGCTCCAACCGCCGAGCTAACAGGCTAGTCCCACACAGTCGGCACTCAGTCACGTTGTCGACCCCTTTGTTTGGGAGCACCGCGGCTAGCCTGCTAGCTCCGCTCTGACAGTCGAACTTGTACTCCTCCTCAAAGGCGCCCGCGTTTGTTTTTTTCAAAATCAAACAAGCACAAAAAACAACAGCGAACTTACTTTATCCCGGCTTTTGTCGACGAGAGCCTCTCTTCGCGTGTCGCCCAGTTCTCGGGGAGAAAGATGAGAAGCAGCAGCCAGGAGGAGAAGGAGAAGGAGGAGGAGGAGGAGACCTGTGCCTGCCTGCCTGCCTGTCTGTCTGTGTGTGTGCGCTGCGCGACGCTAGTGGGAGAGCTAGCGGGCTAGCTAGCCGACTAGCACGCTAAATGGGGGGCGTAGGAGAAAAACGTTCAAACCGGAGAGGAGGAGGAGGAGGAGGAGGAGGGCACTGTTGTTTCCTCTCTGTCTGGAGAGTCAAAGTAAATCCCTGGGAGTGTCACTGGATCTTCATTCTGCGTATCGGCCGGGATATAATAGCTGAAAAATCCAAGGTTAGCCAGTTACCTTTTAGTAAAAAAAAAAAAAAAAAAAACAGTGGTTCTCGGCTCTCTGCTGCTGCTGCCTGACCCCGGTCGGTCCGCCGCCTTTGTCTCGCCAGGCGCACGCCGCTCCGTCTCCCGCACACGGCACTGACGTCACCCGCGACACAACAATGGGTTCAAAGGCCACATGCAGCAAGAGGAGAGCATCCACGCAAAGCTCCTGCTGTCACTGCCATTGTGTCTGGACACTGTTTATTTTTATTTATTACCATACGTGTCTTGACTGCATTGACACGTTGTTTATTTATTTATTTTTTCTATATTAAAAAAAAAATAAATGTGGTCATAGTTGGGTGTGTTCATCATGGCCACCAATGAGGTGTGTTTTGGGTGGTCCAACAACAGCAGTGAATGATCCTCATGCAGTGTGTGTGTGCTTTCTAGGTAATACAAATATGAACAAAGCTATAAATATTTTGAAATATTCAAAGCATCACCTGCTGCATAAATCATATTTATGTGAGCATCCTTCGCACTCTGCACCGTCTACAAATGTCTCTGTTGTTTATATTTATGTAGAGATAGAAAAGTATATAAATAATTATGTCTATCTGTACATATTTTGTTTACCTCTTTTTTCTACGCGTACATTGAGGGCAACATGTAACCCAACTCATTCCTCATGTCGGCCAATAAGTGTTTCTGATTTGTTGTACCATAAATGAACAGATATCTGCATATTTTTCTAGGTTTATTTTAAAAACACGCCCGTACAGATTTTGAACGAGTTCATGTGTCCTGTCCATGAAGACGTCGCCCTCCTAAAAACGATTGATTTTAGTCCCATATTCCCTCTTTGTGTTTCCTTGCTGAGCTGTGGTGAAGGCATAGAGACAAAGAGGGAATTTAGTGCTTAAAAAAAAAAAAAGGACCATCTCAGGCTGCTGAAGCCTCTCGCTGGCTTCGGCTCAACGAGGACTGATGGATTTTGGAAAGGAGGAATGATTACAGCGGCCGTAATGTACACATGGGCCGTGCTTTAAAGAATAAAAAGGAACACAAGGTGGTGAATTTATACATGATAATGGCAAAATGAACGTACGGCAGTCGTAAAAGAGCTGCATTTATTGGACAGTGAGACAGTGGTACAGAGACAAATAATGAATCGTGTAATGAGGTACAGTACATCTTGTTATGAGGTACATCAGTGTCGCTGTATTTTCTGGAGGGTACACACTCTTTCTTGTTACTGTCTGAACTCGGATGTAGTTGGCAAAACAATACTGATCATTCTTTTGTCAATACAAATACCATGACTTAAACTTCAAAACCACGTAAACTCAGGTTATTTCTTAAAAAATAACACTACTTTGAACTATTAAAAAAACAAAAAAACAACAACTTTTAATTAAACAAGCTAAATTTTAATATTCACAGCCAGAAGGGTGGCTGTGTGCATGTAAACATACTGCAACCTTTCTATGTTTCCAAACATAAACACACTACCTACAGTGCCAGAGGAATATATAAAAGAGCAACATGTTCCTGTGGAACAGTTCAACAGAAAAATACACTTTGACATGAACTGATACATTCAAACACACACACCCACACATACACACATCAGGTTTGTGTTTTTAACATTGAGCTTGAACAGTTAACTAAATGTAACACTGCATTGTGTAGACCGTCATCTGTAACTGCCATACGTTAGTAGAGGTAAACATGAACTGAAACTCAAAGCACCCTTGAAGGATTACATTGTAACATGTAAAAAAAATAGAAATAAAGAGAACAGTCTTTGTTTAGGTTGACAAAATCTGCAGAACGTCTGCATTTAGGGTCTATTACAGTTAAAAGTGTATAACAAAATATTCATGGAGCCAATTATTTGAAGATGAAAGGAGTTTACCAGCAAACTTCGTGTCAAGCAAGCCTGTGGGAGAGAGGAGAAAAGAGGGATGTTAAAACGTTGGGGGTGTACTGCAGTTCATAACAATGTGAGATAATCAGAGCGGCGACGCTGGAGCCAGTCCTGTGGTCTTCTGTACCTTGGCTATAATTCGTCCTTGTCCACCTGCTCAGCTTTTTCCTCTACATTGTTGGCTGCTGCGTCTGCAGCGGTGTCCTCTATATGAGCCAACATGTCGGCTGTAAGGGCTTCCTCGAGACGCCTCCTCACATTCTGCACCAGGTCCTCCTGCTTCCTGCGGGGCACAGATGAGGACGCAATAAAAGCATTGAAAACAAACCATTCACACTGAAGAGACTTGAACATTTATAGCAGTTTTAATATGTTGAATCGCTGTCATCTGATGGCCACCAAAGCACCGCAAAAGGTGCAACTTCAGCCTGTTCGAGTGAGGGTTGACTGCTCTCGTCTTTTACGGCATGGCTGTGACGATGTTTTTGGTCCACTCCGCCAGGAGCGTTTCAGATGTGGAGCGTTTTCCATGCTAGACTTTGTTAACTTGCTCACTTCTTTGTTTATGTGCATCTACCATGAGTAAATATGCTATGTGGTCACGTTGTTTCCCTGTTGGTTGTTTTTATGATTGATGGTTTGCACGGGGTGTTTTATTATGAAAATGGACTGTTTGTGAGTCTGACTTCAAGCCAGCTCGATCTGCTCGGTGTTGCTGCAGAGTGGAGAGCTGCTTCTGTTAAGAGTTACAGTCATTGTCTAGAACGGTCATGACCAAATTCAGCGACCACGCTGCACCCAGAACGCGCTGCAGCCACGTTCTGGGTGCAGTGGTATTTAGTGTGTTGTGTGTTCTTAGCAGTAGCACGGGACAGAATCAGTACAGTAAGGCAGTGAACATATTTGAATCTGCCACAGCCACCAATTTAGTCAGACTATGTACACAATGGAGGGTTAGTTAACGACGATTAGCAAGTACAAGATATTGTGACTGAGCAACACAGATCGGCTGTGTTACAGTTTGTTTTTTTTTGTTTCCTTTACAGGATATAAAAGCTGACATGCAGGTGAAACTTTATATTTTTAAAGCATCATAAATAACTGTGTTGAGAAACTTATGAGGAGCTGAGACGACTGCTATACATTTGTAAGTTGTCTTTAATGTGTTTAGGTTGTGAAAAGACCAGAGATCCCTGCTGAAGTGAGGAGGAAGAGATGCAGAGGTGGAGTCAGGAGCGGAAAAGACGGTACAAACCGCGAGTACCGTCTGTTATCATGGGGAACGTAAGATCTCTCCCCCGTAAGATGGAGGAGCTAGCAGTGCTAACCAGACTACAGAGAGTATCGAGAGTGTAGCATCACAGAGACGGCGCTGAATGAACTCACTGAGGACCCGCTGGCAACTCTGGACGGCTTTCAACTTGTGAGAGCCGACGGGAGAGCAAAGGAGAGTGGACAGCTGAAGACAGACAGGAAAGCACGGACAGAGAGGAGGAACGACACGGAGTCAGAACTGGGCTGCTGCAGGAAGGACTCAGCCCACTGTACCGGCTGAGCCACCATTTATGAGTACTGTATGTTGTGAGCCGCTGTAACAAGAGAATTTACCCGGTGTGGGATCAGTAAAGTCTATCTTTACAAACAGATCTTATTTTGTATGAGGAGCTTACAAAAAAGTAATGTTTTGTACATATAGAGAAAAATCATACTATGGTTCAGCCAAAGAAAACAGAGTAAAAAGAATACAAGGAATCACCTGCCATTAGTAAAAGAAATTGTTATCTTAGGAAAAACAATTATAATGGCTGTAACAAGCTGGTGTTAACAGGTGTATTGCTTTAACAGCTAAGGTTAGGTTACTGAAAGTGGATCACAGCTGAACAAACCACCTTAACCCTGTTCAATCAAACCACAGAATAAACTGCAGACAGACCCAAAACTAAATCAAAGTTTTAATCATTTAACTATGACTCAAACTCAAATGCAAAAGATACATCTGGTACCTGAATTATGCTGTTTTGTTAAAGTAGTGATTATTAAAGGGAAAAAAGAGAAACATAAAATTAAACGAGTGATTCCAAACTTCTGAACGGTTGTGTGTGTATCAATGTATCAGCGAGGAAACTACATCTGTGTGAGCGTCTTACCTGATGTCATCATCAGTCACTACAAAGGCTTTGCAGAGAGGCTGCGCCGTGTTGAGCCAGACTCCAGGATTTTTCTCCACGGCGGCGGTGAGCTGCCCGGTGACCGGCGCGGGGCTGGTGTGCAGGGCACTGGCGATGGCTGAAAGCAGCGTTTTATCTGAACATGCAGGCCCGACACCTACACGACAAGGACAACAAGTCAAGCTTCAAGAAGAAGAAGAAGAAAAAGAAGCTTTAAAATCATGCAAGATGCTCATTTTTATTTGGTTACCCTCACCCTGTAAGCCTTTGGGTAGATCCATAGTCTTCACCAGCTCCTCTGCGATGTCAAATGCATTTAACCCGCTCAACTTCCTCTCCCAGAACAGCTGAAAATAAAAGATCCAAGTCAAGTCTTAAGCACATTTTTTCTCAAACTGATGTGCTCTAGTATCTAATCTACGAGGATACTGAACACTTTTTACAGCCAGAAAGAGACGCAAGAAAACAAAACACAACAACTACCTGCACTAACAGCACGTTCACTCGCCTTTCTACAGTGTCAGTGGTGAAGTTAGCGCTTCCTGACAACACGAGCAGGTAAAGAGTCTAAATAAAGTTCAAAGGACACAAAACGCACACGTCTTCTCGCCTCTGACTTACTTGTTTCGGTTGGTCCACGGCCTTCTGTGGGTCTGTTTTCACCTTGTTGTTGGGATGATTTGTTACCTTGGTCACTGGCTGTTTGAAAATGGACGCCGTCTGTCGAACTGGTAGTGTTGTGTTTAAATCAGGCTTGGCCTTCGAGAAAGACGACGACACGACACAGTGGACAAAATTCAGATAAGCAGCATTGACTAATTTTATAATACAATAACGTGTGAGAATTTAGCCAGTTAGTTGTACTGTTGCCTTATTGAACTCCATGGGGTGTGAAGGGACACTCTAAACGTTACAATAAACTGTAATGATTATTATGATCCAGCAATAGTTTGGAGTTAAAAATCTTCCTTGAGTTGAACAGCAGAGATAAAAGGCTCTAACAGTGGCACTAAACATCTCCTTGTAGTACAGTCAGTCATAAAACGATGTCTGAGGGAGCAAGAACAAAGCAATCTACAGCAGTCACAGTTCTAGCTGTAAAATCTTTGCATGCACTAGTGTCAGAAATCTAAATTTACTATCAAGTGTTTATCATGTAAAAACACTGACAAAGGAGTCATTTAAGACACGACAACAACATGCAGCTTCAGGGCAGAGCGGCAAAGAAAGCCACCATTAAAAAAGTCTCATGACATGAAGAGGAAGACACGTGACCAAGACAGAGACAAAGAGGACAGACGTTTTATGGTCCAATGAGACCAAAAGTGAGGTTTTGTTGGCCTTACTTCTACTAGATGCTGTATTTTCTGTCCAGAACAACACTGTGGATGGGTGCCGAAGTCAGTCCATAACATATACACATATTAGACACACCTCTATTCTACACTATATGTGCCTCTGATGATCCCTTTAGTTCACTTTAACATTTAAGACTCCTGTTCTTGCTCTGCTGGTCAGAAAGTTGAATAAAACCAGTGATTTAATGATGTAATGGGGGCGAACAGGTTGAATCACTGAAACAGCACCATGTTCATTCTGCTGGGGTTTCTTCCTTCACGTCACGCCGCACTGTCATTCATGCCTCATAAATACCAAAAGCTAAAGGCAGCCTCACCTTGATTTGATGGCTGATGTCATAGTAATGCTTGTGCCTGCTGCGCTGCACTTTGGTCAGGAGCGACCGTCCAGCCATGGCGTGGCTGGGATTCACATTTGTGTGAAGGTTGCTGCCCAGGCTTCGGACTATCTGGGGCTTGTTGAGGATGCGCTTAACAGGTACGCTAGAAAGAAAAACAGGAAACTCGTCAACGTCATAACACAATTTGTGTCTTTGATATTAAAGTGACGACGGAGGGCTGAGGCTTAGGAGATGAAGCGAGTTGTCCACTAATCAGATGACTGGTGGTTCGATCTGTCTCCTCCAGTCTGCATGTCGAAGTGTCCTTGAGCAAGACAGTGAACCCTGATGCTGCGCCATCAGTGTGTGAATGTGGTTAGCTCCTAAAACTGCTGAAGACTAGAAAAGGTGCTACATAAGTACAACCTATTTATCATTACCCATCAATAAAGTCTATCTTATCTCTTCTATTGTCTCCCATACAGGATCTCTTCACAGGCTGCAGTTTGGCTTCTGGAGTCACCTGACTGCATGCAACTTTAACACTGAGGCTGTCCATAGGCCAGGACAGAGCAGACTCTACTTCTTGAGGAAGCTCAGGTCCGTTAATGTGCGCGGCAGGATGTTGCAGATGTCGGTTGTAAGTGCAATCTTCTTTGCGGCCGCATCAGAGCCAGCAACACTTTAAAAAAATACTGAACAAACCGATTAAGAGGGTTGGCTCTGTGCTGGGGACGACTGCGGTGGAGCTCCTGGAGCTGGTTGTAGAGAGAAGGGCGCTCTGTAAACTTCTCAGCATTTTGGACAAAAGCTCACACGCTCTACACGACCTCCTGATGAAGCAGCAGAACGGATTCAGTCGGAGCCTCCTGCAGCTCCGCTGTAAGGACTGCTACAGGAAGAGAGATTCCTGCCCACTGATATAACACTTTATAATGACTCCTCTCTGTGCAGCGAGAGGAGACTCACTCCGTGACAGCTGACTCTTGGATACGGACTTTAATGCCTAACTTGCGATGTGTGTGCCCCATGTGAGGAGGGTTCGTCTCCAACCTGCGGGCCTTTGCTGCGTGTCTGTGAATGTTAGTCTTGTTTCTGTGTGCCCTGTGATGAGCGGGTGCACCCTGCCTCTCGCCCTAAGTCATCTGGGATAGACTCTAGTCCCACCGTGACCCTGATGAGGATATGCGGTTAGAGACAGTGAATAGATGCGCTGACTACATCGCTATACTATACTTTTTTATTTCCCTTCGGGGATCAGTCATCATAGATCCATCAATAATTTCAATTCAGTAGATAGTGATCCCCAAAGGAAATACAGTATAGATAAATCTATCACCGTCGATAGATTTACCTATACTTTATTACCTGCTTCTTGTGTACTTGTCTCTTGAAGTGACTGTCCCAAGTTCTTCTTGAAGGTAAATTCTTGTTACAGCTGCAGATATCTGTCTGTCTGTCTGTCTGTCTGTCTGTCTTTCGGTCCTTTAGCTTCTCTCCAA
This sequence comes from Nibea coibor, assembly GCA_023373845.1. Lineage (NCBI taxonomy): Eukaryota > Metazoa > Chordata > Actinopteri > Sciaenidae > Nibea > Nibea coibor. Next base: position 14,080,263 of record CM041725.1, on the reverse strand, counting down.
AGGCTGCACGGCGCTGAACAGCTGCTAAACTAGATTTTCATGATTTTTTTTTTAAAAAGCTCCATCCTAAAAAGGTGTAGCTTGTCCCGCCCTTACAGGTGTAATGACAGGGAGTGATGGTGGATGACAATCCAGCTCATCTTCACACGCCCACGCCATCTTTACGGTGTACGACCAAGTAAAAACACCTGTGCGGCTCGCGGGATGAACTCCGCGGCTGTATTAAGGTGTTCAACGACGCGGCTACACGTTTAAAGTCTACACGTGAAGCAGCGTGTTACTCGGCTATAAGTTTTTTTTTTAACGACACGTCCGTGTTGTCGTCAGGTTTCCACGCCGTGCCGTGTGGTAAACTGTTCCGGGGCCCAACGCACCGCAAGTCAAGCGTGTGTAAACAATGAAACTTAGCTAGCTAATCAGGCTAGCGGCGGTCTGTGTAGCAGCAAACAGCGTCTCAATTAGCGCCGCTATTGTTCAAAGCTACGACATTTATTACAGGCGCAATAAAGTCGCAAGACAGCACAAAGCTCGCGTTTGGCCGAGGTTTAAGTTTAAGCAACAAAAGGGCTGCTCATTAGCTTAGTGTTGACGTGAGCCGCTCCGTATGCATGCGTGCATTTCCTGCAGACAAACTTTCATTTTAACAACTCCTCCGACTAAACGTTTGAAAAGTCCCACCTCTTTCTCTCCATGGCGTCGGTTGCTTGTGATCAGCTCTGCCGTGAATCTGCCTTGTAAAAAAAATATATATAATAATAAAAAAGAAAGATAAGAAGCCAGCTAGCTGTCTATGATTGCAGTCATAATATCTTCGCCGAGTCTGGTTTATTATCGATCCCCCCGCTGTCTGTCTGTCTCCCGTCACCGAGCGTAGATCACTCCGCCGCAGCCTCGGAGCATAATGAGCCGAGACATCCGCCACAGGACTGTAAAGTAGTGCGAAAACTCCGGGTCTCTCATGCTCTCACAGCACAGGGTGAAAGCAACTCCACTTAAAACAGTAATTCGAGTAAATAAAGTAAACTTAAGTATCACACTTGGTAATTCTGGGGTATCTTATTTTTAATATGATAATTAGAGAAGGGGTAGAAATAAATACATTTTTTTTAACATGTATGATTTAAGTTGCATTGTACTGACCTGTTTTGTTATTTTACGATAATAATATAAATAAAACAAAATTCAATCAATTAATTTGACTAATTTAGAGAAGTTGTTTATACCTTTTAATATGTTTTATTATCTTCTTCATATTCTTAATTAATGTTTGTTATGCACAAATAACACCAAGACAAATTTCCTGTATGTAAAAATTTACTTGGCAAAAAATCAGATTCTGATTATAATAAACTCATAGCTGTACATTAAACTCAGCACAGGAGTACAGGTCTTTTCAGGAGCTTTGCCAACACCTGGACTAGCCTGCTAACAGTTTGGTCGATAACTCATGACACCCTCAAATGCCTCCTGCACAATAAGATAAGATAACATAGACTTTCATGATCCCACAGCAGGACTTCACGTCACAGCATCTCTCAGATGAGAAATTACTCATGAATAAGAAGTATAATATACTTCTTATTCATGAGTAATTTCTCATCTGTCTTGTGTAACCCGTTTTGTTATTTTACGATAATATAAATAAAACAAAATTCAATCAATTAATTTGACTAATTTAGAGAAGTTGTTTATACCTTTTAATATGTTTTATTATCTTCTTCATATTCTTAATTAATGTTTGTTATGCACAAATAACACCAAGACAAACAACCAACAGACTCTTTAACACCAGCATGACTTTTTCTAGAAAAAGTCATGCTGGTGTTAAAGAGTCTGTTGGAATGAAGGACCTGTGGTAGAGCTCCTTCTTACTTGGAGGGAGTAGCAGTCTGTTGCTGAAGGAGCTGTCCACAGTTTCACGCAGGCGGCGAGAGGAGTCGTTCACGATGGAGGTCAGCTTTGCTAACATCCTCCTCTCCCCCACTTCCTCTACATTCTAGGGGGCAGTCCAGGACAGAGCTGGCTGCGTGCTTCCCCCTCCCTGCAGACAACTGTACTGACACTCCAGAGAACCTCAGTCTCCTCAGCAAGTGGAGACGACCAGTGCAGTTTATTGTTGAGGTGAACACCCAGGTATTTGTACACTTCCACCAATGATGTATGTATGTATGTATTACTTCGTTTTTTTATGTTATGTTCTGGCAATGAAGTAACTTCACTAATACTCTTGAAGTATGAATGGTTAGCTCCTAAAACTGATGAGCATTTGGCATGGCTAATGCCATCAGCGTATGAATGTGTATAAATGGGTGAATGAGATATGTAGCATAAAAGTGCTTTGAGTGGTTTGAAGATTAGAGAGGCACTATATAGGTACAGTCCATTTACCATTACAAAGTGCACCAAGGTACAAGTACACAGAAGTATTTTTATACGGATAAACAATCCCAAAAAGTTAAAAGTTAAAATTAAAAATCAGTCAGTAACAATGATCTCTTCCAAAACTGTTTGTCTGCTCTTTTAATACACACACTCTGTTCTGATTCTTTTGTGGGACGTTTTTAATTATGATTTGTTTTGGTCTTCAGGGATATACCAACAAAGCACAATTCAGGATTTTTTAATTATGCGCTTCAATGATCTGAGCCAGCGTGAAGTCCGAGCAAACTTAAATGAAATAATCACACGCGACAACATGGGATAAATCTCACATACTTTACTTCTCTTCCAAACAATTACAGCATAACGCGAAGGACAGATTTGATCCACGGGAGACTGATGATTAAAATAAATATCTGATCCCAAATGAAGAAGGAAAAGAAAAGTCCATTTAACATCTGTTTTCATGGTCCTTTCATTCACATATTGACTGGTTGAGAACGCTGAAACTCCAGTGCATCTAACAGGGTGTTGATGGTGATCAGTTCAGTATTGAATTGGGCTGCTGGGTGAAGATGACAGCTTCCAGTAGCCTGGCATGGAATTGGACCGGAGGGCAGCATACAGGCTGCAGCAGCAGTTCTTGTTCAATATTTAAGTCTTTGTGTGAAAAAACAGCACCGACCTGAGGGGGGAAAACAAAGTCATTAGGTTGTACAACAGAAATGTGCTTTTGCTGTGACAGACAAATCAAAGCTAGATGGAGAGCTCGGTGGAAAAAATGTACGTTTAAGTGAGTCAGGAGTCTGAGCATTACAAATAATGTACGCTTTGTTTTTTTTAATAAGCCATCCAAAACTCACTCAGCATCCTACCAATGTGAATTTTCTCAGAATTGAGGATTAAATAAAAGTCTAACACTATTGATTTTTTCATTTCCATGCCAAATAACTAAGCTGCAGAGTGGCCGAAGGTTGTTCAGGCATTCCTGTCTTATTAGGAGGTCTTAAAATAGGCAGCTGTCCTAGATTCTGGTCTCCTGAAACCTCGAAACTACCGGGCACATTGTCCAGTTGCTGCTGATGAGAAGCATTCCACAAATGTGTTGCTGTCCCCACTGCACAGTTTCACCAAAAGAATGATGTTAGCCGGGTATTTTTATCCAGAGGTAACACTAATTACGAACTTCGCTCTTGATTCAGAGTTATTAACGTAGTGCATCTTTGTCTGTCTCAAGATGTGGAGAGAGACTGAAGGTATCGCACACAATTTGGAAAAAAATAAATAAAAATAACAAACACACACAAACATGCACATGGTTGCGTTGACTTTCAGACTCTAACAAAATGCATGAACAAGAAGGTGCATCCCTGCACACGTGGTGTTGTTTTCAGTCTGAGTTATTTCACAATAAACTGCACTAGACGTGTTCATTAAAATGAAGAAATATGTCAGGCTGTGATGTGTGGAAAGTTACATCAGATTGAGGTACAAGCTAACAAAGACACCTA